>CM044958.1:23061683-23804912 GCA_024516035.1 Bactericera cockerelli
TGGAATAATCTGTTGCTGAATTTCAGCTTTCTATGTTTTGAATGACTGTAATAAAGCAACCAGACAGTAAAGTAGTGAGTAAATATTTTTAAGGTAGTGCACTGAATGACGTCCAGTATATTTCCTACTAAAATAGAACTAGAAGTGCGACTTTTCGACGTGACCTGCTCGAGTTATAAATCATCGTGTAAAGATACACTGCCGTGCTTGCCCTGAACTTGGCCTGACGCACTGCCGTACGCTTAGATCTGCTAGTTATTTTAGCTGATTCCCCATCTGGACCCTAGATCTGTTGTCTCCCTCCCCCTATCTTCTGCTTTCTCCCTCCCCCTATATTCTGCTTTGTCCCTCGCCCTATATTCTACTATATTCCTCCCCCTATCTTCTGCTCTCTCCCTCCCCCTAGATTCTGCTCTCTTCTTCCCCTTTATTCTTCTCTCTCCCTCCTCCTATATTATTCTCTCTCCTTCCCCCTTTATTTTGTTGTGTCTCTACCCCTATATTCTACTATTTTCCTCCCCTTATCTTCTGCTGTCTCCTCCCCCCGATCTTCCGCTCTCTCTCTTTCTCTCTCCCCCTCTATATTCTGCTGTCTCCCTCCTTTATATTCTGCTATCTTTCTCCCTCTTTATTCTGTTCTCTCGCTCCTCCTATATTCTGCTCTCTCTCCTTCCCTCTATATTCTGCTGTTTCCTCCCCCTATATTCTTCTCTCTCCCTCCCTCTATATTCTGCTGTCTCCCTCCACTTCAGTCTATATATCTTTCATAACAATGGCTGCCCTCATTAATTATGGAATGATTACAATTACTATCGTCGCGCTCATGGTAACCAGTAGGTAAAGTAGGTACTTATGATAAGTAGGATTATTAATGCAATTATAATTACCATGTATTATCACTATAACAATATTGCATGACTATTATAATTTATAATTATTATATTCTGAATGTTACTATTGTAGTAGTATGAGTATAATGAATGTGTATGACCTACTATTGTTTTATTATAAATCGCACAATAGGAGTGCATCACGATTATAAATGAGGAATATGAACGGGTTGAGAGATATTATCTATCCTGGGAAAACGGTGTGAGAGAGAAAGAGAAATAAAAAGAGATAGAGAAAGAGGAATAGAAAGAGAAATAAAGATTAGAAGTAACAAAAATCCCTTAAGAGCAGACACGAATTAAGAATCACCTCTCAAACAAGAATCTAAAGCACTAAATAATTTTATCCATCCTTTACCAACTAATTTTTTTTTTAACTATTATCAAGTTGAAATAAATTTTAATCCAGTTCTCACTGTACTCAAGCATTCATATTCCACCACCTAAAGATGAAACAAAAACAATTAGAAACATTTCTAACCGAATTAAAATTCATAACGAAACTACACACCCCGGTGGTGTTGTAACCTGTTGAACATGTGCACAAAAACAGCTTGATAATTGCCATAATAATCACCCCTGCAAAAACTTGCAAAGTGGGCGTGGTAGCACTGAGCTCCGGGGAGGAAGGTAGGACAGGAAGGGCGGAGAAGATAGTGACAACAGTCTGCAAAATGTTCTTGTAACAATGCCCCCTCCCTTGGTATTTAACCCTAATGCTTTTGTTGGCTGAAGGAACTAAAAAACAACAAGTTTTGACTTTTGATTAACACCTTTTTGAATATTTATTTCAATATTATCAAGTTGAAGGATCGACCATGAAAAAAGTATCCCTAATAACGCCCTTCAATGCTTATAGTATAGATACTTATAGTATAATAAATTGTATATTGTATGATAAACCCATTGTTTGCAATTGTTTGAAAGAAGACAATATAATACTATGTAGATTATCAATAATTAATACGTAGTTGACATGATATTTTTGCCAGTACTCTCACCCAAAACTAAGGCGGGGTGAGGTTTAATATGAGCGCAGGTTATCACCAAATAGACGGTAAAAACCTGACTGTATTTAATTATGTAGTATAAAAACGACGTTAAACCCTGCAATTATCAAACGAGCTCTCTCCTAGATTCCTAGGGTCGACTTATAACACAGTATCTATCTAACAATATTTAATTCAAGATAAGCCTGAAGATGAAGTCGGAGTTTCAACCAATCACAGCTCACTATAGCCCGACTCAATTTATTGATGGACAGTATGGCTTATTTAAAATTTAGTACTGTTTTATTATTCGACCCGTAGCTTGCACACTGTCATAATAAGTGCGTAGGACTATTATACATAGAAAGCTCTTTTGAAATCGACATGCAAGAACAAAGGACCCGCACGCGTGATTTGAAGAAAGCTTTTACCCAGAATCTGATAATAACACCAGGTAATATTTTCCTTCTCTCTCCCCGTCCCCGCCTCTCTGATTCTCCTTTCCCCTCCCCTCGCTGCCTCTCCCTCTCTATCTCTCCCACCCTATTTCTCCAAACAGAGCCGTCGTGAAAGAATGTGAAATCTGTCAAATGTCGAAAGTAAAAATATTGAGAATTTTCAGATTAAAATCCACGCACGTTTTCAATATTATGCTTTCTTCTACCGAGAGAAAAAAAAACGGAGAAAAAAGTTGTTAGAATAGGAAGGAATAGGAGGAGGAAGAGTAGGTTATGGGAGGTGGGTACAAAGAAATGTATCAGGTTGGGAGGGACACGAGCGTATTCCCTTTATTTTATAATAATACCAGGCAAAGGAATTTTGCAGCATTTTTTTGAAACAAAGAAAAAACACGTAGGTACGAAAATAATCGAGCAAGAAAGTATGGACAGATAACTTACTTCCATTATTTCAGGAGAAATCAATGACTTTGAGTTTTTAGTTTTTACTGCTAAAAAAGTTTCCGTAAAAAAAAAAGAGTTTGGTAATATTATTATGTTCTAGGACACCGAGAAAACTTGAAAAATGAAAAAATAATCATTTGTAAATAAAAATTGATTGATTTACCTTAAGTTTTGAAAGTAAAAAAAAATCAATTTCTTTTTGTTCAATGCGCAGTGATGTAATTCACCCCGATTTAGTTTTATGGGTAAACTATGTGTAATAGCGCTATAAGTGTTTTAAAAAGAATAACTTCCAATCAAAAAGTTACGACTGGCAGGAAAATTGTTATGAATTGAAAAATTGAATAACGCTAGAATAAGGGGAGGAAAAATTTCCATGTAATAAATAAATTTGAGCAAGAAATAAATGACACTCATTTATATTATTTTATATCAAGTTTGCATTGAATGTCATTAATAAAACAAAGTATGCAAAGTAAACACAGCTTTCAACGCCATTGTTACTATTTTACTTCCTCAACTCTTTTTAAATTATAAGGAGAGATTTAGGGTATTTGGTTAGGGGAGAGCACGACTTCCGCTCAAATCACTTGATAATTTTAAAAACGGTAGTTTTTTTCTTCACTTAAAAATCAGAACATTTTTAATATTTAATCAACAGACTGATATCACTATGAAGAAGAAATAATGCTCCATCTTCATAACTCCTTACAGTTTTTTAGGACCTCTGACTCTAAGAGAGAGAGCGCGAATGATCGATTATTGTTCTTGGGTCTAAAAACGGTAGTTCTTTATGTCTTTAGAAATTAAACCATTAAGTTTCTAGGCAATGTACTGACTACGATCGCGTTTGAAAACTGCAATGTTACTCCTAGATCAAAACAGGTAGTCCCAACACGCCAGCAATGAATGATCACAATTTTTACAATTTGATTATTCGGAAAAGTAAAACTCAAGATATCCTACCCCACAACAAAGAAGGCATCAGGGGACAAAAGAACAGAGTCACAAAATCAAAAAAATTCAGGAGAGCTATTTTCCCCTGTGTACACATTTTTAAAAACCAAATATCGCGAGACTCTGATCTCTTATCCCATGTTTGGTCTTACCTATAGAAACCACTTCCCATGCACAGTAAAATGACGCAATAAAATCATTTTTCAAAATTTTGGACTCAGTTCTTTTTTTCCCCTGATGGCTTTTTTCTTATTTTCGATCAAGAAACCTGAAACATACTATATTTCCGATTTGAGTAAAAGTTCATCGTTAATGACCTGTCTCCTCATTTATCCTCAAGTGATGGCAATGACTCAGGAGAACGCCTCCCTCTCCATAAGGAAAACAAAACAATAAACCTAATCGCCCCCCCACCTCCGTGGAGGTAATAAAGAATAATAATACTGCGCGATTTATTTATATGAAAATCATTTTTCAATTTCAATTTTTTTCTTCCTTTTTTTTATATACAAAAGAAATTTACCCTTTCACAGCCTGGCCTATTCTGACTGAACCTTTTGTAAGATGGATTTACAATATTATTACAAAATGTTCAGTCAGAATTTAGTAATTTAGTAGTTACCTTGGCGGTGTGGTCGAGTCGTGTAGTATTCTACGTTTGTACGCACGGTGATCTGGGTTTGAATCCCGTCCGGTTAGAAAATATTTCTATCGGTACCTAGTATGGACCAGTGTGTACCTAGAATGTACCAGTGTACTTTGTGTGTACCTCGTATGTACCTGCTCTGTACTATGTTAAACTGTGAATAGGTCTTGTGTTTCACTCTAAAGAAATTACATATACATACATACCTTAAAAATATTTAGGTCGATTTGAAATAAAGACTCGGATTGATTTTAGTTTGAAATTCTTTTCTTCTTCATTCTAAAGTAATTATGATAAGTTTCATCTGACTGTGGTAGCCAGTAGAGTTAGCTTACTGATTTTTCTCTCAGACCTCTAGAGATTTATAAACCTTTTCTAATTCCGAATAAGTCGCCTAGTGAATTGTTAGAGTATTGGCTAGATATTGGCCAGATTGTACTATGATGAAAATCTGGAAATATATTCAGTCTATCTTCTGATACTTTACTAGCTTCGAAATGTGTTCTTCCTCTCTGCCTTTTCTAATAAATTAAAACATGGTGTCAGAGTGTATTTTTTCAAATTAGATTTTTGAAAGTTATTCTTTTGATTTTTTCAAATTGAAATAAAGTTAACAATGAAAGAAGAGGAAATCAAAGCTTTGATTGCTAAAGAAGTTGAGAGATGTACAGTGACATTGAGCCAGCAGAACAAGGAGCTACAGAAGCAGTTGGAGGACCAGAGGAAGAGGGGAACTGACAAACAAGTGGTCAACATCCCGTGCCCGTCTCCATTGCAGCTGAGTGGAAATGTTCGCGAGAATGTCCTGTTCTTCTCAAAGATGTGGAATGAGTACCTGGCAGCTAGCAGGTTACAAGATGAGCAAGAAAAGACAAAGATAGCGTTAATGATGAACATCATTGGAAGTGAAGCGGCTAGGATCATCTTCAAAATAGTCAACCTTGAGGAGAAGGAGATGACAGTGGAGAAAATCATGACAGCGCTGCTACAAAAGATGAGTCCAGAAATCAATGTACGCTATGAAAGATTTGTGTTCAACTCAATGAAACAAGACAATGGAGAAGAATATCAAGCCTACTTTCTTCGGCTAGGAGATCAAGTGAAGCTGTGCGAGTACAAAACAATGGAAGAAGAAATAATGATTGACAAGATTATTTGCTCCATCTGGAACGTGAAGATGAAGGAGAAACTGTGGATGAGGGAAAAGTTGAATCTGGCGGAGGTAGTGCAATTGTGCCGCGCAGATGAAGAATCAAGAAAGCAGATTGATTGCATCAATGGAAAACTGAACGAGGTGAACAAAATAGCAACAAGGAGCAGAGAAGAAGCAGTGCCGAGAAAACCAGTGACGGGAAAACAGTGTTTGAACTGTGGAGGTTTGTGGCACCCAACACTGAAGCAATGCCCTGCCAGGAATAAAACATGTTACAAATGTAACAAGAGAGGACATTGGTCCAAAGTATGTCTTGGTCAGACGGACGTCAAGCAAGTGACGGGAAGTGATAGTGAGAGTGAACGTGACGTCATGAAAATTGAGAAGACTGGAAAAAATGGAGTGTTTTCTAATCTTGACTTTATATTACCAAGTAGTAAGGTAAAGTCAGTCAGGTGTCAGCTGGATACTGGAGCTGACTGTAATGTGATTGGCTTCACACAGCTTTTGGAAGTCCTTGGAAAAAATGAGTGTCAAGAATTGATGAAAACTAGCATCAAGCTGAGAGCTTTTGGTGGGACACCCATAAAAGTGGTGGGTTCAATATTTTTAAAAGTTAGACGTCACAAAAGTTTATACAATATTTTGTTCATTGTAGTGGACAAAGATCATTGCCCACTTCTGTCAGCTAATGCTTGTGAAATGTTAAAGCTCATACACTTCTGTAATCAGATTTCTAGTGAATTTCAGGTAGAAAGTCAACATGAAGAACCAATCATTAGAGAGTTTGCTGATGTGTTCCAAGGCATTGGTAGAATGAAAGGAGACGTGCAAATTGAAATCATCAACGGCAGAGCACCTGTGAGACAAGCACCACGGAGAATTCCCATCACAATGCGTGAAGACTTAAAAAAGGAACTTGATGAGATGGAAAAGATGGGTATCATTCAGAAAGAAACAGACTATACTGACTGGGTGAGTAATCTCACAATAGTTAGGAAAGATAACAAACAACTCCGTATCTGTTTAGACCCCAAATTTTTAAATGAGGCAATTAAAGATACCAAGCAACAATTACCAACATTAGATGAAGTTTTGCCTGAATTAAGAGATGCAAAATTTTTCTCAACAGTGGATGCTAGGAAAGGATTTTGGCAAGTACCTCTCACAGAAGAGAGCAGCAAGTTGACAACATTTTGGACACCGTTTGGGAAGTTCCGGTACCTGCGTTTGCCATTTGGTATTGCTACAGCAATGGAAATTTTCCAGCAGAAGATGTTAGAGGTGACAGCGGGCCTGAGTGGTATCTATGTTCTGGCTGACGATGTTCTCATTGTAGGTAAAGGTGATACTGAGAGGGAAGCAAGCAAGAATCATGATGAGAATTTTAAAGCACTTCTAATTCGCTTGCGCGAAGAAAATGTTAAACTCAATCTTGAGAAGTTGAAGTTCAAAGTAGAGGAAATAAAATTCTTTGGTCATATTCTGTCCTCGGAAGGTGTAAAACCTGACAGTAAGAAGGTTATAGCAATCACAGAAATGCCAAAACCTGACAATAGGGAAGGTGTTTTACGTTTTTTGGGCATGGTGACCTATCTAGCAAGATACATACCAAACCTGTCTAGTTATTCTGAGCCGCTAAGAGAGATAACCAGAAACAACAGTGAGTTTATTTGGGGTGATAAACAAGAAGAATCGTTTAACAAGATAAAGCATCTTATTGCAAAAACCAGCCTGCTGAAGTATTTTGATGTCAATAAACAGATTTTAATACAAACTGATGCATCGTCATTTGCCTTGGGATGTGCCCTGATGCAGGATGGATTTCCGATAGCATATGCTTCCAAGACTTTGACAAGCACACAGCGGAACTATGCTCAAATTGAAAAAGAGATGCTGGCCATTGTGTTTGCTTGTAAAAAGTTTGATCAGTACATATGTGGGAACAACATAATCGTTGAAACTGATCACAATCCTTTGGTGAGTGTATTCCAAAAGTCTCTTCTTAAAACTCCAAAGCGTTTACAGAGCATGATTTTGTCTTTACAGCGCTACAACATTCACGTGAAGTACAAGCGAGGCAAAGAGATGTACCTCGCAGACACACTGTCTCGTGCTCCTGTAAGCATGGAAAACGAGGAGAAACAGCTGGACGTGTACGAGTTGAACAGTTTTGACTTTGTTAGCCGGATCAAAGAGTTGAGAAAAGGGGTACACTACCTAGAGAACAGAAAAGGGTCAATAAGTGATAAGTCATTGGAAAATATAAAAAAAGAAACACTTAAAGATAAACAGTTACAAAAGTTGTATCAGCAAATAAAACAAGGCTGGCCTGAAAATAAACAAAATGTGGATAATCTTTTAAAGTGTTCTTGGAACTTCAGAGCCGATCTAGTTATTGAAAATGAATTTATTTTGAAAAGTAACCAAATTCTCATTCCGCAGAGTCTCAGGAAGGAGTTTCTTGACAAGTTACACTTGAGCCATCTGGGTGTGGAAGCTACATTGAAACTGGCTCGAGAGACTGTGTTCTGGCCTGGGATAACGGAGGATGTGAGGAACAAGGTGGCGGCATGTGAGACGTGTGCTAAGTTTGCACCCAACCAACAAAGAATGAAGATGATGACAAACATCATTCCTGAGAGTCCATTTGAGATCGTCAGTATGGATGCATTTGAAGTGACCATCAAGGACAAGAAGAGAAGATTCTTGATTACTGTGGACCACTTCTCAGATTTCTTTGAGTTAGACGAGTTGCCTGACATGTCAGCTAAGAGTGTAATACTTATTTGTAAAAGAAATTTTTGTCGGTATGGAATTCCTTCTTTGGTAATTTCAGATAACGGAACAAATTTTGTCAATAAAGAATTTGACAAGTTCAAAGAAGAGTGGGAGTTTGATCACGAAACAAGCAGCCCTTTCCATCAACAAGGAAATGGTAAAGCAGAGTCAGCTGTCAAGATTGCAAAGCAATTAATACAGAAAGCAGTTCATGATAATGTGGATTTCTACAAGATGTTGTTAGTATGGAGAAATACACCAAATAAAACAAATTATAGCCCTGCTCGTAGATTCATGTGTAGGTGGTTGAGATGCCAACTACCCAGTATTGATAAATATCAGAACATTGTGGACCCTGAAGAAGTTCAGATCAATATTAAAAATAATAGAAACAATGCGGCAAAACACTATAACAGGAGGACAGCAGAAAGACTTCCTCTAGCAATTGGAGAGCCTGTTTGGTACAAGCAAGATCCTTGTGATAAAGAGTGGAAAAAAGGAACAGTACAGTCAAGAGAAAATGAGAGGTCCTACAACATCGAAACATCAAATGAGAATATTTTAAGAAGAAATGAAATACACAT
Source organism: Bactericera cockerelli (assembly GCA_024516035.1). NCBI lineage: Eukaryota > Metazoa > Arthropoda > Insecta > Hemiptera > Triozidae > Bactericera > Bactericera cockerelli. The sequence continues at coordinate 23,070,586 of CM044958.1, forward strand.
AAAACCACGAGTTATTCCAGAGGAGATTCCCGAGCACAACTTGGATCCTGGAGAAGGGACTTCAATGACTTGTCAGGAATCTCAGGAGTCTGAGCAAGTCAGCAGCAATGAAAATGTAGTGCAGGATCCAGAGGAATCTTCTAAGTATTCCCGCCCTAGAAGACAGTACAATCTTCCCAAGAAATTTCAAGATTATTTCATGTACAAATAATAATGTTTTCACATGTGTATTTTTTTATTCTAGAGAAGGGGATGTTAGAGTATTGGCTAGATATTGGCCAGATTGTACTATGATGAAAATCTGGAAATATATTCAGTCTATCTTCTGATACTTTACTAGCTTCGAAATGTGTTCTTCCTCTCTGCCTTTTCTAATAAATTAAAACATGAATAATCAAATCCCTACTGAACCAAACTTGAATTCTTATAAACCTGAGTTACCTAAGATATTTTCTAATTCAATTAATTAACTCTTCTATTACGTAGTATGATTCGAGATTTGAAGATTGAGGTCTAATAATTGTTTGTATAACTACTTGTAAGTATTGTTTTGTGTTACTTACTTGTGTAAGGAAAATTTCAAATCCCACAGGAGTCTAAAGGTCTCGAAAAGGAAAAGAAAATAATAAAGCAAGATTAATTGATATAAATATATATCCACTCGCTCTCCTACCATTTATTTTCTTTACCGAGATTTTCTCAAGAAATACAATAACAAATTAAAAATGAATTATCCTCCCTCCTCTGTTCTTAGTTCCGTCTTGTCTCCTTTCTTTCTCTCCCTTTTATTTCCTACTCACCTTCCGTCACTCTCTCCCTTCTTCTCTTTTCGCCCTCATTTATTTTCTTTTATTTCATCCGTCCGTCATCCTCTCTCTCTTTCCACTCTCTCTTCACCTCTTTTGATGCGTTCCATTTCTCAATACCTAGCTTTTTCTTTTATTTTCTATCATGGTCTCCCACTCCTTCTCTTCCTACTTTCCTATTTCTTAATTTTCTTCCTCGCCTCATCCGTTTCGTTATTTCAAACTCTTTCTTCCATTGTCTTTTCTCTCGCTATTGAATGAAAAGCCATTTGTCTTCGCTATTTCAAAGTATACTTTCCTCTAATTGTTTTTATTGGAGAGGTATTACCTATCAGTGGAAAGTGTGATTCACTTCTATTGTGCGCCGTGTAGTGAGAAAATGATTGGCAAAAGTATTTCTATCGTTTATTTCTTTTTTTTCAATAGTTATTTATAATTTTTAACAGGTAGCATTCTTTAGATAAGTAGGTACCTAATTTTATAATTATTAGTACCCTGGTACCTCCGTAAGTATTCTAATCATCTTGGAATATCTTAGTGAGAATAGAATATACTTTAGGTATATAAATTACCATACTCATACATATTTTTTGTTGTTAATTTAATAATACATAATAATTACTTAAATATAAACATCTGTTATTATATTAGCATTTAGGAAAAATTGTACAAACCTGAAAAAATAAATAAAGTCAAAATTACAAAAAACCTCGCTTACAAACCAACAAGAAAAAATCTTGAAGATGAAACAAAGAGCTGCTCGCGTAATAACTTGATCTATTCAATTAGATAATAAAATTTCTAGTTTTATCAATTTATCGTCTCAATCTTCATCAATAACTTTGCTTTTATCGAAACCTTTAAGCTGAACTGTTTCAAAGAACTTGAAAAAGTATATCGTTAGACTTCAGTAGACCAAACTTGTCGTCAACTTTCTTATGGGATTTTTCCAAGATGGTTGAGAGCAAAAATTTCATAATTTAATGAAATTTTAAGGTTTTTCTTATAAAACAGCTCCCTCTATGTGCTTCTCAACTTTCATTACTTGATTTACTTTGTTCTTATTAAAAACTTTGGAAAAATCTTTTCTTGATATTATATTTTCGAAGAACTTTCGAATCCCTGGAATGAGAAAAGTTTTGGCTTTCAACGTAAAATAAACAGCTCACAAAGTTAAGGTAGAGTATCTACGGTTCCTCCGAAGTCTCTCCTCATTAAGTCAAACAACAGAAGCGATCTGTCAGGAGATATGTAGGATGAAGGCTTTCTAACTTGTATTACTTAGGTGCTAATTGTGTAACAATCAAATCTGCTATATTGAGGGATATCAGATCTCTCAATATAGCAGATTCTGTGCTTAAACCTTCTGACTCGAAGATTTCGATGCGTTTTTCTTTTAATTTCTAATGGGTCCAATGAACGAATCATTTTCTCTAGAAGACCATACAAATATTTATAGTTTTGGTTATTGTATGTTACTTTCAGTAACGATTTTAATAAACGCTTCAAACTTTACAAATCACATTCAAATCAATGGGATTTGAATGTGAATTTTCAGAACAATGAGTTTCTATACCAGGGGTAATAAATTTCAGATATTGGAAAATAATGCAATTTCCCTCTCCCTCCCCATGTCCGATCACTCCTCGTAGCATGATGGATGATCTCTCCTAATATCCATCTCTCCCATTGGTCTTCCTCTTTCCCTTCTTGACTTCAATTCTTTCATGTTGGCACAGTGTTTTCTATTTTGCCCTCTTTAAATGGTTTAATGGTTTTATTAAGTCTGCAATTTTACTTCCGATAAATTTTGACTTCCCCAATAGTATTTAGTTTAGTCGGAAAGATCAATTATTCAATGGTACATTACCTATACTCTAGCTTTAAAAACTTACATACAAGCTTTCCGTACCAGCTTACAATGTACCATATTTCCGTGTTCATAGACCTACTACGGAATGGGCACTATGGGCAGTCTACAACACAGACCACTAAACTTAAAAGAAAATAATAAAAAAAATACTGCTGAACTTGGGACTCGAACCCCAGGTTACGACTCCGTTGCTTTATCGATCAAACCATTGAGGTGGGTTCAGTTAGGAAGGTACATCTACATACCTATGTCTTACAATCTCCTTCCATTTCATTCCCACCATCTCCCTTGTTATCCCACCAGGAGGAAGTGTCCTTCATCCTCATCTGCGATCACATAACACTCATAACTCGAACCAGCGTCTCACAGACACCCTGTCCCCAGCTTCTTACTTCCCCATCCAAATTAGAATAGTGGTTTCTTGTGTAAGGGGGACAGGGACACGTATTTCATGTCATCATCCACCCCGAAAACGAGTGGCGTAGGATTTCTCTGGTGGTTTCCAAAATTTGCAATACCCAATAACTACTCAAAAATTCTTCCAGGTCGTGAAATTCATGTTTTTCTCAGAACTATTAGTTACTTACTGTCTCATTATCTGTGGAATTATTGTGTAAAATTAGCGCTTTGTGGAAAATAATTATCATTATGACACTCATGAGAGAAGTAGGTAGTCCAAAGCGTCAAAATTTTAACATTTTCAAATCAAATTTTAACATTTTCAAATCAAATTTTAACATTTTCAAACAAATGGTTTTTATGAGGTAGGATGTACAATTGTACACTAACCCTACTACAGCTTCATCATTTTTTTTCTTTACACTGATTCACACAAAAACTCATCTGAAAAGAGATAATTAGGTCAGTATAACCCATCTTCATCCACTTACTGTTGGTAATTAGTTGCCAGATATTCATTACGAGTGTATTTGTACTCCCAAAACAGCAGCTTTACCATGTTCGACACTGGTTTCCTGCTCCTCATCATAACCGCCATTGCCCCTAATTAGGTCTCTTGGGTGTTCAAACCCCTGCCTCCCTCTGAGGTTGTCATTCTGTCGGGTGGGCAACTTTCCACCCTATCTTGAGACTCTTCCTCTTTTACAACTCTCTCCTGCTTCTCTGAGAGTAACATTGTTACCACCATGTAGGTATCTGGTGAAACTGCTCTGACCCTTATTCAATATACACTTATAATTATGTATGTATGAAACATGTAGATATTATGTATATGTATTTTAAGCTCTCATGGTGTTTACGGTGTTGAATTCCTGCCACTTTCCCCATCCACCCTCTCTAAAATGCTCAAAGTATAGAATGCCTCTAGGTCCCTTTCTTGTTTCTCCAGGCGTAATATTCCTTCACCTTTTCTTCAGACATATTCTCATCCTTCTTTCTCCTTCCTGCTTCTGTATATCCTTACTACATGATTTACCTATCCCTCTTCCTTTCTACAGGGATTTCATGTTCTTCATTATCTCCAACACTTTTCTGTGCAGTTTCTTCTCTTACCACCGCGAGTTTCGATGTTGTTCCTTTTTTACTATAATCTTTTTCTCTCGCTTTTCTTTTTCCTCTTCTTACTCTTATTATTATTTTCATTTTCTTCTTCTTTCACCTTGTAGTTTTCTGTTTTACCCAAGAATTTTTCGTATATTCCTGGCATGATCATAGCCATTTTTTATTGTTGATGTTATTTAATTATCTCTCTCTACCTCTGCTTTTTCTTCTCTCTCCTATTCATCCACAATAATTTCATGTTTTGCTTCTCATTCTAATATATTTAAACTTCTCTCTTTCATCGTTCTCTTACATTTTCACCTTTACAGTTTGTTCACTCATCATTACTCTACATATAGCCTTTATCCATGATACCATTGTTTCTTGCCAACGTTCATACCATTGTTTATCTCATTTTTTCTTGGTTCTCACCATCCTTTTTCATTTCTATATTCTGCCTAACTTCTGTTTTCTCCTCTCTTTTTTTACTCTCACAATTTCTTCAACTTCTACTTTCTTACTCTCTTCTGTTTACTCCTCTTCTTTTTCTTTTACTTCCACAGTTTCTTCAACTTCTACTTTCTTACTCTCTTCTGTTTTCCTTTCATTGTTTCTTCATCTAGTTTCTTATTCTCTTCTGTTTTATTTTCCTCCCAATGTTTCTTCATCTTGTTCTTCCTTTTGTTTTCTCCTCTTTTTCTTTTCCTTCTGCTCTCGAAACTGTAGCTTAAGTTGACGTCTGCATAGGTCACATTTATTTTAAGTAGATGTAATTACCAAAGCTAGATAGTTTCTTCATCTTCTCTTTCCTTATTCTCTTCTGTTTTCTCCTCTTTTTTTTTCTTTACATTGTACTTTCTCACACTCTTGTGTTTTCCCTTTCTCTTTTTCTTTTCCATTTATTTTAGTTAGATGTTATTACCAAATATAGATAGTTTATTAATCTTTTCTTTACTTATTCTCTTCTTTATTTCCTTTTACTTTTCCTCCCACAGTTACTTTTCTTCATCTTCTCTTTCTTCGCAAGATCCTCCTATTGTTTCTCGGCGATGTTCTCTCACAATTCCACCTCCTCAATTTCCTATTCTAAATCACCTCCAATGTGTCTCCAGTGACTAGTGGTAACGGGCATAATTTATGTGTTTCAGCAAGGTGTTCTTCGCTTCTTCAATACTCCATTCGATTTAATTTTCTAACGAAGTACTTTTTAATATTTATTTTTTACCGCTATTGGTAAAACATATTGGGGTGTAATATTATTTTTTAAAACCCATCACGCATACTGTAAATTCCGAAGAATTATTCTTCGGAAAAAACTAACTTAATAAAGTCTATGTATCTTTGGTAAGTACTTCTACCTAAAATAAATGTGACCTCTGCAATATGCATAGGTCAACATCCAAAAATACTATTTAAAAATTTCCTTGTGGCTGAAAACATTTTCGACGTGATTGCGAAGCGATTTTTTCGTGGAAACAAACGGTGTTCACTCAGCTATCTGTAGACAAGACTTCCTTAGTACTGAAGATGTCACGTGACCTAGAGTCCCTGGTGTCCAGAACAGCAATAATTTCCAGAGAGGGAGAGACAGAGAAAGAGAGAGAGAGAGAGAGAGAAAGAGAGGGTAGGAGAGAGAAGGGGGGAGAGAGAGACAGGGAGGGAGGGAGGAAGGAGAGAGAGAGTGAGAGGGAGAGAGATAAAGGGAGGCAGATACAAACATAAAATGGCCATCGAGATAGTAAAAATATAAGAAACTTTAAAAAATAATTGAAATATCCAAATCATAGCTCATACTCTGTTTAAAATGAACTATGTACTCTGAAAGACGTGGGAAAAATACAAAAGAACACAATACTACAAGGAACTTTCATGAAGAATATCTACAATTATGGGACTTGGCATTTATGAACTGAACAGAGAAAGAGTTCATAATATAGTTCAATGGACAGACAGTTAGAGTGTCCTAAAACTTTAAAACAATAGTTTTCCCCACCAATGATATTATGAAATTTATGTATTACACAGAACACATTATGTATTCCTCTACATAGATGAAGAAAGAGGGAAGAATGGTAAAAAAGAGAAATGGGACATGAATGTAGAGAGAAGAAAAGGGGAAAGAGTAGGGTGAGAGGTGGGGGAAAAAATAAATGCTGAAGTCAAGGAAGAGAAGAGGAAACTACGGGAGAGATAGAGGTACAAGGGAGGAGAAAAAGTCACTAAGGAGCTTTTGGCACACTGCCCAGATAAAAGATAAAAATATAACCCGTTATCAGTAATGAATGTAAACCTACTTTATCGAAAATAGAGAGTGTATGAGAGGAAGAGGATAGAGGGACAGGATTTTTTTCTTTCTTTTTCATGTGATGTTTTCCCGTTTGCTGATGGATTCAAATGAACGAAAATAAGTCAATAATGTACATTCTGATGAAACGCAACGCAAAAGCTTAAATTGTGATAGGTTAAAACGTTACTTTTCGATAGATGAATTAAAGAATAAGGAACAAAAATTTCACTTTGAACGGCGTTTTGGAACAGAGAAAATCCTGTTCCAAAAAATGTAATGTAGGAACGCAATACGTATAAAACCTAACTTCAATGATTGTTTTAAATAGTGAACGCTATTCTTTTATTCCAATAATTTATAATGATATAGGTAGGAATTTTTATTTAATTGTATTAATGACATTATCTATAATAATACATAATATACCTAAATAAAATATTCTTACATGACTGCATATTACCCTCCTTGATTCTAACCAAACTCGATCGACAAAGACTCCTACATACCTATTAAAAAAATACGAATCTATTGGAGAGGAATCCGTATTTTGCGGATTCCTTCTATTTTTCAAGAAGATTTTCCCATAGACAAGGGAATTTACGAGTGTGTGTATGTCAGAAACAGGAAAAGAATAGAAGGATATAGGGAAAAAAAGGAGAAAGGAGCAGAAAAAGAGAGAGATGTGAATTAGCATGGTGAAAATACGACTTCGGTATTTATACATTTTAAAAAGGTTCCGTTTGATAATGTGTTAGGTGGACTAAAGTAAGTTTCGCTTCTTGCCGTGGTGTGAATTTGCTCGTGACTTCAAATCTGCTGTGCTAAGGGCGGAGTCCCTTAAACTGCACTCAAGTAAAATAAAGGGCCGTGTTCCAAAAAGATTCGTTTTGATGGATGATTATTATTGGAAGTTGCTATTGATCTTTAGAGCCAAGGAATCGCACATAATGAGGAGATCTCATAGGTTTCAGCTTAGATTTCTGATCCTCTCTACTCTTCACTTAATTATAAAAAAAAGACAAGGAAGGTGTGCTAATCCATTTTTTTTGGTATCAAGGAAGATCAATCCTTCCACCACGGTACCATTGAAATACAGAGACCTCAGTAAGATTTTACTGAACTTTTAGGACTGACTGGGTGGTTCCATAACCCCTTTAACGATAAAATAACTAACGAGAGAATATTCCAATTTTTACTTTAAGTCCCTCTTTAAAAATGTACCGGAAGAAATAAAAACATTCGAACAAAAGTTTGAGAAAAAAACTGGAGAAGAACACGACTGAAATTTCGATAAATCAGATAATAAAAAATTTCGAGTTAGAGAATATCTAAGTGTTTTCGAAATGGAGCAGAAATTTACGAGTTAGAAACGATAAATAATTATTTCGTTCAACTTCTTTTTTCTTCACTTCAAGTTTTTTCTTCCCTGTTCACTTTTTTACCCTCGATTTACTCCTGATGTTTTCAATCTCTCGATCTAATTTTTTAGAGCTCGATATTTGATATATTTATTACATTGTGAGTTTCTGATTTTAATTCCCAATCAGTTGAGGAAATATTTTAGCAGTTTTTTTTAGCATTTTAGCATAACTATTTTAGCAAAAGAGCATAACTATTTTAGCATTGCTACTCATTACTATTTTAGCAGTAGATCGACTTTGGAAAAAGTTGTGGCGTCTCATTTCTGACATATACATAAATAATATACATAGGTAGGTTAGTTTATACAAAACTTAGAACCAAAGTTTATACAAAACTTAGAACCAAAGTAATATCATAGTTTAGACCTCTCTTTATGAATACTAAAAAGGCATATTTTGCGTTATTTTAGCTCTTTTAGAGTAGGTTTAATGACTTGGCGTGTTGTCTCTCGCTGTTGGATATTAATTATAAGAGTAGAAATACTTTGAAAAAACAAGAAGAAGATTATTTGCCAACACACTTCCAAAAAGACATAGAAAAATTATATTTTAAAAAATGTTAGATATAATAACGGAAGCCTTTGTCTATTTTAATAATTTATTATTATTTCACAAAATAGATGCAAGCAAATAGTACCTACCAGCATGTTTTTTAGTCACGCATTTCACAGTTTGGGAAGAAAAAAAAAATAGGATGTCTCTCGTAATTGTCTGCAGGGTCTAGCACGAAATATTTCCTTAAAAAGGAGAAAAAAGAAATAAGAGAATAAAACTTTCTCTTAATTTTCTAGGTTTTTTTTTCCTGTAGTTTTTTACAACTCCTATAAAAGTTTTAATGTGATGACGTCATAAAAATAAGACAAAGGAAAAGAAGTTACAAAATAATATTAAAGAGGGACGAAACTTAATATTGCATGAGCTCTGGGGGCTTGAGGGAACTTTTCTCTGAGAGTGCTTTTTTGTAACCTTCAAGTTGGAGCTCCCAGGGATGATCTCCTAGAGCGGGAAATTCAATTAAACAGCGACGTCAGGAACTGCATCCGAGTAGATAATAATAACAATAGCATGCACTGTAATGGACAGACAGGATCAAAGAAAATTCTAAGCTCTTTACGATTACCAACATAAAGCTCCAGATGAAATTTAATAATCTTTGTAATACCTCTATTACCTCAGCAAATGAGCTGAAAACTACATTTAGGCAACATCGAAAGTACGATAGTACACTAGCCGTTTACCCCCATTAAACGTAGGGCAGGGTGGGACAAAAGTCTGAATATTTTCGTTTCGTGAAATTCCAAATTAAAATCATCTTGAAATTTTTTCGTTGGTTATAGGAAGACATCCTTTAATCGTCGAAAATGTGCTTTCAAGGTATAGCTAGATATTACTGGAAAAAAAAGATAAGACTAAATATTCCTCAGCCTGGTGTTTTCAAAAACTACTAATATCGTACGATTCAGGTTTGAATAGGTTAGCTGTTGCCCCACCCTAGAACTCAGTCAAAAGAGTATGATTTTGTCTTTCAATTTTGCCCGGAGTAGAAAAATCGCACTCACTTTGAGTGAAAGGATATTCTTGCCTCAGGGTCATAACACCATTGTTATTACTACTAGCATTATTTCTTCTGTCTTATTGTTACTTTACTTATTGGCCTTATTGCATTCTAGTTTCAGTTTAAGATTAAAAGAATATCTATATGAGTCTTGCTTTCACTTAGATCTATTTTCATCTTGAAAAAAGAAACCTGGTTTAAAGTTAATCCTCTTAGGAACCAATCAGAAGTTACAAGTTACCATAGCACCAGGAAATTTATCAAGTTACCATTTTATTTTTTTTACACTACCCTATCAGGAATTCCACCCGCCAAAATGTTCACCATCCTCTGCTCGTACTTTTATGTCACATTTTTATTGATCTAATTTCATCGTCCTTTTCTTTATGTTACAAGTATGTAACTATGTACTGTACAGTGTACACAAGTGGGGATTTTATTGTCCTTCATTTTACTTAAAGCGCTGAAGAAATGTTTGTCCTAACCTCGAGTCAATCAAGAATACAGTAGTCCGCAGTTCTCTCTGGTAGGTAATACAGCCTAAAAAAGGGAACAAAAATGTAATAATATAGAGCATAAATAATATTATATCTATTGATTTATAATTTAAATTTAGCCAGGGTTTATTCGAAATTATTACAAAAAGATTTAGAACTAAAGAGAGAAAATATCAACCATTCACCACCTACAATAGAAATTCTAAAATTCTCTCTCGTAATCAAGTATATTACTCTCACACACTCATGCCAAGTTTCCCATGTTTAAACTTGATTCTATTTATTGTGCCAAAAGCTTTTATACAAACATCCCCAATATACTGGTAACTTTATTACATGCAAAATTCAATAATAGACAATTTTTCTCCAACATACGATACGGGTATTGTGTGAATGTGTACACATAGAATACTCGTACATACATATAGGAGAATAAATACATGGATAGGGAAACATTGGGTAGTGCTTAGAACGACGAGTACGTTTAAAATATTATTAGGGTTGAAATGAACAAAGAAGTTGCCTCAGACAAAATTTGTTCTTCGACCATTTTCCATTTCTTTCCATTTGGTTGTCATTAGACGAATACCACGAGAAAAGCAGAAAGTATATAATTTGAGATAGTCTGGTTAGTCATGCTTTGAACACAACATCGTTTATTTAACTTTTAGTTCCGTGTTACCCTACAGTTACCCTACCTGAACCTTTCATAACGAGATAAAATATCTCCTGCCTCTCTCACTCAACCTCTGGTAACCCCTTTAACATTCTCTCTCTCTCTCTATTCTCCCCCATCCCATGAACATTATGTACTAAACTAATCTTTCATACAGAAAAAGTCTGCCTCACTTTTCACCAAACGCCTCTTTCCTGCCATCCCAACCTCTTTGTCTCCCTTCCTCTGATAATCCTCCTCTGTCATTTTCCTGCATTGTAAATATTTCATTGATAAAAAAAGAAAGGAAGGTGCCTTTTTACCTCGCTCGGATAATGAATAAATGAAAAACAGAATTGCAGGGGAACGTTTTTGAATTTTATTTGACGTTAAAAGAATCTTTATTATAAAAAATAAGTGGAAAAACTGACTCTACTCCAAGCTTCACAATCGGCGATTCACTGAAATAAAATAATTTTTCTCTCGAGTTTACCTACTAAGTATTGTACTACCTTCAGTTTTTTGGAAAATATTGTTATCTAATTTTACTTTTCATATTTTCACGAGAGACCCTAGCTAGATAGTTAGCTCTCTCAGTAAGCAGATCCTAAAATATTGCTATTTGCTCGATTGTACTGGTAGTCTGGCACCTAATTTCAGAGCTTAGCAAGGCATTTCCTTTCTTTTACAGAAGACTAGGGGATCCCCACATACCCTATTTCAGAAGTATTCGCTATGTTCAGTTCATTGTTCCTACTACCACTAAACGCCATATGAGATGCCTAGATACTTCTATTCCCGTTTTCTAGCACCCCTCCTATGCCTCTTACTCCCACACTATTCAGCCCCTGACAGGAGGTATTATTTATTAAAATGTCATACGGAGCCATACATTACCGGCTACATAGTACATACCATTATGAACTATGCACTCACATGCATGCATAACACATTATGCGCCGTGGTGTATGTGAGCTCCTCTATTTGTATTAGGTATTTTGTTGCTTATTTTTTCTTCCTCCTTTTGTTTTCCTTCCTGAATGTTTTATCTGTGCTTTTCTCTCTCCTTCCACACGAGGTTTCAGCATTTATCTCCTCTCTTTCAATTCTCCACCTCTCTCAACCATTCTTCTTTGCACTTCCACCCCTTCCTACCTTATTATTATCCCTCCCACTGTCTCTTCCTTTCTTTTCATGTAGATTTCCCCCTCTCTCGTCTCCCACCATTTCCGTCGAGTCTACCCTAATGCATCCCATGTGTTTTTGCTCGGCTGCTGATAAAGCACGTCTACAACCAGCTTATGACAAAGGTTCCCCTGTGTTGGGTTGTGGGGGAGACGAAAGTCCAGGTGTGTGAAGGCGAGTAATGATAATGGATGGCGGATTTTCCTAATGGGTGTGCAGAAGAGTGGGGGAGTCTTACTACTTGGTGTATGTTCGCGTTGGTGTTAATGAGTTTTGTGTAATTGTGCTTTATGAAGAAAGCATGCGGGTCGCTGTGCCAGGTAATGCTTCAGAATTTATGTGAATTTTGGGAGTTCTTGGGTGATATTTCTTTAAAATTAAAATGAATGCAGATAGCCTTAGTATGACGTGGGCTCTTATTTAGAGGTTCCTGTTTAATATAATGTGGATTATTATACGGAAATACCAAATAAAAAGGTCAGAAGAATTGGGGTATAAACCCCTTAAAAAAGGTATTCTAAATTTTTCTACCCACTTCTTGAATCGGATAGTACCAAGACTTTTCTGCCCACAGCCTCGCAAAAAAAAAAAAAAAAAAAAAAAAATTCTTAAATTTCATTCATACTCTGAGAAAATTCTAGGTAATACCATTCAGCAAAATTCCAAGTCATCCCAATATAAAAAGTATCAATTCGAGCAAAAAACATCAGTCAACCTTATTTATTGGAAGGCTATGAACATTCATTTACCTTTCTGACATCATGTTAGAACTAATAAAATAAGTAAATAAAAAAAACAATAACTTTACCAAACTTTATATCCAACCCCTCCCTATCTATATCTATAAAAGAAAGCTGTCTGTATGTATGTGTGTGTGTGTGTATGTATGTATGTTCTTTATACAAATCCACACCGTTTGACCGAGAAACCTGAAATTTTGCACATAGGTCCGCTTGGATCAGGAAATTCTTCTAGGCTAGATTATATCTCCCTGAGGTTAAGCTACAATGAGTAAGGATAAAAAATAGATGGGTGACGCAAAAAAAATGCACGTTTTTTGACATAAATGACATTTTTTCTCGAAATTTGTCGCGACGACCTATCAACTCAAAGCGAGAAAGTTTTAGGCAAGGGCTTGAGTTTTCAATTGACATATCGATCGCGAATTTCTGATGAGCCGTTCTTGAGCTACGCCGGGTAAGGTAAAAAAATGGATGGGTAACATGTAAAATATTCACGTTTTTTGACCTAAATGACATTTTTTCTCGAAATTTGAAGTGACGACCTATCAACTCAGAGCGAGAAAGTTTTAGGCAAGGGTTTAGGCTTTCATTTGACATATTGATCGCGAAATTCTGATGAGCCATTCTTGAGCTACGCCGGGGAAGGCCAGAAAATAGATGGGCGACAAAAAATATTCAGGTTTTTTTTCAAACCTAAATGACATTTTGTGGTGGTGGGGTGTTGTGTGTGTTGGTGGTGTGGTGTGTGGTGTGTGTGTGTGTGGTGTGTGTGTGTGTTGGGTGTGTGTGTGTATGGTGTGTGTGGTGTGTGTGGGGTGTGTGTGTGTGGTGTGTGTGGTGTGTGTGTGGTGTGTGTGTGGTGTGTGTGTGGTGTGTGTGTGTGTGGTGGTGTGTGTGTGGTGTGTGTGTGTGGTGGTGTGTGTGTGTGTGTGTGTGTGTGGTGTGTGTGTGTGGTGTGTGTGGTGTGTGTGTGTGGTGTGTGTGTGGTGTTGTGTGTGTGGTGTGGTATGTGTGTGTGTGTGGTGTGTGCGTGTGTGCGTGTGTGTGCGTGTGTGTGGGTGTGTGTGGATGTGTGTATGTGGATGTGTGTGTGTGGGTGGGTGTGTGTGTGCGTTGTGTGTGTTTGATGGGCTGGCGAAGCGGCGGGTGTAACCCGCTAGTACAACTAATAAAACCAATGCGAATTCAAATTAAATCTTAATATTAACAACAAATTGATTTACATTATTCATTGACTCAAAAAAACTGTAAATCTGGCAAGATTCTACTTTTGGTATAAGGGTGTGTACTAAAATTAAAAAAAAAAAATAATAAAAAGAAAAGAAAATCAAACAGGACGCTAGGCACGGGATAAAAACGTTAACAGTGACAAAGTGCCGGGTTTCTTGTTATTCAGCTTATTACATAATAACACTAAGAATTTTATGTATAAACTTCTTTTTAAATTTACATAAAAATAATTTTATGTGAACGAGGAGAATAAGTTCCTTGGTACCTATTATGTAGGTACTAAAGATTTACTTGAATAAGGGCCATTAAATTTCATTTCATTGAATAGCTGGGTCCCTCCATTCTCAGATTTAATATTGCTACAATCTCTGCGAACTCTTCTACTACATACGGTACACGTCCTTCCATTTTTCAGATTCTCTCTTGAATATTGCTCATAGTGAAGGAAAAGTTTTGACTACTCTCTCCCATTAGCTTTAACAAGCTTTCCAAACTATGCTCCAAGCCTTACACACTGAGAAAAATGAAATTTGAAAATGTACGTAGAAAAGCGTAATCTACTTTTTAAGTATGTATTATCCTTAAAACGTACACGTGTTGAGTGTAATCGTACGTAAATAGAGAGAAATGCATTTTCGGCTGTCTTTACCGATAAGTAGAAATGCGCATTTGTCTTTACGTCTGGACTAATGCATGTAATCTACTTAAATAAGTAGAATTCCTACGTACAAAAGTACGAATTTCGTTGATGACGTCACATGTATTTCTACGTACATACGTACATTTGTGTATTGTACTTCTTAAAGACTTTTCATGCTCGATGTACGTAGAAATGCTCTTTAATAATGTTAAATGCACGCAAGTCCGTAGTAAGTACATTTCGTCCTTACATAACTCATTCATACTTTGTCCTTACGGTAAGTAGGAAACCTACTGTTTAACGTAGAAAGTCTACTTATTTTAATAAGAAAAGAGAGAAGTAGACATTCTACTTATTAAGGACTCCAAATTTTTTGAATACGTAGGAAACGTCTTTTCAAAAGTAGCTTTCATCCTTGCTGCGCTTGTCCTTACGGTAAGTAGAAAACATACTGTTGATACGTAGAAAGTCTACGTAGACTTGCCTTCCTTTATCCCCACTTAAAAACTTGGATATTTTTTAGTATAAGATAATAGAAAATAGGTTGGGTGGAAGAGATTGCCTAAGGCAATAACCCCGCCCTTTAGTTAGGACATATATCATGTATATATTTATTTTTTCTTTATTTTTTTCTTCTATTATATTGTATTTTAATTTGTAATTATTTGTATTGTATATATTAATTATGTCCTATTAATAAAGTGTAAATAAATAAAATAGATAAGTATACATTCTACATAATATATTAAGGATTATTTTCTACTTCTTCAAAATAGAAAAACTACTTAAGAAGAACTCAGGAAAGCATTTGCTCGGACGAAGTAGCTTTCATACGTAACTAGCGGGCTGTCGACCACTTTGCGGGACAAGGCATGGCCGTGAAAGCAAAAAATCCTTTTTCGCCAATGGCAGGTGTTGTAGTGGGAATTTCGATCCCGTCTTAATGCACATCTAGACTCTAAGACAAAGCTACCTACCAAATTTCAGCTTCCTAGGACTTACCAGTTCGGAGAAACAGTGATGAATCAGTGAGTGAGTCAGTCAGTCAGTGAGTAAAACTCTCTTTTATAAGTATAGATAAGTATTATATGTAAAACGCCTTCGTGTATCCAAGTTATGCAATCATTTTGAAGGAGCCTTTATGGCTTCATATATTCAAATTTAAGGCAAAATGTCAAATATGATGAAAATGAATGTCCGATTCAGTTCAAATTTGAAAAAAATCCTTAAAGAAGAGGTTATATGTCGACATGTTTTGCTTAAGATTTGACTCGATGTGAGATTTTGGATGTTTTCAGAAATCGAACGAACTTATCTTCCGAACCGTACGTCCGATTTGAATGAACTAAAGTGCTATCGATAGATCTAGTGGATTGTAAGTTAAGCTGTTCTCGTTCATTTTCTGTCATTTTACATAAAGGGTTACTTTTTAACGAAAAACACTTTTGACGCACAACTGGGTTAAGAATGGCCTGGGTTATCAAAAAGTGTGCATGCGATTTAAAAAAATTCAACGATATTAGGCAGATCTTGCGAAAAATTATCGCAAATTGGCATAAAAACATCAACATATTATTACATTCTGTCCATTTCATATCAAAAATGTCTATTTTGGCCTACCTCAAACTTTCAAAGGTCTGAAAACCTGGCAAAAATGCAAGCATCAAAAATCTGTGTTAGTCCATGCTTAATCGTTAGTTGAGACCTATTGAAATCAACTTTTGTTTTTAAAAAACCCCTTCATATATTCAAGTTATGCAATCATTTTGAAGGAGCCTTTGTGGCTTTCCTGTTGGCGGTACGGAAATTTTTTGGGAACCAAAAACGTACATTTTGGACTACTTCTTCCTAAAATTTAGTTTAAAATACCTCAAATTGCATACTTGATGAAATTTGAAGGCCACATGTCAAATATGATAAAATACCCCTTCAAATTTTGCTGAGTATGCAAATAAGTAGTTCCAAATGCTTGGTAAGTCTTTATTCACCACTGGCTATCTTCAGTTCAAATTTGAAAAAAATCCTTAAAGAAGAGGTTATATGTTGACATGTTTTGCTTAAGATTTGACTCGATGTGAGATTTTGGATGTTTTCAGAAATCGAACGAACTTATCTTCCGAACCGTACGTCCGATTTGAATGAACTAAAGTGCTATCGATAGATCTAGTGGATTGTAAGTTAAGCTGTTCTCGTTCATTTTCTGTCATTTTACATAAAGGGTTACTTTTTAACGAAAAACACTTTTGACGCACAACTGGGTTAAGAATGGCCTGGGTTATCAAAAAGTGTGCATGCGATTTTAAAAAAATCAACGATACTAGGCAGATCTTGCGAAACATTATCCCAAATTGGCATAAAAACAACAACATATTATTACATTCTGTCCATTTCATATCAAAAATGTCTATTTTGGCCTACCTCGAACTTTCAAAGGTCTGAAAACCTGTCAAAAATGCAAGCATAAAAAATCTGTGTTAGTCCATGCTTAATTGTTAGTTGAGACCTATTGAAATCAACTTTTGTTTTTCAAAAACCCCTTCATATATTCAAGTTATGCAATCATTTTGAAGGAGCCTTTGTGGCTTTCCTGTTGGCGGTACGGAAATTTTTTGGGAAGCAAAAACGTACATTTTGGACTACTTCTCTCTAAAATTTAGTTTAAAATACCTAAAATTGCACACTTGATGAAATTTGAAGGCAAAATGTCAAATATGATAAAATACCCCTTCAACTTTTGCTGAGTATGCAAATAAGTGGTTCCAAATAATTGGTAAGTCTTTATTCACCACTGGCTATCTTCAGTTCAAATTTGAAAAAAATCCTTAAAGAAGAGGTTATATGTCGACATGTTTTGCTTAAGATTTGACTCGATGTGAGATTTTGGATGTTTTCAGAAATCGAACGAACTTATCTTCCGAACCGTACGTCCGATTTGAATGAACTAAAGTGCTATCGATAGATCTTGTGAATTGTAAGAATAGTTATTCTTATCTATTTTTTTATCGTACCCGCTTTAAAACATCTATTGCCAAAAAATCCTGCAAAAAGAGGTCGAAACCCCTAGTTCCCTCCCAAATTATCGATACGAACGTAGGATTTCTACTTATTAAGTATTCGGGAAGTACATTGTCCTTCAAAAGTAGCTTTTCTACGTATCAGAATTCATAATTTAGAATAACCCCCATACATCAGAATAGATAAGTAGCATTTCTACGTTTTCAGTAGATTTGCTCTTTATTGTACGTAGAAAAACTCCTTATCACCCGCATTTCTATTTACCGAACGTAGGAAAGCTACTTAAGAAGTACTCGGAAACAGCATTTGTCTGGACGAAGTAGCTTTTCTACGTACCAGATATTGGAAGTAGGATTCCTACGTATCGGGAAGGAGATAAGTAGCATTTCTACGTATTAAAGACGAAGAGTACTTAACTACATAGGATTTCTACGTAGAGTAAAGATATTTCCTACGTAGTACGTAGAAATCATCCAGACGAGTAAATTCTCAATTTAGAAAATAGCTATGAGAAATTAGTATCATCACAACCGGAAAACAGTAACCATGGGTCGCGGGCGCGTAATTAATTTTTTGGTATCGCCTAAAAAAAAAGGAATGGGGCAGTTTTTCAGTGATACTTCTCAATATCTCATATAATATCTATCTACCTATTGTTTCACAGTAATTTCCTAGTATTAAGTTGTTTACTATAAAATATCAATAAGTGTCCACCTATTTTTAATTTAATCCATAATCTCTGTAACAATTAATATTTCATTTTTGAAATGTTATACACCTAAATAAACTATAAATTGAAGCCTCTGTAAATATTAAAATGTCCAAACCTAAACTAAAAATAATATTACTTCCTGTGTAACCTGCAGATTAAAACGAGCGCTAAAATAAAAAAGTCCCTTGACCTTCGCCCTTTGAAAAAGATGACGTGGTCCTCCATTTTCACTGGACTTCAAAGTCTATCGCTCGATCATTCGTGTTTTGACCCGCGTTGTAACTAGACCAGAGACCTTTGAGCTCCCGAGAACCAGTTCTGTATCCTGAAGGAAGACAATGGCGAATCTTGATTGGACTTCGGAGCTTCTTATGGACGCGGAAGATGAGTACCAAGACACCAGGAATCTCCTCAAAACGTGGGGCTTGGAACACCTGATTCCAACATTTATATGTAAGTGTTAATAACTTTATTTTCTTCCTCAGTTTGTTGTCATCTGTTTTTACTTTCTATTACCTAAATGTTTCAGTAATTCGGTCCGTTTTTCAAATTTTAGCTAGTAACTGGTTATTTTTTTTTGTATAATGGTGTGCTTGTGTGGTGTGTGCATCTTTCAAAAAGTAATATGTTATTGTGTGTGTGTATTTCTGTGTGATTGTGTGTGTGTGTGTTAGTGTGTGTGTCTGTGTTATTGTGTGTGTGTATGTTAGTGTGTGTGTCTGTGTTATTGTGTGTGTGTGTGTGTGTGTGTGTGTGTGTGTGTGTGTGTTTTAATATTTTTTACTAAATAATTTCTTTAATGTCTCATTCTGTTTCAGCTAACAGATGTACATCATTGGAATTAAGGTATATGAAAGAGTCCCACATTGAGAAATTGATCCCCAGCATTGGGGATCAAATAAAATTCAAGGCCTCCTGAGGAAACAAGGCCTCCTTCCAGTTCTTGCCCGGAGACCATCCACACCATCTGCTTCCCAGACGTCTCGATCTCTGTCCCGTCACCACTGTCCCCCGACTCTTTCGAAGTGCCCGAAGGTAATTTTTCACCCTTCTTTTTTTTTTTTTTCTTTCAAGTTTCTGTAATCCGCTATTCAAATAGACAGAGTTTACTTATAATTTCCTCCGTGACGATAATTATAATGTTCAATGTTGCCTAAATGCAGCAATAAGACTTAATCCTCTCTTATTATGAGGAGAGTAATGGATTACTTTGTTTTACACACATCTCTTATTATAAGGAGAGTAATGGATTACTTTGTTTTACACAGGTGAAGAAGAGATGGAGTCAAACCTGAAATAGCTTCAGGAATATTCATCAATTGGTGCTGACTGGGACAGAGTTCTCCGCTTGTGGAATGCTACCCACGAACACAGAATGAGCAGCATCATGAAGGGGCTTGTGAAGTATAGGAACATCTATAGCTACTTCGACCTCTTCAAGGTGCTGCGAAATCCCAACAGAGGATTTCATTTGGTAAGTAATTTACTGTATTCACATTTCCTCTTTAACTGTAAATATGAAAATGAAATACATTTTTTTTTTCTTCTTTTTTTTTGTTTAAAAAAAAGTCCCAAATACATATTTGTCAAATCACTAGAAATATTGTGTGATGTAAACACCGTAATGGTCCTATACTAATGATACTTGAATTTGTGCTCCTTCTGTTTACAGCTGCAGCTAGACTTCAGAAAATTCGACAAAACTGCTGGGAAGGAGGATGCTCTCCTGGGCATTTCCCTAATTCACCAACAAGTCTTCGACCTGGCCAGACAAAAAATCAAAGAGTCGCGCAACAAGGACTTCAAAAGTTCAATATCGGAAATTCTTGCAGAAATTGACTCCGACAGCAGCACAACTGTGAAGAATACTGCTGTGTTGATGCTGTTGCCTTTTCTGCTGAAGTCAGGCTCGATACTTGAAATCAAAGGTAAAAAGAATTATAAGCCCAGTAGGGCGGAAATTCTTGAGTCGTTCATCTCTCAGGTACCATGTGCTGCTCTCATAGAGAGCACATGTGCTGAGAGAGTCGACAAATACAAAAAGTTAGGAAGAACTATTCAGACATATGTGCTTTTCGTGGGCAAATCTTTTACTTGTCCTGAAAGTATTTGCTATCGTGGACAATGTAAAATATATTCAACCCACAATCGTGGACGCAGTAGATCTGTTATTTCAGATTTTCCACGTCACACATTGTTTATACCCGGAGGAGTGTTCAGACATCTGGATGTTCCTCCAAAGGGCATTTTACAACATCAGAGATTTGGATTATGACAAAATGACTGGTTCGTGCATCACCCTGTTGACAGACCTCGGGTTTGCTAGTCAGGTGTGAGATATAATTTACTTTTAATATAATTTAATAGGTATGGACATTTTAATATTTACTGAGGCTTTATTTAAAAGTTTTGTTATACTATTTTATTCCATTATGTTTAATTGTTATGTATGTCATTCATTGTTCCCAAACATTCCTTATTTAATTAATCATATTAAAAAAAATTGTGTAAATTGTAATAGTGTGAAACTTTACAACTGTGGGCAAGCTGGGTGTACTCGGTTTTATGATCAAATTGATAGCTTCCGCAAGCATTTATATCGAGAACATAGTGCTGATACTGAAGAAGCTTTCAACAGTTTGTTAACTAATAATGCTTCTTTGTTGGATAATATTCATGAAACTAGGGCATCTTCATCCTTAGATTTTAATGCTAAAATGAGACAAAATTTCTTTATAATTGAAAACTTGATGGGGGAATTAGTGTCTACATTATATTCAAACCCAACAATCCCACGAAGGTCTATTCAAATTTTCATGAATGTTTTGGAACAGTTTATGATTAAATACACTTCTCATGTAAAAGACTGTAACCACACTTCCTAATGGTTTCATATATGTAACTCTACGTGACCAATTATAGCTTGGTTTCCTTAAAAAATCTGTGAATTATTGTAGGTTTTTTTTAGTTATTAATTACTAGCTTAAGGTTTTTAATACCATGTTACTGTTCCATTGTTGATACTTAAAAACTTGTACGTATTTGTATAACCTTCTGTGTAAATTACTGTGAAATAAATAGGTAGATAAATAGTCCACTTTTCAAGAGTGCATTGTACATTTCAAATGTAAATTTTTTGTATTTTTTGATAAATACATAGTTTTATGTATAGATAGTCCTGATTTGTTTTTTTTTTTTTTTGTCGGATTTTAATAAAGTATTATTCAATTAGTTTTCTAAAACTAATCTTGAGACCTTGGAAGGTATTAATAAGAAATTTAAGGTTCCTTCATTTCATTGCATCAGAGATCATGTTGTCTTATTTGTATTTTCCTGGAGATAATATACTTAATACTTAAATCACAACCATTTTTTTTTATTAAAATCCGACAAAAAATCCTAATAATCCAACTATAATTTTGCATTGTACATTTTCAATTGTTAAATTTGTATATCTATGTACCTAAACTTGGAAAATAAATAAATATACTTCTTTGAATTATATTAACATATTTATCATCTCTTTATTTAAGTAAAGCACATCAAAAATAGTGCACACTTTCATTGTTAAACCCATCAAAAAAAGTTCAAGTTAAAGAATAAAGTGTGCACTAAGTTTGATTTATTTCTCTATAGTATATTGCAGTTGTACATTAAGGATTACAATAATGTGTTATTTACTTTAAATGTGTTTTCAACTTGTAATAAGGATAATGTGCTATTTCTTTTACATGTGTTTTTGACTTGTGTTTCAGGGGATATTGCTTATGGCAATTACAATTCATACATTCAAATGTATAAGTGGAAACCACACTCTAATGTGAAATCATACTTCCATGGAAGTAATCATACTTCCATGGAAGTATGATTTCACATTACAGTGTGCTTTTTACCCATGCTTTTGAAAGTATGAATTGTACTTACTATAAGTATGTATTCTCTTTACTGCAAGGAGAAAACATCTGTACAAGAAGTAGACTTTCTCCTTACTATAAGTAGAAAAACACATTACTAAAAGTAGGTAAACACATTACTGTAAGTAGGAATCATCCTTACGATAAGGAGGAATCAACATTACTGTAAGTAGAAATCATCATTACTATAAGTAGAAAACCTACTTAGGATACGTAGAAATCCTACTTAGGATACGTAGAAATCCTACTTAGGATACGTAGAAATCCTACTTAGGTAAGTAGAAATCGTACTTGGGATACGTAGAAATCCTACTTAGGTAAGTAGAAATCGTACTTGGGATACGTAGGTATCATCCAGCTCTAAGTAGGTTTCCTCTTTACTATAAAGAGGAAAGCACATGCCGCAAGACACGGCCTGCTAGTAATAAGTAGGAAATCTACTTAGAGAAAGAGGTAATCTCCTTAGTGTACAGACGTTCTCTACGTACGACGTAGATCTGCGCTACGTATATAAGTAGGAATCCTACTTCCAATGTCGTGACGTCATCAATTTTTTCCAAATTTTTTCCAAATTGATGACGTCACGGATAAGTAGGATTCCTACTTCTGCATCTCTACGTACACCCCAAAATGCATCTCTACGTATCACGTGTGTCCATGTAATCTACTTCTTTAAGTAGGATTCCTCTCTATTTACGTACGAAATTTTTCTCAGTGCAGTAGCGGATCTCTTGAGGCAATCACTCGCAAAGGACTTAAGCACCTTTTTTTAATTGGGTTTAACGTCGCTTTTCACTGCATGATCATATCACGACGGGGGTGTTGCCCTGCGCAGGAAACTCACAAACCTGCTACACACATTAACCTCACCTAGCCTGGGTTGGGCCAGAATGCCAGCATCACGAATTCTTCACCTCACTGGACGTTGCTTAACTTCGGTGATCCTACGAGAACCGGTGCATGCAACGCGCCATCGACGCGACGTGACGCTGGCTTAACATGCCATTACTTGGTTCATTGACTTTTCACTTACATACCTACTAAAATATTTTAGGACAGATGTGTTGATATATAACTATATTAACTAATTTTTTACTGAACTTTTATCAAATACCTACTCTCTGATTACTGGTGAAATTCCATGAATTCGCATTACTTGATTGAATTCGCAGACTACTATTTACCAGTTAAGACCGACGCGTCGCGACATGACTATGCAGTTGAAAGTGACGATTTTAAGGTTAAGAGCGTTAAAGTTTTACCATTGCACTGATCTCCATCATAGGTCTCGAAATTAAGTAGCTTCAACTACTAAGCTTAAAATCTTCTGAATGATTTCTTTCAATTTTCTTATCCTCATGGCGTTATTTCCTCACTTATAACATCAACCCGCAACAGACTTCTCACCCCTTCACTCCGCCACTGCGAGATACTAACAAGTACACACTTAGCTCGTTGTGAATCTTCAAGCACTTTTCATTTTATAATAGAAGACTTTTCGTCTGGTTTCCGACAAGCTGTGCCCGCGTTATGGCGTAATAATGATAAAAAAAAATCCAATTTAATTTTAAATGAATTGCCGGGGATGTCGTAACAGGAGAAACTGAGCGCGATGAAAACGACCGACGACGGTTTGGAAGTTTGGAGTTGAGATAATGTGCCATCAAGTGTTGAGTGTGATGTCTTGAGAGTAATGTTGTCAAAATAATGGTGGTGTGGTGGTAATAGAGGTGGTGAAAGGAGCGATTTGTTTCAAAGAAATGCACAGAAATGGAACTACCGTCAATCGCAGACAAAAAAGCTTAACAAATTATTGTTTTTAACACATAAACCACTGGTTATCTTACCGGTGGAACAAATAAGTTTGCACAGTTCTTTGTTCCACCAGCGCGCAGGGTCAGTGGTCCCACGATTGCACTCACTTGGACACAATTGCACACGTGTTGCAGGAGGTGTCTGTGTGTAACGCCAACTTTAAAGTCAAATGTGAAATGTTTATAAAGAATTTTCCCGTGGCTGATGTCACATTTGAATCCTTTTTAGTACGCACTTAACTACCCAATGAGTCCCAATACCAAATTGGGAGTCATTTCACGCATTCGTTTTGGAGTCATAAACCGAATATTGTTAAATTATTATTAAGGTATGATAATATCAATTTTTAAACAATTGACTTTTTCAATAAATATTTATCTCAACATTGGCATCTAGGGTAGATTTAAAAAAATAGCTACTCCAGAATTATGAATGAGTTAAAGTAAATGTATTTTACATCTACATTATACGTAATAGTAAGAAGAGAGAGAGAGGAGAGAGAGAGAGATTGCAAAGGGATATAATGGGAAGTAATCAGTGAGAGGGGTAAAGGAGAGGTTGAACAAAATTTATATGACTCGGACTCGCTTTCATAAAGCATAGAAAATGAACAAAACGGCGTATCCATTATAATACTATTCATTATTAAAATATGCGAGACAAGAACTAGGGAGAGAATTAGGGAGAAATAGTGAGAGAGAGAGAGAGAAAAGGGAGACCAGAGGGTGAAAGAGAGAGAAGAAAGAGGGAGGGCGAGAGAGGGAGATGTAAGGTCATTCTAGTTCAAAAACGACGCTATTACAATTTTGAAAAAGAGGAAACTAGGAAAGCGAGAGAGTGAATGAGGAAAGGAGAGTAATAATACAAAAGGATATAAACAATAAAGAGAGAGAGTGTTTGCATTAGAAATTGCGAGAGATGATGTTCAGAGGAAGCGAAGAGGTTGGACGGATAGAGATAGAGTAGGAATATGGATCTCTAGTATCTCTAATATACATGGAGAGTAGAGAGAAAGCAGACATAGATAAACCTAAAATGGACTATGGACTCAAGAAGAGAGAAATGTAAATGAGAAAGCTACATTCGTAGGGTTTGGGGGGAGAGAGAAGGATTTCAGGAATAGCAAGTGGCTGCAGAGTGGATTGGATATTCCTGCATGGTATTTCTCAAATTAGATTAAGAAACCAGGATACGATAGGGAGAAAGACAGAGATTGAGAGAGAGGAGAGAGAAATAGAGAGGGAGGGAGGGAACGGAAGTCTAATGTTTAAGAATGTCTGAACAAACAAGAGAAACAGTGAGGGTGTCTTTGGATTTCCGCCATTACTTGGTAATGGTTTACACCATGTGGTAGCGTCTAGCAATTAACATGATAATCAACACTACTCCCCTATTGTGCTGTCTAGGAGTGTGTAAACGGTAATTACTTTATACAGCTGGCAAGCCTTGCTTACAACCACTCTAACGTTCCTTCAAATTCTCGTCTATGTTGAATCTAGATTATGGAAGACTTTAAAAATTCAGATGAAATCGAATAGTATTATGTAGCGATAATAATATTATGACTGTCTTTCTAATATTTTGGTAGGTAGTTAGGTTAGGTACTTATTTTATGAGAAAGTCTAGTTCACCAGTTGAGGTTTTGATATTCTACTTCTTAATAGTACCTATTGCAGAACCTCGTTCCAGAAAGTACTCCCACTCTCATAATCCCCACATCTCCCTTCCAACCGTCACAGAACGCACTCTGAATTGTCAATTTGAACGAAAAAAACAATCAAAGTGCTTTGTGTGACGGTTGAAAGGGAGATTTGGGGATTATGAGAGTGAGAGTGCTTTCTGGTACAAGAGCCAGCTGAACTACTAATCTGCTCTCAATGTCAGTACAAGTCAGTACAAAGTCAGTACAAGTGTCTACTGCAGCCTTTGTTAGTCCTCAGTGAGACAGCGTTCTCTTTGTACGTGGTCTCACAGTCAGTGTCGTAAAGCCAGTTTATTAGTTCATTTCTTCCTTCCCGTTGGTTCACAAGCCAGAGTATTTGTCTGTTTACGGTTTGTTCCCTTGCTACGTTGTCTATTATCTGTTAAAAGACTTTATAATCTTCCAGTCACACATATAGGTAAGTCTAATGACCATCCCTGTTTGTCTAAAACCAGACCCTTTCCAGTGTAGCTTCTTCGCGACTGGTTATGCAATATGCTAGCAACTCTTTCTGGAGTGAGGGTGTTGATTATATTTTAATACGATAATAAAGAAATTCTCTTACAAGCTGCTAAAAAGAGAATGCAAGAGAAATCTTCACCCGTGCTCTTCTTGTAATTTCCCGTTTTTTTCAGTTTTTTTTTATAGTTGCAATTTACTCCAAGAAAAGTTTGTAGCAGAAAACTTTTTATGTTCCCTTAGGACGCGAGCTTTTTTGCATCCCTTATTAATAAAGTTCCTTATATGGGAATCCTGCCATTTCAGGCCTTTTTTCAGTGTGAGGCCAAGAGATATGTTATAATTTTTTTCTACAATTTTATAAATCTGAGATGAAATAACTTATACGGGATATATTATTAAATACATTTTTGTACCCTAGTAGTTCTTAATCTACGGGAAATAATGGTTATAACCATTTCTTTGGAAAGGAGAAAGAAAAATCCCGCCTCTCTCTCTCTCTCACTCTCCCCCCACTTTTCCTTCTTCTCCATTACCCTACACATAAAAATGAATTGTTTTCACTGCAAAAAATCACGAGTTCTGAAAGCATTTCATATTCTCCTAACTCCCAATTATCCTTCTCAATCTCTTTCTTCTCTCCTTCCACTTACCTCCCCTTAAGCATCTCCTCCCCCTCTCAACACCTCCCCATCCACTCCTCCCCCCCCCGTGACACTTGTAGGGAGCTTAGTACAGCTCGAGCCAAGCACAGAGCTATTAATATCAAGCAGAGAAATAGTTCAGAGTTCAAAAGCTCTCAACTTCATAAAAGTCATTGAGAGCACCAGACACAAAAATATCACAAGTGCTGCATCAGGCAAGGCGGTAGAGAGAAATCCATTGATCAGTGCATCAGCATTTCTGCAGTCAGAAGTGCAAGCGAAAAAGTTTTGAATTCCTGCAAATAACAAATTTAATACTCAAAGTACCTATTATGATTTTTTTTCTAGTTGAACTCTGAGATTTGAGTTACCTTCAATAAGTGTATGTTCTATTTTTTAAATTCCAAACAAAAGCGTTTCGAGCCAGCTAAGCACGCGTCATTATAGCAGAGAGTACTTGAAATTGCAAAATTTTCAACATGCTGGAAAGAATCAAACACCTCGACCGAAGTTGTGAAGAACGCCTATACAAAGAAAGAGATAGCGCGGTAGAGTGTAAGGTAACGGATCTAGGAATTAGGAATAAAAGAAACTGATTTTTGGCCCTCCAGAAAATGCAAGTGGATGAGTTATAAAGAATTCCGTAACCTTACACTCTGCCGGGCTGTCTCTTTCTTTGTATAGGCGTTCTTCACACCTCGGCCGAGGTGTTTGATATACACAAATCATTAAAGTACTACCTATTAACTACTTTGGCATAGTTAGTGAAACATTGTATTAGTTTCTAAATAGATTTTTCTTTCCAGAGCGAAATTTTTTTAAAATCCAAATTCAGAATAATGATCTACACTCACCTGCAGAATTAACCGGACACTTGCTGTTTTCCATTTGACTCCATGTATTTGCTCTCGGACTATATTTGAATTAACTTTTTTTTTTGTAAATAACATTTTTGAGGTATTTTTCTTTTGATAGAAAACAAACAAAATGAAATTTTATACCTCATAGAAAGAACATTTTTTTAAAAATTGATTAATATTTTTGATGACTGATTCCAGTGGACATTTATTCTGAACAAAATAAACATGTTTAACTATTCAGTTAAACATGTTTATTTTGTTCAGAATAAATGTCCACACTGGTTTTTTATTAAGATAATTATGCCTTGAAAATTAAAAAACAAAGTTTAGTCATATTTAGTAAGTAAGGAAATAAATGGAGACAAATGGAAGAACAGCAAGTGTCCTGTTAATTCTGCCGGTGAGTATAGAAGCCCTCTCAGGCAGATGTAATGTTTTAATGTAAAATGTAATGCATAGCCAGCCAGCGACCTGCAATGAGAATGAGAGGTAAGAGTCAGCATACAACTCCGGTAGAAAGAGAGGGAGAGAAAATTAGTGAGGAAGAGAGAGAGAGAGAGGAAACTATTAAGAGGGAGGAAAATGAAGGGATTTTATGTGAGAGAGTGAGGGAGAGAAATGGATCGCAAATAGTGTGTGTGAGAGACAGAGAAGGTAAAGAAATAGAACTCATTAGAGGGAAGAGGAGACCGAGCAGAGAGAAGTAAGGATATAAAGAAAAGTATAGGAAGAGAAAGAGAGAAAAGGGAGAGAGAGACAGAGAGCGATAAAAAGGAGGGAGAGAGAAAATGGAGAGAGAGAGAGAAAAGGGAAAGAGAGAAACTGGAAAGAGAGAGAAAAGGGGGAGATAGAAAGAGAGAGAGAGAGAAAGGGAGAAACCATGCTGCTGGAGAAATATAAATAGCATCAGCATCAGGACTAACTGCAGACTGAAATGACTGAACTGACTTACTCCCTAGTGAAATTATTCAGGGTGCATCAAAAATGCAATATAATTACAGAATAACAAACAGTTTTCTAGCATTCACGACTTGCTTCGCCACAGATTCGGGACTACCCTACACACCCTGTATTCACATCACATTCATTTAGAGAAAAAAAGTAGAAACACAAATGGTAAAGAATTGTCCTGGGGTTACAAGTCTGGTTTTATATTGAGGTAGTAGGGGAGGGGGGGGGGGGGTTTATCAGGGGCGAATGGGGACTGGTCCTGGTATGAAAAATAACAGGGGTCGGTTACCTCAGTGGCCCGGTAGTCAAGGCGGAGGACGCCTAGTCTGAAGGTTGATGGTTCGAAACTTTTAGTCCAAGCACGGCAAGTTTCATAAAGGTGGGATTGAGTGGTTCAAGCTGGTGATGTGATTAATAAGATAACAAATAAAGCCTCTATAATCATAAAACGTTCTCCCTCATTAATGGAAAGAGATATGTGGTTTGTCAGATATTTCACTTGTAATAATAATAATAATACGTGAAAAAAATACCACGCGCACCCTGGAGCAGGTATTTTTTATTTATTTATTATTATTTCATGGATTGGAATGACAAAATATTTTCACTTTTCCCCTACTATCCTCTATTCAGAGATAATACAACGTCAGTCATAAAAATTCTCTCGACATTTTTCTCTCTTTTCAAACAATTTTTTTTCTTTCAAGTTGATCCCACTTTAGATCGTTGTACCTCCTCCATTATGCTCAACGTACTTTTCTTCTTGGAATTGTGAAGAGGATGAAAGCTAAATGATTATATTCAACATATTGTGAAGCATATTTTCATCTTATAGAATTCACCCCACAGAATTCGCACAGTTCTTCTCTTTCCTTGGAAAATAGCTTTCATACTCTTTTGCAGCCTATCTATATTCTCTCTCCTTACTCTTTCTCTCTGTCTTCTCTCCTTTCTCACGTCTGAACCTCTCTCTCCTCCACCCTCTTTATCTTCAATCTCTTTCACACTCCTCTCTTGTTCCCTCCACTCCACATTAGACTTCACGACGTTGATTGTTAAGAGTCTGGTGAATTGTTGAAATGCAAAATTTGTACGAGAGAAATAGAGAGAAAAGAAAAAGTAGCGCAGGGAGGGGGACCGACTATTTTCAAAATAATTACATCCTCTTCAATTCTATGCTTGTGTGGGAACAAAAGAGATGAGAAGAAGAGAGAAAAATGCTGATTCTCTGTCTCCCTTTTCTACTCCAAACTTCTTATTTTGTCTACTCCTCCTCTCTCTGAATTTCGCCACATTTCCTTCCCTCTCCTTCTTTCCCCTCGTCTACGTATTCTTTTATTTATCTCTCTTTTCCTATTCCACCCAACTTATTGTTTCCATTTCTTTCTTTACTCTTTCCTTTTTCCTCCTCCCTCTCTCGAACTCTTTCTCTTCTACAATTCCTTCTCACTATTTATTTTATCTCTGAACATTTCTTTTTTAATTTGGTTTTAACGTCGCTTTCAACTGCATGGTCATAATTATCACGGCTGGGTTTTTACCCTCTAATCGCAGGAAACTCACAAACCTGCTACCAACATAAACCTCACTGAGCCTGGTATTTTCCAGCATCACGAAGTCTTTACCTCGCTGGACGTTGCTTAATCTCGTAGGAGTTTCTGCTTTTGTTCTATCTCTCTGCTTTCCTTGTCTATACCTCTATGTCTTGTCTTAAAAATTCTTCTCCTCCACCTTTTCTCTCTCTTTCCATTTTTTTTGTCCATCTCCTTTTGAAATCATTATTCTCGATTCTCTTCCTCCTCTTCTCTCACCCGCTTTCCTTCTCTACCAGTCGTCACATTCTGGCTTTTACCTTTTCTCACTGGGTTTTCATTATCCACGCTTGAGTCAGCACATTCAGTTTATTTGCTGATCGGTGCTAAATATTCTTGACCACCAACACAGTTAAAATGACATAGGTAAAAATGGCTTGAAAAAGGTAGAAAAGGGTTTTTAAAATATACTTGGTACAATGGTACTTTTCATATTGCAATTTTTTTTCGTACAAGTTGATGACATGTATTACAGAAACAGAATAATACATATTACGCGTTTTTATTTTAATTTGTGTGTTTTTTTTTTTAATATTTGTCTTTGAATTGGCATGTTTGTCATTATTGAAATTCCGATGTTACAAAAAAGAAAACTTTCAACTAACTTGGCCAGGACTAACTTGTAAGCCTTTGTTTCAGTAGTATACTTGTGCACTGGTAGTCAAGTGGTTAACGCGCTAGTCTGGTAAATCCCACCCAGTGCAGAAATTTCCTCATTAGGTTGAGTTTGTAACCACATAATAATGAGACTTGAGGTTGGTCTGGCTCAACTTTGTTGACAACTATAGTTTGACCCTTAGAGCCAAAGTTCTAGACAAAATATTTGTATTCAAAATTTGAACATTAACCTTGCCTTATGGTTATATTCCACAAAAGAGTCATGTTATTATTACTATAACTACAAAATTAGATACAACACTGACTACGCTTTACAAGTAAAATTAATTGGTATTATTCCAGTCACACCAACAGAGAGAGCATTAAATTTAAGATCAACAAAGAAAGATATGGAAGTTATTACTCGCGCAATAAACTAAGCCTAGGCCGCACAAGTTAAGTCTCCCAAGTTATAAAGTTAAGACACATGATATAAAACAAGCAACTTGAAATAATTCCACCAAACTTTGAAACCCATCCATGTGTAGAAAAACAAAAACTAAAAGGTCTTATAAGTCTAGGGGAAAAGTTGAAATTGTTATTAAAGTTTGTTAATGTGTTAAGACAAGACGTTTTCCCCTACGTTTTGGTGGAATAAATGTCAGATGAATTAGGAACTCAGGAGGATAGTCCAATGGTGGATCCATGTCCTTGCTTATGGTCGACTTGAGGTTGGTCTGGCTCAACTTTGTTGACAACCCATTTTATAATTTGTCCTCAGAGCCAAAGTTTTGGGTAATACATTTTGTATTCAAAATTTGCTACCAATATTTTTGCTAACTTTCTTTTGGTACCTTTTAATTCTGATGTCTTGCCCACCTTTCTTGCTAATGCGAAGAAGGAATAGTATGTTGATATGGAATTGAACACTACCAATGTACAGTAATAATATATAATAATAACATCACTCATTAGTGGAAGGTACGAGTAACTACCAGGCAAAGTGAATGCTCAAAGTATTTTCTACCACCTAACCCTCGGAGTCTTATTATTAAGTGGTCACAAACTCGAATTAATGAAGAAAACTTCATGCATTGGTTCGAAACAATAACCAAGGGATCTCTACGCTCCCTGGATTATCTTGTTAACGTGTTAACCACAACCAGTGCATACACTCTCCATGTCTCCAGCAAAAATTGATTTCACATACCCTGATCTGATCACACATCTAAACCCCTCTTATTTTCAATACATTTTCTTGGTAAAAAAAACCACCAACAAAGTTCGGGAGATAAACTTTAGAATGAAGACACATAAAAAGAGAACTAAAAGTCGACACACAAGATAACGGAAAGACAATGAAACACCCCTGTTCAAAATTTATAGTGGACAGAAGTCAGATAGGAGCAGAGGAAAGGGAAATAATGAGAGAAGAAGGGAGGGTGAGGGAAAGAAAGGGATAGAGTGAGAAAGGGAGAGAGAGAGAAAGGGAGAGAGAGCGAGAGAGAGAGGTGACTAGAGAAAGAGAGAAGGGGATAAATTGAAAAGTAAGGAAAAGCTCTTGAAAAAATAGAAGAAAGCCCAAAAACAAAATATAGTGGGCGTGAAGCAGTGAAGCAAGGCAAGAAAGAGAGAGAGAAAGAGAGTGAGAGTGAGAGAGAGAAAGGGGGAGGTTGTAAAGGGGTGAGTTAAATGAAAAAGAGGCAGAGAGAGAGAGAGCGGAAAAGAGACAGAGAGAGCAAGGAGGTGGAAACAAAAGAGAAAGAGGGAAGGGAGAGGGAAATAGAGAAGGTGAGATAGAGAGAGAGGGAAAGGGAAAGAGGATGAGAGACTTGACACAGACAAGGGGGAGTGAGTGGGTGATACAAAGTGATATAAAGATATCAATTTACGTTCTAGGACGTAAATTTTTTAGAGGACTCGGATATCTTCAGCCTTTTGAGTCTCATAATATTTTTCCCTTCA
Source organism: Bactericera cockerelli (assembly GCA_024516035.1). Taxonomy (NCBI): domain Eukaryota; kingdom Metazoa; phylum Arthropoda; class Insecta; order Hemiptera; family Triozidae; genus Bactericera; species Bactericera cockerelli. Next base: position 23,103,204 of record CM044958.1, read on the forward strand.
AACTAGAGAAATATAAACTTCTTGCCGTTTAAAGTTATATTATTTCTGTGTTTTTTTTTTCCTCTCTTGTTTATTTACTTCCCTTTTGCGATGTTATAGAGCGCTCTGTTTCATCCCCAAACAGTGTGGTTTTGATACTTGTATAATGTACATAACAGTAGATCGTTATGTTTTCCTAATGTTGTCAAATTGAGGATAGTTTTTTTTCAATTCTTTCAATTATTATGGCAATTGGTTTTCTGATATTCTGTTTATAAAATTCTAATCTAGAGGCATAATTTTACCACAGTACCTGAAATTATGCTAAGAGGATAATAGTTTAGGGCGCCAGTCTGGCAAAGATAGTACCAAAAAACTACTACAGTATTTTTACATTAAGAAACCTTTTTGTGTCAATCACTTCTGTGGTCACAATTACTCAAACTCACACTGCTAAATTTTTACCGAACTTGGGACTCGAACCATTGAGTTCCAGGTTACAAGTCCACCACCGCCTTATCAATCAATTTACTGATGTGGTAGAGTAAATTTGGGAGTAATATTCTTTTTATCCTGCAGGTATTTTCAGAACAGGGAAGTATTTTTCTATTAAAAACTAAGTCTGACATAATGACCTTTTAAACTGCATTACTCCTCTAGTTGTTAGGCTAGAAATATCTCAGGGAAAGCCCTTTGACTCACACCTCTACGACTTTTGACCCTTGAAGATAAAGTTTTTATGTCTTCTGTCTCTTAACGACCTTTCCCCATCGGCTTGCCTCCCTCATCATATTTCCACCGTCACTTCTCATCATTAAAACTGAAGCGTCTACAGCGGAGAGGGCGGTTTCCATTTACAAAGTACTGGAATGTGGAACAGAGATAGCTCGGTATTGTGGAGGCTCTAGGGGGAGTTTACATGTCGAAAAATAAGTTAATGTTACTTGAGAAATAAAGGCGATGTTTATTTATTGATTTATTCACACTTTATTTTTTTACAAAACAATCATCAACAAAAAATTAATAACAAGAAATTAAAAAAAATAAAAAATAATAATAAGTATGAACCAAAAATAAAATAAAGATCAATATTAATTTTTAATCACAATTGTTTTGTAATCCGGGGCGAAGTTAATGCCTTAGGCATTCTCTGCCACTTAACCTGATTTTAAACGCCAAATTTTACACTGAGCGCACGATTAGCTCAGTGGTTAAGCACTCGCTTGCCACACTCTCGTGTATAAACACAGCACCTAATTGGGAAGTATTGTGTCACTCCTTGCCCATCAGATGGGAGGCATATTACGGGATGGGCAGGCTACAACACAGACTACAAGCGTCTACAGTAGCTCCTGTTCCATATCTATGAAATAAAAACAGCTGTAAAATATTCATTTAAAAAAAAAATTGGGCTACTGAAGTTGGTAATAAAATTAAATAATTTATAACTTACCGAACTCAGCAAATTGGTTTAGCAAATTTGCTCACTTGATTTGCACTGACCTTCGTTTGAACCTCGGTGAATAACAGTGTATACATTTATCTGTGTTGTTCCATGGACGATTGGGATCCACTCATACCTCGTGAGGAAAAATCAGTAGCAAAAACTTAAAATCAGTAGCAAAAATTATGTTACTAATGCGAATGATGTGATTAAGTATTGTGATACCGTTTGCTACCCACTAAATTTGTAACATATCAATATAGAGAAACAGATTACATACAGCCCCTTTTTACTTCAGCCTCCCTATCAGTAAAGGTCAAATGAAAACGGCTCCCATGACTCTTGTGACAGTAGTTAACGCTCTTATGCCCCTATAACATCTAGCCTTACACTGTGCCATCATTAACGACCTTACCTTATAATAGCACTCTTGTATAATAGCACTTTAAAAGACCTGCCAGTTTCAGACGGGTATGTTAGCATCTAGTAAGGTCAGACTCGGAGGTCCAGTTTCGTTTAATTGTTTCGTCTAGGCAAACTTGCTAGCACAGTGGATAGACCTTTACTTAGTAGCACACAGTGAACAGAGCTTTTGGGGTTGTTTTCATTGAATAGAGGACCTGGATTGTAAATATTATTCCTCAGAATCAACCTCAACTATGAAAACAATGTTGAACTATGGCGACCCCAGCTAGTTTTTTTTTTTGGAGAAAGCGGAGTGAAAAAAGAAGAAGTTAGTAATTATTGCTAGTTCAGTATACTCGTACATTAATACTCATTCGAACAATGTATTTTACAATGTATTTGAACAATGATAATATGCTTTAAGGTTCAAACAATAATGCGACCAATGGAGTCACTGTTTTGACCGGTCCATCATGAAAACTAAAGCTTTTGATACTGGCACACTGTTGATATTGGTATTTTCAATTTCCATTTCAATTTCTTCTATCATTTCCTCCTGTCTTGGTGTGTTTCCAATATGGGGAGTGTGAGAGTACTTGAGCTCTTCAGTACTTCCTGGTCTTGTTTTTTTATACCTAACACAAAATTCTGGATGTGGTTTCTCCTTGCCATCTCTTAAACAACGGGCATTATTTACGATGGAGACCCACATTACCCTCACCCAGTCCAATTTTGCCAAGTCGTAATAGCCAACTATTCTGGCTTGGTTTGAGCTTGGTTCTTGAAACACCAAGTCTTAGCATAAATATACGTTGTTTAACTTCTGTGTTATCATACGCCACGCTGTCAGAGTCAGAGCTTCTAATTCTAGGTGTTTTGGTGAGTAACCTATGGAATATTGAATATTTCCTTGTATTGTGAATACCAATCTCTTGTGGTACCAGCTCATTGAAATTCTATTACATACTTTTTTTCCTAACAGAAATTATTTCCTCGAATTTCCTAAATCATTCCTTTTTTCATTTTGACATCCAGATCTAGTTCAGCGAATCATACGAGTATTTCTCACCCCCCTGGTCTTTAGAGACACTGCTCTAATGTCTCACTCCTTCATTTTTGACCAGCCCAAATTTTCACCTTAAATTTGTACCTATATCTGTTGAGTTTTGAGTAGTGAAGAGTTGGTTAGCCTCACTGAAAGTTCTGCAGGGATAGGTGGTGGGAATAGAAAACAGACGGCATAATATCCGAAGCTCCAGATGAAGACACAGAATCCAATATGAAAAGTTTACACACACATAGAAAATGAGGAAAATTGTTATCATCAGAAGAGATAGAGGAGAATACCGGGTGTTCGAAAATAAGTTGTTGATCTGATATCAAAGTATTTTTTTGTCCTATTACACTGAATTTTTTATTCATGACTCAAAACATATTGATAAAATAATCATTATTATTGTTTGCAATTATACTTGCAAAAAAAATCTGTTTCAAAAATTGAAAAAAAAAAGCAATTTTCGATACCTTCTAAGGCCCCTACGTGAATTTTAATTTAGAATCTTTGCCTCTCAGCCTAAGTCTAGAGTGACCGATAAGGATCGAGAAGCATATGAAACACTTTTGAGACATCCTATGCTTACGGATATTTATATAGTTTACCTCTCTCTTGTTTTCGAACCATCTCCATCTCTAGTTTCTCGGCAAGTTTACTTTTTTCAATAAAAATTTCGATCTATAAGTCTCTTCTCGATGCCTGGGGTTTCAACTTTGTATTAAAAAAACTTTATCCCTCCTCTTGATCCCGCCCGCCCTGTTTATCCTCATCCGATCTGCTCTTGTTGCGCATCACTCGAGATGTTCAATTTTATCTATCTTAATATATAAATGTCAAAGTCACTGACTGACTGACTGATCATCGCTCTACAGCCCAAACCGTAAGTCCTAGGAAGCTGAAATTTGGTAGGTAGCTTTGTCTTATAGTCTAGATGTGCAATAAGACGGGATTTTTCGAAATTCCCACTACAACACCTGCCATTTTGGCGAAAAAAGATTTTTTGTTTTAACGGCCATGCCTCGGCCCGCTAATTTATAATATATGTATATAAGCACTATAGTTTCTGGGAGGCGTTCTCCCGCGAAACGACCGTTTCGTTTGATTATGTATTTAATTTAATCAAGTAGTGTTTTTCTAATTTATTCGGGGTAAGTCGTTTTAGGGCGAAATTAATAGACGTTTTTGTAATACCTCTGAGGTGCAAAGTCTCGGATTGCGTACTGTACAACATGGGAAAACCGGTGCTAGGCAATGACATAAGTTATCGATTTCTTCTCTTAATTTCGCTCTTTGTGTTTTCAAAGTATGAGTAAATACCTGTGCAACATACCTCTATATTAGCAAGAGAGGATTCGGAACTATTTATAGAATTCGTCTCACCAAGTGACTACGCGACCAACGCACACAGAGGTATTTTTCAAATCTGGGGGGACAAAATTATTTTTTGGTGAAAATAGGCTCCAATACTGCTAAAAAGTTCTTTTAACCCTATAGGGGTAAAAAAAAAACTTTTTAGCATTCCTCTGAGCAAATTACCCTTCTAGTAGGCTGCTACCTACTTGGGGCAGCATTGGAGCGGCCGAATATTTGCGTATTTTTATCACTATTCTTTTGTTGGTGTTGATGATGATGATGATGAAGGAAAATAAAAAAAGAAACAACAATTTTATACAAAACGCAAAAATGGAATTTTATTTTATGTATAGGTACCATATTTTACATACAAGCTATCATTCGTCGTCGTCTTCTTCTTCTTCTGAGTGGAAATCATGGAGTGGTAAATGATTAGACGCAGACAACATCTCTATTATCTCTCTTGATAAGGGCTGAGAGGTGAGGTCGCATCCCTGTCATCAGAGGGTCCGAGTTGAGCAGAGATACCTTTCCCTTTGAAGCAATGTACGCTTTCTTTTTTTTTTTTTTTTTTTTTTTTTGTTGCTCGTTTTGGAGTGGAAGTCAAGTCTTTGAGCAGTAAAGATGCGTCTCGTTTTCCTTCGGGGGGGAAAAATGTAGGTGGGTTTTAATTAAGTATAATTTCTGTCGGTAGTAGGTAGTAGGCACCAAGTATCATTATTTGGTTAAAACAAACGAAAGATTAAGATTTTTAAACTTAAACATGGTATGCAAGCCCCTAATTACATATTTAGGTTCCTCTCAGAAATGTCAGCGAACAACTTCTTCGGACGTCCGGGTCCTTCTGATTATGGACTTATATCTCGTCATGACTTGCGTTTCCGTATCGGGTCTTCATATCTGATTTCAAACGTCTTATGTCTCTTTTGAATTAAGTTAATTCATCTTCTAAGAATGGTCCGAGATTCAGCAAAAAACTCTTCCATTTGATCAAGATTCTCATCCATGTGACCCCTCCAGACTCAATACCTTATTGAAAGAGGTGTCTTCTACTGATGAGTTGACACTCAGATGCATCTAAGATTTAATTAATAATATTTAACATTATACGATTACATCTAAACTAAATAATAGTAAAACTCGAAATTTTCTGATCCAGAGTTTGCTTTAGTTTTTGGCACTTTTAAAAAAAAATCGCACCGATTCGCACCCAAATTTTTAGTTACGTTAAAACCAAGAAAATTACGCATTCAGTGATACCCATATCATAGCCGGACAAAGCCGGGAACTACTACTTTTACACCTTTGAAATTTAAATTTTGAAAAAAATTGCCTCGAAAAAGGGCCATTATTAAATTAATCGTAGAACATCAAGTATTTGATCTATGAACTTAAACTCTTATGATATAAGAGCATATTTACCTACTTCAACAGCCTTCATCGTTATTGTGACGAAAAATATATTTAAAGCAAAGAAACTAAGGTATCAAGATTGACGTCTCACTCCTCAACTAGGGAACTACTACAAGCAATAAACATACGGACAACTTGAGAGTGACCGTGTATAAAAAGTATAAAAGCTAGATAATTAAACTTGCTATATTAATATGCACTAGGGTCTTGGCTACCTGTGCATATAAGTTAAATCATCCCAGGGTCGATTTCAGAAAAAACCTTTATGTCCCCCCAGATTTGAAAAATACCTCTCTGTGCAACGCAGTGAAACGACTTCAAACAACTCTTAATATTGCAGACAAGTGCCATCACAACTTCTCCACAGTAATTCAACACATCAATATAGAGAGCGAAATCATCACACAATTAGTTTGAGTCTGAAGATACATTTACCAAAAACAAATAAGCAAAATCTAGACTTAAGTGCACAGAGGTATGACAAAAACGTCTATTCATTTTCACCTGATTGTATCTAGAGTCTAGACATGCCGCGGTTACAGTTGAGAAGCAGATACTACTGGCTGACCTGATTCAGATACCCCTATCTACGTTATACAATATCAGGGATTGACTTGAGGAAATGTTCGAAAGAAGTGGCATCCCTCCAATGGTTCCAACTTGGAGAATCCCCAAGCACTGTTAGTCCATGTGGTTACGGTACTAGTGCTAGACTTGTAATTAAAACAAAGAAATATTATTTTTCAAAAAATAATATTTTCATCTTTTACTCGAAACAGCGTTTCGCTTTGTCTAGAAACCCCCACGAGCATTGGATTAACCATTTTTAAATTCAATTTCATTAAAATGTATGCTCTGTCTCTAATATTCACTCTAGTATAAAAGAAGACAAGGACGCATATTATGTGAACTATCAAATAAAATAATATATTTTATAGTTAAAAAAAAATCGTATCCCACCCAATGTTGGATTTTTCCTCATATAATTGAGCATGTGAGCACTTACTCGTAAGACTGTAAGGGTTAAGTGATAGAAAATGCTTAGAAACCTCAGCTAATGGTTACCTTCCAATAAAACGTTTTAATATTATTACAACCTCCAGATGACCCGGTATGACCAATGTGTTTATCGTTACAACTGGGTACTACATCCTGGGAATTCAGTCTATGTATAGAGATTCCTAAAAGTCACAAGGAGAGTAATTACAGAACCACAAGTCCCAATACGTACTGTTCGTGGCTACCCATCCATCCAGGGACTCAACGTGCTCAACCTACGTTAACTCTGACGACATGAAAGCATGCTTCGTTTGGTGCGTCACGGGAGTTCCTGGAACAAATGTGAAAGCTGTGCTTCGGTATCCAGACTTCCTGGACGGAGTCTCCTCTTTCTTTGTGAGAGATTTCATTTTTCCTGGAAATTTCATGAGGTACAATCGTCCGTATGGCTTTGGTGCAAATATGTATTTTTTTCATTATACTCGTAGATATTCAAATAATTATGCTGGTAAGTTTTTTTAATATTAATAACCACCCAGTCTCCTCTTTCTTTGTGAGAGGTTTCATTTTTCCTGCGAAACTCTATTGGTACAATCTTTCTTATGGCTTTAGTACAAATATGTTATTTTTCATTATAGATATTCAAATAATCATGCTGATCTCTTTTTATCATTGATACTCACCCAGTAGGCCGATTGCATCACTTCAGGGTAGGAAATTATACTGTTTTATTGTTACATCGGTGGAACTTTTCTGCATGAAGTTTTTGATTCCGGAACCAGGATTATCTCTTCACCGTGGAGGCAGACTTTGATTTACTTCCGATAAATTTCTAATATTAGAAATAGGAAGTACATATTGGGTTCAATTTTTTTCATATTTCTGGACGTATCATGACCTCCTGAGCAACTTTGGTTTTGTTTGTCGGTTAAAAACATTTCTTGTTACGTGCAAATCTCAGAAATTACTGACCTGATTTCGACGAAATTTTGTAAACATACAGGTAAGAGACATTCTATAAAATAATGGTCCCATTTGAAATTCATCAACTTTGCACTAGCGGTTCATGGTGATAGAGACCATGCGCCTGATAACTAACTTTTTACTTAAACGCGTGTATCTCGTGAAAGGTACACCCGATTTTGATGAAATTTTGTATGTATGTGCGTATTAGCGTTTTACATAGTGCATTTATATATTTTTTTAAATAATTTTATTTAGGTTTGATATATAAGAAAATCTGAAATGTTGGACAAAAAAGACGCGTAAATTGGTTTAGCGGTTTTGGAGATACAAGTGATTTAGTATAAAATCTCAAAATTGCCACGTGTATACAATGTGAACCAATCATGAGGAAGTATTATGTCCAACATTAATAATAATTTATAATTGGCAGTGTATTTTTTGTATGTAACTTAGTTGATATAAAAGTATAGTAATGTCCAAATCCGTCATCGAAGTAAGCACTTCTTAAATTTTTTATCCTTACTTACATGCATTAAAAAAAAAGTTATCATATTTGTGTTAATCACTTTCATGATGTCACAGCTACTTAAACTCACTTTACTAAATCTTCGCTGAACCCGGGAATTGAACCACCGACCTCCAGATTACAAGTCCGCCGCCACCTTATCGATCTAAGGTCGTTTTTACTTACATGCATTATTTATCCATTTTAGGTAGATTGTATTTGAAAGGCGAAGATTAAGAAGGGACTAGCAATATCCGCCAGTCACTTGACTTGTACTTCCTTTATTAAGAAAAATCATTTAGAAGAGTCACGAAAGATTCTTTTTATGTCAAACACTTGAGTTTATATAAAATAGTCTTTGGAAAGCAATATCCCCACTTCTGATGATATCCGTCTTAATGGACCTTACAAGTATCTACGTTACAATGAGAGAAAATAATATCACAGGATTCTTTTGTAAAAACAAAGATTTTAAAATAAACAGTTGACATAACATCATTCAATATAATTATTTTTTTACTATTAATTTTTGTGGTAAAAAGTCCTTAACATCATTAATTTAGAGTTATACTGTTAGTTTTTTACTTTCCTTATCCTATAATAAGAAAAGTCTTGTATTTCATTACATTCATTATCTTATTTGTCTATGTATGTCTATGTCTCATACTTTATCTTAAAGTGTGTTTAATTGCTCCTAAATCTGAGGAGTATCAAATCCTTTTGGTAAACCAGAACTGTAACAAGAGACCTGCTGTTTATCAGTGAGAGCATCACCACAAAACCTAACTCCGAAAGATAGATAAAATTAATATTATTTCGGCCTGGAAAATTCAACATCTTATCTTACATTTTAATAACTTGGCGCTCGGAGCCACGAAATTTTCATGCATAATTAAGTCAATGTTTGCTTTGTGTTTTCACTCTCAATTTCTTCCCTTCCACGTTCGCCCCTTTTTGGCAAACAAACAACCATAGTAAAATATAAAGAAAGGAAAAAAAAAAGGAAAGCGGGGAATTTATATTCTTTCCCTTTCTGGTAATCATCAACAAAGCTCGGCGACCCCCCTCCAGGTTTTGCCAGGTTTTTGATAACAAACTTTCCTCTTAATAAATTTTACCTTTTATGAAAGAATTTCCCCTCATAAAGCAGAGTCTTGAGACTTTAAGAATGCAACTTAAGTGATAAAATTACACTAAAAATTTAACTGAAAAAAAAAAAAATGTTTTCCTGAGACCAAACTAGTTATTTCTTAAGAGAGTTTCTGCAAAAGTTGCAGAATGATGTAGCACTTGGAAGAAATAGTAGAATATAATGACCAACAACAGTATAATGATACAATGTATTACAAATTTAGCTATATTATGTGGTAATTTACTTACCAACTACTTAGCTAGTGCTGTTACTTAAATACCGTTTCATTACTTAAATTTTGAGTAAGTAAGTATCTCAACATTAAGATCTTCTCAATAGTGTTTCTGCTTCCTTCTAATGCTTTCTTGAATACTCTGCTAGGTGTTTTAGTTCTAAAGTAAGAGGAGCAGAAATATTATGTTCTTAAATCAGGTAGCAAAGAAAAGAGGGTACTCAACATCTTGCTCTAAAGCAAGAACCCGTAATCTACTACGAAGGGAGCTAGAAATAAAGCTAGTATTACTGTAGGTAGAGCGTAGCTAGTAGTGAGTGGTTAAGTGAAAAGTTTGGAACACTTATTTTATTATTTCTTGAGATTTGTAGCAGTCTGCTTCATTTTCTTCTAATTTCATCCCTCTTTTCCTCTCACTCTTCCTCTGTTTCTAAGTATGTATCCCTAGATTCTTTTTTCTCCCACGCAAAACAAATCTGTGCTGGTGTGTACGTACACTTGATAAGTTACTTTTCTCATTCCTTTTCAGGCACACTAGCTTCAAATTTATGTATGTATCTCCTCTTCATAATATATTCCTTCTTCTCTCTTCTTTTTCATAGTTCAACTTTCCCTCTTTTTCTTGTGAATTCAATTCTCTCAGTATCAATGCATGTTCGAGAATAGCAAACTCACTATCTCTATGTATCCATCCATCCTGTTTCACATCTGAATTCTGTTTGTCTGCATAATATGTAGATGATTCCTGAAAATTCCCACAGTAAAAACAAGCAGTCCCAGGGTAAACACTCGCCCATAGTTTCATGGAAAACTGCACTTGAGGTCAGTGGTGTAAGTAATGATTCCAGAGACGTTGGGAATTTTTTGTGACCTCAAAATAATATAGAGAAAATTCAAGAGCTTATTCAGGAGTTTCAAAAAGAGATAATCAAAACTTTTGCCCTTAGACCCTGGTTATACAAAGGTCACTTAACATCGGTTTAATAGAAATTCTCTGAGAAAAGACTGGTATAATCTTTCAAAATTAGAATCTAGAAAGACCTATTTTTCGATAATTATTAATTATGTCCTATTATTATTATACAATGCTTTATTAGGTATAAATGAACATTATGTACATACAAATAATTAATTTAACAATGAAAAAAAATGGAAACAATATATACAATGAAAATGAAAAATAATAGAAAATATATAAAAACATAAGTCCTAACTAAAGGGCAGGGTTATTGCCTATGGCAATCTCTTCCACCCAACCCTTGTATAGGTACATGGTACATGTTATGTTTATATGTATATCTGGAATGATATTTACTAATGCCAGAGAGCCTACAAGTCATTGTTTCTCTTGATCGTTTAATTTATTTAAACCAGCATGTACATAGGTAATTAGACATTGTTGTCAAAAGTCTGATTTGTTACAGAAAAATATGTAGATGAGTTACTAGTTGAGACTCAAATTAATTTGTGGCATTATTTCCTTCTTGTTTCAGGTATGTAATCTTGGTTTAATTGGACATTACTTCATGATGTCCTAATGGTTGGTAAGTAATTAATTATTTTCTTACAGAGTGCCTACAAATTAATTTATTTTATATTTATTTGATAATTGACATAAGGTAAGGAAAAGCTATATTATAGTTTGTACAAGACAAGTAGGTGTACATAATTATGTTCTAAAGCTAATTTCATATCGCGTCATTGGTTTGAAATATTAGTGTGTCACATCCAGTTATTTCATATTCTAGTATTGGTTTCAAATGGGAATGAATGACAATGTGACACATCCACTAATTTCATATTCCGGCATAGATTTAAAATTGCAATGAAGGACAATAATTTCACATCCCAGTATAGGTTCAAAGTGGGAATGAATGACAATGTGACACATCCACTAATTTCATATTCTAGAATTAGTTTCTAATGGAAATGTCAATGCTTAGAACGATTTTTCGGAAGTAATAGTAGGTTAGTAACATTAGTTACCTATTGCTTCCGATAATTTCAATACTAGAAAGAAATTTGAACACGAGAACTTCCCCATGACAAGTGACTACCAGGTATAGATTGACCTGTAGCTTGTAGCAAATAGTACATCAGTACATGTTCAATATTATTTCAATAATCACATGCTTATTTAATATTACTTGAGTGTTGTACTGGAAGTGGCGATGATGGTGGTTGCAAGTTGTAAGAGAATAATAAATTTAGCAGTATGCTGTTGATTAATTACAAATATTATAATTGTGACTATTGGTTGCATTGGATGCATTGGTTACCTTCCTAATGACATAATGAAGCAGGAAGTTATCAACCAAGCCCGGTAACCCAAGTTGAGGAAAAAGGTGCCAAGCTTTCTGATGTGGTGACATTTGTATTCTTTAGAGTTGGGTTTTCTTTGCCACCTTTATCTTGGAAGAAGATTAACTTTCAACCTCTATATTATCCACTCCACAAAACTAACTTTATTTTGAGAGAATGAGAGTTAAAAATAGGTAGTTATTAGGGGCAGAAGGAGAAAGAGAGAGAGAGAGAGAGAGAGAGAGAGAGAGAGAGGAGGAGAGAGAGGAAGGGGAGAGAAAGGAGGAGGGGTAGAGCTAGAGTTGAGAGCAAAATTGAAATGAGAGGTAAGAGATTTCGAGGTGGCATTTCCCTCCGTTGTTTCCCGTTATCAAAAACCTGGCAGACTTTTCCAAAAGGATTAATTCCACTTCCTAAACCCCTCGTAATTCTGGATGAATATTTCAGATTTTATAATTTTCTGCTGCTATTTCTTTTGAGAACATAATGAGTGACTCGCTTTCTATATTTTAAAGCAGAGTGACAGTCATATTTCTGACAGACTGAAAACAAAGAATGATACAACTGACATTCCTCAAAAAACAAAATTTGTCCTTCATGAAACTAGTTAGGATTATAGACAATACCAGGAATATACGATGCAAAGTTTTAAAGATTTCCCACGTCAAAAATGTGGAAGGCACGGGTCAACTTTCAGACTTAGCAGATGTCTCCTATGAAGAAATATACGAGTATGAGAAAAGTCTACCAAAAAGGAACCTGCTTTCACATTGGATAGGACGCAGACAAATGCAAGGACAAAGAGAAATATTCCGCACAAGGAACATAACTTGAGACAGCTTATTTCTCGATGTCATTAACTCAAGTGTTCAAGGGAATAGACTTCAATATTGAGACGTACTTTGATGAAACATTGGTTTCATCTGAGTCCGTTCCCATTATTAGCGCGTAGCAGTACATACAGTATACATATTATACAGTATACATATACATACATTTCATACACGTACGTATGTTGTAGCCGCCTCTGGGCAGTCAGATTTTTTTTCCGATAAGGAGAGGAAAAACCACTCCGCTTCAATGGGAACACTCTCATTTAAAATGTATTGCCACTAGGGAAAGCGGAGAAAAAAAAAACACCTGGCGCTCCTAATGGCAACGGGCTCTTCCCTTTGTCATATCGGTAATTCACATCTAACGTTTATTAGGACTCATTTCGTTTTCTCGTTTTGCATTGGTTTCTCAACAGTTGCGTTCTTACCTCCACATTATACTATCGGTAATTCACATCCAACGTTTATTAGGACCTCTGTAGTATTGCATCATACCGGGTGCACCATAATATCGCCTTACCCATTAGGACTAATGAGTCCTATTATTCTAGCAGTAAGCAGTAGCTGGTCATGTTTCGTCTGGATTTCTAGCCCACGACTTCTGGATTACCTATCAGACGCCTTGACCACTGAGCTACCGAGACAGACCAGTTCTGGGACAGAAATATTTTCCTAGTCCATCCAACATTCCTTCTCAGAATTTTTTTTTGAAGCAATTCGAGGTTTCATAAAAAATAGAAACTCAAGTGTTTCAGAACACGGTATATACTCAACTCAATATTAAAAGAGTTTTAGACATCCTTAATTCTTAATTATACCTTTTCTTCTGATTAAAGAATCCATCGTAAATGACCAATAAAACATTTCTCTAATAAATGCTGACTCTTAACGTATCGTATCGCACCTCCCCTCTTCTGTGCCAGCTGTTCCAAAAAAAATTGTCGCCCCCTGTATACTGTATTATTTGTTTCTCAATAGTTGTCTTATACCTCCTCGTTATATTATTATCGAAGGACTGAAGAATACAATACAATAAGTCGGATAAACTCACGAGTCTCTGCAATTGTCCAGACCTTTAATTGAATTCAAAGCCCAGGATGAAAGTATTTTCGAGAAAGAAGACTGGAAGATGAAATAGAGGAAGACATTTTTGTCTCTGCCTTTCTCAGACAAAGGAAGTAACACAGAAATATTGAAGTAGAAGCTTTCATATTATTCTCTGTTTCAAGTAATTGTCGAGAAATACTGTCTGAAACCTTAACTCCTTAAAGAATGGGATTTGGACAGCTCAAGTCATATTTGTCAAAAGTGTGCAGTTTTTTCTCTTATTATCTTATTTAGTCCATCTTATATTGATTCTAGTCATCTTTAGTAGGTTTTTTTATTTTATCTGTGTTTTCATTACATTTTTTCATATACGATGGTATGTTGTCCACACTCACCAGCAGAATTAACCAATCACTTCCTGTTTTTCCTTTTGACTTCATGTATTTCTGTACGGTCTAAATTTGACTTAACTATTTTTGTAAATAAAATTTGAAGGAATTTTTCTCTTGATAGAAAACCAACAGTACAGAGGTTATACGGTGCAGAAGAAACAAAATGTGTCTAACCTTACTAGTCATCAAAGTTTAATTAATTATTTTAAAAAAATGTTCTTTCTATGAAGTAGGTATAAATTTCCATACCCTTTGTTTTTCATCAGAATAATAGTGACTGATGGTGTTAAATATGTTTCTTCTGCTCAGTCTCAGTATTAAGCTCCGTACTGTTGGTTTGCCATCAAAAGAAATATCTTGCGAATTTCATTTACAAAAAAGTCATGTCAAATTTAGACAGTACGGAAATACATGGAATCAAATGGAAAAAGCAGGAAATGGTCGGTTAACTCTGCCGGTGAGTGTATAACAATTGAACACTTTGGTCGACGTGTAAGAACGCAGCATACAAAGAAAAAGACTTTTAATGTTCAATTTTTTTTTTTTTTTTTAACAAAGTTCAATTTCCAGACTGACTATGAAAAAGAAATGGAAACCAAATAGATGCAGAGAGAGAAAGAATAAGAGCATGATAGTGCACTCCTGTCAGCTCAATATTAATGCTCTTCTGGTAAGGGGTTCAGAACAAAGAACAGTAAACGAAAATGATAAACAAATTCATTTCAAAGTCAGTCTCGTCCTCATTCTACTGGGAACAATACACGCTCCTCATCTCCTCACTCTACCTGTCAAAAGCGTCACGAAAAACTTTGCTCTTAAAAACTTTTGTCCATTTAAACTTTCGGCCAGGAGGTATGACTGACATTTATATTTTAACGTTTTCCGATAGAGTACCGGCGCAGTACCGGGCATCAAATTTCATTCTATTTTTCTCTTCTTGAAATGGATAGATAATCTTACTTGAATTTACACCACCCTGGATAGTAAAAAAAATGTGGTGAGGTCTTGGTAACTAAAAAGAACAAATTCTTCTGGTTTGTACTAACATAATAAAACTAAATAGTCGATATGCTCCAGTAGTCTAAAGCCACACTCCTGCTGCGTCCTCTGTACACAACCACAAGAGCACACTGGAAAATCTTAAAGCAAAACCTTTGTGAGATGAACAAGTATCTTCCTCCCACACATCCAACTTCTGTGTATTTACATCCAGTAAACTCGTTGTAGCTAGTAACTCATGAAATCATTCAACTTTGTAAACGTTTCCACTTCATTGAGCCACCCATATGGGTACAGAACGTTCCTTCTTTTTATTAGTTCAATGAGTTCTCCACTGAATTAAAACATAAAAAATATAGAAGAAAAACACCATACGCTTTGGTACCTCGCTTCTATACAGAGTTTTCTTCTTCTTCTTTGCATTTTTTTTTGTTCTGAACAGGTTTAAAAAAAATTTAGCCCCGCCAACCGTCTCGCGTCTGTAAGTTATTGCTCATTAATGTTTATAGGCTGACTTTTTGTTTTAGCCGTTGTTTCCACGAATGACTGCCTTTTTACTCAACTTGAGAATAGAGTCAATTAGAACTATGCTAGTCCACTGCCTGCTTGTGCTTGGTGTCTGAATTGGGGCTCATCAAGTCATCACACATCACGCTCGCACCATACGACATACCGGGTGTATCAAGAGGTCATGTACAAAAAGAAACCAAGTATTGCAGAGCTCAAAATAATAAAGGCCATATTGCTTACTAAACCCCTTCACGAGAATGGACCCGTATATAACCTTGTATATTACAACCTTTTCTAGCACATGTCTTAGTATTCGCAGTGTTTTGTCTTTTATCCACAAAAAGCATGTTAGGTAAAACTCATGATGCTTCAAGTAGTACTCACAATGCCTGAGATAGTAATCACAATGCTTCAGGTAGTACTCACAATGTTGCAGGTAGTACTCACAATGTTTTAGGTAGTACTCACGATGCTTCAGTAACTCGCCTGTCTTGTGTCTCGACTACCTTTGCTTTATCCTACCTCGGGCGCGGAGCCATTTTGAACATGGTAAAAATGAGAGAAGGCAAAATCCAATTTTCATTCAGTGCAGATAAAAACATCGCTTTCTGAGCTGTCATATCCTGTGCATGAATAATAGAAACAGATTTTCCCGCCAGTGCCGTGGGAAGTCTAAAGAGCGGAATTTAGAATCCCCCTGAGAGGAAAAAGAAATCTGCCAAAGTCGTCCTAACTTCGAGAGTAGAAAAATATTGTAGGTACTAGTGCTGTTTTGTGCATAGTTCCCAGGGTGATTAAAGCCTAATTAACTAAAGTAAAATATTTTATATATTTATGAATAATTCCTTGCACCTTTCATTTCACCCATGAAGGTATTGATGATGGTCAATTACTTCACTCATATTTTAAAAAAAAACTCTGAAAATGAATTAAATTGGAGAAGATTTGGACGTTTTTTTTACTGTGTAGCAAAGATTTCAATCAATTTTGGTTGGGTCAAAGATTCTTCCTCTTCTTAGTTTCTACGAGACTGATTCCCATCAAACAAATAGCTCCTTCCAGAAGCTTCGAATATTTGAAGAAGAACAAATGTGGGAGAAGGAAGAAGAGGAAAAAAAAGGGAGGTAAGACGTTAGAGAAAGAGAGAGGTAAGGCAGTGGAGAGAAACAGAAAGAAGAACCATTCAAAAATTCCTTTTTTCAATGTTGCTACATTAGTAACGTCGGATTTGGCTGAAGATTTGCACTCAAAGTAGTGAGATTTGATTTGGTTGGCAAATGTGTTTCTGATGTGTAGGATGTGTACGAGCATCTGTCAGGTGGCTTCGAAGGGAGTTAAGAGAAAATTGATGCATTGGAAGAGATCGAGCTGTATGAGATGGGAAAAGAAGCTCTGAGATTGTAGCTGGTTTAAGGTAGAAGTCTGAGAGTCAAGAGGACTGGGGAAGAGATTTGAAATAAGAGTTTTGTATAAAAAATAAAAAGACAGCAAGAAAAAAGAGTTCTGAAGAGAGTAAGTAATAGAGTTTAGAGAGGAGATGTATGAGTAGATAAAAAAAGAACTTCTCAACATGTAGAACTTTAATCTGAAGTACTTTGTGCCTTTGAGGTTCTCCCAGCCGTCTGACGCGATCAATAGCACCCCAGAACAAATTATCCTGGAATGACTCCTCAAGGATCTTCTAAAGTTGAACAATAATACTAATTTACTCGAGTTGAAGAGGTGAAGAGAAGCTTTTGTTCATCCGAAGTACCCAAGTTGTAAGTTTGGTACAGTGGTACAATAAACAAAGCATCCCCTTGCACTTTAGACAAAGGTGAGCTTTCCATTCCACCGATATCCATTTCAGAAAGTTTTGCTCTCAAGCACTCTTCATAGACAATGCGGTGGGAGGAGAATTTCCGAGGAAACAAAGCTCCGGTGAAAAGAATGTTCATTATCCATCTTGACTTGTGGCGAAGTTTTGCCCGGAACAGCAGGACTGGGGCTGTTCACACACGGACCGGTCTGACTACAGGAATCTAAGATCAGCAGATGTAAATTGTAACTTAATTTTCAATAGCTCTTTGTCATAACCTAGTATGTTCAAACTACTTTTGTACGCTATTATATTATGTAGGTATACACATGATAAATATGTATACAGGGTTAAAGGCTTCCATAAAGGCTCACTCAGGCCTGGGTTTCTCAGAAAACAACTCAAAATTTTAAAAAAACGCAAAAACCCTTTATTCCTTTATTTTTTGGGGGGTTAATTCTTCGCAAGAAAAAAAAAAAAAAAAAAAAAAAAACATTGCCTACCCGGCCCCAGTCAGGCTAGGCAATTGGGCATGGATGGAAGGTAACCACCAGGCGAGGTTAATGCATAATGCATTTTCTACCACCTAACCCTCAGAGTCTTATTATAATGTGGTTACTTACTCAAATTACTGAGGAAAAATTCATTCATTGGGTGGGATTTGAACTAGCGGATCCCTACGCTACCTGGATTACCAGACTAGCGTTTTAACCACTTAAGTACCAGTGCACTTTTTTATGGTAACCAGTTGTTGGTAACGTTGTTCATCAAGACACAGTACATATTCATAAACGTACGTATGTTTAATTAAATTTTCAGAACCTATAGTTTTATTGTTGATTTAAGTCTTTATAGTGAAATGTTTTCCAATACAAACGATCAAACTCTAAAAGTCAATAAAAAAATAGACTTCATGGATTTTTTTTCGTGTGTGGTTACCTTCTCAGGGAGGGTTCACTAATCTGAGGCAGGCTGGAGGAGGGGGGGGGACTACCGCAACTTTGTTCAAAGTGTAATGCAATAAATTGCTATCGAGTTTGGGGAAAGCTCCCTCGGGAGAGAGAAACTGAATAAATAAAATATGGTGGAGCAAAATAAAATAAGAAAATTCGGATACGAAATAAAGGAATACTAACTAGCGGTGAGCAAAGTTTTTTTCCTTATTTTTAAAAAAAAATAGAGGTTGGTTTGTGAGTTTGATGTGGTATATTCCTGAAATTTTAACTATTTTTTAGTATGTTCTAGAAAATAAAAAGAGAAAGAAAAATCGTGAAAAATTACAAGAATCAGAGCTTTGACTCAATAGTAAGTCTTCATCTCTTACGTCAAACCCGGCAAAGTACCTATATATTAGTGCCACTATATTATGTAATAGTGAAATCCTTAAGAAAAGCTGCACCCGAGTTTCGGCCAAAAACATGATCCTAATAGGTATATTCATTTTTTCTAACTTTAGTCTACACAATAATCCAATTCAATACAAGTATGCGACTAAACAGTGCCTTTATTCTCACAGTCTAAACAAAGTCTCATTTCTTCTTCTTTCACTTTGCCTTTGCCTGATTAGGACGGTGACAAAATAAGGCATTGCCGTACATCGTTTCGGCCACACGTTTCGGGCACCACAGTTAAGCAATAGTATCTACATAATACTGTTTTATCTACCTACGTATACATTACTCATCATCATAAATACGTATTACTCATCAAGTCATCATCATGGGAAATACCCAATAGCAGAGAATGGAACTTACTCAACTCAACAGGATGATTTGAAGGACACCGATGGGCGAGGTTGATATTGGAAGTATTTCCACTGGACCTGCCTCTATATCTCTAGGTATATCAAAGACATTTCCTAAATAATTATAGAATCCATGCATTTGGCATTGAGTGTGGCAGGAAATAAAAAGTATGCTTTTAGAATAAAATTAAAAGAAGTCAGGTAAATAGTTAAATGTGCGTTTTCTGAGACAGAGGGAAGGCGTAATTTGCTTCTTGTGCTTCTACATGATTATTTGATGTATTATTCTTTTTCGTATCTTCAATAATATAATTCATCTGGTAACCTGCAGGTTGATGATTCGAGCCACAAAAGTTGGGCAAAAATTTAGTAAGGCGAATAGTACAAATATGACAACTACTTTGTATGGCATGACCTTGGTTCCCTGGTCGAAAGGTCAAACCTTAGTCTGGGATTGTACCTGCGTCCACACATTAGCAGAATCATATCTCCCCAAGACTAGACAGGAAGCTGAGTCTGCTGCAGAGGAAGCCGACAAAAAGAAGGTCGCCAAATACAGCTTCATCCGAAATCAGAATTATATTTTCCAACCATTAGCATTCGAGACATTTGGACCGTGGAGCTTGAAGACAAAACAGTTTTTCAGGAGAGTTGGCGACGTTTTAGCCCGAGTGACAGGAGACATGAGAGCGGGCATTTTTCTCACACAAAGATTGTCTCTAGCAATCCAGAGAGGTAACGCAGCAAGTGTTCTCTCTGGATTGCCAAAGTCAAAAATTTTGTGTGACTTTACTTGAATAGAATGTGAACAAAATAAAATATGAATTAATTGTGATGTTTCTAAGTTACCTTTGTATCCTCTCTCTCACTCTTTCTTCTTTTTACAGCCTCATCATTTTGTTTGTTGTTGTCTTTTTTTCATCACATTTTCTCTCATTTTATTCCTTATAATATGTACTTGTCATTTATCATTTATGTCTAATCCTAATTTTTCTCTTCCTTGTCTCTTTTTTTTCTGCCTTCTTTCTCTCTAGTCTCCTTTTCTTTTTGGATTATTCCTCTTAACTCTTCTTTTCCCAATTAATTTTTCTCCCACTCTTACTAGTCCTAATGCTTCTAATCCTACTCCTACTTCTTCTCTTCATCCTTGCTATCCATCTTCTCTTTCTCACCCTATCTACTCCTCCTCTGCTATCTCTAGCTCATGCAGACTAATAAAATATTAATGCTACGGTACTTTCGTTCCCATCAGCGGAAGAAAAAAAGCAAAAAAACTACCAAATATTAGTTAGTATAGTGAGTTTTAAAACGGACTCGGGGTTTTTCATTTGAAAAATTTAACAATGTATAGCTTTGTAAATGACATACCTACGACATCATTTTAATTTTGAAACATATCATATTTTTTTGAGAATCTGTTTAGTAGGTAATTCATATTAATTTACGAGTTACATGGAATTAAAAACCTAATTTAAAACTTGATTCGAGCAATACATACTTTAAACATAATTTATAAAAGTTCTCTAGATTCTAGACTGTTTCCATTTTTAGTGTTAATCTCTTAAGGTCCAGGGTACGATCCTTGCTTGGTTTAATTTTACAAAATGTCCGAGATTTCTGGGAATATTCTTCATAACCTCTCGCTAGTATTTCTCGTTGCATAATAGGTTTGTTTGAAGCTGTTCGAAAAATAAATAAAAAAAAGAACAGAAAAGAGAAGAATATAAAAAAGAAGGAAATGGGCGCAAAACAAGAAAAGTACGGTAGGAAAGTGTATCTTAAAATCGTTTAATAAAAATTCCATGAGCGTAGCATAGAAATTTCCGAAAACACTCACTTGCAGGAGAAGAAAGCAATTTCACATTAATTATTGATAATTAATTTATCGCAGCGCCCTTGAGGGTAGGAGGGAGAGGGGTTTCATTCGCCGGGTTGTAATATTTCCCAGCTTTTTTTCCTTGGACTTTTGCCCCTGAAAAATTGAAAATTGTTGCAGCTGGGAGAGGAGCCTGAAGTATCATTAATAACATTGTTAGGTACACTTGTGCGAGTAAAACTACACCTATATAAGTATGTATGTACATTGTACATATATGATGAAAGTTGTTCTCTTGTTAAAAACACGATGAGCAGAAAAAGAGATTTTACACTAATTTTAAAGGCATCCAACAAGAATAAAAGTAAATTGATGGTAAATTTGTGTTTTGCTAGTACTCCAGCAACACTTAGGGGGAAATGAATAGACAAATTCTATATCACAAGTCATTGGCAAGTTTTGGTTTTCCCGATCTTACACAGTACGCAATCCATGACTTAGCGCCACAGAAGTTTTACAAAAATGTCTATTAATTCCGTCCTTAGGGTTGATGAAATATTGTGATTAGCAGGATAGTTTTTGTAGCAGTTGGAGCATAAAACCACCACCAATGGAAATAGTTAAACTTACTATATTGTATTTTTACTTCCGCATTGTTTGTTTTTTCTTTTTCTTCTTATTTTTCAATGTTAAAAGATACGTTAAAATTTAAACTGAGAAAACACCTATACCACAATCGCAAATCTGATCTACCTTGTATGAGAAAAGTGAGGTATCTATGTATATATTTGCAGGTAAAATTTCGTACACTTTTTGTTTTACATTGTCAGCATTGTGTTGAAGTTGAAAACTTTCACCCAAACACCTGGGCCCCTGTTGATTTGCGCCAAGTTTTGAGAAACGCATTTGTCAGACTGATAAATACAATAGGAGAGATAGGGTAAGTGGTCCCTGAACTGGCTCACAAGGTACGGACATGGCTTGCTGATTTAGCACTACGTGAAGAGATACCAAATTTTTGGGGAAGTTAAATTAAGCATTTTTAAGAGTAAATAATCTGAAAGAATTCATGGATATGAATGATTAAATTATATCAAAACTTTGAGGTAATTTTTTGAATTCTTATCGGTCCATAACTCTGTAAATGTTGGAACATAATTAAAAAAAAAGAAACCTTATGGGAAAAGCCCTATTTTATGGAAGTGTATGACTTTTAAGCTGAGATTTCCAGCTAATAAATAAAATAAGTTCCCTTTTTCGAATAAAATATTATGTTCTATTTAAATATTTCTCGTAATGTAGGTACATCTTTTAGCGCTCTGTGATACGGGTCCCATTCAATGCTTGGTCCATACATTCTAGGCCAAAAGTGTCTAATAAACTGAATTAAAAACTAATAATAATAATAATGCTTTTTCTTTGTGTTATCATGTCACAATTTTAGTGGGTAGCGCAGAATCATAGGACTTTACCACTTTAATTTACAATATCTTGTATTATTTTTTTCCCTAAGATTCTGCCACTGGTCGCTGCTTCACATTAAAGCAGCTACTCATTTTTCCTCACGAGGTATGCGTGGACCCCGAACATCCAAGTACAGAGCAGAAAAAATCCTCCCCCGCTGGGAATCGAACCCAGGTCACCATGTGTGTAATGCCTAGCGCGCTAACTCGCTCTGCCACAGTGACTACTATTAAAAACTAGTCAATAATTAACAACCTCATAATCATCTGTGAGTTTGTGGTAATAGTTGGTTCTCTTACCCTTCGTGCTATTGGTATCTTATGTAAGTCTCTGGAAAAAATTACTTTGTTCCATGTTCTTGACACTCGGAGTTGCTTATCCGTGATTAAACCTTTTCTTTCTTCGTACAGATGAGAATGTGAACACCTTGGGGAGAAAAATACTTTCCTATTTATTTTTAGAAGCATTTCTTCAATTCTTGACATAGCACTATATACAATTGTGCAATACTCGCGTATATAAAATTGAAGAGAAATTTTTTTCGCAAAGCTAACACAGTCATTTCCTTGAACTATTGATAGAATAGTTCAAAGACTGTTCAAGTGTTCACTATTTAATTGTACACTATTTCACATTGACATGAATTTTTTTTCATGTATTTAGTCTACGAGTTAGTGCCTTGATTTCATAACCTATAAACATCTTTAGAACCAACAACACCTATAAAATAATGTGAAATTATATTGTTTCATAGCTTATATTCCTTGAATTCTCTAAACAGGACATCGACTCCTTATATTCCATTTCCTGCAGAGGGGAAAATGTTCAAAGTTCATTTGTCATCTAACTTCAAGTTTACCGCAAGTTCCCTCGAATTTCTACCCTTTCGATACGGAAATGTTTCTTCCTAATAAAGATGAAATGGCAACAAAGTTTTCCAGACTCGGGGTCCCATGAATAATTAGTGGATTGCCCGTCTTTCAAACTCGAATGAGATCTCGGAGCATGCATTGTTAATGCCACCCTCCTTCACAGTATCATCCATCATAGCCAAACCTGACGCCATGAAGCTCAAGGCAATGGTGTCTACCCTTTCCTTCTCTTCTCTTTCAATTAGATTGAAATTTATATACTTAAAATCCCAATGCAAACAAATAGTGGACTAGTTTCTTCTTCTTGAAATTTCAGACTAATAGTTTGGTGATATGTACAAATGTACAAAAGGTAGCTAAAAAACTATCTTAATAATATAAATGTCAAAGTCACTGACTGACTGACCACTGACTGATCATCGCTCTACAGCCCAAACCGTAAGTCCTAGGAAGCTGAAATTTGGTAGGTAGCTTTGTCTTATAGTCTAGATGTGCAATAAGACGGGCTTTTTCGAAATTCCCACTACAACAACTGCCATTGGCGAAAAAGGATTTTTTGCTTTCACGCCATGCCTCGGCCCGCAAAGCGGGCGACAGCCCGCTTGTAAATCATGAGTGAGACTTCAGCGATCCCCGACTATCTATCTAAAGCAGTTATTATTAAACATATTGGATCAAGTTATATTTACATAGAATATATACATACATACATAGAAATTGAGATTAATATAACAAAACTTGATCAAGGGCAGTGCTAATGCCAACGGCATTCTCTTCCTTTGTTGGATACGATGGCATTGAAACCCTACAAAACTTAATGAGATACCTAAGTATAGTAACTAGGTATAGTTACATATCTATAGGTACTTAATTCTTGTACATGTAAAACTACTTATTTTACAAGGAAGTTCTGTTTTCTCAACAATTCAGTTCCATGAATTAAAAGTATTTGACTTTCCAACTTTGAAAGTAAAGCTGAATTCCGTATGTCATCCATCAGGGTCGACTGACTACAAAGTGAGCTTAACCCGAACTTATTGGTATTGAATCGTCATACTCGGTAATATTGGTAAACTTATACAATATACAGATAATATACAACCTTCTAAGCAATTTATTACAGGGGTATCTGCCGTCTACTCATTAAATACAATGTAATATATATTTATTTTGTTCACATTCTTTTCAGGTAAAGTCACACAAAATTTTTGACTTTGGCAATCAAGAGAGAACACTTGCTGCGTTACCTCTCTGGATTGCTAGAGACAATCTTTGTGTGATAAAAATACCTACTCTCATGTCTCCTGTCACTCGGGCTAAAACATCGCCAAATCTCTTTAAAAACTGCCTTGTCTTCAAGCTCCATGGTCCAAAAGTCTCGAATGCTAAGGGTTGGAAAATTTAATTCTGACTTTATTATTTATATAGGTAACTGACTGGAATGCTCTGAATGATACAGGGATACTTTAGTAAATGTCCAGTCATCAGTATGTAGATACATAAATGCTTGGACTTCTCGGACTAGCTACCAGCTAAGGTGATCTGAAATTCACTTGAAATTCTCTGCTATCCCGATAATTCAACATGCTCGTTAATTCTACCTAATCATAAAAGTTCACCCTGAAACTTTAAAACTTAAAGCCAAGATCTCTTGTCAGATTCGGAAGAAGGAGAACATACATTTTGCTGTTGTTATTTCTTGCGACTGTGGTTTTATAACTCGAGCACATCATCCGATGAGCTTCCACTAGTACTTTAACTTTGTTACAAATGAACTACAAAGTTTTAGGAGAGTCTTGCAAAAGTTTGCTGCTCGTCTAAGTGAGAGTATGGATTTTGAAAAGAAAACTTTGAGAGGATACGTCATGATGATGAAATTAGGATTTATCTGAATGTTTCTTCAACAACTCTACTTCTTGATTTGTGATAGAAGTAACAGCTTCATTGATTTTACTGTATCAGCCTTCCACAATACACATACCACTAATGACTAGGCATATGCTGCTCGATGTTTTTTGCAGGGTATATTTTTATGTATTTACTGTATTCTTTTAAAAAGGTAGTTATCCTCCGAAACCGCTTTCACATTACTTCAGGCCACTTTACCTTTACATCCATGACATTCCGGAAACAGAAACTACGGTCGGGATTCGAACCCACAATCTTCGGGTCAGTAATTAATACTCTTAACCACTGAACCATGGAGGTCGGCCTGCGTGGCTTTTTGGCTTATTTACTGTATTGTTTTTGAAATTTCTAAAAAATATTTAAGTATTACCTACAGCCTACAGGATGTGAAGGTCCTTCATTTCTTACATTCAAGGAACCATCATTTTTCCTGATTATTATTAAATTATCAGCTATGAGTCAGTTATACTAATCTTGTAATAATAATGATTTTATATGCATTGAGATAGTCCACGTCAACCTCATTCAAAACCCCTTTGTATAACCATTTAAATACATAATCAACTCGAACCAACAATAGTGGAGGCGCCAATAACACTTTTCTTTATTATACCTACCTCTCTCTACACTGTACATATAGTAACATCTAACATCCAAAAACAATTGATTGTTTCTCAATGTATGCTAGTACTAAAATTTATTAGCTTTATTAAAAAATGAATAAATAAAAAATTCAATATAAATTGAATAGTTATAATATTTCTTATTTTTTTCTATTTTTGTATCTACATAACTATGTATATCTAGCCTGGAAAGAGTACCAAATCTCTTGAGAGCTAAGGCAGAACATCTATTGTGCTCATGTGTCAGCATATATTATGTACAAACTCACGTGTACAAATTCCTTAACAAAGACGAATGTGTACCGGAGAATTTTCTGAAAAAACAGGAAAAACAACAACAAAAACACAAGCTTTTGTTTCCTTGTAATGCGTAAGTTGCGATACAGGTATTTTATATTCAACCTAAATGCGGAATTTTTTGTAACAAAAAACGGAGTTTTTCGTCTTGTATTCGGAGTGGTTTACCATAGTAACAGAAAGTTACTATCTATGTATTGTACCTTCATTAGGTAATTTTCCTTTTATAAATGAAATATTGGCGCCTGAATACTGCGCCAAAATTTCATTTATAGTTGAAGTAGTTGGTAGTTGAAGGTGCATACAGGATGTCCCAGTATAAACGAGAAATTCAAATATCTCGAGAAATTGACGATAGAAAAATGTGCTTGGGAATCATTTTCATAGCTCTAAAGGGGACATTTACGGATGACCTCTTCAAGGTTATTTAAATCAAGGTAAATTCCAAAGTGGACCATAAAATAACCTTCAAAAAGTCATCTGGAAAACTTCTCAAGGTCACCATTAAATGTCTTCTTTAGAGGAAAATGATACTCGGACATATTTTTTCTATCGTCGATTATTGTTTTTTAGATATTTGAATGTCTCGTTTATAATGGGACACCCTGTATACCTATATACTTAAATTACCTAATGAAAACACCTTTTTACTTTCCTACTTACCTTCGCAACAAATAAATTATATAATTAATTACCTATTGTATCATTTTTGTTTGTCTGTTGTGTCGGTCTATCTAGTGAAAGCAGTGCTATCTCGTACCAACTTTACTTTCGAATATTTGAGACACCTGCAGAAAGTATAATTTAAAAATATTTGTACGAAACCCACATCTAGTTACAAGAACTAGACGTGTCATGTTACAAGTGCTGCATCACTCTCCGTTGTTTACACCAAAGCCATTCTCCTCCTCAGAGAAAGTCCCCATCACTCTTCTGTCAAAAGTCTTTATGAAATGAGAAGAGGAAAAAATAAAGATAAATTAATTATTCTAATGGATGGGAACAGACACATCCAGGCCGGAGGAGTGGGGTCGGATTTTAACGTGGATGTAATTAGTCTGCAAAAAGCTGCGAGATTTCTGCCCCTCTTTTGACGCTTTAGTATCCACTTCTTCCTTCCTGGAGCCCCTTCCTCTAGATTCACACGCTCCTCCTTGTCTCTTCTTAATTCTTCCCTAAATTTACCTAACTTTCCCCCGCTCACTCTCTCTCTCTCCTCTTAACTCGCGCACTCTCCCACTCATCACTCCCCCACCTCTTCTTGACTCATCCCATTCCTTCAGCATTGAAGTATCTCACCTCCACTCCTGATTCCTTCTCCTCCATCATCCGCTGTTTTTTTAAATAACCTTCTTTCCCTGACTCATTACTTCCCCTCCCGCCTTACATCAGCATTGGCGGTGTGTTAATGAATGTTCTGGTTGAGGAAGAGGGAGACATATCAGAGGAGGATAGAGGGAGAGAGGAAAGAGATGAGGTGTCTTCATTAATCTTACTTAAACTTTTCAGCCCCAACAATTTTAATCTTTTTCTCATCCTTTTTTACCTTGAATGACTGCTGACGGGGGTTTCCCGTTTTGATTGTTTCTCTTCCGCCGCAAAGTCGACTCAGGTAGGAACTTGGTCGAAATAATGTGGCTTTTTTATGGCTTTTGAGTCTCCTAACCATTCCTTTTGAGGGAAAGCAGGTTTAAGGTACCACAGCAAAATAATTGAGGTTTATTTTCCATTATTGGTTTGTTTTCTTCGAGAAGACTCTTATTAAACAAACAGAATGTTATATCAAAGTCGGTGCACGTCTCGAAAAATGACTACCTGGTAAGCGACAAGAAAATCATGACGATCATGAGATTCTAAGAATAGGTATCCAATTGTGCTTTTAGAAAGATTTTTCTCTGCACATAAATTTTGTAAAAAGGTTATTATTTCAAAATTTCAAACTTTGAAAGATTCCATGTGCAGAAGAAATAGAAATGACTACCTGGTAAACTAAATATGTACATACCTATTCTTCAATTCAAAAACCACCAATGGATTTCCTAGAGACACTTCAAAAATAATTTCAAAGGAGTCTGATTCTGAACAGTGATTTCTTCCAAACGAAAGCATAGGACAGAGAAATGTCGTAGGTCTCTCTAAAGCATGACACATCGGGCACAAAAGCAGCCAAAAAGAAAATATTTTCTTTTGAGCGTCAAGAATGTGATGGAAAAAATTCCAATGTAAATTGAAAGATGGGGAATTGATTTTTCGTGTCAGTGCAAAAAATAAATAAAAAATGAAAATATGGAGGAGATCTACTCATTCACGAAATTTGTGTCACAAAAAGAAGTTTTCCTCACAACTCTCTTTCCTCTTTTTTGCCTAAAAAATGAATTTTCCTTTTAATTTTTTTTTTTTTATATAACAAAGTATTTCTCACTGCATTCCTCACTATATGACCAGCGACCAGTGGAGGAATAATTGGCAAAATAAGATATGAGGAACTTAGATATGGAAAAAGCCTATAATTCTACACCAGCATTTAAAACTATTATGTAATAAAATAACACAAAGGAGCACCTTTTATTTTATAAATTTTTTTTTGCAATCTTATGTATTTTACTTTTTAAAAAAAATGGTTTTTTTATTGCTTAGGTACAGGTTTAATTAGGGTGGGGAAATGTTTTGTGTGTGACCGGTTGACATCACTTTCCGTAGCTGAGTATGAAGAAGCAAGTTTTAACCACTTACCTAATTTTAAATCATAATACATTAGTACGTAATTACAATAAATAATATACTTCAATTATTGACAGCCAATTTTCAGTGCATAAGTCACCAAAATATGTACCTATACATATTATGTAGATCTCTAAATCATGCTGTACCTACTGTTGAAGAACTGAGAAAACAAGTGATTGGTAAATGTGACCATACTAAAAAAGAAAATAAATAAAAAATAACAAAACCTCTCCTCTTCTCCTCCTGAAGTAAAAGCAATGGACAAGTACAGTTTCCTCTTGTGTCACATTTTCCGAAGGGGATTTTGGAATTTTATTTTAGGCTCATGGCATGGGAAAAAATCGGTCACGCATTTATTCCTCTTTTGCATGAGTGTTTTTATGAAAAATCGAAGATCTCGGTGAGCAAACAAGAGACAGTATTATTTATCGTGTAAGAATAGAAGACATTCGTGCAATGGTTGATTTAAAACGTTCGAGTTAGCAGTAAGACGTAAGTTCAAATCCCATTATTCGATATTTAGGTATTTACTGCAAAATATGTCAACTGTAATTCAGTGAGGAAATCGCTTAAGTATTTGCATTCTGCTTTACAAATGACAGAAATATACTAAAATGAACATAAATGATACTGTTTTATTTTTCAAAACGGTACCTAATACTTAACGCTTACATAATTAAGGTTGTTCCTAAAAACTGCTCCTTGATTATGTAGATGTGTTTGTTTCGATATAGGTAGGTGGGTGTGTGTGGGTGAGAGTGTGTATTTGTATGTACTGTTGGTGTGGATGTGGTTGGATTAGTAGGGTTGCACCTATGTGTTTTTATGTACATGGTTGGGTTAGTAGGGTACACTGTTGGGTTTGTATGCGTGTCATGGCCTAGCAAAGCGGTTGTAGCCCACTATAGTATGAAATAAATTGAATACTGAAAAATTGTCGTGTGCTATTTTCATATTCTAACAAAAACAAGTTTTCAGTCTCTCAACTAAAAACTTATTTTGTATTAATATTTAAAACTCGAGAATCCTACCACTGTAGTACCATAGATATTTGTAGTTGACTTCCCAGAAGGTGACTTAAAATTTATTCAAATTGAACTCAATTAAATTTTACTCTCTTTCTCCACTGTTCCAGGTACGTTTGTGAATTGGAACTAACTCCAACTATACAAAGTTGTGTAAGTACCCAAAAGTGCCCCTACGTGACCTCACGTCCAACACAGTTTTACCATCCCAGAAATCTTACTGTTCCGAAATTAAAATTGGTGAAAATTTTAAATTTGCTGATAATTTAAAAGATCAAAATTTGGCAAACAGAATTTTGGCAGTTTTGTGTTTGGAAATCGTTTCGAAATTTTCATTTTCAATAGAGAAGTGCAAAGTTGTGAAAAATAATTTTAAACATTTCATTAAAGTTTGTCTGTGAAGCTTTACATGCTTGCTGTGTGGTCAGTCCTTTTAGAATAAGGCACTTATTCAGGGCTTGAAAGCAACCAATCCCCGTTCATTGTAAACTTTCATTTTATCTGCCAAGCTTTAGTGATAAAAAAACATAATGTACCTATATGGAAACAAATAAAATTGACAGAGCACAAAATTTATTTTACCAGACACTTGGATGTATAGTGTATACGTATATATTTTACCATGCTCAGTCATAAAATAAATCCTAAAATTCAGTAGTTCATTAATTTTGTTTTACGCGTGGTTTTATATGTATATGTATTTTTTTTTTTTTAAATCTGTTTTGATACAGTTTTATGTAATCACGAATATTGTTCATTCATTTTTTTGCTATGTGACTAGTACCCACAGGTATTGAGAAAAAAATGTCGGATGAATTAAATCGGCTTACACTTTCTCGCAAAACATACGCCTACAGCCCTACATACAAAGCCTCATGATTAAACCCGCCCTCATAATTAAATCCGTATAGGTACTTGTAAAAGCGAATCCCACTCACTCTCTGCCTGCTATAATCGCCACAATGTCAACACCTAAAGGATGCTAAAAATGTCACTACCTAAAGCCAAAGAATACCTATAGGATGGAAGGAAAGTACATTAATAAACCTTTATGGGGAGTTTATGAAATGCAAAAAGAACAATACGAAATTTTTGTTGAAGAAGTTAGAATATCAGCAACAGTATTAGAAATTCTGAATTATAAATTTTTGTGCAGATAACTTTTCACAGCGCGAGAGGCAAGTTCACCGGGATTTCCGCTGGTCAATGTCCCTTTTTTTTAAACCAAAAATCTAACAATTTGATTAACTCTGCAACTTGCAGAAGTATGGGTATATAATAGTGGCAAGGACTCTGAATGTGACAGACCTCTCTTTAAAAATATTCATTAAAAAATTAGTTATAATCAATATTTAGACTTTAGTAGATAATCTTTTCAAAAAATGCATGAATCTTGTGCTTAATCTTTAACATAATAGTAGTACTATCCTATGCAAACAATAATTTCTACAAAGAAAATATAGGTTTTACAATAATTATGGCCTTTTGGTGTTTTATGCTTAACATGGACTTCCTATACCTACTTACGACTATTTTAATATTTAGCAATAATGATGTATACATAAACTTCTACAACATAAATATAATAAAACTAATGACTCATCTAGGGGAAAACAAATAATCCCGCCATGAAAGTACCAACTTTTCAAAACATTGCTACCAACACAGAATAAACCATCCCTGCTCTTTACTGATACCTACTTAGTGTACGCTTATGAAACCCCTGGACCCCGCCAAAGCTCAGAAACTTTTTCCATTTAGAATTAGTAAAAAAAAAAAACTTATTATTTTTACAAAAACGTTCCGAGGATGTATCACAGACAGAAGGGCGAGAGGTGAGACTCTCAAGGGAAGGGATCCTAATTCAGCTAAATTGGAGAGGAGGGCATGTATGCAATATTTATGTTCGATTTTTAATTTAAAATAAAACCCCATCTCGTGTTTTCATGATTGTACGTATGTATTTTTAACGGATTTTTTCATTTATTAATTTTTTAGTATGTATATCTTCTTTGAATGATTGAAACGTTTTCATGGCATTCTTTTTATTGCATGCGGATTGTAAAAGGGAGGTAGTTCCAATGTAACCATGGGATTCTATGTTTAATAAATAATTGACAAGTCTTTAGAACGTCCTGGTAAGTTTATGTTGCTGTATCACATTCATGATTGTGTTTGTGGATCACATATCATCATTCATGGCCTTTGAAACAAACTCAACAATCTGAAGCTTTAATGTAACAACTGTATCTTTTTTAGAGCGCGATCAGCTCAGTGGTTAAGCAATTGCTTGTGATGCGGAAGGTTCAATCCCCCGTGCCGACAAAAATTTGTTTTCTTAATTTGGTTACAGTTGTTTGTAAGGGATACCTTCCGGTGCGCTCGTGTTGACCTAGCACCTAAATGGGAAGTATTGTGTCAATTCTCGCCCATCAGAGGGGAGGCATACTACGGGATGGGCAGGCTACAACATAGTCCACAAGGGTCTACAGTAGCTCCTGTTTCATGGCTACGAAATAAAAAAGGCTGTGAAACACTCATTAAAAAACTCTCGAAGGCTGGGGTGAAAACATTATCCTAAAAAAAAATACTCTGTGTGTTATTGAAAGAGAAAGTAGTAGCGAAAGGCTCTCAGAAAAGATCGTTAGGCTTTATGCAGCCAAAAAAGAAATCATAATATAACTTCAATGACCGTATGCATGTCCCAAAACTTTTGCTCTAGGGCCCCTTTGTGCTATGCAAGGGGGCCCTTGAACTGAAGTTTGTGTCAATCTCTCGCAAACGAAACGAAACTTTTGAATTAGGATCGTACTAAAGTACAACTGAGAGAGTAGATCACGCGAGGAGAACAATGAGGGTGGTAGATTGTGTGAAAAGTACAGAACGGAGAGGATTAGATTAGAGAAGGAAGCTCGTAAGTAGAGTGGGCTGGAATCTCTATATATAAATGTCAAAGACACTCACTGACCACTGACCACTGACCACTGACTGATCATCGCTCTACAGCCCAAACCGTAAGTCCTAGGAAGCTGAAATTTGGTAGGTAGCTTTGTCTTATAGTCTAGATGTGCAATAAGACGGGATTTTTCGAAACTCCCACTACAACACCTGCCATTGACGAAAAAGGATTTTTTGCTTTCACGGCCATGCCTCGGCCCGCAAAGCGGGCGACAGCCCGCTAGTATCGTATAGGCAAAGGTATGTAAATGTGTAAATGGGATTCGTTCCTGCTCTAATTAGTTTTAGCTGTTTTAAATATCAGACAGGGATTTCGACGGAACTCTATTGTCTCGTCTGAGTATTTCTCTTGTAGATATTTACAGCTGAAACGTAATAATTGCATTCGAGTATGTAATTAGATAACTGTACATAATGGCAATGATGTAAATTGCCTGAGCACAAGTATGTAGGTATGTTAGGTTAATTTAAACTGGATAGGTTAAGGGTATGACAAGGGTGATGGTGATGGGGTACCTTGGTTCTACTATACAAGCTGCTTTTAATTTAATATTATTGTTGTAAACTAAAGAGTCTAGTAAGTAGAGTATTTATAGGAGGTTTATTCATTCTAGAAATGCTGTTCCTTAGTTGTGTGGTACCTAAATAATACAGCTAGCTATATTCGACACTTATGATATTCATGATGCTTTTTGTGTTAAAAAAATTATAATCTTGATAATATAAAATTGTAATAACTTAAACCCACCTTAATATTTTTTGCCGCACTTCGAATCAAACCACCATTCAATCGATCGAGCAACAGAGTGTCTGTTCTTAAGTGTTAAAAAAGATTTACTCTTTGTGTTTTAAATATTCTCATTTTCTCTTATGAGTTTAAAAATGTTATAATAGATTGATCAATATCTACTTTTCCGAGTCTCATAGTCCGATGTATGCTAATGGTTCACAAAACTTTACAAGATACTTTTCAGTTTTTTTTTTTTTTTTTGTCATTACTTCTCGCTTTACAAGAAGCTCTGTCCCGGTAGCTCAGTGGTAAAGCTACCGGGAAAATAATTCTAATTTAGATCTAGATCTAGATCACTGTAGATTCTGTAGAACAATTTAAACATAGGTGCAGGAAGGGCCTGGATATAGGTCAAGGCTGCAGCATTATTCCTGCGTGTGAACAGTTTTAAAGAAAAATCAGAGGTCGTGGGTTCGGAACCTAGCCGGGACATGACAAGTCATCTTCCCATTTGGGGTTTTTACCACATAATAATATGTCTTGGACTTACTGCTGGAACAATGGGACTCATTAGTCCTAATCGGACAGTATAAATAAGGCGATGTTTACATCATTACAAAGAGAACTACCAAACTTGCTCTGGGAATCGAACCCAAACCATCGCGATCGTCCGTCATGTTTATGTAATAATGCTTTGGCGTATGCGCTACCCTGTAAGGGCGCACGATACTCATTGAGTTGAAGAGGGCAAAGCCAAAGCCCCAGTGGGTAGCCTATATATCCGCACTCCTAACAAACAAAGGAGAGCTAAAAAATGAAGGATTTCAGAACGAATTAAAAAAGAGATGAGTGGACATGCGGAGGGTAGGCGAGAGGAAGGAGGGGAGGGAGGAAAATAAAGGGAGAGAAGTATCTAGAAGGGCAGAAAAAAATCCCTTTTGAATGCAAAGGTTTAGCATTAGGAGAATTAAATATATCATCTACATACGAACGAACCGTGTACCGGGTGCTTTAGAAATCGCCATTTCAAGTACCCCTTGGTTCTTGAACTTTGATTTCCATCTGCCCTTTCTTACTCTCTTCCATTGATTCCTGTGAATTTCCGTATTTTTCTCCCAGTATGAATAATTCTAGGAATAGAAAAATATTGAAATAGAATAATTCAGAAAAAAAAACTTCAGAACTGCTAGTAATAATAAAGTATAAACATCTCGTGTAGATCCCCCTGTATAATTTGAACTAATTCCATTAAACTCATCTTGTATTCCCTAATCCTATTAGAGTTGTTCTTGATATGGCATGTTGGAGGTATGCATGTAGAATGCAAAGTGCCCAGGCTGTTCTAGCGATCTTCAATCGTAAAAGGAGGACATTATTATTGTCAGTAGAGTAACTAATAATTTAGTTAATGGAGTCAGGAGGGATTTTAGATACCTGCCATTTACTAGTAATTTACTAGCAATAACATAAGTTTATGACTATTCGTTTACCTCTTTGCCAGCGTCGATGGTGGGTTGAATGCACTGGTTCTCGTAGGATCACGGAAGTTAAGCAGCGTCCAGCGAGGTGAAGACTTCGTGATGCCCAACTTAGGCTGGGTGAGGTTAATTTGGGTAATAGGTTTGTGAGTTTCCTGCGAAATTGATTTTATTTTTACTTTTAAGATGAGTGTTTCACAGCCACTTTAGAAACAGGAGCTACTGTAGACGCTGGTGGTGTGTGTTGTAGGTTGCCAATCCCGTTGTATGCCTCCCCTCTGATGGGCGAGAAGTGACACAATACTTCCCATATAGGTGCTGGGTCAACATGAGTGCACCGGAAGGATCCCTTACAAATAACTGTAACTAAATAATATTTTTGTTGTCGGCACGGGGGATCGAACGCGGGATCTTCCGTATGATAAGCGAGTGCTTTACCACTGAGCTAATCGCGCGCTCAATTCTCATAAATAAAAAAATCTTGATAAAAGGAAATCAAGCAATCTGGTATCATTTATGATACTAATAGAAATATTTGCCCCAAGCGGGAATCGAATTCGAGCCTTGGAAAGCAAGAACCAAAGATAGGCTTACGGTATAACGAGAAGAGCATACCCCTGGAGCTGGTTGAAAACAATATACCTACCGATACTACGAAAATTCCAACAAGAAAAAATGCTAATCCCCAAAGACTGGCAAAGATCTATAAGAGATAGTAAATAGAAAATTATACGGGGGGTTGTATGAACCATTGAAATGCAGGTTTTTAATTTTAATGCAAAAGTTCCATCAGTATTTTGAAATTATTTTCCCTTCATCGAACTTAGTTGACTATTAAGGTATACCTAACGTTATATTTGTGTTAATCGATCAAATATTTAACAACTGGAAACACCTGGCAGTGAGAGTGTTAAGCCCGCCTTACTAAAATTCCACCACTATTGGGACTCTGACCACCGATCTCTAGGTTACGAGTCCGGTGCCTAACGCTTAAGCTACCAGTTAACATCTATGGGTATCTATAATGTAACGGCTATAAATGTACGAGTACGTATAGTTGTATTACAAAAAATCCAACAAAAGATGCCGAATATAAGTATTGACCATTGTAGCCAACAAATTGGTATTGAAACAGCTTAAAAATTCCCTTGTTTTCCATTTTTGAAATAATTACAGCAATAGAAACCATATAATATTATTATTTTAGTTAAAATTATGTACATTGTACCATTAGATAGAATATTTACTAGGTAGACAGTTATGAGGACGTCACATCTTTTAGATTTTAAACTGTTTGTAGGTAATCAACATGAGATTTTGGCCAGGACCTGCATGCAGCTCCAATTTTTCTGATTCTTATTTTTTTTTAAGCTAAACGTCTACACTGGTGCCGGTTCACAACAAACAGAAAAGCTGTATGTCGATCTGTTGGGAACCCAGCAGAAGCAATAACTGACAAGATACCTATATAGGATGTAACTATTTTATAAAGATATAGCTTTGATTATCGGGGATTTGAATAGGTATGTCTCTTTTTATTTGGTATTATTTGCAGGTCTGGCTGGGGACTATAAACAGGGAGTAGACCAGCAGTTTTTCTGGAGGACTATAAACAGGAAGTAGACCAGCAGTCTGGCTGGGGGGCTATAAACAGGGAGTAGACCAACATTGGCTTGGTTCTGGGAGCCCTTGTCGATTTTTAACCTCCTTGTACAGCCAGTGGTAGAAGTGATGAGTCATTCCTGCAGATCTAAGTGTGGGGTCGAATTCGCGGAAATTTTTTTTGAGAGACACATTCTTGGTCACCCAGTAATTCTTTTATGAAATAAATATCCTATATTGAATATTGTGTAGCAATCCACTTGAGGATTTAAGCTCTAAAAGGATTCGTAACGAGCTCGCAGACAGAGGGGGGGGGGGGGGGGAGGCTTCTGTGCATTTTCCTATGTCAGCTTTTATTACAAGTAGACGTCTTACTGCAATCAGTTCCTTATCATTATAATCTGGGCGTGCCATGCTAGAGATAGACCCTAAGGATTGTGAAAGATTATCGACCTTAAGATGTACTGCAGATAATATGCACACAGACATGATGCATGATGGCGATGTCTGATGATATTTTAGTTATAACCAACCTCAGTACCTTGATGGACAAAGCAGCCGGCTAATAACCTGGAGGTTAGTGGTTTGAGTCTTAAGTTCCGTAAACTTTTAGCAGTGTGAGTTATAGTGACATCACGATAGTGAATAAATCAAATATGATTTTATTTATTTATTTTTAGATAGACAAGATCAAGGATTATTATAGGAAAAATTTAAAATTGAATCTCTTCTCCTCTATGTAAAAAACAATGATAGGTAGGTACTAATAATGGTAACGTGGATGTTTACATATTGCATAATGTTTTCTTTCCTAAAGTAATTTAATTAATTTTGAATGTGTTCAGCGCAAAATGGAACCCCTAAATCACAAGATATTGCTTAAATATTTACGCCGCCTAAAGTCTAAAGTTTACCGTTATTTTATAGACTGACATACAACACTAAACTACATTACTTCCTAGTCCCTACTTACTCTCTTCTATACACAACCCATACACCTACCTACCTAACTCAAAATGAAATTTTCACGTATGATGAAATTTGATACATCATAAAATTTGTGAAATTAAATTTGACACTTTTTGAAATTTGCATAACATACTATCCTGACAATGACCTGATACGTACATTAATTCTTCTGTTTTACATGCAATTATGTATTTCTGTCCCACGCCGCCAGGTTTGATGAATTACCCTGCAAGTGTCACGCGTATTCAAACCTTTGCTGTAGAGAGGTAGGTACTCCATTTGGACTGATTTAAGCGGGGGGGATGGATGTAATGTGACTTGGGAAATATAAGGGGGTTTGAGGGGGGGATGAGAGAGGGTGGATGTATGGGATGTGACAGGGGGAAATATAGGCGGAGGAGGGAGAGAGGGTGAAGATTGTGAAGAATAGTGGATGAAATGGAGGGTAAGTCAATAGAGAATATTAATGTCACATAAACACAGATAGATAACGGAATGTGGGAAAAAAAATCTCCGATGGGGCCACAAGATACGGAAGAAGATAATGGAACTGAGATGAAAATAAGAGCTTGTGGTGGAGGGGTGAATGAGAGATAAGCGAAGGAGAATTGAATTCGTGCAAACAGCATTGGTAGATCTTTCTGACCTCGTAGTACTTGTGCTCAAAAGTTCTGAGTTATACATACACATTACACAATTACAGTAATGATTCCTTATCTCAAGTAATAGATCAATCTTTTTCAATAATCATTGATTCACTATCTCAAGTAATAGATTTAATAATAAAACTCTTTAGTTGAAACCACCAGGCGAAGTTATTGGTTATTGCTCAAAGCATTTTTACCACCTAGCCCTCAGAGTCTTATAATTATGTTTTCATATGCTCAAATATATAAGGAAAATATCAAGCAATGGTTGGGATTCGAACCAACGGATCCCTATGCTACCTGGATTACCAGACTAGTGCGTTGACCACATAACTACCAGTGCACTTTGAATTTGAATAGGAGGGTAAAGAATAGATTTGAATCGGAGGTTTAAGAATAGAATCAACAGATTGATTGCACCTAGAGAATCGATCTTAAATATATCTTCGATCTTTCACAGCAGAACAAGGCTTTTTATTATTTACTTATGGAGAACTATGGGATGTACTCGTACTCAGCCACTCAAGAACAATTTAATACCAACCTAATACCCTACAAACCAGTTATTATGAAATAGAACAATTTAATCCTTAACTAAAGCATATTACCTACACCTACGTCTTAACTGAGAAGAAAGAAAATTTAAAAACATACGCTCTTATAAGAAACAGAAACTTTTTTTTCTCTTAACGTTTCACATAGCCCTAATAAGTAATACATAATTGCAAAATCGATATGAAAAATGTTTTACAAGACTAACCATACGAGACTTTACTTCCACATCATGAGCCGATGTAATCCTGCTTTTTCACAAGCACAGGTGAAGTTTTTTCCACAGTTAATTTAATGTTTTTTCAATCCCTGAAATTCATACTGTGCGTATTGCAAATCCCTGTGTATCGGCGTAGGAAGTATTTTTCAGACATTTTCTGTATTTTTTTTATTATCTTAAAAGAAGTAAAAAAAAGAGATGTTTATATTTCATTTCGAGAAAAGAAATGCTCGTGTGTTGGTAAAGGAACACAGAATAGTATAGCGAGAGGAGATGAAGCTGTCATGAGAATAGGGAGAGCTTTGGTTGAATGGGAAAGGAACGCCTGAATATGTGAAAGAAATTGAATGTAAACAAACATGAGGTTGGGTGGGAGTATGTTTGCTTTTACCTGCTAGATATTATATGTAAGAGGAGACTAGGAGAGAGGAAGAGAGAGAGAAAGAGAGAGAGAGAAAGAGAGAGAGAGAGAAAGAGAGAGAGATAAAGAGAGAGAGAGAGAGAGAGAGAGAGAGAAAGAGAGAGAGAGAAAGAGACAGAGAGAAAGAGAGAGAGAGAAAGAGAGAGAGAGAGAGCTATATTTTATACAATTTAATTTATTAAATAAAGAGAACGGGATCGGGTTCTGTCATATAAATAAGCCAGAAAATAATATACAGGGTCTTCATAAAGTCTCACCCAGGCCTAGGTTTCTCGAAAACTACTCAGAATATCAAAAAACGCAAAAACCCGTATTCCTTTATATTTAGGGGGATTGATTTTCAGCCAATTTTTTTTTGCCTACACGGCCCCAGTCAGGCTGGGCATGGACTAACTTTAAAATCTTAAACAGAATGGTATGTCTTGTGGCATATTGTTTTAAAGGTCTTATTGAGAGAAGTTCATTACAATTAATTTCAGTGTGCTACGACTTACCGTTCTCGAGATACAGGGTCGGACGTCCTGCGTAATATCCATATATTTTGACCTATAACTCGATAACCGTAAATTATGGAGAAAATTTTTCTTCATAATAATAACTCCTTATGATGAAACTTTTCGAAAAAGTTATAACTCGACATACTCTGTTGATGTTAGTTTCTGGTCTGTTTCGTCAGCCGGCGGACGAACAGTCGAAAAAAAATTAACGAAAAAACAAATCAAATTTTAACTTGTTCGAAAGTTCTTGCTATAAGGAGTTATTATTATTAAAAAAAAAATTCTCCATAATTTACGGTTAACGAGTTATAGGTCAAAATATAGGGATATTACGCAGGACGTCCGACCCTGTATCTCGAGAACGGTAAGTTGTAGCACACTGAAATTTATTGTAATGAACTTCTCTCAATAAGACCTTTAAAACAATATGCCACAAGACATACCATTCTATTTAAGATTTTAAAGTTGGTCCATGCCCAGCCTGACTGGGGCCGGGTAGGCAAAAAAAATTTAGCAGAAAATCAATCCCCCTAAATATAAAGGAATACGGGTTTTTGCGTTTTTTGATATTCTTAGTCGTTTTCGAGAAACCTAGGCCTGGGTGAGACTTTATGAAGACCCTGTATAGGTAGCATAAAGATACTCTAGTTCTCCGATCCTACTACCTTCAATGTCAAGCCCAGTACCAACAAGTATAGAAGATTTTTACATGATACAATTGATACATGTTCTTACGGAGGTGATTCGGTTTCAGCAGTGTGCTTCTAGCTGCGTGCTCTCGTTTTGCGTGGTTTCTCCACTTTCCCTCTCTTCTTACGTCTCTCTTCTCCTCCCCTTTAATAATCATGCTTGTATATTTTTCTTTTCTCCTCTTCTCTACAATCTCCTCTATAAAGTCCTCCTCTAAAAAGTCATCCTCTATAAAGTCCTCCTCTATTCCCTCCCTCCCTTCCCCTAACCCCCTGAACCTCATCTCATTTTTTCAATCTATGATGGTAATCTACCATCAGTTAAGTTAAGAGAGGCTTTCATTCTTCTATCTACAAGTTCTCTTGTCTCCTTCCTTGTATTTTGAAATGGTCAACACTCTAACTCAGTAGTTGGCTGTATGGAATGGCCTTGCCTACCAATACCAAAAAAACCCCCTGTATTTTTCAACTTTTGACTCCACGACCCCTTTCAAAAAGGTTGTGGTGCCCAGACCCGTAGTTTGAAAAACACTGCTCTAACCTATTCTGTTAGAGTAAGACCGCGATCGGAATCCCATCACTGAGTAGAAAAAAATCTTCTTTCAGTATCAAATAATGAGAAATTTTGCAACAGTTCCCATTCAATGTTCGAAAAAAAATGTTGCGAAACTTCTCGAAACAAAATGTTGCAGTCAATGGTATCCCGACTTAAAGAGAGAGAAGACCCTCCTATGCCGTTATCCATTTTATTTTCTTCTGTTCTAAAATACTTGAACCGTATAAGCATTTCATGGAAATCAATAGCTTAAAATGATACTGTCTTTAGATGGTTATTAAAGATAATAACTATAGAAAAGTCAAGCTATATGTAGGCACACAGTGAACTTGCTTGGCATGTGGAGTGCAAATATGAATAAATAACTCTTTATCAATGTTTCTGTATGGAAGGATTCTATGCAATATTTACATCAAACCTACAGCACACGAATTTATTATTATTTAGTTGTTCATTATTTATAGAAATACCAAGTTTTTTAAAGGCGATTGTGCTCCGTAACCGCTTTCGCATTACTTCAAGAAACTTTAACTCTACATCCATGCCATTCCGGAAACGAAAAATTCGTTCAGAACTTTCCGCTGCGGCCGGGATTCAAACCCGGAACCTCCGGGTCAGCTCTTAACCACTGACTATTCCGGGTCAGCTCTTAACTATTGCTCTTAACCACTGAGCCACGGAGGTTGGCATACTTCCAGGTTTGATATTTCCAAATATTTCCATTTTATTCCAAGGTCAACTTCACCACATTCATGAAAGAAAAATGCGTTTCGGGAACTTAACCTATAAAAGAACTGGAAGCAAGAATTTCTACTTTCATTTTGGTTAACCAAACTGGAAGAAGGAAGAGGAAAAAATTAATCGTCTTCCAATAGAAAAATGACTTGCTTCCAGCTTGGTTCATTTTATACCCGTTGCATCCACTTTGGTTAGAAAGAAAAATACGGCTTCAGATTACCTATGGTCTGTCCCGGTAGCTAAGTGGTAAAGGCGGCACTCTGTGAATCTAGAGATTCCAGAGGTCGTGGGTTCGAAACCCAGCCGGGACATGACAAGTTATCCTCCCATTTGGGATTTTTACCACATAATAATATGTCTCTTGGGCTTACTGCTGGAATAATGGGACTTTAATAGTCTTAATCGGGCACTATAAATAAGGCGATATTATTATTATTATGTTAGATACTGAGAAGAGTAAGAAGAAATACGAGTATATTATTATACAACTCTTGGACTTCCAGCTTGGGGCGAAGTTCAGCTCCTAACATCATTATACAGAAGCTACGGAGACCTGTCTGAAACTTTAAAGAAATGGGTAACTAAAGACGGGTTCGCCCCCTTCCTGTGAACTCGCAGGAAACTCCAGAAATTCCCGTCTTGAAAAATTCAGGGGTTCTCAATTCTCAACATAAACCTGGTCGTACCTCTCTTGATGGGACAAGAAAAGCGCTGCCGTAGTAAGAATTGAAAGTCTTGATTAATTAAAAAATATGAATAAAGAAAATAATAAAAATTAGTAGGTACCTATAAATGTTTATTTTTTATTTATGTCCTGCAATGTGCAATTGTGCAGTGTTAGACCTAAAATTGATATTTCAATACAAACATCAATTACTTTCCCCTACAACAATTACTTTTAAGGGTTCCTTCGTCGGGTTTTTTCTACCCTTAGGTCCTAATTTTGGGGAGTGAATCACTGGAGTGAGAATCAATACACAAAGTTAGGACCTAATGAAGTAAGGATCATAAAACGTTCTAGTCTGTAAAACACAACTAAAAAAATTAGAAATAGTTAGAATAAGAAGTTAGCACAACCTAATATATGAACTTAGGGACCTTGGTCTTGAGATTTAGGGGACAAGACTGAAACCATAAAGTTATCGTGTATAATATTATTTCTTAAATAAAATATGATTTTCCAAAGAGGAATTTCAGAAATGAAATAGGTAATGTCGAATAGTTAAGACATTTGATGGGCGATAGATAGGACATAGGAATTGTTGAGAGCTCCTGCTAAAGTTGAATATCATAATGGAGGTGGGACGAGTAGGATATGTGGATGTGTGGAGTAAGTGGATTAGGGTGGATGTAAGGCGAGGGTTTTGTGTTAGGATATGGCGAGGAATAACAAATATTGTGACGAAAAAACGGGAGAGAAAAAAAACCGGGTATCAAGATATAACATGAATGTGTACAAATATAAAAAAACTCGTATGTAAAATATCTATTATACAGAGTGTAACTATGTTTACAGAGTGTAGCGGGAGAGAATCAGGGAGAAAAGTAGGTAAGGATAATCTAAAAGCGGAGAAGCAAGTTGGAAAGAATAAAAAGAGATTTGAATGAAGTAAAGTTAAAAGAAAAAAGATAGCATATTATATTATTTGTGTTAATTACTTTCGTGTTAATTATGTAAAACACCGCCTTATCGATCATGCTACTGAGATCGGTGATTTGACAGAAGTATCATAATTCATAGTTAAAAAAAAAAAAAAAAAAAAAAAAAAAAACATCAACACTCTTACACCTGCTTTTCTGGTGGTCGTGAGAAGCAACACAAGATATCATTTGTTTTTTCTACTTTTTACTATTTTCGATACCCATTGTATCAAAATATGATGAAAAATGACTGGTTTTGAATGTTTTGATGCTAGGTATTTCTACGTGGCTTTATTAATCGGGAAATTCATTTTTGGTATTTTGTTTTTATTTGGTATTCACATGGGTATTTATTTATGCTGTGTAAATATACGAAGAATAAGTGAGGTATAGGTCACTATAGGTATAGGTACTACATTTTTCCGTTTCACTGACTTCAATATAGATGATTGGCATTGATTCAGGTATTCCATACAATAAAATATTGCACCACTTTGATAACACCACCACTAGCACAGATTCAGTGCAATAGTTTTCATAGATACCAAGTTTTTCTAATACTCCCTGTATGCTGATAGAATTTTTGTCATTTTTTAGCTGACTCAGCCTGAGCTCAACTGATGCTGATATCCTGACTCGATAACAAACATAATATCCTGAACTGTTCTGAATATATTTTTTAACAAGTTTAAATCTCTCTATCTATGTCGCCTCCCTCATTTTTTATCTCTCTCTTTTGTTCAATCCCTATCGCTCTATTCCTCATATTATATCTGTCCCTCTATCTCATTTCCTTCCTATTATTTTTTATCTCTCTCTCAATTTCTACTCTAAAATTATTAATGTACTTCTAAATTTATATCTATCTTGGTATCTTTTTATAAGAAATCATAAATGTGTTGATCACCATTGTGATGTCAGCACAATTACTCGAACTCACTTTGCTATATTTTTTCTTAACTCGAACTCGAACCACCAACCTCCAGATTACAATTCCACCGCCTTATTATATCAATCTACTGAGGTTGGCTATTATAACTATCTCTCACTCTGACTCTCCCTCTCTTTCTCTCTCCC
Organism: Bactericera cockerelli; assembly: GCA_024516035.1. Classification (NCBI taxonomy): domain Eukaryota; kingdom Metazoa; phylum Arthropoda; class Insecta; order Hemiptera; family Triozidae; genus Bactericera; species Bactericera cockerelli. The sequence goes on from CM044958.1 coordinate 23,147,814, forward strand.
ACTCTTTCTACTTCTATCCCTCCCTCCCTCCCTTTCTTTCTCCTTCTCTCTCCCACTCTTTCTCTGTCTCACCACTCTATCTCTATCTCTCTCTCTTTTTCACTCTCTTTCTCCTCTTTCTATTTCTATCCCTCCCTCTCTTTCTCTCTCCCTCTCTCTTTCTTTCACTCTCTCTTCCCCTCTTTCTCTTTCTATTCTTCCCTCTCTTTGTCTCTCCCACTTATTCTCTATCTCTCTCTTTCTTTCACTCTCTCTCCCCCTTTTTTTGTCTCTCCCATCACTTATTCTCTGTCTCTCTCTTTCTTTCACTCTCTCTCTCCCCCTCTTTTTTATTTCTCGTTCTCTCTCCCACTCTTTTTTTCTCTCTCTCTTATTATTATATTTCGGCCTCCCATTATTTCTCTCTTTTACATTTCTTCATCTCCCTTCTTCCCTCCTGTATTTATTATTAAGGATACCGAGACAAGCTTCCAGGAATGTTTTAATGAGGCCGGATTTTACCCACACAAATAAAATGCGTCTCATGACTGAAGTGGAAATCCCACCATATCAGAATTCAGATAGTATAAGTATATAAATATAGTTATAACAAGTGCTTTATTCAGAATGTTAGCGCAAGACAGTACTCCTATTATGCCCATCATAATAATAATAATATCGTCTTATTTATACTGCCTGATTAGGACTATTAAGTCCCATTATTCCAGTAGTAAGCCCAAGGTGTATTACTATGTGGTAAAAATCCCAAATGGGATGATAAGTTGTCATGTACCGGCTGGGCTTCGAGAGCTACCGGGACAATAATTTAGTGTACCGATAGCTTAAAGAAAGTACCCATGGTAAATAATTTATTGTATATAAGATTAAACTAGTATTTTATTGAATCTTCTTTCTCCATTAAATATCTTAAAGCTCTTGTCTAAAAATTGTAACAAATACATTATGGAAAGCTCTTGTGGTAGACCCCTGGGCATTCTAAAGCTCTTGTGTTGACCTAACAACTGTGTATTATGTAGCTACTAATTTGGTTCTACATATAATTCCTTCGGGATCAGAAAAAGAAGAGAACAAGACCACAAATCTATAAGTAAGTATCTAGAGTAGGTATCTGTTATAATTATTACATTAATGGCTACGAATGAAAATACATAGAAAATACACATCAGTAACATGAAAAATTACGGTTAAAAAAGTTCTCCCTTGTGATTTAAAATTAAGAGAAATATTTCAGTTGGGATCTATTTTCCATTTTTAATCAACAAAAGGGATTTTTTCAGGTATTTTTCATTAGCTTTCTGGAAGGGCAGGAGAATAAATCCCCAGGGAAAAAGGGATCAAGCTCATGTTGGACTTGTTATTTTACATTGCTGGTATTTTTTTTTTTGGTGGGGGGCGTGGGTGGGGGGGGGGGGGTTCGGAGAGCAAGTTCACTTAACACAGTCATAAAGGACATGAAGGATTTTCTGGAATCTTTATCAAAGTAGGTAATTAAAGAAAATAATTCCCATGAAACAAAATAAATGTCATCGCTTTCTGGAAAAGTAACCACACTATGTCGGGACCAAGCGAGAAAGATAACCTCAGGTTTCGAGAGCCGAAATGATTTTGAAGTTGATAGCTTTAAGAGACAGAAATAATTGCCCCGAGATTGTTGAAATTCAAGACACGTCTGCAGTTCTATTCTTTCTAATTAAACTTTTCTCGGGGGATAGCAACTTTAGAATTTCTTTTTTGGGGGTAATATTAGAAAAGAGCTCCAGTGTAATCCTTTTACGAAGGTTGCTTTATTTTTATATGAGCAATCTTAACAAAAACAATAGAAAAATACGCGGTAAATGATGGACACAGTACTTCCTCATGGATGGTTTACATTTTTTACAGACTTTCCAATATCGATATATTTATGTATTTTGAGATATTCTACTAATCTCCAAAATTTCTTTTATCTCCAAAATTTCTTATTGGATTCTCTTAAAATAGGTTCCAAACGCGAACCCCCGTGGTGTAGTTGTTGTTACTTCTGCTCAGGACACAGTGGTCCCGAGTTCGAATCCTTTTTAGGTACATTAAATTAATCAGTATAACCAGTATCAGTATAAATAGATAAGTGAAAAGTTGTACTACATGTACATGAAAATCAGAACATACCTGGACAGCTGTTTCGAGTTTATTTGCTCTCATCAGCAGGTAATAGTTCTCAATATCCATGCCATCAACTAACCTCTCTATTTTAATCAGTATATTAAATTAAATAAGTTATACCTACGATACGAGTATACCGGAAAGTCAATAGGGCCTCGAAATAAATCAAGCTCACTGGGAGACAAGGTCTCGCCAGCCGGTCTATTTTAACACGAAACATAACCGACCTCAGTAGCTTGATTGATAAGGCGGTGGATTTGTAACCTGGTACAGCGAGTTTGAGTGGTTGTGATATCACGAAAGTGATTAACACAAATATGATAATCTAACTTGATAGATACGATACACTATTTTGGTATTTGATTCTGAAAGTGTTCGACTTATGTTCATCTTATTAGAACTTCTTCCTTGAAATATTGTTAAATAACGTTCCATTTAAATCGCAGTACTATGAGAATCCTCGGGGAACAAAAGTAGAAAGAAAAAGGGGCAAAGAATACACACACCAAAAAAAAAATAGAGCAAAGATTTTCAATTACAAAATATTATGTACATAACCCTATACGTATGTAATATGTATGTAACATTACCCCTAACGGTTCTTCCGTCCTCCTTGTATATTATAAGCTCATTCCTGTAACTCAGAAGTCACCCAGAAGCAGGAGTAACGGTTATACCTTACCATGGTGTTGCCATCATGGAGTCACGACTGGGGAATAACTTCTAGCGACTATCACAGAATGTAGAAGATACGTAAGGGGTAATCTGCAATTTTGCACCTAATCATAGCAAACTCTTTATATATAGCTATAATGCTTGGATTGGAAAATATATAACAGCTATCGGTTGGTATCTTTTCATACAAAAAAATATATCTGTTAAATTGTCACTTTTTGTGATATGATAAATATTTAGCTAGAATTCACTTTGTCAGTTTACTTTTTTGAAAGCTTTGAAAAACAAATCCAAGTCATCATTGGTTTCTCTTAAGATAATACAACGAATATTTGTTATCACACGCTCTCTCTCTCTCTCTCTCTCTTACTATTGTCCTTTTTTCATCTGTTTATACTTACTTTATAACCCGGTCTTCTTTTTATTTATTTCCTACCCCTTCCCTACTTTTGTTTGAAAGGAGGCTTGTAGTCCAAACACAAAAAAATTAGACATTTATTTTATAGGATCCTTTACACGGTCCATTTTTTAAGACATTTTTTTTAATTCAAATAACTAAAATTATTTTTTTGTCACTTTTTATGTACCTTGACATATTCATGTCTTATCATCATTTTGAGTTCATATGCAATTTAGTATCATTATAAACATTCCCAGTCATATGCGCTTAAAATGAAAAGTAACGTGTTTATCTTTACGACTGAAATCCATGAAGCCTCTAGAAAATTGAAAATTAAAAGATAAATTTTCTTCAAAATATAGCGTTGCATTCCAAGAGTAAATAATACTCGAGTCAACTTGGCGTGTAAGAGGTCTTTTGGTTTCGAAAGTCGATAAAGAAGTTTGATGAGGAGAAATAAATAAATAAAAACAGCCTAGGTATATGCCTTTGCCGTCGTTCCCCTACCTTTCAGGCCGAAAATTGTCAGGGGATCTCGTTAGTTCAACCTGAACAGCACTTTCTTGTAACTATGAGGAAGGGGGAAAATACGGTTTAGGGAGAGAAATAAAAATAAGGATGGGGAGACTCGAAGTGAAATAGATGATATATGGAGAAAAAAGAGACTGAGAAGAAGAACAACAAGAGAAGGATGCTGGATGATGAATAAACAGGAAAAGAAGAAAAAAATCAAAGAGGAAGAGACCAACGGAGGGTTTAACAAGATTTAACAAATAAACATAAATATATAAAATTAAAGGACAGAGAGGGAAAGATATGAAGAGAGTGAGGGTGACTGAGGATTTGAAGAACAAAACGAGGAAAACGAATAAACAGAATAAGAGGAAGAGGGAAATAAAGAAAATATACAGGGTGGACCAAAAAAACGTTTACACCCGTTAATGGTAGATTACTGACGACATTTCTAGGACGGATCTGCAATCCGTTTTTTCGGATTCGCCTTTATAACTGTACAAAGTGATTTTTTGCAACTTTCTGAAAAAGTCCGACTTTGGCTTATTCTTCAGGTCAGAACTTTTTTCCTGTTTAAGATGAGTTGATTCTGAACATTTCTGCAGAAAGCCAACAAAATTTCGATGTTTCTAGCTACACTACTCTGTTTTTTACGGTTTGGTTTGGCATATTTTTTGACACCTGAATAGAAAAAAAATTCTCATGTAAATTTTTTACACTTTGAAACACTCAAGATTTGCCCGAGCAAATTTTGGCACAGACATGGGCAAGTTTGATAAAAGTTGGCGGCCAACCCAAGGATGCTAAAAAATAATTTTACGATTTTTTATCAAGTGATCTTCTGGGTAAACAAACCAGGTAAGTCTCAAAAAATGATGTTCAAAATCTTAAAAGTGTTGACCGTGTAGGGTCGTCTTGTACTCAAAGAGTAATTAGCTATTTATGTCTGATAATTATTTTCCTTGGAATTAATTAAAGGCCAGTCAAATGAATGATTTCTCGTTTGTTTCTCGATGATAGTTTTCAAGCATATTTTTCTGCATTCTATGAAATATTATCTTTACACTTCTTGAGTTTTTTTTAGTACAAGTTACATTATTATAATTCGGATGCTGAAATGGCAGATACGCATTTAGCATATGGAGTTGCCAACAGGAACAATTGCAGGGATCACGTGAAAAACATAGTTTACGAAATCTGGTAGCAAGAATCCAGTTGGCATTCGATGACCTGACAGAAAAACCTGGAATCTTCCGCAACATTCGACAGAACATGATGAAGAGGTTCAACCTTTGCATCCAGGAAGTTGGACGCCACTTCCAACAGTTCCTCTAAGGGAATTTAGAAGGGGGAGAGAGAGAGAGGCAGAGAGCGAAAGAGAGAGAGAGAGAAAGGCAAGAAGGTAGAGGAACAGAACTACGGTACTAAAGTCACCATTGGTTTCAAAAAATTGTGTGAGGAGAATCCTTATTGTGTACTATGGCTAAATAAAAAATGGCAACAGTCTTTTTTATTTTGTAGTCGGACCTGGCGTTCGGTCCGGATGGACTAGCTTACCACTGAGCTAATCGTGAGGGTCTAATCGTTTCTCATTGAACATACTAACACAAAATGTTTTTTTAAATACCTTTTTGTTTATATCAAAATAGTATAAAACATAATACCTAAAGACTGCAAAAGTTTATTAATTTTACAAAATATTATCTTGTTTTTTTCAAGACTTCTATTAAGAGTTGGCAATCGGTAAATATTTGTTATTTAATTAGTATTGTTTATGATAGAAGAACCTACCTACATATTTACCTGGATTTATTTCATAAACTCTATTTTCGTTTGGAAAATTCGCTATTTTTTTTTTTTTTTTTTTTTCTCGTAGGGAAGCATAAGAAAAACCATCCTTTCAAGCCAGCGTCGATGGCATGTTGAATACACCGGTTCCCTTCAGAACACCGAAGTTATGCGACATCCAGCGAGGTTAAGACTTGGATGGGTGACCATTCAAATTCTAATTCTCGTGACGCTGGCTTTTCCCGGCCCCACTCAAGCTGGGTGAGGTCAATGTGAGTAGCAGGTTTGTGAGTTTCCTGCGAATGGAGGGTAAAACCCCCGTCCTGATATGACCATAGCAGTTGAAAGCGACGTTAAAACCCCACTTAAAAAAAAAAAAAAAAAAAACATCCTTACATTATCAAGTCAGTCTCTCAGGGGCTTACATGAATAATAATTATGTGTATTGTGATACCAATAGTATCTGATATAACTCAATTTACAGATGGTATTACCCCCATAAAAACCATAAGTTGTTGGTGTTACAACAGGTCAGATACAGGTATGAATAAAATATTCCATCAGATTTTTTTGATAATTAAAATAATATTGACCGCCGATAATTGAACCTCGGTCATGCGACTTACACTCTTAGCATTACCACATCTAGCTAACACCACTGACAATCTGAGAAGCACGAAAATTATCATTTGAATTTTCCTAAACTGGCTGATGAAGGCATGTGAGACCGCGGTATTCAAAAAAAGCAATGTAAACAATTTTTGTAAACAATGCAAGACGCCCTTACACAGTCTACAGCTAGAAAACTGTTAGGATTTTTGAAGAGTTTTTGGCAAACATCTAATAATTTTTCCCAGAAGATCACGTGATAAAAAATCGTAAAATTATTTTTTAGCATTCTCGGGGCGGCCGCCAACTTTTATCAAACTTGCCCATGTCTGTGCCAAAATTTGTTCGGACAAATGTCGAGTGTTTTATTTAGTAAAAAAGTTTTTTTGGGTGTTTTTTTTCTGTTCAGGTGTAAAAAAATATGACAAACCAAATCGTAAAAAACAAAGTAGTGTAGCTAGAAACATCGAAATTTTGTTGGCTTTCTGCAAAATTGTTCAGAATCAACTCATCTTAAACAGGAAAAAAGTACTGACCTGAAGAATAAGCCAAAGTCGGACTTTTTCGGAAAGTTGCAAAAAATCACTTTGTGCAGTTACGAAGGCGAATCCGAAAAAAACGGATTGCAGATCCGGCCTGGAAATGTCGTCAGTAATCTACCATTAACGGGTGTAAACGTTTTTTTGGTCCACCCTGTATAAAGAACAGACCAATGCGTAACGGAGGAGATAACCATGAGGAAGAAAATGAAGAAACAAGTGTAGAAAGGATGAATGAATAAGGGACAGAGAGGAACAGAGGAAGAGGATAAAGAAAAATATCAAAGAAGAAGAGACCAACAGAGGATATAAACAACAAGAGGAAAAGGAAAAAAGGATGAAGAAATAAGGAACAAAGAAGAACAGAAATGGATAGGATAAATAAAGAAAAATAACTGAGAAAATAAAGAAGAGAAAGAAAATGAGAGAAACAAGTGGAAGGAGGATGAATAAATAAGGGATAGAGGTGGACAGAGGAAAAAAAGAAAGAAAAATATGAAAGAGCAAGAGACCAATGCTTAAGGGCGGAAAGGATGAAGAAATGAGGGACAGAGAATAACAGAGATGGACAGAGGAAGAAGAGAAAGAAAAATAACGGAGGAAATAAACATGAGGAAGGAAATGAGAGAAACAAGTGGAGGAAAAGGAAAGAGGATGAAGAAATAAGGGACAGAGAAAACAGTGATAGAGAGAGGAAGAAGAGAAGAAAAATATCAAAGAGGAAGAGACCAATGCGAAACAGAGGAAATAAACATGAGGAAGAAAATGAAGAAACTAGTGGAAAGAGTATGAAGAAATAAGGGACAGAGAGAACAGATATGGAGTGAGACAGAGGAGGGACATGAGGTAAAGGTAGGTAGGTTCCCAGGGGACTTGAGTATGCTCCAATGGAGGGGCCATTTGCTTTATTCATTCCTTTACCTTTTCCTCCGAAACTTTCTCTCCTTCCATACGTCTTCTATTTTGTGTTATCCATCTTTTTTTTATGGCTCCTCTTTCATCATAAAAAATTTCTTAGCCTACACTTATTTCAACCGTTTGTTGGTCTGCAGTTAAGGCAGGCTATGAACTCGTAACCTGAATCAAGCAGAATTTGTCAAGGATTGCATGAGAAATAATTGTTCAACAATAAAAATTCTTAAAATTGAATTCAATTTATAATCAAATTCGAATCCTCATGATTACTCCTTTGAACCTTTTCTGACCTCACCAGATTTGGTGGGAAGCTGGTTTGTGACTATCGAGCGAGTGGATGTTAAAACTCCCGTTCACCCTGTAAGTGTATCAGCTAGGAAGTGGATCGTGGTACCACTTGACTAGTGCATGTTCACCCTGTAAGTGGTTGCAGCTAGGAAGTGGTGGATCGTGGTACCACTTGACTATCAGTGCATGTTCACATTGTTCACCCTGTAAGTGTATGCAGCTAGGAAGTGGATCGTGGTACCACTTGACTAGTGCAGGTTCACCCTGTAAGTGGTTGCAGCTAGGAAGTGGATCGTGGTACCACTTGACTACCAGTGCATGTTCACCCTGTAAGTGGTTGCAGCTAGGAAGTGGATCGTGGTACCACTTGACTACCAGTGCATGTTCACCCTGTAAGTGGTTGCAGCTAGGAAGTGGATCGTGGTTTGTTATTACAATGTTTCTTTCCGTCATAATTCACACAAATGTTTTTTTCTCATTCTCTTGTAATACACCAGTATGACATGAGCAAAATGAATTAATGAGGACAATATGTTGTAGTACACATGTTTTATATTTTATAATTTCGCACGTTACGTATTCATAGCACGGAATGTCAGTTTTACAGGGTGGTCGAATAAAATAAAATACACTACCTTCAATTAGATTTACTGAGCTCTGTAAAAGGCTTTATCAATTTCAAAGGTCAGAGACCATCATATTTTTACTTCTTATCGTAACTAGGAATGAAATTGTTAACATTTCATTTCCATTTGAAAAGAGATTAAAGCCAAAAATATTTCAATATGAGGTCCGAAATATTTCAATGAAGAAAATAATAATTATTATAATATACAGTACTAGCTGTTTCACTCGTGCTTTGCTACGTTTATATTTATTGTCTATCTTGAAAATGGTAAGATATTTTAATTTTGATAATTTTCTAAGTAGTTTGACGGTGGTTTAGGGGGGGCGGTCAACTCTCATGAAATGTCAATATCAACAGATAACAGGGTAACAACCCTCTGGGCTGTGGTATTGTAAACAGAAAACCCCTAAGAGGACATAGTCAGCCAGTCAGAGCCGCACAGATCTGAGTTTTATAGATATAGAAGATTAGTTTTTCCGAAAATATCAATAATTTTTATGGTCCGAATAGGGTTCATGTCTGAACTTTGTTCCATACCACCCTTTGTAAATGAATCGTCTCATGAAAGCACAGACAGCAACTAGTTATCCCTGCAGCGTTTCCATAGGGGTATATCACTTACATAACAAATGCTTCACAAATAAAAATAATGCTTCACGAAAACTCATTTTTCATGTCACATAAATGCTAAAATCTACGTGCTGTCCCCAATTCCAGTAATAAGTTTTATTTCTCCTACTTTGCTCTCTCTCTTTCTTTCTCTCTCTCTCTCTCTCTCTCTCTCTTTCTCTCTCTCTCTCTCTCTCTCTGTCTCTCATTGTTTCTCTCTTTGTCTCTAACTCTTTCTCTCTCTCACACACATACTTATTGTACTCTTTTTCTCTCATTTCCCTCTCCTTCAATCTGTATTAATATTTATTTTCCTTACGTCATTGCATAGCACGAATGCATTATCACAATAGAAATGTTGAATATAGCTAAAACCTAAAAATAAATTAATGTAATGCTAGGTATAATTTTAACTTTCAGCATTTCAGGTATAATGTATTTCAGCAAATTTCCAAACGTAGTAGGTCTGAGTTTTCCGTATTAAATGTTATTATTTTCCACCTAATTACGAAAATACCTTCAAATTATTAATGTTCATGGAAATTTGCTTTTAATATGTAATTGTTTATTTTCAATTTTATTATTATTGCCAAGTACCATGAGTAATTCTATTAAACTTCCCCAAATAGTATTATGCATATTGCCTACTTAACAATATAACAGGAGCGCATACAATTTGATAAATTTTGAAGATTTTTATTTTACCAAATTTTAGATTAATACATTACTAGGTAAAGTGAGTTGAAGCAGTTTAAAATTTTGATGTTTCTACCCAACTCCAAATGATTCTAAAAACGAATCTGTGATTCTGAATCTGATGTTTACCAACTTTGATCTGAATATATTAAGTTTGAAGCCTCTGAGTTAGTGACATCTACTCGTATTAATTTTCATTACCTAAAATTTGAATTTTCTACCTCAAAATAGCATCATCTAATTTGATTTTGCCTTTTAACAAGCTCGGGGTCAGCATTGCTCAACCTATACCTCACGGTTGAGGTTGGTTCTGGCATTCTTACTTCCACATAATTATAATTACCTCAATATTAGTGGTAATGATTTAAAAAATATTATCATCATAGGGTGGCGTCATCGTGAACGATGGTGGCCAGACAATGGAGGAATGACTCAGCAGTCTCAGCACTTCTACCTTTGTCTTTACAAGTATGCTAATAATTGACAAGGGCCCCCAGAACCAAGCCACTGCTGGTCTACTCCCTGTTTATAGTCCCCCAGCCAGACTGCTGGTCTACTCCCTGTTTAGATGTTTAGAGTCCGACAGCCGGACTGCTGGTCTGGCTGGAGGACTATACATATTTATGTATGTAAAAATATATATAAAAAAATAGTCACTTCCTGTTGCACGTCTGCTCAATTGCCCAGGTCACTCCGGGATCCCCTATCACCGTAATATTACTGTTTCAACCATGAGGGATCGTGCGAAGTGTATTACATGCGGTGGGTTTGTCGCATTCTATCCTATTACAAGCAAGAGAGATGAGAGAGTGAGATGGAGAGATATATGTAGAGAAATTGGGGGAGGTGGAGGGAAAGGGAAAGGGGGGCGGGGAAGAAATGGAGAAAGAGAGTGAGATAGAGATATGGGGGGAGGTGGAGGACTGCAGGGGAAGGGGAAGAGAAATGGAGAGAGAGAAAGTGAGATAGAGATATGTTAATGGGGAAGAGAGAGAAAGAAATGGGAGAGAAATGAAGAGAGAGAGATGGGAGAGAAATAGAGAGAAGAGAAACAGAGAGATGGGAGGGAAGTCAATTGTGAGAGCGATAGAGAGGGCAGAGAATGAGAGAGAAAGAAGGTAGAGGAGAGATGATGGGGGAGTGGGAGGGGGGCACTGCGGTTTCTATTAAATGAGAAGGATACGAGAGCAGTGAGCACAATGCACCAGGCGGCACCTTTGATAATAAAACTGTCCAATGAGGGAAAAAAAATAGTCTGGGAATGTAAAACAGTCAGGCATGTAGTCCAGGCATGATCTGAAAGAGGGACTCTCCATTATAATTATTTGCATAACGTTTGAAGAATAGAGCTCGGTATTGAAAATTGTCTCAAATAAGTTTAATTACTTATCAGTATATAATAATAATTAATTTATTATTGTTGTTTCCTTGTTGCAGGTATGTAAATATGGTCATTCATACGTATAGACTGAAGTATATTATATGTATGTTACTTGGATTATTTTCTTCTATCTTAAGACAGCTCGAAACAGCTGTCCAGCCAGGTATGTACTGATATTCAGGCACATCTAATACAAATTCTCACTTTTCTGTTTATACTGATTATACTGATTCCTGAAGCACGTACTTTTTGGTGTACTCCTAGGACATGAACTGATGTGATCCAAAAAAATAAAAAGAACAAAATCTAAATTCATTCAACAAGGTTGTTGAACAACTGCAAAGTTGCATTACAAAGATACAAAGTTTTCTTTTCATTTTAAAACATTTTTCAGTCAGCGTCAATGGCGTGTAGAATGCACCGCTTCTCGTAGGATCACCGAAGTTAAGTAACGTCCAGCGAGGTGATGACTTCATGATGCTGGTATTCCGGCCAAACCCAGGCTGGTCGAGTTTAATGTGATTATCAGAATTGTGAGTTTTCCGAATGGAGGGTAACACCACCGTCATGCAATGACCATGCAGCTGGAAGCGATATTAAACCCAAATTAATAAAAAATGACATTATCGTGATTGTAACTTTAACTTAGGCCAATTATTAATGCAACAAATAAAACTATAAAATAATAATCTTTATTTTTTAGAAGAATTATCATATACATAAATGCTATAGTATCATTGCTTGTGTATGCATAAAAAAATAAAATAAAGAATGAAAATATTTTACATACCCATTTTATTTATATTCTCAAAAAAAGCTTTACATTATTTCTGGGGGTATTTTCTAAAAGAACAAAGAAATTAGGCCGGAATTTCTATTTGAAAGTTTTAAAAGCACCCTACAACAGTTCGCAGATTAAAAAAAAAAAAAAAAATGGGCAGGGAGCATTCCACAGCAACATTGAGACCGAACATTTTTTTTTCTCATAAACTTGTTATAAGATTTTTTCTTTGTTTTATTCCGATATAAAAGTTTCTTTGATAACTTTATTTCTGTAATAATATAACAGAAGGCCCACGAGCTGATCTATCAACACATTGTATTATATTATTATCACAATAAGAAATACCATCTCCACTAATGTAATAATTTTCTATCCTCAAATGAAATAATGATTAGAAACATTCCATTTGATTCTGAGGGTACCCTCTGATCAATAATCAAAGTAGCAACTAAACAAAATCAGCTAGCCTCTAACATTATAGAAGTGAATTTTCGGCCCCAGACATTTTTACACAAGTAGAGAAATTTTAATTCAGCCTTATTGAGATATTTTGTGATATCCACAATATAAATATTTAAAAAAAAAATCTTATAGAAATAAGATTAGTATAGTAATTTTACTTCAGATAAATTTCTAACATTAAAAATCGGAAATATTGTGTTCCTTTTTTATATTTCTATTCTCTACAAAAAAGGGTACCAACACTACCTGCCTAAGTACCTACGTACCCTCTAGTTCATTTCAAAGGTACTTGAATGCTTATCTCTACTGCCCGCAGTCCAGAGATCTTTAAGCTCGATTCCATCGTTCAGAAAAAAAACAACAAAATATTCTATTCCACCCGAAAACCAAACAGAATCATAGGACATGTAAGAAGCCTCGACATTGGATCTAGACGTCCTGTAAGAAAAGCCTCTATTACTACTGCCCCTCATAGCGATGGACATGGAAAAATCTTCATACCACTCCAAGCGAGAACCAGTAATAATTTTACAGTGAAAAATTGGTAAACTCAGCAAGATAGGTTTTGCATGGAAAATTTTGAATTTCCACCTGACTGGAGAATTTGTACAATTTATTAGTTAAATTGTTAATCCAATCATAATTATTTTTCCGTATACAATGATTATAGGCATATCTACATTATTATTAAACTTTGCATATTATGCAATAATATATTTAGCAAGTGGAGATTAGGTAGAAACTCATTTTAAAAGCTAATTTTAATTCTACAGTTCAAATAGTAGGTATTTAACAATGAATATTTTATCTCTTTATTCAATCTTTTTATCATCATCATCTCTCTCTCTCTCTCATCCCTTTTTTCATTGCTAATTAAACCATAGCCTCTCATTGTCCTCGGATTTGAAGAGAGAAAAATAAACTGGTGTGAACATCACACGACTTTCTCTTACAATTATCAGGAAAAAAATCAAAAACAAAACTCCCTGATATCAGGGAAAGTTTCTAAAAATATCAGATATTTATAAATTCAAAGTAAAAAATAATTATGGGTAATATCACCATTTAAAGCAAATTTATTCAAATGAATTTTTCGATAGTTTAACCCCTTAGAAGTTGGATACAAAAGCGGATCGTGAATGGACTTGTTGGGATTGTTGGATACCTTGTTGGAGAGTTGGGTGATATCCTAAAGTTCCGACTCGTCCGACTTGAGACTCCAGTTGGAACATGAATGGGGAAATCGGATGAATCGGATCCAACTCCTCAGTCAGTGCTAGGTCCCGGCTTGTAATAATTTTTAATTTTTACACGTTATTTTATTATCATTATCATTATTATTATTATTCCACTTTCTCTCCTTGGAGGGTAATTATTACCCTTCAATGGGTAGTACACCAGGAGTAGATCATATGATCAAAGCTCCTGGTGTATTAGCTTCAGGAGCGGATCCGAAGATCAAGTCTCCTGAAGTTGTTTGGTTCATAGTGTGGGGAGGCAATTCTATGATGGACTCTGATGTCCATCTTTTTCTCTCCCGTGGCTATCCCCCTTGGTGGTCCAATGGAATTTTCCATAGGAAAACGGATGAATCCGAACAGCCACTTGGTCACTTGCTGCATGTCCCACTATAAGTAGTGGGACAATGTCCCACTACTTAATAGAGAAGGTGTCTCTATGCTTCTGTTGACATACCTCGCAGTCAGTGTTCATATGGTATTGTGAATTACCATACTACTTCCTGGGACGTTGCTGATACTTGCAACCATCCAGGGATCACTGACCACTTGCTCGGGTGCCTCGGGAACGCCAAATCCCGTATGACCATTTATTGCTAAATAGTCATCCCTGAGGTTCTATTTATTATTATTATTGTTACTATTATTATTTCTTTTCTCATAGTACCACGTGTAATTTATTTAGTATTCATTAATCAACATATAAATTTTTCACCCAACATTTTTTCTTTTCCTTTTCAAATGATGATCTAGAAAATTTGGCACATGGTCTCAGATTGGTCAGGTGGAGAAATTACAACAAAAAAAATAATTTATATTCATATGAAAAAAAAAAGTGTAAAAGATCACAATAAAAGACGACTTCACCGTATAATCGCCAGCCTCCGTGGCGTAACGGTTGTGACTACAACACGTAGTCCAGAGATCCTGAGTTCGATTCCCGGTTGGAACAAACATTTCGAATAAAATTCTGTTCTCTCCAAACACGTAAGGCTGGCATTTCCGGCCCTACCCAGGCTGGGAGAGGTTAATGTTGGTCGCTGGTCAGATAATAATAAAGATATAAGTATTATGATGGAGACATTGACATCAAATTTATATTATACAAATATGAAAAAAATTAGCTGAGATAATAAAGTCCTAGGGGGGGATCATATACTCGTACCCTTAGGCTCTGAATTCCCGCCAGTTTACAAAAAGATATCGCGTGTATTGGTCAGAGATGTATAAGCTTGTAAAATATTACAGACAGTTTTCCATTTTTGGAACGGGCGCACAGGATTTTTTGTCGGTCTTCTGAAAATTTGCAACAGATTGTCGAACATGAAAATGTTACTGGAGTGATGTCAAAATAATTGCGGTATTCGAGTCCATCTGATTTATTGGCATCCCTTTCGAATTGTTTTCAAATCTTCTTCTCCCACTTTATCCTTCTCCTTCTCACCACAGCTCGCTTGTTTTTTCTATCTCTCTCTCTAACATGATCCTATTCTCTTAAAAAGTCTTTTACTTGAAGATAAAAATATTTGTCTTTTCTCCTTTTGTTAATTTACGAGTATGACTCATCCATTCATATAACTACTAACTATGTCGGTATACCTTCATGGGTACCATATCTCAAATTAAACTTGAGAGGAAGTAATCCAATTTATTATTATGTACCTATACCTACTTCTATCATATTGGCCTAAATGAAATAACTGTAATTAAAATACAAATTCATTAACTCATAGATAAAACACTATATCTACTGTCCTCTTCATTGTTCCCAACACACTCGCAGCATTTCCGACCTGAACAGCCAAACTGATTCTTTGCATTAGGTATGTTTTTGCTCTCTTCTCTATTATATCTATTATATCCCTACTTCTATTATTTCTAAGAGAAGTTTTCAACATTACCAAAGCAACATTATTTTGCTGAACAGGTAACTGCTATTCAACTCTGAGTCTGGTTTCCGCTACGGAGTGCTGAATAGTTTTGTCAGCTTTTTGTTTCACCTTCGAGAGTTAACAACTACAGGCCACAAATTCCGCTTATAAATCTGTCGACACATTAAAAAAATTCTATTCCCATCATTGTTCATTAGATATGTCTGCAGTAGTTCCTTGGTAGCATGTTTTACGACAGCTCATTATATTTTTTTTTTTTTTTTTTTTTTTTCTCACCTTATTGAATTATAACTTGAGACATCATTTCCCAATACAGGATCAAGTTCTTGACATTTGTGTGAAATCAAATACAAGGACATTAATACTGCCCTGGCTAATGCCTTAACGAAATTTAGGAAGAAAATAATAAACAGGAACACAATAAATAAATATACCAAGACTATAAACTGTTAAGTTACGGCGAGGGAGAGAGAAGGAGAAGGTGGGATGAAAATCAGAAAACTAAATTCAACAAAAGTGAAATGCAATGCTGGGAAGATAGCCTGGAGTCAGGAGTTGGCAAACGTGGCCCTGATGTTAGAGAGAATCAATGCATAAGAAAAGTCTGTAAATCCTATTACTATATTGGATAATATACGAGTATAATTATATTGTAACTTTCAACATTTGATGCTAACCTCTCACCTGCAAAAGTTAAAAAAAAAAAAAAAAAAAAAAAAAAAAAAATTGGTCTAGGTTTTAATAGACTATCTTGAATATAAAAGAACCATGCTTCAGCGTATTAAGACTGCTGTGACGGCTTAAAAAGGCCATGCACTTCTATGTTGGTATATCGCTACATTAAGATATATGTATTTTGCATCCAAAGAGGGAAACTAACACATTGTACAATTTTATTGTACATGGAACATATCAAATTTCAATACAGTCCACGGTCAAATTTGAGCAGCCCTGAATCTAACCAGTTTGATTTATTGAAATTCAACATCATAAATCATGGCCCTCCAAAGAAGATAAAAAATAAGATATCCCTTATTTTCTCCTATTCTTTTCCCTCTCCCTGTTTGCCTTGTGTAAGTTAGAGTAAACTTTTAAGCATTGAGTCTCCATCCACATCCTTCCTTGACGGAAAGTCTCCCCCTAGTCTCCAGGATTATTTGTGGTTTGTTGCTCGGTCAACTGTATCCGACAGGGTTCAAAGGGCTGAAGTCAGTAGGTTGAAACAGTTCGGTCATAATATTGAGAGGGAAACAACAATACCAATTGACTTATTGTTTTGTCTTAAATTGAATAGTCTTCTAAACACATCGTACATGATACTATTCGCAAATCCCAGGGTTGTCCATAGCAGAGCGGGATAATATTGTGACAACACATAAATCAATATGATTCACTTTTTACTCCCGAAAGTATCTTTTATTAGAAATCGGAAGTATTGTGTTCCTTTTTGTAATAAATAACTGCACTGTTAGTCAAGTGGTTAACGCGCTAGTCTGGTAATCCAGGTAGTGTAGGGATCCGTTGGTTCGAATCCCACCCAGTGCATGAATTTTTTCTCATTAATTTGAGCTGTGACCACATAATAATAAGACTCTGAGGGTTAGGTAGTAGAAAATGCTTTGAGCATGAACCTCGCCTGGTGGTTACCTTCCACTAAAGAGTGTTGTTATTATTATTTGTAAAAAAAAAGACACATCAATTATTTGCTCCCATTTCATATTTCTGGACGTTTCATGACCTCCTGAGCAACTTCGGTTTCCTATCAGAGAAGATGAATCTCATCATATTTTAAAAGGGCTGCTCAGAATACTTGCTGATACATTTTTGAATAACCTTTAATTTAATATGAGATTTCTATGGAAAATACTTTTTACTTTCCTTATCCTATAATAAGGAAAGTATTGTATTCGTCGAAAATTTGACCTACCTAGTTTTTCACATTTCTGGACGAATCATAGCCTCAGGATACCAAAAAAGTTGTTTTCAGCCATTGGTCCGTGCGTCTGTCTGTCTGTCTGTGTGTCTGTGTGTGTGTGTGTTAACAGGATATCTCAAGAACGGTATGAGTTAGAGACTTGAAATTTGGTATGGTAATTAATTTTATACCCCAAACGAACCATGAAACTTTTGGTTGAAATCGGCCGCATTCTGCGGCCGCAGGGCCGTAAATACTAGCCGCAAGCGCCGAATCTTCGAATCGGTTAAAGATACAAAAAAAGTTAGAGAATATCATTTTCTTCGATTAAAAAAATAATAGGGGTCTATTCTGATCATTTTTTTGATATCTTGAACTTTTTGGACCTCAGCCTCAATTTACCAGTATTTTAGGGGGACCCGCTCGGACTAACTTTTTTATTATTCACCCTAGATGGGGGTTGCGACATATCAAATCCAATGATTTTGAAGTGCTGATTACGAATTTGGTATTGATTTTTAGTTATCTGTTACCGTTCAGTCACCAGTGGCGGAATTCGACTTCTTTTTTGGGATAAGGAAAGTTGTGTGATGTTTACACCAGATTTTTTTAATTTCTGATAGAGCGCAGTTTATTTATTTTTGCTTATTCAAAATAGATTTGACTCTTATAAATATTTGTATACACCTAATAGTTAACCACCCATATTGATATAATTATGTATTTGCATTGCATCGATTCATTCACTACGCGCTAAAGTCGTTTCCAGCGTAATTACACCCCTGTTGCTCACTCAGGCCAGGGATCAAACGCTTCTTGCATTGCTTTGCCAATATTATTCCCTTTGTTTTATGTATATTATTTGCCCGCATGATAGCTTTCCCTCCTTCTCTGCCTCTATCTTTCTTATACTCCTTATTTTCACCTATACTCTTCTCTCTCTCTCTCTTCTTACTGTTTACTCAGTCATTTGTTTTTTTTCCGATTTAGGCGCTGTAACTCTGTCAGTTGACATGTCGTTCGCGCCGATTGCTTGTTGTGTTAAACAAGTGTAGGTATATAGTTTAATTATTTTCAGATAGTTTAGAAGGGAATCAGTGCTCTCGACGGAGTCTGACAGAGCTGGAGGCACAGGCAGAGAGGATCTTATTTGTGTATGGAGGTGACACTTAATTATATGATTAACAGAATTTCGCCACAATGGCAGTTTGGAGGAGCAGTACGCTTAAATAGGAAGCTGTGAGTACATCGCGTAAGGCCAATCCTCATACGGCAAAGCACAATCTCCTCAAATCTAGTCTGTCGGTTACTTGAGCTCCAGTTAGCAATAAGGGGTTTAATAGACTTTAGTTTGTTAGAGTTTGGTATGTCGTTCCATATGAGCTGCCATTTTTCCTTGATGGTTTTTGATATGAATATCGATGAATGTCATTTGTTTATTTATTTATTTACACTTTATTTTATTTTTTACAAAACAATCAACAACAACAACAACAACAACTTAATAACAATAAATAAAGACTTAGAAATATGTACAAAAAAATTAAGAACATTATTAATTTTTAATGACAATTGTTTTGTAATAATAGATTTAATTTTCTGTTTTTCAAACATGGGTTTATGTTTACTTTCTCCTTGTGAATCTCTCTCATTCTCTAACTTTTTCTCTCTATCTTCATCACTTCGCTTTTCTAATAATCTCTTTCCCAAAGTTTCACCGAGTACATTTTAATTAACTTAGTTCTTCTTGAAAACTTGCTTCTGGCTCTTGAAAAAGAGCCGAGTACATAGCTAGAAAGTACATAGGTAACTACGTAAATCTTTGGGTTCATTTCATCAGGAGGACTATCTTGTTCTTCTCAAATCCATTCCAAGGTTTCGTTTTGTGGAAAATTCCAGGGAAAAAGTTAGAAGATACAAAAAAAATGAAGAACTTTTGGTTAAGAAATTTTGCATTGTCTCAATGTTGATATGGCTCATGGTTCAAGTGGTTAGAACAGTGGATAGAGAGTCAGGAGGTCGGGGTTCGTACAAAGATACCTATTTAATATCATATGAATACTATTCAGTTTTTACGTGAATAACATTTTTTGGAAGAAATCTAGTCAAATATGGTAGAATAAAACAGCGTAGGTTCTCGTTAATAGAGCTCGTTAATGGGGTTTTTCCTTTGTATGAGCAAAACCCCAAAAATGGAGGAGAATCAAACACAAGTTAGAACGTGTCTTATCCTATTATTTTCTTACATATCCGCGTAAGTAGATCTCTTCTGGTAAAAATAAATAGAGAGAATAACTTGGACGTTGACTCCTCATCACCGAGTTGTACATAAATTGTGGAACAAGCTTTAGTTCTGGGAATTTCTCTTGAGCTGCTTCATCCTATAATCTTCAACAAGTTTCTGAAGAAATTCTTTTCTGCTTTGGATTTCATTTTATTTTATTCTTGTATTTTTTTTTTTTTTTCTTGTTACTTTCTCGCTACTCCCACGTCTTTCATCGCCGCTTTTTCTCCTTATCTTTTTCCTCTCCTACTATTCCCACTCTCTCTCTATCTCTCTCTCTCCCACACACAATATCTCCATATAGTTTTCTGCAATTTTCTCTCTTTCTCTTTATCCACTTTTTCAGTAAGAATTTCTCATCTCTCGCTTGCCGAATCTCAGATTGAAACCATATTCAATTGAGACGGAAATATTCTGTTGTGCTTTCGTAAAAAAAAAAAAAAATGTTTTTCTCTTTTAGGTAGATTTTTTTCACTCTTTTCAATTTAAAACCAAAACTTTCCCCGCATTAATCCATTGGGGACCTGGCATTCCTAAGGGAATCAGTAAATTTTATATCGAGTGTGAAGTATCAGGAGTGTATTATCCATCTTGCATATTTCTACGAGTAATGTCTTAGGGACAACTTTCTATCATTACTTCACATACTTCTAGGTAATATGTATTAGAAATCGAAAGTATAGTGTTCATTTTTTATGAAAGAAAACATTTTTTTGCTCCGATTTCAATTTCTTTCACATTTCATAATATTTAGTTTTAGGTATCTGTAAATTAGTAAATATAAGTACATACATACCTACATATAATTCTTTTGTATGTAAGTAGGTACGAAAATCTACAATACTAAGAAAAACCCATTGAGTCACGTTTATACAAAAAGGGTCAACTCAGAACTAAAGTCAAGAGTTTATCCACACCCCACTTTCTGAAATAAACCCTGGAAAGAAAGTCGGAAAATTCTGAATTATTCAACAAAACACAAAATTGCCTTCATTCGGCAGGTATTTTCTTTCTTTTCTTTTTGGCAGTAACTTTTCTATTGGAGGTTTTTTATGAATGCAATTTACAAATAATTCAAGGCTGAAACGAGTGAGAAAGAAGTCCAAAGATTGTACCTCTTCAGTTTTGATGTCCCATCAGCAACTGTTCAATAAAAACGTTTCTCTCATTTATCTGTGTACCTACTGAAACAACTCAATAAAAAACATTCGAGATTGGAGGCTGTACCTATGTTCAGTTCTAAGCACGACAAATTTTAAGAAGGCCATTTTGAGCACTCTTGTGATTCAATCTCATATATGTGATAACTAGCGGGCTGTCGCCCGCTTTGCGGGCCGAGGCATGGCCGTGAAAGCAAAAAGTCCTTTTTCGCCAATGGCAGGTGTTGTAGTGGGAATTTCGAAAAATCCCGTCTGATAAGCACATCTAGACTATAAGACAAAGCTACCTACCAAATTTCAGCTTCCTAGGACTTACCAGTTCGGAGAAACAGTGATGATCAGTCAGTCAGTCAGTCAGTGACTTTAACATTTATATATTAAGATATTGATAATCCATTTTTTCCTTCTCTTTTTCATTGGTCTGAGAAGCACGATTGTTTATGCTGTAGACTCGTAACCTGGAAATCGATGGTTCGAATCGCATGCAAATTTTACTAAAGCAATATTTTTCTCAAATAACCCCCCAGTCCCCAGTGTAGAGAAAGAAACGACAGATAAGAAAAAAAATCTTGGAAATAAAACAGGGAAAAGAGACAAAGATGTAGGTATATTCTGCTAGGTATGGATGTATATACAATTTTATTATTATGTACCTATACCTAAGGAAGAAAATGAGATTTTTTTCCACAAAAGTGTCACATAAAATTAAATCAAAATTCTTGAGGATAAACAAGAAAAACTTGAAACTTGCAAATAATATAAAGTGTTGGTTTTTTTGTCAGGCATGATGTCTGAAGAGGCTTAAGATAGAGAGTTGTGAAGGAAAATTGAAAATTATAAAGAAAAGGTAGCGAAGCTGAAAGAGCAAATGTTGCACAAACCCTGGCAAGGAGAAAGAAGGAGATAGGGAGAGAAGGAGAGGGAGAGAGAAAAGGAGACATAGGGAGAGAAGGATGGAATAGCTCTGTGGCTGTGAAAAAGAAAGTCCTTATGTTTTCCTAAAACCTCACAATATTGCTTTCTCAATCTGTTTATCTTGGAACGATAGTCCTGAGTATTTATTTGGAAATTGCTCTATGTTTCCCCATGAATCGGAAGTTCAAAATCATTTTGTGATATATATGAACTATTTTGTGATATAATAGTATGAGTAAACAGTTGTAATAGTAATGTTTTGCCGGGATTTCATAGAGTGCAACATTTATGGCCGGGTCGAGAGTCGAGACTCGACTGCTGGGTCCCAGCTCATGTAGATTTAGCGTTACGTGATCAATTCGGAGCTCTGTGATTGGTGGAAAGTCATCACGTTTTCATGCTTTGCTCTTCCTTGAGAAACAAATGGGATCGAATTCCACTGACTGAAACATTGCTTCGAAACGCATCGCAACACTTCCCATTCGAGATGCAAGAGCGCATCCCCACACACAATCAATTCAACTAACTGTTCAATTAATCAAACGAAGCCGATTTGTTATCTGGTTATCAACTAACCTGCTATGCTTTCACTCCTGTCAGGGAAGAAGCGAAGGAAACTTTATTTGCTCAAAGAAATGAAAGAAGAAGATATATTTTGATTTTTTTGTAAATATTGAAAAAATCATAGAGCTGTTTATTTTGTTGGATATTTTTGTTCAAGCTTTCTCTCTGTTTACAAAAGTTTTCTATAAAAATGCTTCTGCTGTCTCGTTACAACAATGGAACATGCAACTTTCTGATTTCCTTTCCAACTTTGTATATACCATTCGGCAAGGGCGTAGGCAGCGTGGAGCAGGTAGGAGCAGGTGCTCCTACCTAAAAATGCTTAATGAGTATGCAATTTGTGAAGGGGCTCCTTCACAGATATTGAATTGAATATAAGGAAGATATTGAAAAAAAACCCATTAAAATATAAGGAACCCGTCGTGATATGACCATGGCAGTTAAAAGCGACGTTAAACCCCACTTAAAAAAAAAAAAAAAAAAAAAAAAAAAAAAAAAAAATATAAGGAAAGTAAAAAACTGCAGTGTCGCTCCTTGTGATGGTTATATTGTTATTTTGTACCTATACATATAGTCGTAATATTCCATACAACCGATGGCATAAAACTGGCCAAGTTAGAGGATAGTTTGCAGTTAAAAACATACAAAATGAGGAACTCAGAACACGGGTTTTAGTAAAATAAATAATTTAGTACCAAGATAACTTGGCCGCAAACAAGATATCACTGCATTCATTGGCGAAACCTTTTTGGATAGAAGTTCTGGAACTTGGCCCTTTTTTTAACGGTAGTTTTTTGTCGGATATCATTACTTTTTGTAAATGGTTCGTTTCACAGCACGTTTCACTACTTTTTATTAATTTTTTTTAGGATTCTTCACTTTTTTATGCTCCCTAAAACGACACCGTTTAACAACAGAAATAGTGCGAAAGTGCCGGTTTTCAGATTTTTCCCTGTATTTTTACAGTAAACCCTAGCTAGCACCATGCAAAATGTCAGCTTTGTAGGTAGTAGAGAAGTACCTCATAATTTATATACCATAATCGAGTATATTTCCTCCCTAAAATAACACCGTTTAAAAGCATGATAAGTGCGAAAGTTTGGTTTTCAGATTTTTCCCTGTACTTTTACAATGAACCCTAGCACCATACAAAATTTCATCTACGAGGCACGTCCGGAAAGTAAGGGGACAATTGATGTTAAAACTCGAAAAATGCATATATTTTCATAAAATTTACAGGGTAAGTTCCAAATATAGTCCTTTATTTCTCCACATAATCACCGACAAGCTCCACTCACTTCTGCATCCTGGGTCCGAACTTTTTTATGCCTTCGTCATACACGCTCTGCTCCACCTCCAACAGCCACTTCTCTACAGTCTCCTTGACCTCCTCGTCGCTGAAAAACCTTTTTCCAGCCAATAACTCCTTCAGTTTCGTGAACAGATGAAAATCCGAGGGCACCAGGTCAGAGGTGTACGGTTTTGAGGGTCACACGACGATCGCTGCGACTTTTTCATTGACTTGCTGCACAAGTTCTTCTGAAACGACAGACGGCCTGTTCTTTCTTCATCGTGTGTGTTTGTGCGACCTTCTTTAAGCTTCTTAACCCACTTGAAAACCTTGGAACGTGAAATCACTTCAGGTCCATAGGTTTTCAGTAGCTGAGGATGGATTTCAGTAGCTGAATTCC
Organism: Bactericera cockerelli; assembly: GCA_024516035.1. Taxonomy (NCBI): domain Eukaryota; kingdom Metazoa; phylum Arthropoda; class Insecta; order Hemiptera; family Triozidae; genus Bactericera; species Bactericera cockerelli. Next base: position 23,171,902 of record CM044958.1, read on the forward strand.
TACGCAAAGTGATAAACTGCCCGAATCTCGCACCTACGGAAGGTGGAGCAAACGGCACCTGTAGAGGTTGACGCGACGGGCTCCTGCGACGACATTTTCCAATGAACTGAGATGGGCAAGGGCTCATTGTGACCGTTAGGAGTTCCCCTACAAGCAGGTATGCCAACCTTGAAAAAAAGACATTCCTACCAACCCCTACGACAGTTGTCCCCTTACTTTCCGGACGTACCTAGTATGTAGGTAATATCGAAGTGCCTGATAATTTTATGCATAGTCGAGTATACTTTCTCCCTAAAATAACACAGTTTAACCGCAGAAATAGTGCGAAAGTGCCGGTTTTCAGATTTTTCCCTGTACTTTTACAATAAACCCATCATGCAAAATTTCAGCTTTTTAGGTAGTAGGGAAGTGCCTCATAATTTATATACTAATATAGTATACTTTCTCCCTAAAACGATACCGTTTAACAGTTTTCAGAACTTTTTTAGATTTTTCCCTGTACTTTTACAATAAACCCTACCATCATGCAAAATTTCAGCTTTCTAGGTAGTCAGGAAGTGCCTCATAATTTTGATGATCTGTCAGTCAGTCAGTATCAAAATCGCAAATTTCAAAATTACATTCTTCTGAAAGTTTTTTGCATAGAGTCTTTAAATTTTCAATGTCTTTTTAATGATATTAGGACAATCTCTGTTTCATATCTCTATGATCAGTTGAACCGAAGATATGAGGGTGTGAAAAACCGGGTGAATCGGTTCGTGTAAAGATACACTGCTGTGCTTGCTGGAACTTGGCCTGGCGCACTGCCGTGCGCTCAGATATAAAAAAAGGTTGGGTAAGGCTGCCCTAGGTTACAAGTCCCAACTGTTCCTTTGAAGAATTTCCCCAAAATACGGCTTTAAATTTTTTTCCCCAATTTGGGAAAAAACTCAATCTGGCAACCACAAAAACGTAAGTAGTTATAAAATATCAGGTATACCTTCTTTATACTAAACTTTTTTTTCGGAGTTGCTGGACGCCCCCCCCCCTGCTCCGGCCGGAAACTGCCCCTACCTAACGCAAATGCTGCCTACGCCCTTGCCATTCGGGAATCAATCCATCGAGACGAATAGACGTGCCAAGTTAGGGCGGCTGTTTGGTTCCTTAGCCAGCTTTGATGGTACGTTGAATGTACTAGTTTTCATTCTGTCACTGACATTATACAACATGCAGCGAGGTTAGGACTTGGATAGGTGACGATTCAAACTCAAACTTTGGATATTTCCGGCCCGATCCTGTCTGAATAAGGATAATTTGAGTAGCTGGTTTGTAAGTTTCCAGCGAAGTGAGGGTAAAACCCCGTTATGATATGACTATTCAGCAGTTGAAAGCGACGTTAAACCGAAAATAAACTATTCCTTTCAGTTTCGAAAACCTAACGATATCCCATCACAAAGAATGAAATACCTTCCCTATTATAACATATTACTTCCGAAAATTTCTAATATTAGAAATCGGAAGTATTGTGTTAGTTTTTTTTTTTTTTTTGATAACTTACTCACATGTTATCAAGAATTAATCTATAATTATGAATGAGAAAGTCATCTGAGACTCATTGAGTTGATTTAGTAGGACGTACACAATCGGTATTGATACTCTTTACTGTAGTAGTGGAACATAAAGATTAACAGCTTTCTTCAAGAGCCGCAGCTTCGAAATAAGGAAATGATGATGGCACCCGGGAAGAAATAAGAACACGCTCTCTATCAATCACAGTTTCTACTTTTGGAAATCAGTGTTTCATATCCTCCAGCTGGATTTAAAACAGTCAAGTGAATCTAGCACAGAGAAGTAAAGTTGTAACATCCACATTTTTTATTATTTTTTTATTCATGCTGGTTTTTCAGTCATAACGTTCCAACTTATAGTTCCTCTTTGGACTCTACTTCACACTAGAGCCCAAAGTTTATAAAAACTTTGGTAAGAATTATATACCATACCCGTCAACTCGTTCCTATGATTTCTTTGAGTACAACTGAATATTTCATACTCTTTGGCTAACAAAGCCTGGTGATTAAAGGTGCTCGTTTTGTAAACAGAAGAAGATTGTTCAAATCCTGAGTTTGATTTTAACTTTATTATAATTATTGTTTCTCAAGTTGAGCACCGTTACATATCACCAAATTGAGTTGAACAAATAACAAAGACTTACGGTAACCATAGAGTTGTGGTCCTTAAGTGATACAGACCGTATGACTATTATTGTTGATATGTCCATCAGACCTACTATTTTGAATATATTATGAACGAGAGTGCTAAATTTAGAGGTACCAACAAAAAGCTCTCAAAACAGTCTTCCTAAGCTGCTCAGAAACTTCAAACAAACTGAGGCGGAGAGATAGAGAAGCTTTTAGGATTAAAGAGTGAATGGGGAGAGAGAGAGAGAAGGAGAAAGAGTTTAGAAAACAATGATGTAAACACATGATGGATAAGGCTGACGTAAGCGGATTTGTCCATTAGAGTAGACATCAGAGCTGTGAATAACTTTGTGTTTAAATAAGAGGCAATACTACTTATGTAATACATTGGATGTATATTTTTAGAAGTATGATTGTATATGAGAAGTTTTCATATAGATGAACGTTTTCCTCCTTGAAATAAATATACCTTCAATGGTGAGTGTTCAACATAATAATATTATTATAATAACAACAACAACAACATGGTCCTATTTATACTATCGTCCTATTTTCCTGATTAGGATTAATGACATAATGAGTTCCATTTCTCCAACAATAAGACCAAGACGTATTATTATGTGGTCAAAATCCAAATTAGAAGGGTAACTGGTCCTTTCCCGGCTGGGTTTCGAACCCGCGACCTCTGGATTATTTGACCTCATGTTATAAACATTTTAAACGTTATCACCACAATAGATAACAACTGGTAGAAATCGTACAGACGTATACACCTTGAAAAGAAGAAAAACTCTCTTACTGAGGCCAGGAATAGATGAGTGACCCTTTGAGCGCTGTGAGGTATGAAAAGAGGAGGTCCACAAAGATATATTTTAAATTTAATGGTGGATGTAGGTTTCAGATGTTCCTCTCTGTCCCGTTCTAGTCCTTAGTTTCTGAATGGCCTATTGAATCCATAGTATGTGAGTATTATCTGTCGACCTCAAGACATAATATGTTATTATTTTCCTCCGTTTTCTCTAGTTTTCCACCTTTGGCACTTTTTTCGCTTTAAAATATCAACGGTCTCATTTTTCTGGTACTATCATTTCGTATTTTTCATCGATCCTATTTTCACATATACCTATCTATCTCTCTTTCTCTCCCTCCTCTCTCTCTCTCTCTCTCTCTCTCTCGTTCTTCTTGTGTTTTTGTTCTTTTTTGGCATTCAAATTTCCTTCTGTTATGCCTCGTGTGTCTTCTCTCACCCTTCTGCATTTACTTGTTTTCAAGTTTCTTTCTCATTCTCCTCCTCCCCCCTTCTTCTGTCTCCTCTTTCCTCTCCCGTGGGCTTTTGTTCAGAAGAGCTCAGAGCGTTCCAACTTTTCTCTCGTCTCTAAATCAACATTTGGGGCGGCTCTTTCTTTTGACCTTTGGAATTACCCGTTTGGGAATATTAATAACATTAATTCACGATTTTCTCGCTGCCCTCTTTTCCCCGGCCACCTCTCTAACCCTACCTTCCTTAGCTTTCCTGAGTTTGGCTTTTCCTTGGAACAAAGTTCTGAACAAATTTTTCCTTTTTTGGGTGAAAGTTTTCCAAAAGTAAAGGAAAATATTGGGAGAAGAAGGAGGAGGAGAAAAGTCATTCAGAAGATGTGAAGAACCAAGCAGGAGACAAATAGTTTCTTATATCGTATATTTTGAGATCAATGCGAATTTTCAGTGAAATCAAATTTATCATAAAATGTTGTCATGGGACTTGGTGTTTTGACTTGACAATCAAAATGAGCCTTATACCCACTTACAGGACCTACTTAGGAACAGATATTAATGTATTATTCAATTATCTTTAGATCCGTAAGACAACATAATATTATTATTCTATGACATGTTTTCTTGACTTCTCCAAGTTTGAAATCCCACTGATTAAGAAAACGAGATTCAAGACAGTAACGTCTCCTGTTCAATTAAAAAAAAAAAAAATATTAACCACCAACTTGTTGACCCATGTCCAAGTTACCAAATTTACCATGAACATATTCAATCTAGTTAACTAGACTAGGAGAACATTCTGATTATCACCAGCCGTTCTTTAAGTGAGTAGGCCAGAGAACTAGAAGTTCATAGTAAAAAGAAAACTAGAATTTATTCACTTCACTCCCTAAGTGAATTCAACTCTAATTGGACTAATTAAACACGGAAAATAGTTTTTCCTCACTTAAAAAGGTATTTCTTTAGAAGTAAAGAATAATCTATTTGGAAGTTCAACCCCTTGAAATATTCTCATTAGTCTACCTTAAGAGGGTATTATTATTTATAAAGGCAGTCTCTCGGTAATAATTTCACAGATACTGGTCTGGGGGCAATCTCCTGGCAATAATTCTAGCTCTTCGGGGAAGGGCTCCTAGGATTTATTGGATTGTGAAACGCAACCACGGAGATGGGCGATAAGCTGGCGAGAACAATGCTGGGGACGCGAAGGCAGCCCGTTTGTTTATGAATTGCTTTTCCCAATTCGGGAATGGGATATCATTCGCTGACCAGCCAGGGGTATACTTAGGAGGGCTCAGGAGTTTGTGAAACAAGGGATGCTTGCGTAGTTTTTTACCATTCGAAATATTCAAAGATCTTTATTAACTAGAAATTTACTGCACAGATTTCAATACAATATTCCCTGTGTGGGATTGAGAAAAGTCTTGTTTTGAAATACCGAACAGCTGACCGACCGCAACAGTCAGCTGATAAAATCTAAGGGCGAAATTATAGACGTTTTGTAATACAACTTCTCACTTTTCTGTTTATACTGATTAAAATAGAGAGGTTAGTTGATGGCATAAGAACTATTACCTGCTGATGAGAGCAAATAAGCTCGAAACAGCTGTCCAGGTATGTTCTAATTCATGTACATACAACTTCTTACTTTTCTCGGATTGCGTATACTGATGGGGAAAGCTGGGGAATGTTTGGACAAAATCTGTAGAACATTGCACATTTATCAATAGACAATAGGACAAAAGAAGAAATAATAAATCTTACCTGATTCTGCAGGACTCGCATGCTGTGAAGTTTAAACACTGAAAAAACCCGACTCTATACAAAATTTAAAAAGTCGACTAGTTGATTGAATCCAAATCCAAAATTTGTTTTCTAGTGCCTATGTGCCTAAGAAAGTCCGAACCAATTTCAGGGACCCCAGCTAGCCTAGAAATTTTCCTCGATTTTGATTGGTCAAACTGAATTAGGTAAGGGAAAAGGTCTGTGAGAACTTTTTAGTTGTGAAATTCTCACACTAAATTCGGAAACTTTCGAACCAGACCAGTGGCGTCGTCTGAATTTTAATTTTCAACAGTGGCGTGAACTAAATTTGTTTTTTTTTTTTTCATAACTTTCTTTACAGAAATAAATAAAATTTGTGTAAACTTTGGTTTTGTGTCTGTCTGTCGGTTTGTAAATACATGACTTGTAACTCGCAAATCTCAGAAACTGCTAAATGGATTTCAACGAAATTTTTACAATCCAATTAACCTTAGGAGCCCTTCTTTGAAAAGTTAGAATATGCCAGGAGATTGCGCCCAGACCAGTATCTGCGAAAGTATAACCAAGAGACTACCCTTAAAAATAATAATACCCTCTTAAGGTAGACTAATAAGAATATTGAACTTCCAAATACATTATTCTAGAGAAATACCTGTATTAGGGAAAAAGTATTTTGTGATTTTCTGTGTTAATTAATCCAGTAGGGTTTTTTACTATTTAATTAAAATTATTGGTAGTTGTATTTTTACAATATATAGAAAACTTCACCAAGACATCCAGTTAGAATTGAATTCACTTAGACCGATGTGTATCAATAAAGCCAGTTCATTTATAGTGAGATTAGTGAGTATTTAGTTCCAACACATTATATTATGTAGATACGTGTGTACAACGTCTGTATAACTGTGTGTCTGGTGATTGATGTACAGAATGTTCTGAGAACAGTGCAAATTAGAGTCTTGAAATTTGTAAAGAAATTTCATTAATTTCTGTAAAGAAAACACAATACTCAGATGGAATGATGTTATTGCAGCCAAAAATAAAAATATAATCGACGCAACCATTGAAAAAATAAAATTTAGTTCACGCCACTGTTGAAAAATAAAACTCAGTCGACGCCACTGGTTTGGTTCGAAAGTTTCTGATATGAGCGTGAGAATGTTACAACCAAAAAGTTCTCAGAGACCTTTTCCCTTATCTAAATATCTAACTTTTACCTGCCACCCGAACGTATGATAACGGGGTTGACCAATCAAAATCGAGGAAAATTTCTAGGCTACCTGGGGTCCCTGAAAAGCATTCCGTTCTACTCAGTTCAGTTTCGTTCGATCTTTCCTCTGTTAATGTTGTCAGTGCTGGCTAAGCTTTCAAAGTGATTTCTTTTTTGAATTTATACAGGTGTTTTAAATTAGCATATAGGTACTAGAAAACAGATTTTGGATTTGGATTCTATCAACTATTCGACTTTTTAAATTTTGTAGAGTCGGGTTTTTCAGTGCTTAAACTTCACAGCATGCGAGTTCTACAGAATCAGGTAAGATTTAATATCTTTTTTCTTCCGTCCTATTGATAGATGTTAAATGTTCTACAGAGTTTATCAAAATTTCTTAGAATCAATCGATCTCATACCCCAGCATACACTCTAGGAAATATATTATGAAACAGGATTAAACTGACCTTAGGGCGGAATTAATAGACAACATCAATAACTTAAGTCGTTGGTAAGTGTTGATTTTCCCTACCTTACACAGTACGCAATCCGTGACTTAGCGCCACAGAGGTATTACAAAAACGTCTATTAATTCCAGCCTTAGATTTTATCAGCTAACTATCGATATCGGTCAGTTATTTGGTATATTAAAACAAGATTTTCCTCAATCCCAATCCCACAAAGGGAATATTTCACTCGAATCTGTGCAGTCCACGTAGAAATCGTTGTATAATTCTGTGGGGCTCTTTGTTTATAGAATTTTCTGTGTGAAAAGTCTGCTCCGACTAGGTACGCACTCAGGACCTCTGAACTGTGGGCAGTAGTCACAACCGTTACGCCACTGAGCTACAAAGCCCGACTGAGATATGATATCTACAGTAATGTTGTTCAGGTGAAAGGAAAGGTTTAGTGTCCACTAAGGTTAACTAATCCTGTTTCATAATTCGGCCCTAAGTAGTATGTGTTTTTTTTACTTTCCTCATCCTGTTAAAAGGAAAGTAGGTATTTTATTCGTAAAAAATAGCCTCGGTATACCACAAAAGTTGTTTTCGGGATACCAATTGATAATAAAAAAATCATACACCGGGTGGGATTCGAACCAACGAATCCCTACGCTACCTGGATTACCAGACTAGTGCGTTAACCACTTGACTACCAGTCTCACTATTCATTGCATGGGAGCCAACGTAGAAAAGTGCCTGACGAAGACAAATAATTCCCTCTTTTGTTTTCCATTCATCCATTGTATTATCATTCTGTTGTGATTAGTAGGAGTAATTGTTGTAGCCTGGAATCCACCGATGATGTTATTGAAAAGAAATGTCTCGTTTTCAATAAAATGTAAATTAGGCAAATGAGTTATTTCCTTTGTGATTCTCTTTCTCTGCCTTCCCTTTCTTCTTCGAACTTCATATTCTATTGATCTACTTTATTATTCTCTCTGTTTCCCTTTATTAGCGCAGTAGGCTTCCACGCACGTAGACCTGGGATCGAGCCCCAGCAGGATAGGATATTTTCTGCTCTGTAGAAAAATGTAGCTGCTTTAGGGTGGAATTAATAGATGTTTTTGTAATACCTCTATGGCGCTAAATCACGGATTTCGTACTGTGTAAGATAGGGAAAACCGACGCTTAGCAATGACTTGAATTATAGTATTTGTCTAATAATTTCGCCCGTAGTGTGAGCAGCAATATGTGACGGGTTTATGGGCAAATGATACAAAATAAAAATTTGATGAGAAGAAAGATAAGGGCAGCATGACCCTCATGTTGGACTAATAGTGCACTGTGATTGGTTGAAATTCACTTGAGGGACGGTCTCTACCCTTATTTTCGTTGTATTTCTAAAATAATCTATTTTAAGACAGAACCTCAGTGGCTTAATCGATAAGGCGACGGACTTGTGACATGGAGGTCGGTGGTTCAAGTCCTGGTTTCAGCCTAGAAATTGTAAAGCGAGTTTGAGTAGTTGTGATATCACGAAAGTGAATATAACACAAATGTGATAACTTAATCTATTGTATGATTTCATAAGGCCCTTATAGATTGTACGAGTAACGTCAACTTTTAAAAAAATAATCTATTTAAATATTATATTGTTTTGTAAGAAATAATTGGTATAGGAGTAGGCAATTTAAAAAAAAAATACAATGACTTTCATAAAAATCTTACCAGTTAAATGTTTTAACCAACTTATTTGACAAGGAGCTGTGTTCTTCAACAACAACAAAAAAAACTGAAATGAAATCTTTCAAAGAAGTCATTTTTCAATTATTTGAAATCCAAAAAAGAAGTGAAAGCCCAGGTACGATCATTAATTTTCTCGGCTTTCAAATTCCTGGCGTTAACGTGACGCCATTAATTTTTTGAACAGACTTGTTTTAAATATTCAATAATTTCAATCTGGCGCTGCTTCTTTCTCCTCCTCAACCTCCTTCTCCTTCTCCTTTTTCTCCCTCCCTAAAATTTAATGGTGTTAGTCACGTTTGTTAGATGATTTGAAAAATATGTTCCATTTCCATATTGACTATTAATATGGTATGTAGATATAAAAAGCTGTTAGTTCTCACAGTTGTGCCTCTTTTGGTGTCAAAAAGCCATACATTATCATAAAACCATGCTAAAGAGGTTACGGAATGTCATAAATAACACACCAGAAGACACACACGAAACCAAATTTGCATAAAAGTTTTAGAAATTGTTGTATTTTTTATACAAACTCCTGATATCTTTAGAAATGCATGTTCAGAAGTTCAATCTAAATCTAAATATAGGTAGTAAGTAAAAAATCTATCGAGGTACTTCATTAATGTTTCCTAGCATGACTTTTTCTTTGAGCTTGACTTTCCCAACAAATCCCCCGGAGGAGAGTCGTACTTCAATGTCTCGCTATCCAGCATTGATCTCCTATCTCACATGAAAGAGAATGACTGCAGCAGGTTTCGGGTGGTGCATTGAACGCCAAGTCACGTACTGTAGTTTGCACCCGTCAAAGCAATGAATTATTTGTACTTGGCACGGTGCCAGCACATTCCTTGCATGTGATTTGAATAAAGCTTCCTCTAAATCCTGTCCCTTTCTCATTCCTGATTTCCTCTTTTCTAGCTCTCTTTTCACTGTTTTCCCTCTTTTCCATCGAACTCTCCCTGACTCGCTTCTCTCTCTTTCTCTCTTCTCCCTCCCTGCTTTCTCTCTCTCTCTCTCTCTTTCTCTCCCTCTCTCTCTGCTCTCTCTCTCTCTTCTCTCCCTCCTTCTCTTATCTCCCTCTCTATTTCTCTCTCTCTCTCCATTCCTCTCTTCTATCCATCCCTCTTTTCTCTCTACCGTCCCCCCCTTCTCTTCGTCCCTCCCTTCTTACCCTATCTTCTCTTCCTGCCTTTGGAACTCTCTTTTCCTTCATTATCCTTAACTAGTTCTTTGACTTTCTTGTGCCTCTTCTTCTTTCTTATTTTCTTTGTTTACATAAACACTCTATCTTACGTTTCTTCTTCTCTTCTTCATTTTTTAACAGTTTTTCATCATTTCATATCCAATCGACATTCCTCTTCTCTTATTTATCTGTTTTTCTACTATCGTCAAATTTCTTTCTAATTTATTTATTCTATTTGTCAATTGTTCTTTTTTTAATTCTTCAGATTGACCACTTTCCTCTCTCCCTATATGCGTTCAATTCCCCAGAATTTTTGATTTTTTCTATGTGATTCCGCAGTTGAATTCCCTCGAAAAAATATCTGGGTACCACCCTTGGACTTGTGCTGTTCATCCAATCTTGTAGGTATGTCCAAGTCCAAGTATAAAACTTTAGTATGTCACATTCCTACTAGCGTTACGAAGTTCAAATTAATATTTCCACGGAATGAAAGCCTTTGGGCTTCAAACTTTTCGACCGGGGGAATTAGTATGAAATCGGTAAAATCTCTCTCTTTTTCATCTCGAAGTTTTTCTCTATATACATTTTTCTTCTTCAAGATTATAAAGTTTTCTTTTCTCAAGATTTCTGCACAGATTTTTCTCTGTCTCGTATGTAAGATTACAGATGGCAGCTGTTGGTGCCATTTTGTATGCGAATGGATTATTGTTTTTTATACTGCTATTTTCTTATTGTTCGCGTCAAGTAATTCAACCTACTAATGTACATTGAGGAAATTTTCACCAGTTGAATATACGATCAGGTTATTCTTTTTTATGTGACGATTAAATTTCATCTTCTAATAACAGCATCAATGCATCTGTATTATAATAATAATAATAATAATAATAAGCCCTCTGACACTCTGTACAGAGCACGGGCCTCCCTTTTTGGGGTTTTATTTTGTTTTTACATATACATTACATAAACAAGATATTCAAACTATTGTTACATAAAAACATAAAATACCATACCTATAATTTAACAAGTGCTAACTTAATACCTTTTCCAAACTAGGTTTTTGGTAGGTATTTTTAGAATTCATGTGTGTTTCTAAAGATTTATTTCATTTAACATATATCTAAATATTTTTTTTTTTTTTCAAATTCTTTTGTTTCTTTTAATTTATCTTCTTCCTTCGTATATCTAAATAGTTATAACTTAACTTTACATATTTTTTATTTTTTTTATTTTTTTTATTTTTTATTATTATTATTCACTAGCGGGTTACACCCCGCTCCGCTTCGCCACACCCCATCAAACACACACACACAACGCACACCACACACACACAACGCACACACCACACACACACACACACGCACCCACACACACACACACACGCCACACCCCACCACACAACCACCCCACACACACACACGACACACACACACCACACAACACACACACCACACACACCACACACCAACACCACACACACAACAACACACACACACCACACCCCACACCACACACAACACACCACACCCAACACACCAACACCACACACACAACACACCCACCACACACACAACACACACACACACACACACCACACACACACACCACACACACACCCACACACACAACCCACACACACACACCACCACACCACACACACACCACACACACACACACACACACCACACACACCACACACACACCACAACACACACACACACACACACCACACAGCGTCATTTGAGTCGATAAAAGAGAATATATTTTGTGTCACCCATCCATTTCAAGTGCGGTGTACCTTAAGAACGATTCATCATTATTTTGCGATCGATATGACCTAAAACTTTATCGATTTGAGTTGACATCACTTCAAATTTCGAGGAAAAGTCATTTAGGTTGAAAAACGTGAATATTTTTTCTGCCACCTATCGATTTTTGTCCTTCCTCCAGACGGACCTATGTATGTGCAAAATTTCAAGTTTCTCTGTCTAATTAAGGAATAAGTTGTAGAGTGCGTGAGAGGTAGCCAATTCTTTCGGATATTAGTACAGGAAGGTGAGATAGTAAGCATACTAAAAGTCCTGATGTCTATCATGGGAGGAAACAGAGTTAGGGGGGGAGGGGAGGTAAAGGTGGTTCAAAGGAGGTGAAAAGAGGTCCTATTTAGATTTTTCGCTTATATATCAAGTATGCTACGTATTTCTACGTATTTTTTTTTTTTTTTTTTTTGGGTGGGGATGCCCGGGAGGTAAAATCCTCTCTTACTCTCAACATTAAAACTCCCACTCTTATTGGAGTGTGAGTGTCAATGCTGAGATTAGGACGAATATTGTCGTAGTGACAATAGACAGTGTGGGGATGATGTACACCACTCGGAAAGGGTAGAGGACCCTCTCAGGATGATGCAAACCGACCCACTAAAAACCCCCCTCATCATCCATCATACACATTTATTTGTTGTGATGTTCACAACAAATAAATTCTCGGCGTATTGTAGCTGCCGTAGTTCTGCACCGGCCGCGGTCCTGGAAATAAAAGGAAAACATTTTATTATATTTATAAATATAAATTTTCATATATTGATTAATGCTTTATTCGTCATTGATGCATTGTTGTAACAATTAAGGCATTTATTTACTTACTTTATTCCAAGGCTTTTGGATAGACGACATTTTTAGTTTTCCCTTCAGGAGCATGGATGTATAGACTGGATGGTTTGCCCACGCGAGAGCACGCCACGTACAGCTGTCCATGGGAAAAGCAGGGGGTTTTTAAATCAACACCGCACACTTCAAGGGATTGTCCTTGAGCCTTGTTTATGGTCATGGCGAATGCAGGCCTGATTGGAAATTGGATCCGTTTGAACTCAAACGGCACATCAGATGGTATGATTGGCAATCTAGGAAGTAGGAAATCTTTTCCTTTGAACTTCCCTTTAATGATCGTTGCTTCGATTACATTATTCATCAATTTTTTGACTACCAATCTTGTGCCGTTACAAAGTTCAGGTGGATGAATATTCCTCATCAGGATCACTGGTATGCCAACTTTAAGTTTCAACTCATGGGGTGGCACCCCCGGCAGGTCGAGAGAGTTGAGGAACTCGGTTGGATAGTTCACTGCCTCGTCTTGGTTCATCATCGAGTCCAGTGATGTGTACGTTTTGTACTCGCCTGTAGGAGAGAAGAGCACTTGTTAAATAGATAATAATTATGTACCTTGTTCGTGGGTACTGTTATTTAATACATTATTTGTTTGAAAATAAGTACTTACAATACACATACCTATATCTATATCTATAAAGGAAAGCTGTCTGTATGTGTGTGTGTATGTATAATTGTATGTATGTTCTTTATATAAATCCACACCGTTTGACCGAGAAACCTGAAATTTTGCACATAGGTCCGTTTGGATTAGGGAATTCTTCTAGGCTAGGTTATATCTCCCTAAGGTTAAGCTACAATGAGCAAGGATAAAAATTGGATGGGTGACGCAAAAAATATTCAGGTTTTTTTTCAGTGTGGGTGTGGGTGTGTTTATGGTGTGTTTGATGGGCTGGCGAAGCGGCGGTAGTTATTATAACCCGCTAATAATTATATACAATAATATATGCATATCTAAACATAATATATCTTATGTTTGTATGATTATCATTTGTGTGTGCTTGATGATTTAGCGGAGCCGGCGATGGGCGCTGGTATATTTTGTTTACTTTAAGAGGAATTTAGAGACATAAAATGACAGATAATGTAAAAGAACAGTGATACTACCACTTACCTGGTATTTTGTCTTGTATTGTTGAGTTGATAGTATTAACATCACTGTTCTTAGGTGCCAAAATAGCTCTTGAACTCAGCCAGTCTTTGTCTGTGAATTTGGTTTCAATAGTGGGAAATACCAAAGCTATAAGTTCATCTGTACAACTGGCTAGAGTACAGAAATCTTCTGGTAGTTTATGAGTGGTATCATACCCATTTCCAATTGCCAGCAGTTGTTCAGAGAACTCTCCGGCTGAAGTGTTGTCACGTTGGAGCTCGATCCTCATGTTGGTTTTTAAAGTGAGCGTCTTTACGTGACACCACAGAGAAGAAGACTTCAGGCAGGCATTTATTTCGTCAGCAGGGGTTGACCTTGGAATTACTGGCAATGTTTGACGAAAATCGCCCGACAGCAAAATTAAAGCATTTCCAAAGATCTGGGCGCTGCTTCTGAAATCTTTCAGAGAGTTTGACAGAGCCTCCAATGATTTTTTATGCGCCATTGTGCACTCGTCCCAAATGATAAGGTCGCATGTTTTCAAAACTCGACCCATGCCTGAGTTCTTGGTGATGTTGCATGTTGGGGTCTCTGTCAGATCAACGTTCAGTGGTAGCTTCAGTGCAGAATGAGCAGTTCTGCCTCCATCTAATAATGTGGCCGCTATGCCGGAGGATGCGACTGCCAATGCGATTCCACCTTCGGCTCGTATCTTTGCGAGGATAAGAGATATCAGGAAAGTTTTCCCTGTTCCTCCTGGAGCGTCCAAGAAGAAAAATCCTCCTTGCTTGTCTATAACTCTGCTCATTATAATTTCAAATACCTCCTTTTGTTCACAATTTAGTTTGGAGATGTTTTCCCTTACAAAAATCTGGAGCTCTTCAACATTGAAGCTAGATTCACGCCGGTAATCAATCTGGTCAACTTCTGATCGATCTATATTAATCGTTAAACCTAATTGGTCTAACGACTTATGTGCAATTGAAGTACAAATATCTTCAATTTCTAACAGAGCTTGATTGAAAATTACCGGTGTATACATGTCGCTTGAATGACGATGGAGAATATCTTCACTCATACTCTCCTTGTGTTTCTCCCAAAGTTCTTGCGGGTTCGATGGAGCGCAAGTTGTTAGTATTATAGAGAAGAGGAAACGTATTTGCTGAGGTAAGGCCGTTTCTGAGGCATCTGAAAGTGCATTGTCCCAATGGGAGTCATTCTCCAGAAGGTTCAAGAGCTGGCATGCTTCTCTGTATGTTGCACAAACCCTATCCTCCACGTTCTTCAAGGCCTGAAATGATGTGGGGCCGCAGATATTGACCAACAACAACCGAAGAAAGAAGCACTCCGCATTGTTAGGGTGCACAGTGTAGATCCGGCCTATTGCATCTGACGCATACATATTTGCCTGTCCTTCTACTGGTTTCCCTTCCTTACGGGCTACAAATTTCTTGGTACTTGTGTTCCAAGTGTAATATGTAGGTACTTCTGAGTAGAGGAGTTTCTTTGCAAATGAATCAGATGAACAGAGGGAAAAAAAAGCTGTCAGGGTTGTTTCAGGGGGCGTTTCAGCTCTGGCCTGGGCATTGTCGGAGGTGAAATAAACCCGTTGTCCGTTCTCCAGATGCACAGCTAGATGAACCACTGTAGGATATCGCTCGTGGATGGGGAAAGAAAATATTCTCCACACAGCTTCATTACTGCTGATGTATCGTCCCAGCTGATATTGTAGGATTTCATCTCTGTTTTCTACTGCAAATACAGCCATGTCTGATCCTTTGTTTACATATTTGCATATGTACTTAATGGACTTGACTGAATTGCAGTATTCCACGTTGATATGTGCTTGAAATGCTTTTGACAATATGGGTGAATAAGGGACAACCCATCTATTATCTACATCCATATCATTTCCTCGCACTTTCAATGTAGCATACTGGCCTCCATTGTCAGTTGACCTTCTACGGTAGAGGGGGTATCCGTCATTGCCACTGACAGTTTCTGGAACCATTTCTCTTGGGTATCTGAAAGAAAGAGGGAGAAAAATGTCATGTAAATTTATAGGGACAAAATACATTGTTGTAGAGGTATAATGATTCCTAATAATATTATTGAAATAATGACCAAGTTCCAACTACTTCCGAAAAAACTTGGCTTCTAGAAGTAGGTAGTACGTAATATCTCTAAACTAAAACCAAGTGAATTTGGCCAATGTCCCCTCGGACTTAATTATCTACCCTTCCAAAAAATTTGGGCTTTAAAAGTAGGAAGTGATATTTCAGAAAGACGGCCAAGTGAGTTCGGCTAGTGTCCATTCAGACTTTTTTACCTAGTATCCTTAAGACACTATAAATATAAAAATCTCCCTTGCCTTTATCCCATATTAGCTTATGTTGCTTTTGGGGTCGGCATTGTTAAACCTCATGGTTGAGGTTGGTAGGTTGGAGCAAGTTTTTTATGGCTGGATGCCCTTCCTAACGCCAACGATTCTATTTGATTTTAACGTTCTGATCTGGACGGGGGTGTTACCCTCCATTCGCTGGGAATCGTACCAGCTACCCACATCAACCTCACCCAGCCTGGGTAGGGCCGGAAATGTCAGCCTCACGTGTTTGGAGGGAACAGAATTTTCTTCGAAAAGTCTGCTCCAACCGGGGATCGAACTCGGGATCTCTGGACTACGGGCAGTAGTCACAACCATTACGCCACGGAGGCTGGCGTATGGCCAGGCCGTACACTAATGGCCATATTTTATAGCTTGAATTTTTTTCTTCTAAATTCGACGACAACCTACATTAAGTCAAAACTACTAAATTTGATTCATACAAAATGTGGCCAAGTATTTTTTAAGGAACACAGGTAGACATGAGGAACACAGGTAGACATGACTAAAGGACACTGGCGGAATTCACTTGTCATTCATTCTGATTTATTACACTACCTTTGGAGGCCGTAATTCGTTTTTGTTCTGAGATATATAACTTTTAAAGCCGTTTTTTTTTTTAATTTAGTTAGGACCTGGTCCTTTTTTCATTTTCAGTGTGTGTTTAAGTCAGTACATCAGTTTCTTATAATGATACCTATTTATAATGAATATGCTTCAGGAAAATTTACATGCCTAATTATTATCTAATTGAGTAGTCACTGTGGCCAAGTGAGTTATCGCGCTAGGCATTGCCTGTATGGTGACCTGGGTTTGATCTCCAGCGGGGCAGGATTTTTTCTGCTCTGTATTTGGGTGTTCGGGGTCCACTCATACCTCGTGAGAAAAAATGAGTAGCCGCTTTAATGTTAGGAGCGACCAGTGGCGGAATTATAGGCAAAAATTATATATTGGGATATCAAAAATACGGAAAAGTCCTATAATTCTGCGCTACCCACTAAAATTCTGATATAATAACACAAAGAACACACATTTATTTATTTATTATTTAATTGGTACTTACTGTACACTGGACAGTATTAATTGCTATTAATTAAGTGAGTACCTACCTACCTACCTAAAAATGTATGTGATGTGTAAGTAATATATACCTAATTATGCTTGCTATAACTATATCATTATTCAAATCGAACTTCATTTTTTATAATTGTATATAGATTACCTATATTATTCTTATGAATCATTTATATTAGTGGAGTTTTGAATACTTAAGTACCATTAGAATTAGGTATAAACCAGTTATAATAAACAATTTACCTCTTTGTACATTTTCCATCAGACATACATGGTGAGTTGCTATTCAGGGAACCACATGGACCATGGATCATGTTCTTAGTCACAATTTGAAATAGCTCAGGATCGACATTATTGTCTGGTATCTCCGCTGAGATGATTTGGTCAATCTGATTTGGTCTAATTTTTTCCACTAACCAAACCAAAATGTGGGCATGGGGAAGACCTGAAGAAATAAAAATAAATAATAATTAGATAGGTTGGTACTCATCAGTTGGGTTTTATTTAGAAATCTTTGACCAACAACTGAAAATTATACGTTTCATCTGGCTTATCTTATCAAAAGATGTAAATTTGGATGAAGAATTTGGAATCTGTAGGTCGCTAGTGCGGGTCCTGCCAGAACCGTAAAAATTTACCACTGTATAAGGTTTAATTATTGGTTGTGATATTATGACTTTTGAAAATAGCAGTAATCTGCTTTAGAAAAAAGAAGCACTTTACCTCTCTTTTGCCATTCAATGGAGTACATCCAGCATCTAACTTCCCCAAAAACTTGTTGCTTGGTGAGTAAATCTAACAGGAATTTGCATTTCCGTTTGAATATACGGGCAGTAATATCGTGCCTGTCACTTGCGGCTTGTCCAGGCAACAGCAATTCTTTTATGTCATCCCATGTTGGGTTACAGGTAAATGTGATGAATAGGTCTGGACGGCCCCATGTTCTCACAAACGCCATAGCATCTTGTGCATATTCATGCATGTGTCTGGGGCTCCCAGTGAATGTGGATGGTAGAATCGTCGCTCTGCCTAATTCATTGGGGTCTACGTTGCCATCATTTGCAACAGCATCACGAAGGTGGACATATTGTTCTGATCTCAATTTAGTTTGATTGTGTCGTATGTACAACAATCTCTCGGTTTCAATTTTCGCGTACATATCGACAACAAATTGATGGAAAAGTTGTCGACATTTTAGAATGTGGTTTTCATTCTCGCGAATCATAAGTCTGTATGCATAAAAGTTCATGGCTGAGACCTTCTTGGAAGTCGGCTCACCAGTAGCTGGTGTGATCTGTTTGATTAGAAAATGATATCCACTTTCTCCATAGGGGAATATGAGAGGATATTGTAATCCATCATAGTAAGCATGTGTCTCTGTGATTCTTTTTATTACATTGCTTCTTTTTTCAATTACAATATCCCTGTGCTGCTGTATATCATTTGTCATTAAAATGGCAACTTCATTGACTTGAGGAGCATTAAACCGTCTTTCATGTTCTCCTGCAAATTAAAAAAAGAACTATATAGATATTTTCTTGAAATGTAGTTGACTTTTTTTTGTACATTGGTAATTTTTCTTTAAATAGGTAATTTTATAATTTCATTTAATTTCATTTAAAAATTTATACATAAAATATATTATTTACAACGCACCTCCATACATGAAATGATATGGTTGTTAGTATTTATTATTATCTAAAACGAAGAGTTGTTTCGTAAAACTAAAGTGTACGTTTAAGTTTAAATCAACCAGTCACTGATAATGATACCTATAATATGAACAATAGAACATAACATGAAGTACAACACGGAGTTCTCGAAATGGACCAAAGTAAAAGTATAACCTACTCATTAATAAATAATGAAAATAAACTGGTGTGACACCACACAACATTCGGATTCTGCCATTGGTGACTCAACGGTAACAGTTAGCTAGAAAGTATCATCAAATTTTTAATCAGCACCTCAAAAGCGTTGAATTTGATACGTCACAACTCCTGTCTAGGATTAATAATGGAAAAATGAGCCCAATTGGGTCCCCACCCAAAATACCGGGGAATAGGGGCCGGATTTCTAAAAGTTCAAGATATCAAAAAATGATCGAATTAAACCCATTGAAACCTATTGTTTTTTTTTTTTTTTTTTTTTAAGAAAAACTTGTTCTAATAACGTATTTTTTTATCGTTTCACCAGAATCGTCAGATGGCGATCAAAAGGCCGCCACTGGCGGCACCGATTTCATTGAAAAGTTTCGTATCACATCCTCTCTAAAAATAAAGTATTACATACCAAAGTAGCTCTTACCGTTCTTACTGACACACGGACCAATGGCTGAAACTTTGCATTTAGGCTCTCGGGACACTAAAACATGTTTTGGCACTAAAAACTGACCACGAAAATTTGCGGTGATTCTATTACTTTCCTTTCTATAGGATAAGGAAAATAAAAACTTATCTGTCTGTGTTGATGGCGTGTTAAATGCATCGGTTCTCGTAGGATCACCGAAGTTAAGCAACGCCCAGCGAGGTGGATACTTCGTGATGCTGGATTCCGGCCTAAGCTAGGCTAGGTGAGGTTAATGTGGGTAGTAGTTTTGTGAGTTTCTTGCAAATGGATGGTAACACCCCCGTCGTGATATGACCATGCAGTTGAAAGTGACGTTAAAAAAAAAACATAAAAAAACAAAAAAAGAACATACCCACTGGAGTTCGATCTGCTTTAATGACAACTCTATGTTCATCATGGGTCATCTTCTCCAGAGAAGATTTAAATGATTGGAGAAGATGGTTTTCCTGGTGTAACATAGACTGAATATTACTGACAATGTCAGACCGAACACCTGGAATGTGGTGACACCTAGTCTCAGTCTCTTCCTCTTCATCCCCCATGAAGTAAATCTGGAGGAACTTCGGTGTTTCACCTTCTGGTGGTAGCATGGATCCTATGCGATGGTAAACCTGGAGTGGGAAAAATATAAGATTTTCTAGTTAATCATGTGAGTGATATCACAATTACTCAAAACTGAATTACTAAATCCATGCATTGCTTGGTAGTCGAACCACCATCTTCAGCCTTAACGATCAAGTTACTGAGATGAGTTAAAAAATATATCTATTAGTTACGTTTATAGTGATATAATTTAGATTCCGTGAATTCACATATACCTATGAATAACAAAAATTGCTATTTTTTGGCGGCCTCCGTGACAGAGCAGTATTACACTGACCAAGTATGCGAGATGCCCGAGTTCGAATCCCAGCGGGTATACATTTTTTCTTTGATTGTGTGAGGTTCATTCATACCTCGAGGATGTTATTATTATTATTAATAATAATAATTCAATCTAGCTTACCTGTCCTTGTATGGTGAAGGTTGACTGAAATCCAGACTGTTCTACGATATTTGTAGCACCGAATGACGTCATTTGGAAACAGCTGTTGTACCGTCGCAAGTTTTTCAGGAAGTGTTTACTTTCTGTAGTCTCTCCAGCCATGTATGTTTGTAGTGTGGCAGGTGGTGGCGCTAAAGGCTCCAATTTTACTTTTCCGCCATTGCAGCACAAACCAGGAGGCTCTGTGGGGAACTTTCGTGCTTGGCAATGACGGCAAATTTTGTTCATAGAACCAATTCGAATTTTTGGATGATTAGCATAGTCCTTTTGCCTGTCATAAGCAAAGCCTACCATAGCGAGTTCTGGATTTTTTTGTCTCCTTGCAGCTGTTCTTATCCTGTCTTCTGTTATTCTCTCTGTCCTTTCCTCTTCAGTCTCATTTCTTCTATCTTCTTCAACTCTCATTCTATTCTGTGTCAGTCTCTCTGTTCTTTCTTCTTCGGTCTCGTTTCTTCTATCTTCTTCAACTCTCATTCTATTCTGTGTCAGTCTCTCTGTTCTTTCTTCTTCGGTCTCGTTTCTTCTCTCTTCTTCAACTCTCATTTTTTTCTGTGTCAGTCTCTCTGTTCTTTCTTCTTCGGTCTCGTTTCTTCTATCTTCTGCAACTCTCATTTTTTTCTGTGTCAGTCTCTCTGTTCTTTCTTCTTCGGTCTCGTTTCTTCTTTCTTCTTCAACTGTTATTCTTTTCTGTGTCAGTCTCTCTGTTCTTTCTTCTTCGGTCTCGTTTCTTCTATCTTCTTCAACTCTCATTCTATTCTGTGTCAGTCTCTCTGTTCTTTCTTCTTCGGTCTCGTTTCTTCTATCTTCTTCAACTCTCATTCTATTCTGTGTCAGTCTCTCTGTTCTTTCTTCTTCCGTTTCTCGCCTTCTTGTCTCTTCAATTCTTTCTCTATTTGTTTGTAGACGGGATTGACTCTGTGCTGGGGTCTCATTCATGCGGATCTGTCTCATTTGTTTTGCTTTAGGTTGAACACTTCCAATGGATTTGCGTTTTTTTGGTGGCATGATGATTGTCTGAAATTGAAATGATTTGTAATGTACATAAAATATAAATAACCTCTTCATGTAAGACTCAACAATCGATTGATTTCCTAGGTAAAATCGGTTTTAACATAATCCTAAAAAACATTTTTTTTATAATTATTATATTGTATGAATTTTATTTGTATGTTTGGGTGAAGACAATTTTTTCCTTTTTTTTTACATATTTTAAACATATTCAGAAATTGGTCGATTTTTTTTTCTCCTTGATCCTCTAATTCTCAAGTCAATGGATCTAATGATTGAGAACTATGTGTTGACCCAAGCAATGTTTTTAACCATACTGAAAGACTTGTTCCATTTGTCACTCAATACTGTTCTTTGTGGAGTGCACCTTCAGTAGAACAAACCATGCGAGTGAAAGTACTCCTTGCATCTTCAGATACCTTATCATTAGGATCCTAAAAAACATACTTGCAGGCTCTTACGGGAGAAAAAAAATGTTCCCACTGAGTTGCTGTTTTTTATTTTATTTTATTATTATTATATATTGGGCGAGCAATATAATAGAAAGGCGTATTCTAGTTCATTGGACGCAAAAAATGAAAATAGAATATGAAAACGTACCCATTAGATAAATTTAATTTGTGAGATAGATACACTGCCAATTATGGACACAATTCATCCTCTCTATTATCGCTAAATTCTGAGATTATTTACTAAATCATTTGTAACTAAATCACGATTTTTCTTTAAATTTAACTTAAAAATGTTTTAATTTCTGGTAAAATTTCCTGAATTGTAATTGAAAGTCGTGTGATGTTCACACCAGTTTATTTTTCTTCCTGCTATGCATGCATATTATGAACCTATCATTTATTATTAGGAAAGTACCTAGTTAGGTAGGTACCTATTGATTAAGGTGTCCTAGTGCTTCCTTTACTCATCATAAATTCAATGATTTTTTTTTATTAAAGTGTCAGTACTTAAAAATAACAATGCGCGTGTTTTCTTGAAACCAAGCAAATGTCATAAGTAATAGGTGCATAACTGCAGAATATTTCTCTTCAATTTTGTGTGGACAACTGTATATTAAACAGTTATGCAATGTGCTAAGTTAGAAAAGTTGTAGATACATCACATTAATTTTACTAAAATGAAGTATAAATTTCCATTCCGTTTGTTTTCTAACAGAAAAAAAACCAAGACTGAATAGGCATGATTTTTTCTGTTCAGATTACTAAAATGTACTTCTTTACTTAAATGTACCTAAGGTACTACTTCCATTTAAAAAGGAAACAGAATGATACTTTCCATTTAAGATATTTTGCTTTTCGAAATGTATTAGACCTTGGTTTACTACTGATAGAAAACTATCGCAGAAATAATTTTAAAAATTGAAATTAACAAAGAGAAACTTACCTTTATAGGATCTAGGGAAAGTAGGTACTTTTCACTTTATATTTACAGTACTCTATATTGTGCTTCTATTATTACTTCGGTATCATTATAAATTATCAGGGTATCAGTATTGAGTATTAATTATCAATGTATCATTATTAAGTATTAATTATCTAAGTATCATTAATAACTATCAAGAATATTCAAACAGGCATGGTCAATTTTAAGATCAAAGTTCAAACGCCTTTTTCTCCCGCAAAAATTGAAATGAAAAGAAAAAACGGTTTTAATTATACAGTGATGCCAACAATGCATGGAAATCAGCGCTCGTTGATAGCCTTGGAGGAAAGAAGGGGAAGCCATTTTTGTAGGGTACTTGGATACTTCGCGCTGTAGGGTACTTGCGTGTAGGGTACTTACGTTATTATCAACAATTCTGATCAAGCTTTATTTACAATTTTTTATATACAAAATGACTATAATACATAATATGTAATTACCATAATTTTAAACAAAATGTCTGTTCAAGGATGCTGATAATGTCTTCAGCATTCTCTTTCAAATGTCAAACGAATTATAACCACCCATCTTGGTACATATGGGTATAGGGCATGAATAAATAAGTTATGAAAACCTCGTAATACTTCAAACCCGTCCCCGCAAAATTGGTCATCTTGGTTCTTTTTAATAATATAGAAGAATATCACAACAACAAAATTTGTTTAATTTGATTTTGATCAAGTTTTCTTCTTACATGCTTTTAAAGGTAAAAATGGTAGCACTGTAGTATAATTTGTTGTGGGACGGAATTATTACCCATGGTAGCATTGTTAGATAGTTTGTTGTGGGACAGCTATACGTTATGACGTCTCCATTTCCTCCATGTTGTAGGGTAGACCAATGCATCGCTCAAATTGTAGGGTACTGGCGTCCAGGTAATAAATTTCTCATGAACGGCTCTTCAAAATCGTAGCTTAACTTCCAACTTTTGTCCTTACTCGGTGTATCTCAACAACGGCTCACCAGAATTTCGCGATCAATATGTTAAATGAAAGCCTGAACCCTTGCCTAAAACTTTCTCGCTTTGAGTTGGTAGGTCGTCACTTTAAATTTCGAGAAAAAATCTCATTTAGGTCAAAAAACGTGAATATATTTTGCGTCACCCATCTGTCCGTGTGCATTTATTGAAACGAAAGTAATGTTGAGTTTTATTATTCTTCATTTAATCATAGGATGTTATTTGAGTGTGTATTTGCTAATGATTTTTTAAAGGAAAATAATAAAATGGAAAAAGCGTGAAATCATCGTTTACAACGGTTCAAAAAAAAAAAACTCAATCCACAGAAGAGGGGAGAATACTGTGGCTTATAGAGGGGAGAACACTGTGGATTAGAAAAAAAGCGTGAAATCATCGTTTACAACGGTTCAAATAAAAAAAACTCAATCCACAGAAGAGGGGAGAATGCTGTGGTTTATAAAGCGGATTAGTGTAAAATTTCCCGCTTCTCATAAGAAGTAAAGTCCTTTTTCCAACGCGGCTGGTGCCGCAGTTAGAATATAATAAAATCCTTTCTTATTGCACATATGCACATCTACAATATAAAATCAACTTACACATAAATTTTTAGCCACCAGAAATTTACCGGTACACAGAGAAACAGTGATAAAAAGATGAAAAGAGAAACAAACACACACACACACACACACAAAACAATTAGAGAGAGAGAGAGAATGTGTCGAAAACCTTGAAAATTTTGTCCTCAGACCCTTGACTACAACTTTCTCACTCTGAGTTGATAGGTCTCACTTCAAATTTCGAGAAAAAATGTCATTTAGGTTAAAAAACGTGAATATTTTACGTGTTACACATCCATTCTTTTACCTTACCCGGCGTAGCTCAAGAACGGCTCATCAGAAATTCGCGATCGATATGTAAATTGAAAGCTCAAACCCTTGCCTAAAACTTTCTCGCTTTGAGTTGACAGGTCGTCGCGACAAATTTCGAGAAAAAATGTCATTTAGGTTAAAAAACGTGAATATTTTACGTGTTACACATCCATTCTTTTACCTTACCCGGCGTAGCTCAAGAACGGCTCATCAGAAATTCGCGATCGATATGTCAATTGAAAGCTCAAACCCTTGCCTAAAACTTTCTCGCTTTGAGTTGACAGGTCGTCGCGACAAATTTCGAGAAAAAATGTCAGTTTTGTCAAAAAACGTTAATATATTTTGCGTCACCCATCTATTTTTTATCCTTACTCATTGTAGCTTAACCTCAGGGAGATATAATCTAGCCTAGAAGAATTTCCTGATCCAAGCGGACCTATGTGCAAAATTTCAGGTTTCTCGGTCAAACGGTGTGGATTTGTATAAAGAACATACATACATACACACACACACACATACATACAGACAGCTTTCTTTTATAGATATAGATTTATCTTTTCTTCTACCGCTTTTTTCCATTCTAACCGATCTAATGCTAGATTTTGCCAATTTGATCCCATAACTTTCCTAACCTCTTCACACCATCTCATCCTTTGTCTTCCTCTATTTCTCGTTCCTGTTGGTTTCCAGAGTGTGACCACTCTAGTCCATCTCTTCTTTTCCATTCTCATTATGTGACCTGCCCATTTTATTTTCATTTTTTTTTGTTATTTTTTCAATATTTTCAACTGGTGCTAATCTTTGAATGGTTGTATTTCTCACTCGGTCAGATTTCTTTATTCCTAACATGCTTCTCATCATCGTAGTTTGGGTAGATTTAAGTTTCATCAGTTGGCATTTCTTTAGAGACCAGGTTTGACTGCCATAGTATAAACATGGGAATATACAACTTCTTAGTATTTTTATTTTTGCTTTAATTGATATTTTTGATTTGAATATACCTTTTAGGGCCCAATATTTTTTCCAGGCCAGACTTCTTCTTCTATCTAACTCTTGGTCCATTCTGTTATCCAGTGATATTAACTGTCCAAGATAAATATATTCTTGAACTTGACTAATTATTTTTTCATTTACTACTTAAAATTTTTGTTTTTTTCAGTATTAATCTGTAGTCCAAATTTGTTGCTTTCTTTTTCCAACTGTCCCAACATTTCCTTAAGTTCAGTCTCATTATTAGCAATCAAGACAACATCATCAGCAAACCTTAAATTATTTAGTTTAATATTTCCAATTTTTATTCCATAATTTTTCCAGTCCATTTTATTAAATATGGACTGCAGCACATTAATAAACAGTGTTGCCGATAAAGGACAGCCTTACCGGACGCCCCTGCTGATATTGAAGGTTCTTCCTTTCTTGTCTGTAGATATAAATGCCTTGTTTTTATTATAAATTGTTTTTATTATACTAATAATTTTTTTGGACACTTTTAATCTTTCCAAACTTGACCAAATTTTTTCCTTTCTGATAGAGTCAAAAGCTAGGGAATAGTCCACCATACCAAGAAAAATATCTATATTGAATTCTTTACATTTTTCAATAAGTTGATTCACTGTCTGTAAATGATCTGTTGTCGAGTAAGAGGGACGAAATCCAGCCTGTTCTTCATCTTGATCTTTGTTTATTTCCCCTGATATTTTCATTTGTATTATTTTTGTAAACAGCTTGTAGAAATTGGGGGCCAGACTTATTGGGCGGTAATTTGAAACTATGTCTCTGGGACCTTTCTTATGTATTAAAATTATTGAACTTGTTTCCCATTCTTCAGGTATTTCATTAATGTCTATTATTTTATTATAAAGTACAAGTAAATATCTTATGAGCCATTCTCCTCCTGCTTTAATTAATTCTCCAGTTACTCCATCTTCACCTGGAGTTTTGCTGTTCTTCAAATTTTTGATTGCTAGTTCTATTTCTTCTCTTGTTATTTTATGTGTCATACTACACTCTTCACTCTGCAAATTTTCTATTTGATTTATCAATTCCTCTGAATCTTCTGCAACTTGTGGGTGTATACTGTAGACTTTTTCGTAATGTCTTGTAAATTCTTCTACAATACCTTCTCTGTCTGTCATTATTCCACTTTCAGTCTTGATTCCATGAATGTAGCATTTCCTAATGAATGAAATATTTTTTATTATTTTCTTTGTAGAGCCACTTTCTTTCACTATCTCTTCTATGATCTTCTCTTCATATTTAGCAATGTCTTTTCTGATTTCTTTTCTGGCTTGTTTTCTTAATTTTGCATGCTCTAGTTTTTCCTGTGTTGTTTTATTTTCTTTTTTGTTAAGTGTTTCTCTTTTTCTAATTATTTCTTTGTTTCTTCTGAAATTTTGTTACTGTATGATCTTCATATTTTTTCAGTTTGTTATCTTCATTCTCTTTCATTATTGCTCCTTCTATACTTTTCACTAATTCTCATGGCATCTGTATTACTTAAGATTAAATTACCCAAACTCACCTTTCTAAACATTTTCCGTAGGAACTTGGGACTCGGAACCATTGACTTTCAGGTTCGTTGCCTTATCAATGGAGTTACTCAGGTCGGTGAGAGACTGAAACATCATGACATATTGCATACAATTACATCAGCACAACTATTCCTGCTTTTATTACTATTTCTGAGTTCAATAAATCACGGGACTGTGCCTGACAGTAGACAACTAGACACACAGCACTCTTGTGAAGAGAACGAGAGGGAAACCCACCTGTTCCTGTTGTAGTCAACTTGTCTGGGATGCTCCTGGTATGATTAATGAGCAAGAGGATTTCAATCACATCTTGTGTGCAAGACCTTAAGTGTTTTCCCCTAGAAAGTCAGGGAGGCAACGAGTGACTAAAGGAAAAAGGAGAGAACAGATGTTGAATTCCACGGCAGAAGAAAAATGAGGAGTGCATTGGATAAAAAATGAAGTGTATCCAAAATAGAAGAATTTATGTATGTAGAAATTTTCAGAAGACGAAATAAAAAAGAATGAATTCAGGAGAAAAAGATAGCTGAGGTTGAAATTTGGAAAGACTTGGAAAAATATAATTTTATTTTATGAGGTACTTGACTGGGTAAATAAGTGTACACGACGTACACGTGTTCAAATAGGGATTAATTTGTGTATTTAACCTAGTTAAATTAATATTTTAGTTATTTCGTCATAAATTTCACAAGAGTCTTCATATTGATATCTATAATGCTAACGTATGTAATCTATCGATGGAAAGAAAATAACGTGACACTTTTTTTTAACACACAAGGCCGCAGTTATGGGCCCTACTAGTGCCAATCAACGGTAAAAAAACGTAATATTTGGTGAGAAACTTAACGATATTACATTGGTCAGACCATGGAGGAGATGAAGGATGTATGAACCATAAAATGTATGAAGAATATCCAGATCTAGATGAATAATACCAACAATGACAACAGTAATAGTAGAAATAAAATGAAAAAGATTAAGAAGATCAAGTGGAAGAAAAAGAAAACGCCGAAGTAAAAGAAAAAGAAAAGAAAAGATGACAGGAGACAAATGACAAGGACTTGGCAAAACATATTACTATAGTTTTCTCTGACTCGTTTCGGTAACCATAAATAACTTTTTACCGTCTGCCATGCTTTCTTGAAGCTCAAACATAAATACCGATTAGGTTCTTAAACTGGTGTTGTAAATCGTAGCATGGGATAAGTGATTGGTGTGGTCTGGAAAGCAGATGGAAAGCTGGGTAGTTGAGGTCAATGAACGGAGAGAACAAAGGTTGAGACACATGAGCATGAGGATACCATTGAATACTAAGACATACATTGCTAGTGGACGGAGATTTATTATAATCCTGACGCACACGAGACGTTTACACAGTTCATAGGAGACCTTACTAAAGAAATAAACTTCTCTGTTAAACAGCTATAATAACGAGGCTCGTTGAAAATACACCGTCTCTTACGATTCCTCAAGTTAAGCAACGTCCACCAAGGTTATAACTTGCTGGATGACCACTCAAATTCGAGCAATCTAGATGTCAATTCTCGGCTGAAGACCGAATTGTTCATGTTAATGTTGTTATCTAGTTTGTGCACTTTTAGCGAATGAAGGCCAAAAATGTCGCTCCATTAGGGTATTCTATAAAGTCTGCATCCGGCGTAGTTGTTAGCTAGACGAAAAGCCATCCTCTGACATAGGTACATGCATAATTATGTACATAGCTTCCGCTGTTTACGTTGGGGAGCTGGGGAATTATTTCAGGTTCTACTGTAATTTATTTCCATTTCTCCTCATTTTGAATCTAGTTTTTATGCTACCAAGAGTTTTGTATTTTATCTGGATGTATTGCTGAAGGTACATTATTTCTGATGCTAGCAGTACACTCTCGCCGAGGCAAGGCGAGGGCAGCCGAGCGCGAGAGTAAACTTGTGCACCTCGCTTACGATCGGCTAGACTCGACTAGGCAAGTCTCGGGTACGCCTCGCACTCCCTCGCCTCGAATGGTCTCGATACCGAACGCCTCAGCGAGAGTGTACTGCTAGCATAAAACTAATTTTAAAGCATAAAACTCCAAGTATAAGGCGTGAAGAACATTAACAGTATATCTTCAATGGTTCTAATAATAAGTATAATTTACCTAATTATATTAGCTGGAAGAAGAAGTATATTTTATGATGAACATTTTGTTTATGATGAACATTTTCATCATAATTTCTTTTAGACTTCTTTGGTTAATGGAATTTTGAATTTGAACTGAATCTTTCAAAAAAATTAAACTCATATAGAAGGTGAAAGAATCAAATCAGTGCTGTTCTCATTATTTGATCAAATCGGTCTCACTAAATATTTTACACATTTGAGACTCGAACCATCAACCTCGTTACAAGTCCTCTTGCCTTAACAAAGTTAGATTTGTTGTGTCAGTTTCTATCCATTCAATATTAAACTGTGACGGCCAAACTAGTACAATGAATAATTGTAAAAGACTCCTCTGTAAGATTAAAACCTTTTCATTGAATTTACTATTGTACTGTGACAAGTTTTACTAACCCAACCTATTCATACCCTGTAGATTTTTCAAAAGAAAAACAAAGAAAGGAGACAGCAGAATAGGGAGAAGAATGAGAGAAAAAGAAATCAAGACTTTAGAAAGAAAAAGTTCTGTATGGTAATTTCGCAATCATGCCATTTTGCACAGTTGTCAGGCAGAGGTTTTCCTTCAAGACTTGGAGATTTTCAGAAGTTTTACAACGAAAGCCAGATGGATTATTATGCAGTTTTTTTTTTTTTTTTTGAACATTCGGATGATATTCTTTCTGCATGCTAAAATTTGATGTAGAAAATGAACTGAAAACTGCCCGGCCTGATATAGTCAATTTAAAGAATTCTTACAGGCAATATATTCTTTTTATAAATTAAGGTAATTAGTATAATATATGTACATTGTGCAGACCTATGAATTATTATTTTTTCATCACTAATTTACCTATCATAGTATTAGTATTTACTCAAAATTTTTGTTTTTATGGTTTGGCTTTTGAACCAAAGGGGCTATTTTCTTGACAGATCCAAGTCTTCAGTATATACCACATTTTTTTTCTTCTAAAATCGTGTAAGGTGAATTATTCAATTAAAAATATTTAAACTCACTTTCGTAATTATTATTGAAAATACGAAAATCGAGAAAGTCACTTTTCTGATGTAGCAATAGTTCATAACAAAGTACCACCCTGTGTTTCATACTATAGAGAAGAAAAATAAAATGAAAACAGTCAGGCATTATTCATAAGCCAGAGACTTTCTAATTATAATTGTTATCAAGAAGGAAAAGTAGAACAGACTTGCGGTGGATATGTACGTATGTTTCCGCGACAACTTTGTCATACGAACAGACAGGGTGTTCTTGAACACCGAAGATGTAACTAAAGAAAAGATATTAATGTGCTAGTAACAATGGCACTGGATATGTGCGTATGTTTCCGCGACAACTTTGTCATACGAACAGACAGGGTGTTCTTGAACACCGAAGATGTAACTAAAGAAAAGATATTAATGTGCTAGTAACAATGGCACTATCCAAATTTATGGCCGTAATAAAGTTATAAACACAAAATGAAGCCCTGAAAATCTCTCGAAAATGAAAAAAATGAAAATCCCTGGCCAGCGGAGATGACACATTCTCATACAATCACTAAAGTTAAGCAACATCCAGCGTTATGGAAATGGATTGGTGACCGTTTTGTTTTAGAATCTATCCATATCATTGCAAGCCATGTTCTTCTTCCTATTCCTGGCCACACTCAGGCTGGGTAATGTTGATTTGAGTATGTGGGTTGTTTGCCCAGAAAATGTTGCATAAAAATTACCGACCTAATAGGACCATGTACCTGCCTAGTCACCTAGTTGAAAGCAACGTTAAAATCAAGTTACGAAAAAACCCTTTCACTATTTTTACATAAATACCTATATGTACGTATAGCAACATTAGTAACCAAATATGAAGACACATTCATGCGCAGACATTGACAATATCCATGCTTGCTAACTTCAGTGAAACCTTGGTTTAGAACATCTTTTATTTTATATATAAAAAGAACACAGACCTGTCTCTTTTATCCGTAAAACTTCTTGGAAATAATTATAACTAGGGGAATTTTTTTAATGAAAGAATATGAAGGGAGAGAAGACTAGGAAGAAAGAGAAAATAAACAGCTCAAGGAAGAATT
Organism: Bactericera cockerelli; assembly: GCA_024516035.1. Classification (NCBI taxonomy): domain Eukaryota; kingdom Metazoa; phylum Arthropoda; class Insecta; order Hemiptera; family Triozidae; genus Bactericera; species Bactericera cockerelli. The sequence continues at coordinate 23,203,309 of CM044958.1, forward strand.
TGAAAGAGGTAGTGTAAGAGCATAAGAAAGGCGAAAGAGTGAGAATAGAGGGAGAAAGAGGGTTAAAGAGGGAGGAGGATAGATTAATACAAAGTTAGTGAGAGAGAGAAAAAAAGGGACCGAGAGAGAAAGGAGGAGTGAAGAGAAAGGGCTGAAAATGGAGAGAGAAAAAAGGGAGAGAGAGAGAGAAAAGAAAGAGAGAAAAGAAAGAGAGACAGGCTTCACCTGGCTGTTTCATATTGTGCCTCGCAGGTTCGAAAATCTCGTCAAAAACTTTACCATAACTTCCTCTACTTCTAACCAAAAATAACCAAGGAAAGGTGGTTTTAACGTAAACAAAAGAATATTATTAGACCGAAGGAAATTTAATATATTCTATACTTGGGAAACGAAATAATGTCTGTGTTAATATTTACAAAGTATTTTATTCCACCCTTAGTTTTAAATAAGTCTTTTAGCATCACTCCTGTGTCTGCTATGCCATTTTTGTGGTTGAAGTTTCTGAGGAGACGAAGTTTCCTTTTCCTCATTAAAGAGATTCTGAAATGATATATTTTGAAATGATATAAAAGCTACTCAAATTTTAGTCTTATTAATGAATACATAAGTACCTATTTCTTCACATTATAAGTACACATTTCTTCTTTACACCTCTATCCCTAGACAGCCAAGGTAACATGGTCTTGTTTCAAGTTCATGGACATAGGCCAAATGATAGTGTACACTTGTATAGTGAGTGAGTTTTATTTGAGTTTTAATAGATTGGTAAGCATAACTATATTGTATAATTTATTGTATATAATCTCTAGAATTTTTTTCTGGTTGCCCTTCTCTGCATTTTAGAATCTGGAGATAAACAAATTATTTGTGCTTTGTGAAACCTAAAAAAAAGTACATTTGGCGTCTCCACTGATTTTATTGTATAGTTTTTTTATTTGTACGTATAATCCTTAAAAGTTTAATCAAAAGCACGGCTTATTTTAGCAAAGCGGTCTTAGGTAAATTTAATGTGGTATACAAATACCAAAAGCAATCCAGTAACTCGTGATTAAATCATTTCTATGTCATATTAGTTTACAAAAAATCTATGTGAGCGAGCTATAGAAACATGGAGAGATGTACCTACTTCCAACGTCCTAGTCGCAAAACGTTTTTATTATAATTATAAAATAATACCTAATCATAATAATAATAATACGACTTATTGTTTGGCAGTAAATAAAATGATGTAAAATATTACAATAAATGTAATATGGGCGTGATTATTGCCTATGGCAATCCCTGCCATCCATCCTTACAAGCCTCTTTAATCGCCAATAAATATTTTGGATAAGATTTAGGTGAGAAAAAGAATTGAACAAAAAGTGAAATAGAGAGAGAAAATATGAACAGGAGTGATGAAAGGAGGGAAAGGGAGCTGTGAAGGACAATGAAGGAGAGAGAAAAGAGATAAATGGGGTTTTCTGTATAAATACAAGAGAGTGTTGGAAAATACTTAGTGCGTGATGTTTTTGAGCAAAAAGCTGTGAGAGGAGTTTTTAACTTGTAATGTTCGCAAGATTTCAAGTTTAATTTTCCCTACAAGACATCTTTCTCATTATAAGACATGAGTAGAGAGAAAACTATATCAATAAATCTTCCAACTTTTGCTTCTGCTTTGAAAGGGGTAAGGCAAAGGAATGGCTTAGAAAGAGAGGGAGGGAAGGAGATAGGGACGGAGGATGAGGGATGAAGAGGGTGTGAGGGACTAGGAGGGGCACTCTGTGACTTATTCATGTCAGACACAGCCCCTGTACTTCAGGAGTACAGAAAGAACATGGGTACTCAGAGGTTTTTGTCTCTAACTTTATGCTTTCTGTCTCACTCCCTCAATGGGAGAGTTGAACAGAAAGATTAGTTCTCATTCTATTCTTCCCCTCATCCTCCCAACCCCACCTTTTCTTTTTTCTTTCCTCTCTTTAACACTTTCTCTATTTGAACCATCATGAACAGTTGCATATTGTTGCTCACTTTTGATGCAACTCATCTATCAGATGAACCTACCATTAGGGTGTCTACAGTTATTCAGTGCCTACTGCTGATAGAAGGACTATTCCTGATTCCCCACAACTTACATGAGTATTTACAATTCATAATTTATTATTATCTTGGAGATTTCAAACGTTCAAAAGTGACTCTTTGGCCTCACCTGAACCGGATAGAGCACAATACAGTAGGGTACCTACCTGAATAGAACTTCGGGCACTGCAGAAAATTTTATGGCAGGGACTTAATTAAGACGTTAAATTTTCATGCAAACTTCTCAATATCAACTAGAAGTCACAAGGGTGTACTTAACTCCATGTTGCATTAGAACCCAACTGGGGACAAGGGGTTAGGGGGGCGGGGGATTTATGTACCTCCATGTCGCATGTAGCTCCCCACTCCATAACCTCTGCTAGTCTAGGGGGGGGCCACCAGAGGGTCATAACCTTCCCTCGCTTCCATGAGTGAGTTCCTCCACAGTGTGTTTCAGGCATCTTGTACAGGTCTTGACAAACGCGTTACTTTAAACCCAGTGTCGGCTTTGTTACTATAAACCGGTACCAGCTTTGTCAGGCCAAAAGATAACAACACAAATCGTGCGCCCAGAACTGGGTTGGCGTTGGAACGGCATCCAGCCGTAAAATATGGAAGTAAGAGTGCCAGAACCAACCAACTTCTACCATGAGGAACAGGTTGAACAATGTCGACCTCCAATTAAGTTTCGGAAAAGACAAAGTTCAAAATTATTAATATAGGTACTCGTAGATATGAGTAATCCTTCCACAGTTTAGATTTATCCACAGTTTCCACATGGTATCTCACTGATTGAAGAAAGGTATCAACTTTTGGCATCACCTGTAAAGGTTTTTGAGAGGAAAAGGGAGCACACTGCGTTTCATAATTTTACGACCACCCTGAGAAATATTGACATTACAAGGTACCTCAAAGCTGCTGCTTCTTCAATAATTCACGACGGAATCCATAAGTTCCTCTAGTTTCGTCCCACCCTAGAATTGTTGCCTCCCATCCTTCAAGGCTTCCCTCGCTCAAAAGAGGTCAAACCCGTTTTGACGCTCAAATGAGAAAGAAAATATGATTTCCCTCGAGAGCTCGAGAGGATGGTAAAAAAATCCCTCATAAAGATTTAATGGTGAGAAATAGACGGGAAAGTCGAATGGTGGGGGAAGGGGGTTATTGAAGGATGGCGTTAATGAGTTCTTGTTTTGCCGTCGCGGATGAAGGGCGTGAAATCTATTCTGACAAGGATATCCGACCATCTTGCGTTCCGTTTCCTCCGTCCCTGTTCAATTTGTCGGAGCTGTCAGATGGGCTCATTGTCGAGGGAGACAGTAATTACGACGTGTTAGGCAAGTCATGTCTTGTGAATAACTGTGCTCACAGGTGAAAGAGGCATTGCTTTTTGAAATATGATCCTTTATTCAGCTTGAGTGTTTTTTATATTTAAAAGGTAAAATTTCCTCGGATAAAAAGAAGTGGAAAAATAGGCAAAAGTTCGTGTTTGACCTTGTATTGGATTTCACTTGTCTATAAAAGTAAAGATCATGACAGATGACTACATTTTAAAATGTTTAAACTTGTCTCAAATGTCTCATATACAAGAATGTTTTCTTTTGATTATTAGGTATTTTTTATTTTTTTATAATAATAATGAAAGTTAAACCCATAACTGTTATCTGATAACGGTAATGGAATCTCTCGATAATCAGTTTTTGTGCCAAAACACGTTTCGCATTAGTTAGAGACTTGCAATTTGGTATTTAGACCTCATTTATGGAGAGGACGTGACACGAAACTTTTCGATGAAATCGGTGCCGCCAATGGCGGCAATTGGTGGTTCTGGCTAAACAATAAAAGATACATAAAAATAAAAGATACAAAACAAATATTAAAACAACTTCTTCTTACAAAAAATTTTGGAGGGGACCTGCTCTGACTAACTTTTTTAATATAAATCCTAGTTGAAGGTTGTGATATAATATCAAATCCAGAGATTTTGAGGTTTTGATTAATTTTTAGCTAGCTCTTACCTCTGAATCACCAGTGGCGCAATTTGGCTTCTTTTTGGGGGATAAAGAAAGTCGTGTGATGTGACACTTGATTTTTTTTGTGTGTTTTTCTAAAATTGATGTCTTAGAAATTCAATAAAATTATATCTCTTAGATTGATTGATTGATAGAAAGAGAAAGTTAAACTTTTGGCGACATTATTGGTAATAATTAAGACTTGCTAATAATCAAACAGAGCGTAAAACATTGATTCATTTAATGAAAAACTGATCACTTTATTTCTTGGTAGGTAAAACTTAGCTAGATCTTTTTAAAAAATCTAAACTAATACGTCCAATAAGAAAGGGACGCCACAACCCAGCAGCTTTTGAGCTAGTTATAATTTTAATTGTTCCATTATTTATGAAAAATTTAGGTCGTAAATTCAACCATTTTTAAGGTACGAATACAATGCATGGGTGTAGGTTCTTAGAACACAATAGAATTTGTAAAGACTTTAGCTTGTTTTCAAGTATTACGGCACGAAAACTTTTCCCATTCTTTATTATTAAAATCAAGTTAGGCAAGGGTAGTTCTTCTAGTCAGGGATAGTAGGTTTTAATTATAAATATTTATAAGTATATAAGTAGTGCTTTATTTAGACTGTCAGCGCTAGACAAGTAGTCCCATTATGCCAACAGTTTTTTTTTTTTTTTACTAAAGAATCTGGAGATACTTCAGATAGCATATAGTGAACAACAGTTCTAGAGTCTAATAGATCACTAAGTTGAAGGTTATCATATTTGTGTTAATCTCTTTTGTGATGTCACAACTACTCAAACTCGCTTTTGCCATTTTACATTTCAAAATTATGGCGAGTTTTTGTTAAAGAACAATGCGACAAAAACTCGCCATAAAAGCGTGAAAAGTCGGTACGTAGAGCGGAGCAAATTTTCACTGGTGGTATATCTGATATTTTTAATAAAAAGTGTCCCATAAAGAGCTGGATTTTATTGGCTTCATATTAGAAATTCCTACGGGTTCAAAAAGCACGGGTTCAAAAACTTCGAACAAACGAAGTCTGCCTGATAACAATGTCAAACTTGGACTATACAGGGTGAGCATAAAGTCTCACCCCACCCCCCGTATTTCGAGAATGGCTAATAATACAAGAAAACGCAAAAACCCGTATTCCTTAATTTTTAGGGGGATTAATTTTCAGCCAAAAAAAATTTGCCTACACGGCCCCAGTCAGGCTGGGCATGGACCAAATTTAAAATCTTAAATAGAATGGTATGTCTTGTGGCATATTGTTTTAAAGGTCTCATAGAGAGAAGTTTATTACAAAAAATTTCAGTGAGCTACAACTTACCGTTCTTGAGATACAGGGTCGGACGCCCTGCGTAATATCCATATATTTTGACCTATATTTCGTTAACCGTAAATTATAGAAAAATGAAATTTGTTGATAATAACTCCTTATGACAAGCACTTTCGAAAAAATTATAACTCGACATACTCTGTTGATATTAGTTTCTGGTCGGTTTCATCAGCCACCCGAACGAAAAGTCCGAAAAAATTTAACGAAAAAACAAATTCAGTTTTAACTTGTTCGAAAGTTCTTGCGATAAGGAGTTATTATCAACAAATTTCATTTTTCTGGAATTTACGGTCAACGAGTTATAGGTCAAAATATATGGATATTACGCAGGACTTCCGACCCTGTATCTCGAGAACGGTAGGTTGTAGCTCACTGAAATTTGTTATAATGAACTTCTCTTTATGAGACCTTTAATACAATATGCCACAAGACATACCATTCTATTTAAGATTTTAAAATTGGTCCATGCCCAGCCTGACTGGGGCCGTGTAGGCAAATTTTTTTTGGCTGAAAATTGATCCCCCATAAAATTAAGGAATACGGGTTTTTGCGTTTTCTTGTATTTTTAGCCATTCTCGAGATACGGGGGGTGGGGTGAGACTTTATGCTCACCCTGTATATCCAATATCCAGTTTCGTCTCTATTACCTATCTAGAAAACATCATTTGTAAATTTTCAGACGGAAGTTTTGTGGTGATAGCTTTATCAACTAACGTTACCAATAAATAGTTGAACATTTAAACAATCATTGAATTCAATGTATCTAAGAAAAATTTAATTGGTTTTTTATTGCACAGTCGAAACATTTTAATCATGGAAATCATGGACCGCCCGAAAGTTAAAATGAAAATATTCAAAAGAAAAGAAAACAATATAAATACCTTTTCACCCACCGACTCATCGAGAAAAAACCCCATTGTTAAAGTTTACATACCTCCAACGAAGACTCTTATTCTGCTTTTTTGTCGACGGTCTTTTCAGTAAAATTAACAATAGAAAGGGCGGAAAAAACAGTTGAACTATAGTAAGAAAATTACAAGAAGTCTTGAGAGCAAGAATTTCTCGGGAATTTTTCACACAAGGGTTTCTAGAGGGAAAGTTTTTTTCGAGTCCCATTAGAGCTAAAAACGGCGTGATTTACTCTCTTTTGAAAAATTACAATTTTAAGTGAAAACTTTTGTAACTCTTCGTATTCTTACCTACTAAAGCTTTTTACATTATTGTTTAGAATCCAAGTTAAGATAGAGGGGGAGTAGGAGATTAAGAAGCAAGGGCTTTGTGAGAGTGAGGGGAGAGAGAGACTGGAGAGTGGCAGAGAGAAAGGAAACTGCGAGGAATGGGGAAGAAAAATTAGGAGAATGAAGATTAAAGGGAAGAACGATGGAGAAGTGAAAGATAGGACCTGAATCGTAAAAAAAAACACGATGGAGAAGATGATTAATAAAGCGCATAACAACAGGTACCGCGCCAAACAAAATACATAATAGAAACCAACGAAACACAAATGGACATACGGAAGAGAGAAATTCACAAGAAAATGATAAAATTGTTATTAGTTTCCGGATTGTACATATCCAAGATTTCTATATCAATCTTTCCCCAATCTTCCTAAATGTTAAGAAAACTGACATGAAACAAAATTACTAAAGAGAATAAAGATTATGAAGATGACTTAAGTAAAGTAAAAATAGGAAGGTGGTGGCGATCGATTAGGAATCGACATTCAATTAGGAATCGACATTTCCATTTTCCATCTAACCCACTTTACAAAAGTCACCACGCTAGGAGCCCGAACCATCGAGCTGGAGTTTGCGAGTCCGCTGTCTTCACGATGAAGCTATTGAGGAAAAGAAAATCGTATGAGAAAGTTTTCACTTCCTTCACCAAATACTTTCTTACTAACGTGGAATTTGTTCAAGCTCAAATTTAGGTGACAGTCTCTGTAAAGTTAAAACTTTGTGTCTCGAAATGTAAACTGTGTTTCCTGTCTCTGTAATGACGCTCCTTTATTCTGCGAGTTTATGATGTGTGAGACATGCTTTCTATTAGTTGTGTATTAGTCGAGCTAATGTCTGCACAACTTTTTTACGTAGGGTTAGAGAGGCAAGCTTTGCAAATGTTGTGATGGAAACTTAGCCTTCACAACCGGAGTCAGTAGCTCAATCATTATTCATTAAGGCAGTGTACACATAATCTAGGAATGAGTAATCTCCTACGAGTGTGTAGGTTATAAAAACTGTTTTTTAATGCATATCCAGTCACATTTGTACAAAATAGTTGGCTTCCAAGTAGTTTTGGTACTTCGAAGATACGAGTACAGCGAGTCAATCAATCAGTGCGTGGAATTTATGGTTTAGATTTTACTTACTTGTAGTATTTTCGTAAAATCGAAAAGAGAAATTTTTAATATCAGCCTAATACGACGAACACACAATATGTGTATTATGTCAAACTGTTTTGTCTCTATTTTTCTGGATGTTTGAGTTTCCGCCTCTCATCCGTTCTTCTTTGATCGTTTTCCCTAAGTTTTCCCTAAATCCTTTGATACGTTCTTCCTCTCAGTCTTCTTTTTTTCACACAAATCTCTCTTATCTTCGTGATGTAATCAGAAAATATATTTTCTTCCACTTTTGAACAATCTTGTTCTCTTTTCCTTTTTCTCTCTCATTTTTCTGCATCATTTACTTTTATTTTCTCTTAACTTTACTTCTACCAATTCCTCCTCTACCATTGGTTCTTTCTCCTCCTGATTCCTCTTGATTCCTTCACTCTGTCTTCAATTTATCATTTTCAAGTATTTTAGTATACATTCCTGTTTTGCCCTCGGGGTTAATTTGTCCCATTTGCTCCACAAAGAGAAACTGAGGGAGAGCAAAACAGTATTTATTTATGTTTTGTTCGTTCAATTTGAGTTTTGCCTTCTTACATTTTCGTTTGAATATCCCACTCGTTTATTATTTTATTTTGCAGCCCATTTCATTCCAAATCTCTCTCGCTCTCTATCTCTTTCTCTCTTTTCCAGGCCATTTATTTCAGATCTTGCCTCGCACTTTCTCATTTTCTCTTATCCACCGCTTTTCCTTATTTCTCTCCTTCACAATCTTTCCCTTTCTCTTCCTTATTATCTTTTCTCCCTTCTATCTCTCTCTCTGTTCTATTTCAATATCCTTTTATATTATATCTAGTCTTTTTATGCTCCCTCGCTAGTTTTTCTGTAATTCCCTTCTAATTGAGTCTCGTTTTCTAGCCATTTGTTCTTTCTGTTTAATTATCTAATCCCTTCTTCATATTTTTGTCTTTTTTTTCTTTTATACGGTTATCTTCTCCAAGATTGCTATTCCTGGGGCCCTACATCATTGCTGTGGTTTCCTTAAAAAGCAATACTCTCATACCAAAATAAATAATAGATAGTGATTTTCCTTTCTTTATGAACATTTATTTAAAGATAGGACTGTAAAGAGTCCTTTTCCCTTTTCCTCTCTTAGATATTACATTTATTTTCAACCTGCGACTATGTGAATTAAAAGCAGAAGAACATGGATTTAAACTCAATACGAGCGCAAAGTGATGTCCTTACCATGCACAACGTTACTTAACTTCATTGCTCGGGTGTGGTTAAAGATGTACTATTTCCAACGGTTCCACGTGTCATCTTCGCCAGTTGAGTATTAATTTTAATTTATTTTTTCTCGGTACATAGAAATTCTATGTAGGTAGGTACTGTGAACTAAACTTCAATCATGGCATCATAGGAATCTCGGGAAAATTGTGTATTTTTAAAATTAAATTTTTCAAGGATCTCGACTCACCCTTTCAAGAAATAAAAGCTCGTGCTCAGTAAATTGCTGATACCACGTGCTCCGCTTGTACAAATAAAATATCCAAAAATCTATGTGCTTGATTAATTTCTTATTTTAGATGTGGAAAGTAGAGAGAACGGATTAAAATTTTACAGAATGCTAAACCTTTTCAACTAGATTTTGATTTTTTATCATTACCAGGGGGGCTCCAGGGGGGGGGGTCAACTTTGGAATCTTAAATAGAACAACCCTATTTATAATACATACTACACGTGTTTTAGAAAGTAATACAATTCCTTCTATCAATTCTGATTTTAAGAGTATCCCACGACAAGTGCTTAAAAGTATCAACAACAACAAAAACTTATCAAACAAATATTAAATAGTTGAATAATTATAATTGTTTATAGGTACCTAATACCAATGCTATAAATAAATATTTATGAATACTATTATTAAATAATATTTGAATATCTATGTATGTGAATAAATATTTTAACACATTTTTGGTGTAAATTGTAGTTTTTACATCAAATAAATCTATACAGCTGTATTAGGTTCAGAGTGTCAAACTCTAGCTCCCTCGCTGGAAATATACAGGGTCCGCCATAAAAAAGGAGACACTCGCAATATCTCGAGAACGGATTAAAATTTAAAAAAATGTTAAACCTTTTCAACTAGATTTTGATTTTTTATCATTACCAGGGGGGGTCAACTTTGGAATCTTAAATCTTAACAACCCTATTTATTATACATGGTACACGTGTTTTAGTAATAATAATAAATTAATTATCCGTTCTCTAGATATTTCGAGTGGCTCCTTTTTTTTTTGGCAGACCCTATATGTTAAAGAGGATACGGTATCAGCAATGTCAGGCCAAATGACAGTAACCTTTGACGCCCTAACCAGGGTTGGCGTTAAGAAGAGCAATAAGGACATCCAGCCGTTAAATGTGGAAGTATTGGTCCCAGACCCAGGTTACTTTAACCATGAGGAGTAGGTTGAATAATAATAATAATAACAATATTTAATGGAAGATAACCACGGGGCGAGGTTAATGCTCAAAGCATTTTCTACCACTTAACCCTCAGAGTTTTATTATTATGTGGTCACAGCTCAAATTAATGAGGAAAAATTCATCTACTTGGTGGAATTCGAACCAACGGATCCCTACACTACGTTCAACTTCCAGCTAGGTTAGAACTTTGTCAATGAGCATTCCAAGTTCAATCCCTCGTGATGATAGCGATTTCTTGTCCAAGCCAGGCTGGGTGAGGTTTGTATCTTTCCAGCGAAGGGAGAGTTCAAGAATAAAGATATTCTTGGTGGGACTCGAACACCAACAGATCCCTACGCTATCTGGATTATCAGACTAGTTCGTGAACAACTTGACTAGAAGTGTGTAAAACCATACTGTATAGGTTTTTGTATAGTAAATTCTAATTTTTGTTAGTATGGCAAGTAAAGTCATTTAAGCTTAGAATAATACATGCAATACAAAATATTCTTATGGTAAATTTAATTTTAATAATATCATATCTCTTTTATTTTGTTCGCAGGTAAGGCAGCGATTCCTCCAATAGCAATGAGTGATATAATTAACGATCATTCATGTTATTGTAAAATACAACCATGATGTTTTCTGAGGTAGGTGGTAAAATTAATAAGATCTTCCTGTAGATATAGCAAATGATTATTTTTCTGTTCATTAAAAATAAAAATAAAATATTATCACAAACTGTTCAAATCTTCTCAAATTGGCTCAAAATTTCACTCTCATTAATTTAACAACTTTGTTTGAACATTCATCTTGGAAATGTGATCTTCATCTTTGAGTCGTTACTGCTGGCTCTTCATTTATCAGCATTTTTAAATTGAAACAAAATAAGTAGGAGGAGACAGAGAGAATTTTTTTCTCGTATTTTGCTGTCTCTTCGGAGAGAAACATTTCAAAGAGAATATTAATTAATTAAATAAAGTTTTGGTTCTCTCCCCTCCTCTTTTTTTTCCTCTCCCTTTCAGTGTTTATTTCTTTCCCTTTCTCTCCCTCCCTTTCTTTATTTTGCCTCTCTTCCTCCTCAGAATTTATTTATCTCCCTCCCTTTCTTTACTTTGTCTCTCTTTCTCCACAGAATTTATTTCTTTCTCTCACTTTCTCTTCTGCCTTTCTATGAAATGTTTCTTTATTGTTTCCTTCTCGTCTCCCTCGTATTATTCCATGAAAGGTGGCTTTTTAATGGAAAACAGATTACACTTCATTTATAATAATATTACTAGAGCTTATATATTACTCTATTATATCTTTTGATCAGTACATAGTTTTATCCAATTGTTAGAAATAACAAAAGTTTAATTACATCATACAACCTACTTACTGTGCTTGATACTAATGTTATAAAATATTGTGGAAAAAAGTAACAACTGACCACTGACCACCTTCATAGGAAGAATTTTCTCCAGGTGACACCCAGTTTAACTTGAGTTATTTGTATATCAAGACTGATAGACATTTTTCTCTGTACTTGAGATAATTATGTATGGCTATTGGCTATGAATATGAACTCTTTTTTTACTTTCCTTGTCCTATAATGAAAAAAGAATATTGTATTCCCTCATTCTGTGAAGTATTTGTACATTTTTATTATCAGAGCCGCCAAGGCAGCAGTGGCGGCTCCTGACTTCAAGACTAGGTGAAGACAAATTATACCCAGAAGTATTGAAAAAATAAAATTATTAATTTATCAGATCTTAGTTCTTATGGTCTCATAAACACAGCCCATTGTAAGTTATGGCTGTTTCCCTGCAGAGCATGATTTTCTCTCATACCAGTTTTGCATCATATAAGTTTTTATAGGTACTTTTTTTGGAGAACACTTGGTACTTAATGAATAAACAAGGCCAGCAGAACAATTTGTCAACACTTGAGCTGGTACACAGCCATTCATTTTTCATAAGCCATTCAGGCTTGAACTGTATGGCTGTGGGGCAGGCATTTGCTTTACTTTTTTAGTGGTGGTTATACATAGTAATTGGAGAAATTGGACATCCAGTAATCATAATATCTTTCTTAGACTCATTACTTCTTAATCTGAATGGGGTTACTTTTAATGTTTGAACCCCATGATTTTGTGGGAATCTCATTGTTTCTTTGAAATATTCATCTTAATAAAAAATATTTAGGTATTCATTCATCTTAATAAAAAATATTAAAAGTTGGTAAAACGGAATTAAAATAAAAATATTAGGATTATACCTCAGTAGATAGGTAGGTACAACATTTTAAAGAGGGGTTAGAACTGGGAAGGAAAGAAAGTTAGTTAAAGACTAAAAATTACAATCCAAAACTGCAAGAAAATCCACCACCAGATTACAAAATAAATCTAAGAAAACATACTTACTACAAATATAAAATCAGCTTAAATTTGTGTTACCATTGATGTTTAAATGACTATTTATGAAAAACACAGATATTGCCTTATAATTTTAAGTACCTACTTCACTGGAAGCTGTGTGCTTAGCTACCTGCATAATTATAATGTTATTTCTGACACTGAAAGAAGTACATAGCTACTTCATATTCAACTTATTATGAAAAGCACAGGTCAGATCAGGTAGGGAAAATGTTTCTATCCTGTATCAAATACTGGGAAATAACTTTATTAATTAGTTACACCAATTAAAAGTCACTTGATTACCGTTGAAACGATTTGAAAATAATCTAATAAAATTTAAAAAGTGCGCCACAAGTTTTGTTTACATTCTAAAGATAAGAGATACAATGTTGCCAAGTTAATTTCATAGCTAAATTTCTACAAACTTCAAGAGCTATATTTTAAATTTAAAGAAATCGATCAAATCATGTAAGACGTATTTATTTATTTGAAAAAATAATACTACACCGCCTGAACAGAATTTTCTCTTGAGAATTTCATTTCAACACGTCTAATTTCATGATTTTTTTAAAAGTGGTTCCATAGTCAGGATCTTAAACAGTACCACCATTGTCCCTATTTAAAAACTTCTTGGAACAACTAGATACCAGATTATCTTATTTGGCTCAATTTCGGTACCTACATTAAATAATTATTTCCGAGATTTGGCTTCAATCGAGATGTCCTTTATAAGACTATAGTTGACAAGATACATAAATAGTTAAAATTTATTGGTATCGGCTATCGTTTAGGAACTATGTACAAAACTAGAACCCAAAAAATGAGAAATAATATCCAAAATTCCTGACACAAAATCCTGCTTTCCTAACGCCTACGTTATTATTATTTTTTTTTTTTTTTTTTAATATTACAAGATTGTGCTAGATATGTGAGGCTAAATCATTGACTGGTTTCCTAGGTCTGGCATAATGCTACTGGCAACAATGTTAATATCAAAAACACATGACATCGCACATGGTATGTGGCTTCGTGACATTTCGTATGAGGTCGTGTAGATAATGTAAACTGAATACAACTGAAGACTGTCCTCAGTAGCATATTACATAGATATAGTTCTTGCCTAATATTTCATGATACCTACTTGGAAATACTCAACTCTGATTGGTTGATTCAAGGACAACTGAAGACAATTTCGAATTGTCTTCACATTTGGTGTTCTCCTTGGAAAGTAACATGAAATGTTAAGCAGCATTGATCTATTTTACACAAAGCTTACTCTTTTTTTTTTTTTTTCTTTGAGTTGGATCAATTGTGCCATGTTCAAGGGATTATGAGTAGTGTTTTCACTGTTCAAAATTAGGTGAAAATGTCTTCAGTGTCTTCACCCGACGAGCCGCCACTGCAAGGCAGCATTGTGTCGCCGTATATAAATGAATTTTGTTGATTTTTGTACGAATAGAAGAGAATAAGAGTGACAGTTTTGTTCTAACTTTATATTAGATATAAAATATATAAAAACTTTTAATGATAACCGAAAATACCAACAAAGCCCCAAAAGAATTAAGGAAGCACATTCGAAAAACTTACTTTCTGATGCAGAAAGCGTAAAAGTGTGATTCCCTTGTTGCACACTTCCAAATAACTGACTAAAATCTGAATTTAAAACAAGTCTTTCAAGTCGGAGTTTCAACCAATCACAGTGCACTATAGTTTGACATGAGAGTCTAGCTTATCTATGTTGTAATCTTCTTTTGTAATTCGGCCCCAAGTAGTTTATATAAAATAGACTAAGAAAGGTAGAAGCTTAATTCAAATGGTAGTTAATACATAATTTAAGGATCTTTAGAAGTAAGAATAAGGTACGTTAGTGGAAAAAATTCTTCATATTTTACCTACATAAAGTAGTGAATCACTATTGTATAAAGATAAGGGTATCAAGCTGTAGGTAGCAGGGTCGGTTTCATTTTAAATAAGATATTCTTGAATCTTAAATAACAGACGAGGACTATAATACAAAGAATATTTACCCTTAAATTTCACAAGAGGTGAGGAGGTATGTTTTGAGGGTGGCCTCAATGTCGCAGAATGAGCTTTGTTGGTTTTCTCTAATATCTTCCCTTAAACCTACTAGTTATATAATTTTAAAATAACTTGTGAAACTCTCATTGCATACAATGGTATATATAGGTAATTCATTTTCTTTGCAAACGAGAAAAAGAGAAAGTAAAATTCACCATCTCCTCCAGACAACAAACAGTGAAACTTTTTAATAAAACTGAAATAAATGACAAATCATAAAAATGATAAATTCAGAAGAGAACAGAACGCCAAAAAGTTATGGGACAATTTTGTAGAATTTTAAAAAATTCCAAACGATAAATGACGAAATAAAATTGAGGGTGTCTCTTTATCTACGGTAAGTGTTAATGTAATTTGTTGATTTAATATAATAATGGATATTGTAGATAAGTCGCTATTTTATATTACTTGCATAACATAATAATAATTCATAACTTGGTAGTTTTAAGGGTGGACTACAACAAGGATTTCAATTTTTTCTTATCATTTTTGCTTAGCTCACTTTAATACAGAAGACAAACGTGAGAGTGTTTCACCCCTTTATTCGCTACCCACATACGTGTCTTAAAATAGATACTCCTGTTGGCTGGCTCTTAAATTCTTAACTTCTACTTCCTACCTTGCCTGGGTATACCTACATGGTTATAAGGGTTTTGTTACAGATACATGGGTTATGAGAGAGGTTGTATAATACATGAGTATAAATAACTTGTAGTAACAAAAGAAACAAATATAAATATAAAGAATCCTACCTAATCTGTTTGTATGTACATAATTTTGTATGTATTTACTGGATACCTAGCAAATTAATAATAATAATATAACTTACCTTACAACGTCGACAACAACAGATAGAAAAGTTTCAGCATACTTCAACAAGTTAATGAAGTACCTACTCCTCTACAACAATGGCATAATTACGATCATTATACCTACGCTGCAGCACGAGTAAGAAAACTTACTTAAATTATTCTCTTCTTCTTTTTCTTCCTTTCCTCTCTTGCCACATTCTCCTAACTTCTCCTCTTCATTTCTGTTCTTCTTCTTCTTCCTGCGATTCTTTTTCCTTACTCCTCCTCTTCACTTCTCTTCTTGTGATTCCCTTTCCTTACTCCTGCTCTTCACACCTCTTCTTGCGATTCTCCCTTTCTATACTCCTGCTCTTCACACCTCTTCCTGCGATTCCCTTTCCTTACGTCTCCTCCTCACTTCTTTTCTTTTTCCTGCAATTCCCTTTCCTTACTCCTCCTCTTCACTTCTCTTCTTGCGATACCCCTTTTCTTTACTCCTGCTCTTCACACCTCTTCTCGCAATTCCCTTTCCTTACTCCTCCTCTTCTTCTTCTTCTTCTTCTTCTTCCTGTGATTCCCTTTCCTTAATTCTCCTCTTCACTTCTCTTCTTCCTCTTCTTCTTGCGATTCCCTTTCCTAACTCCTCCTCTTCTTCACTTTTCTTATTCCTCTTCCTGTGATTCCCTTTCCTTAATTCTCCTCTTTACTTCTCTTCTTCCTATCTTGCGATTCCTTTTCTTCTCTTCTTCTTCTTCTTCTTGAGATTCCCTTTTCTTACTGCTCTTTTTCACTTCTCTTCTTCTTCTTCCTGCGATTCCCTTTCCTTACTCCTCCTCTTCACTTCTCCTCTTCTTCTTCTTCCTGTGATTCCCTTTCCTTAATTCTCCTCTTCACTTCTCTTCTTCCTCTTCCTGGGATTCCCTTTCCTTACGTCTCCTCCTCACTTTTCTTCTTCTTCTTCCTGCGATTCCCTTTCCTTACTCTTCCTCTTCACTTCTCTTCTTCTTCTTCTTCTTCCTGTGATTCCCTTTCCTTAATTCTCCTCTTCACTTCTCTTCTTCCTCTTCCTGGGATTCCCTTTCCTTACGTCTCCTCCTCACTTCTCTTCTTCTTCTTCTTCCTGCGATTCCCTTTCCTTACTCTTCCTCTTCACTTCTCTTCTTCTTCTTCTTCCTGTGATTCCCTTTCCTTAATTCTCCTCTTCACTTCTCTTCTTCCTCTTCCTGGGATTCCCTTTCCTTAGTTTTCTCCTCACTTTTCTTCCTCTTCCTGTGATTCCCTTTCCTGAATTCTGCTCTTCACTTCTCTTCTTCCTCTTCTTCTTGCGGGTCCCTTTCCTTACTTTACCTCTTCACTTCTCTTCCTGCGATTCCTTTTCTTTACGTCTCCTCCTCACTTTTCTTCCTCTTCCTGTGATTCCCTTTCCTTACTCCTCCTCTTCACTTCTCTTCTTGCTGTTTCCCGTTCCTTACTCCTCCTCACTTCTCTTCTACCTCTTCCTGTGATTCCCTTTCCTTAATTCTCCTCTGCACTTCTCTTCCTGCTATTTCCCTTTCCTTACTCCTCCTCACTTCTCTTCTACTTCTTCCTGTGATTCCCTTTTCTTAATTCTCCTCTGCACTTCTCTTCCTGCGATTCCCTTTCCTTAATCCTCCTCCTCTTCACTTTTTTTTTTTCTTCCTCTTCGACTTCCTGTTCCCTTTCCTTACTCCTCCACTTCACATCTCTTCTTCCTCCTCCTGCACTCCAGTACGTCTCCTCTTTATATTCATATTCTAGTCTTCTCTGACTGTTTCTATTTCCTTTCCCCTTCCAGCTCCTGTCTCATTCCTTTTACTCATTCTGCTCCCCCTCCTTATTTTCATATTCTATTTTTCTCCTTCTCCTGTTCCCTTCCTTACTCTTTTCCCTTAGTTTCATATTTTATTTCCTCTCCACGTCTTCCTTTTCTTACTATTTCTCCATATATGCATGTTTTACTTCCCCCTCCAGCTCTTCCCTTTATTTACTCCACCTCTATACTTTCATACTCTATTCTCCTCTCTCCTTCTCTTTCCTTTCATCTTTCTCCTACTCTTCCGATATATTTTATTATGTTTTCTTCCTTCTTCTTTTCTCTCTTGTTTCTTCAGCTCCTTTTTATTTTCATTTTACTCTATCTTTTCTTCCCTTATTCTCATCTTTCATTACCTTTTTCTCATCTTCTTAATTATATTTTTTTTTCTTTCTTTTATACCACTTTAATCTTCTTCTTTTTCACACATCTTCTGTCTCTCTCTCTCCCCTCTCTCTCTCTCTCTCTCTCTCTCTCTCTCTCTCTCTCTCTCTCTCTCTCTCTCTCTCTCTCATGTTGCTCTCTGACATCACCTCTCTCTCCCCTTTACATCTCACATCCTGCTCACACATTCAACTACCGCTAACACTCGCTTGAATTATACTGCATATTGGATCCACGTACATGATTCTAACACAGGGTGTTTTTAACGGTATGAGAAAGATCCCAAAATGACTTTTTTAACCTAGAAAGCACGTTAAATCATAATTTGACCATAGAAAAATATTTCTCTGTCATTTTAATTTTTGCCTCACATGATTCTGCTGCACCCTGTATAATATGCCTACCTCTTCCTTCACTTTGCCTTTCCAAACCTACTTGGGGTTGGCATTGCTCAACCACTTCCTCATGGTTGAGGTTGTTTGGTTTTGGCACTCTTGCCAAAATTTATGGCTGGATGCAGTTTCTATCGCCAACCCTATCAAGGACGCCCATAATTTGTGTTGTTTTCTTTTGTTCTGACAAAGCTGATACCGGTACCGGTTATGTTACGTCCCCTAGCGGGACAACCCTGTATAATACACCTACGTTATACTATATTAATAGTACATCCCCGCCCAGTGCTGATGCATCCCACTCCTCATGCTGACTCACCATCAGGTTGCTGCTCACGTAGTTGCAGAAGCTCGGGAGAAGTTAGTTCCTTCAGCAGAATCCATATTTCACACCTAGTCACTGACAGGGTGGGTCAAAAGTATGTAGACATTTTAATGTATGTCAGCATGTATAGTTATGTACATTAAAATTTGAACAACTACTTATTATAGTATGTCCCGTTAGCTCAGTGGTAATGGCGGCACTCTGTGAATCCAGAGATTCCAGATATAGCCGGTTCGAAACCCAGGTGGACCATGACAAGTTATCCTCTCGTTTGGGATTTACCGACCTCCAGGTTACGAGTCCAATGAATCATTGTATTCAATGCATGTATGTACAATATGTACATAATGTTGGAAAAGAGAACGGAAAGTATCCCCAATTCAATAGGAGTTAGGTATGTTATAGTTTTATGACATTCTGTGGCTCACAAAATGGATCCGAGTCCTTGTGTGCCATAAATTCTATATCTACAGAGAACCCTGTAATTTTTATTATTTTTAATAACATCAACACTTGTCTGCTTTTTATGGCTAGACAAGCAACTACAGATGCCGATTATATATTGTGTGATAATAATACATATTATAAGTACATATTCATTAATACACGCTTAAAATTGGGGTTAATACAAACATATAATATTCTAAAAAAATAGGGTTTTTCAGAGCACCCTGTATGTAATAGGGTTTTCCGGAGTACCCTGTATCTAATAGGGTTTTCCAGACGGTTGAGCTGATCATTCCGTGTAAAATAAAACCCATAGAAGTGTGTTAAATATTGTTTCGAATAATACGAGCAATGCTTCAAACAATGTAAACCCTTTGGTACGTGTACGTATACCCTTGGTAATAGCTAACATTAGGACTGGGAAGGTAAAGACTTCTTATCTTCGCTGAACGTCTTGTAATTTATAAATGTAATTGAAAATAGACCAGATAGAAGAAGCTTATGAACCGTGCATGCAATATTAATAGATGCACTTCGCACGGAATTTCAAAGTTACCTACCGACCATGATTATCATGGATGAGAGGTACGGGGGAGGTTTTTACTTTCTGTTACCCACAACTACCTATAAGGTATGTACATTACTTATTTTTATGTATGTGCATAAAAGTAAGTACACTTACTTTTTTTAAAAGATGTTCAATTGTTCACAGCCTTTTTTATTTCGTATTCATGAAACAGGAGCTACTGTAGATCCTTGTGGTCTGTGTTGTAGCTTGCCCATCCCGTAGTATGCCTCCTCTCTGAAGGGCGAGTAGTGCCACAGTACTTCCCATTTAGGTGCTGGGTCAACACGAGCACACCAGAAGGTATTCCTTACAAACACATGTAACCAAATTTTGAATACAAATTTTTGTCAGCTCGGAGGATTGAACCCAGGACCTTCCGCATGGCAAACGAGTGCTTAACCACTGAGCTAATCATTAACTTGCATTACTTGTATACAATAGAATCAATGATACATAAATAGGAAGGGCTCTCTGTGGTGAAACATGAGCTTTTCCAGAGTAATCAGATATATGGTGTCGTATGTCAGAGTAAGCATAATTGAAAAAAAAATATACAAATAGATAAAAATTATCAAAGATGCCATGTCAGATTTCAGTATTAGTTATTCTTTCCTAGATTTCTCTTTCTCAGTGGAGGCTATTCAGTGCATATAATGTCATTCTTCTTGAACTCTCCTTTCGCTGGAAACATACAAACCTCACCCAGCCTGGTTTGGACGAGAAATCCCTATCATCACGAGGGATCGAAATTGAATGGTCACTGTCAAATTTTTAACCTCGCTTGAAGTTGTTTAACTTCTTAACCCGTCATTGCCGAGTGCCGCTGACTGCACTAAAAGAATACTAGAATACATATTGCATAAGTATTGATGTCAATGATGCTCCAATCGTTCTATTTACACCGATGAAAATCTCTTAATCCCTTTTATATGTGTATACAAATATTTAGATATTATTTTTTATGGTTACAAAATGTTGCATGCAGGCACCGCGCGAAATAATAATTTAATAATGTACAAAATATGAGCTTGTGAATTTACAGCTCCATTGTGCAGTGTGGGGAGTTAGAAACATGGTTCTTTACTCTCCCAGTGTGAATTTAGTTAGGGGAGTTTTCAGTGAAAGCAATGATAAGAGAATTAAAGTATTTCTTTCTGGAGACTAGTCTAGAGTTCTAGAATCTTGTCTAGAGTACGAGTATATTGAAAATAATGCCAGTTTTCAGTAGCTAAAAAAGCTTTTAAAAAACCATTAAATAGTATTTTAATGCGCTTTTTTAATAATGATGTGTTCACAATAACTAGATAAATTGAATAGCAGATGTTGAATACAGTAGTACTCTAGAAACCCACTAGTTACTCGTAATCCCGGTGAAACATTGTGCTTTCCAACTTTCTGACGAAACTTTTTTTTAATTTTGAATATGAGGGTTCAACAGTGTTCATATTTTTTTCTATTTTAAAAAAATATCTGTACAGAAATTATATAAAGTTATGCTATTACCAGCAAAAAAAGCTTTTTCTCACTTTATTTATTATCCTGATAGGGCATTATTTATTTCAGTGGGTCCTTAAAATGTAGGGCTACTGAATCCAGCACGTCCAATGCAAGGGTCACTCTATCCAGATTTTTTTTTTTTTTTTTCACGCGAGCTTTAACTATACAGGGTATGAAAAGTTTACTAAAACCTTCTTGCTCGTGAGTTCATATCTGTGATCTGAGGTACGTCGTCCAAACTTGTTGCAAAAGAATGAATGAATTTGACAAGAAATATAAATGAAAGTTCTATTTTATTCAAGTTTAGAGCACCGACTCTTACCTATCCACCATCGGATCCAAGAAAGTTTTTTTAATCAGTAAAAATCATACCTTACTTTCTTTTTGATTTTGTATTTCCAGATAATCTCATTTTTTGCAGATGACCTTAGAAATTAATTAACTGCTACTAAATATTTTTGAAGGAATGTTATGAAATTGAATCAAATTATCTGTCTAGAGATTTGCACTATCTATTAGAGGTTGAAAGAGCATCATTTTATTACATTATCGCTGGCTAATATTGGTTAAATTGTATAGAAAGTAATGTATTTATTAAAATCAATTATTTTTCTTCTCCAATGCCACACTTTTCAGAAGAACATGCGTCATTTCAAAAATAATGTATATTATAGTCATAGAAGAACGCCACATCCTCAGATATCAAAAGAGCTTATAGTTAACCCTGGATCTCGGTTTTTAATTACATATTTTATTTCTTTCTGCTATGTGAGAGCTAGTGAGGGAGAAAAATATGATACTCTGTAGTGCAGGGAATGTGGGGGGAATTTAGGCCTCAGATGAGAGGGAGGAGAGAGAAAGGGCGAAGAAAGGGAGAGGAAGGGAGAAGAGAAGTGGAAGAAGAGAGAGAAAAATATAGACTATGTGGGGGAAAGAGAGATAGAGAATAGAAAGTTGAAGAGGGAGGAGGAGAGAGAAAGGGAGACAGAGAAGTAGAAGAAGAGAGAGAAAATATAGAATATGTGAGGGAAAGAGAGATAGAGTATAGATTGTTGAAGAGGGAGGAGGAGAGAGAAAGGGCGAAGAAAGAGAGAGAAAGGGAGAAGAGAAGTGGAAGAAGAGAGAGAAAAAAATATTAGAATATGTTAGGGGAAGAGAGATAGAGAATAGAAAGTTGAAGAGGAAGGAGGAGAGAAAAAGGGTGAAAAAGAGAAAGAAATGGAGACATTGAAGTGGAAGAAGAGTGAGCGAAATATAGAATATGTGAGGGAAAGAGAGATAGAGAGCGAGAGAAATAAAAGGGAGGGGTAAGTGTTAAGTGCAGATTGTTGTTTCAACATTTTTTCCTCTGGGAGCTAAGCTTTCTACTTAGAAGGTCCGGGTTTCTATCCCCTCCAAAAATTTAAGCACTTATTTAAGGCATTAATTTTTGGTATAAGGGCCAAAAAAAAAACAAGGATATAAAAGTTTGAAGAAATTTTGGATCTTTTCGGTTAATATTTCGTTTCTGAGGTATATTTCCAGTAGAGGTAAATACTAATTATGCCTGTTGTGAAGCTCTAAATATGAAGGTTTTCGGGGAGGCGTTTAACGTCCGTTTTAACTGCATGGTCATATATCACGATGAATTATGAAAACTATCTGTGATCGAGATCTTGAAAATTCTAAATTCCATGATTGTGTATAAGACCAAAATAAAGCATGCTCTTTTCATCAAAATTATGTAACCGATGTAGCTTGATTTATAAGGCTGCTGATTTGTAACTTGGAGGTGGGTGTTTCAAGTCCCGCTTTCAGCGTGGATTTAGTAAACCTAGTTTCAGTAGTTGTGATATCACGAAGGTGATTGACACAAAATAAATATGATAACTTTTAACTTTCCTTAGCAGATGACGAAGAAAAAAAAAAGAGAAAAACGAAGAAAAAAAAAAAATTCTCTACATAAATTTTAACTTTAGAGAGTTTTTAGGAATAAATAATTAGAGAAGGAATAAAAATGCAGTACATACTTTAATATTAATACCCCATAGATAGATAGATTACCATATTCTGAAGTAATTATGAATGACTTTTTTCTGTTATACCCAAATGCGAGAGACGAAAAAATAATTAAAAGGGAAATACAGAAAGATGACAGACTAGAGATGAATAATAAAAGATGAACAGTAATGGAAAATTGGAGAGAAAAAGTAGGAAAGAGAGAGGGTGAGATAGAACGAGGATGAGAGATAAATAAGGAGGGAGAGAGAGAGATAATTAAGAATGAAAGATGAGACTTGTTTGAAATAAGAAATAGAGAGAAAAAGTAGAAGGGAATGAAATAAACACATTGAGTAGGAGACTAAGAGAGAAAGCCTAGGTCGGGAGATATAAATAGACAGACATGTAAAGTTGGAAAAGGTAGGAAGATAGAGATAGATGCAAGATTTTTTTTTTTTTTTTGATAATATCATAAATTGTTTTAATTTTTTACAACATAATTCCCCTAAGCTAAAAGCTAACTTATAAAGAAGATATAATAGGAGGAAGATAAATGAAAGGGAGATAATAGAAATCAAATGGATATTGGAAACGACAGCCAAGGAATAGGAAAAAATAGAGAGAGAAATAAAAGTTGACAGAAGAGAGATTGAAGAACGAGAGAGAGAGAGATGTAAGGAGGCAATGAGATAAATTATTTATTAAGAATGGGTAAAGTTTAAGAACAGAGATGGGAGAAGAGAATATGGAGAGATAAAGGCAGAGATAATAGAGATTAACAGAGGGAGATTAAGGGGGAGAGAGAGAGAGAGAAAGAGAAAATAAATGGGGAGAGAGAGAGAGGGAGGAAGGGAGGGAGACGGATATAGGGAAAGAGAGAGAGAGAGAGAGTTGCAAGGAGGGAAAGAGATAATTACTGAGAATGCGGGTAAGGATTAAGAACGGAGAAGGGAAAATAGAGAGAGAAAAAGTAAGGTAGGAGAGAGAGAGATTGACAGAGGGAAATAAAGGGAAAAGAAAAGAGACTAAGAGAGGTGAAGGAAGACAGAAGGGAGATTGACAGAGCGAGATTAAGGAGAAAGAACGAAAAAGAGAGGACAAACTATTTCAACACTCATTAGAACAGAGAAAGCATTAGAAAACAATTTGTACATGAAATGGAAATGAGATCAAGAAGAGGGATAGAGAATATAGATGCAAAATTAATGAGAGAAAAAGAGAGCAGGGAAATGGGCATCTACTACAAAGAAGTGAGAGAGAGAGATAGTTGGAAATGAAAAGGGGCAACACAGAGGGCGAAAAAAGGATGTTAAATAAACTAGAGTTAAACATACAAAGTTAACTAAACATGTCCAAAATGCCATTTTCGCCGATGACACGGGTATATTTACCTCGTCATGGCGCGTAGACACAATTATAAATAGACTCCACTTGAGTTCTAGAAAATATTCAAAATACTTCAACAAATGGAAAATCAGGGTTAACCCAACCAAAACTGAAGCAATAGTTTTCACCCGCAGAAGACCACTCATCCCTAGCACTATAAAGGTTTTCGGATCCAGTATCAAATGGAGTAAAGAGGTTAAATACCTCGGCGTGTACCTCGACTCAAAACTTACCTATACTGCTCACATGCAACATATTAGAAAGAAATTTTTTGCTTCCATGAACTCACTATATCCCATATTCAACTATAAATCCAAATTAAATACTAAAAACAAAACTCTTCTTTACAAATCCTGCTTGAGACCTACCATTACCTATGCAGCTCCAGCAGTGGCGGATTACCCATATGGCGGATTTGGCAGATGCCAAGGGCCCCGCGCTTTAGGGGGCCCCGCGCGCTTGAGCAGCTTACACTAGATATTATGAGTTTTTTAAAAAGCTTACACTAGGTATTATGGGTTTTTTAAAAGCTTACACTAGGTACTTTTGGATAAAGAGTAAGAAGAAGAAAAACCACGGGGCCCCGCTTAAAATCGACCACATATATGAAAATAGGTAGATCTCTATACCTATTGCCTGCAGCTCTTTATATAATATAATAATTACTCGTATTTGAAAAGAATAATATTGACAAAGGACGTGATTATCGCCTTAGGTAATATCTGCCATCAAACCCAGTGCCATCTGAGTGCTCAGTGATCGGCCTTATCGACATCTTAACGAATGATCTTCATTATAGTCGCCTGCGGCGCTTTTAATAATTTTTAAAGATATCTTTTTGTATATATTTTCCGAGTACTTTACCCCACAACTGTGCAAAAATTTCGCCTGCGGCGCCGTCAAATTTACTTATCTTGATGTTTTGGATTATTTTTCAATTTCTACACATCTTACCTAATGACATCTTTCTACACATATTCTTTTCATAATACATAATTATTTAGATATTTCTACTATTGTTCGGAAAAAATGTTGCCTTCGGTGTTATAAACGTCGTTTTGGATACTATTATGAATTGGTGCTCAGGACACTTGGCTTCGATTTCAAGGTTCTAAAAATAGTATTTTAGAATAAACTCAGTACAATTTATGGGCCCCGCGCCTTGAAATTGCCAAGGGCCCCGCGCAGCCTTAATCCGGCACTGAGCTCCAGCGTGGAATACCACCTGCAAAACTAATTATAAAAAACTTCATATTCTACAGAACAAGGCCCTTCGTATTGCACTCAAGAAAAGACGTTCTACTAAAATTTCTTACCTTCATTCTGAATCTAAAACTCCATACCTCGAGCCCTACATAAAAAAACTTACCACAAACTTTTTTAAAAAGGCGAAAAATTCAAAAATTTCTGTTCTCAAATCCCTCTGCTCCTACACCATACCTAACAAAATCAAATACAAAAGGGTGATGCACAATACAATTGCTGCATTCCCTAGCCATACTCTGATACCGTAATCTGTATCAAAAACCTATAATACTTACCATAACTGAAAGCAACATGCCAGCGATGCCAGTCTGACAAGTTTTTCCTCTCCTAATCAACATCAAATAATAAATAAATAAAATAAAATTGCCTCCGACTCAACTAAGCTAGGTTTTTATTTTTTCCTAAGTTAATCATCTTAGATCTCTTTTCCTAAACTAGATCTCATTTATTTTCTCATCATGTCAGTCAAAGTCAATTAGACTGTAAGACTGGAACTGACACATTATCTTGTATGTATACATTAATTATGTTATTATACCTTATTGCTCAATAAAATATATATTAAAAAAAAAAAATAAAAAAAAAAAATAAAAAAAACATACAAAGTAATACAAGTCCTTCACTACTTAACCAGAAAATTGTAATTAGCTTTTAATAACTTTTTAGTTTATATCATTTTAAATTACTATTATAATGTACAGTTTGGCTGGGGGACTATAAACAGGGAGCAGACCAGCAGTCAAACTGGGGGAATTGAATTGAATTGAATTGAATTGAATAATACATTTATTTGGTTTAAAGATTTTTACAATAAAAGGAATCTCCTAAGCTAAGTCTAACTTTTGATGGAGATTTGCTCTCATGCCCTAAATATCGCTATCTAGCTTATTTATAAATGTAAATTTATTGTGAGAATACAAAATAATATTTTACTGTAGCGACCGAGTGACACTCTAGTTAAGCAAACTTTTATATGATAGGAAGGCTATAATTGTACCGAACTATGTTTAGGTGACATTTTAATCAGCTAGTACTAGATAAGGTAGCTAAATAGATACGTAAATATTATTTACAGATACAGTAAAAATATAAATAAATAGGGAAAAAATACTTCATGAAAAATAAACAATTTGAAAAGATATAAAAAAAAAAAAAAAAAAAAAATATATAAAATATAAAAAGAAAAGAACGAAAAGAAAAATCCTTCATCATAATAAAATAAGAAATCTATTCAATTAATATTAGATATTATGTATATCCCAACCATTGTTACGTGTGTCTCTTGGATAAAATACTTTTCTTTATTTTGCCCTTTAGACAATTTGTATTTTCTTCATACAGAAAGTCCCCACAATAATTATTTAGAAGAGTTGGCATTACATAATCTAGCTTTCTTTGGCCATATGTTATTGTGAATACATTCGGACGTCGAAATCTTTGTGCCCTGAGCTCGTACGGTTGGTCAGTTAGTTGTCGATAGCGCTCATCAAAAAAGTTCTGTGACAGCAAAACAAAGGTTGATAATTCGTCAGGTGTAAGACAGGCTACATTCTTTTGGTGGAATAGAATATTTCTTATTTTGCTCTGTTGTGAATATAATGGGTCAAGGGCATACTTCGGTGCATAATTGTACAGGGTGACACCATATCTTAGTAAAGAGTCTATGAGAGAAAAATATATTGTTACTTTGGTAGACATTGGTAAGCTTGCAGCATTTATTTTTATTAACTTATATTTTAGAGTTCTGAGTTTTTTACACAAATAATATACATGTTTATTCATCTTGAGTTCATTATCAATAACTAATCCAAGATATTTCGCCTCTTCTTTATAATCAATCCCATGACAATGGCAAGCTGTCTCATAGGTTTTCAACTCAAGGCAGTGGCGGTTGTGACAGACTATTTTATTTTCGTTTAGATCCAATCTTCTGCTCATGTAACCGAGGATCAGGGCTTCCGTCTTCTTTTCATTTAGGAATATTTTATTATTGTACAAGTATTTTTGCAGATTAATGAAGTCTGATTGAGCCATGGAGATTGCTGTTTTGACATCTTTATGAATAGCGATGATGCAGCTGTCATCGGCGTACATCCGTAGGATACCAGTTCTCTGTAAGTATTTAACATCGTACGTGTAGATGTTGTACCACGTCGGAGAGTTAATTCCACCTTGACTCAGCCCCTGATTCACTTGCACCTCATCACTGAAGATCTGTCCCAGGCGCGTTACCTGCTTCCTGTTCTTAAGGTACTCGGCTAATATGGGATGTGTCATGCCGACGTCCCGGAACTTTTTCAGCAGGATCTGGTGGTCACAAGTGTCGAACGCGAAGCTCAGGTCCAGTAGGAGGACAACAACACATTTCCGCTCATCTAGTGCCGTATTAATTAGGTCGCCAAATTCTTGAAGAAGCGTTATTGTACTTCTACCGCTTTGAAATCCGTGCTGAAAAGTAGGTATTATATTGTTTGAGTCTAGATATTTTTTTAATTGTATATTGATGTACTTTTCGAGCACTTTTTCGATTATAGGAAGGGACCCAACTGGCCGGTAGTTTCTTAAAACATCGGGTTTGCCCTTTTTGAACAGTGGAGTTATGCAGGAGGTTTTTAAAGGAGATGGTATGGTGGATTTTTTTAGCATCAAATTAATCAGTTGAGTAATTACCGGTATCAGGATCGTATTATTTGTTATGTCCCTACTTCTTATGTCATCTGCCCCTTTGCCGGTTTTTTTAATATTTTTTAGGATCAACCCGATATCTTTTTCAGACGCTGGGCGGATGAACATACTCGATGTTTCGCTGTGTAGTTTGTGTTCTAATGTTTGAACCTCAAGCAGTGGGCCAGCGTTTTGATTCCTAATTTCCAGGACTTGTTGTATAAAGTTATTGTTAAAGTTATTAGAGAGACGGTTTAAATCTTGTGATTGAAAATTTCGCTGTATTTTAGTTTCTACTGGTTCTTTTATTTTTCGGTCCATTAAATTATTGATAAGTCTCCAGGTCTTCAACATATCTCCCTGAGCATCTTTGAACATTCTGTAAATATAAACTCTTTTTACTTTTTTTATTAGATTTGTTGTTACGTTACGTTGTTTTTTATATTCTTCGTAAAAAAATACATTATTTTTGTTTTTTTGCCATTTTTGTAGACAGAGGTTTTTTAATTTTATTTCTCTTAATACCTGTGTATTAACCCACGGCATGGAATTAACACTGTCTTTCTGTTTTAAAGTTTTAGTTGAGGAGTCGTAGATTTGACTGAATTGGGATCGTATACTGTCGTATAGATTTATAGGATCTTGAATTTGTAGCATCGAGTCCCAGTCCGCTTGTAGAATTTTCCTGTCAACCTCTTTGTTTATTATGACGTCAATAAACTTTGAGGGTCGGGGTTGGTTTTTCGTTTTATTTTTCTTGTTTATTCTTATGGCTGTAAAATAATGATCAGCAAGCTTCTCTGTAATGACTGTCGAAATAGCGGATAGATTATTATTGTTTAGTCTATAGTTAATATGGTCTATACATGATTTCGTAGGATTGCCTGCGACTATTTCTTCTCTAGTGATCGTAGATATGGAGGGTAAAACGGCATTACTGTAGAGTATGTTCAAGTATGATGAATTTTCACTAGACCTTTTCAGAGTGCAAATATTTAAATCTCCTAACATAATCACCATTTCATCTCTTTTGCAAACATTTTGCAGGCAAAAGCTCAGGTCACTTAAAAAACGAGTTACATTATTATTTGGGGGACGGTATATAGGTAATAATACAAATTTAAGATTTTTTTCCAGGTGCGTTATTCTTAAAAATAAGTTTTCCGCTTCATCCAAATGATATTCGACATCTTCTATCGCTAAGTAATCCTTATAATAAACAATTAGTCCACCTCCCCTTCTTCTAGTTCTGCATTTAAATATTTGAGAAAAGTTCCTGAGCTGATAAGTAGCTGCTTCATCGTGTTTAATATTGACCTCTGTTAGTATTATCAAATCTAATTTAGGCAGTACATCTTTAAGTCTGCAACACATTAAATCCCAGTTCAAATGTATGCTTCGGATATTTATATGTACAGCAGAAAGGGTATCCTGATCTAATAACTTTTGCCATTCATCGATTTCATTGATTATCTCACATTTGGGTTTTATATTTTGAATATTTCTTAGCAAAGATAAATTATTATTATATAGGCTCATGGGTAAATAAATAGAATTATATATAGGTAATAAAAAAGTATATATACAGGGTGGGGTAGTCTTACAATTTTCCTAGATCATCCATAGACGTAATTCTCATAATACCACCCTCGGTGGTTTTCTTCAGCAGGATGTTTCCATCTCGAGTCCACAGGAACGCGTATCTTTTCTCTTTTTTTATCTTACTTACTTCATGCATCAGTTTTTTGTAATAAGGACATAAAGCTTCATTAATTGAGATAGGTGACATATCTTTATTAATGGTATTCCCCAGCTTATTGTATACTTTCCCTTTTCTTATTTTTGTCAGTACTTCATTTCTATCGTCCTTGGTTCTGAACAGGACATGGATTGAAGTTTTTTCATCTTGTTTGTTCTCCCCGACAGGTTTCGTTATCTTTTTTATTTTATGTGGTTTCTCACCTGGTGTGACTCCTGCCTTCTCAAGAATCGTCCTGACCGCCACTTCAGCATCAATTTCCTTGTCTTTAATTCCAGTGATCTCGAGTTGTGTATTAAAATCCTTCTGTATAATTTCATTCAACTGGATTTCCGTGTTTCGAAGTCTTGTCTTCAGTTCCTTGTTTTCAGCCTCGCTTTTGTCTAATCTTTTCTCCATCATAACCAGCTTCTGTTCCATTGACTTCACCGATTTTGTTGCATCATCCACCTTATTACCATAGTAATTTAAACTCGTAATGAATTCTTCGAACTTCTTAGTGGCCTTGGTGTCAGCTGTGGTCAGCATCTTCTCCATCCTGGTCTCCATCACCTCCAGTCTCCTCTCCACCATATCCATCATCTGCTTCATGTCCGTCGGCACAGGTAGTGTCTCCTGCGTCTCACTGAAGGTCTCCTCTTCTTCATCTTCAGGATCAGATTCTCCGTTCTTTTTGCCCTTACAAGACGCACACCTCCAAGCTGCTTTCCTCCTAGGACCCATTGTCCTCCATGAGATAGCTTTGAGGGTGGAGCAATCATAATGCAGCATTTTTAAACATAAGGAACAGGTCACTCCGTCTCCATCCGAAGGCATTGGCTCCTTACAAGCTCCGCAGTTGTTCATGTTGGTAGACAGAACGAGGTAGGTAGACCACTACACTAGGATTATTATCAGATTATCACAATGTTATCAGGTAGTGTTGTTGTTAACCACTGAATGAATGGTCTCTTATCAATCTAGTTCAGGTAGATGTGAAATTAATTGAATGTGAAGATGGGGCGGGACCGCGGGAATGTTTGAGAGTTTATAATAATAAAATAAATACTAACCAGTTCAAAAAAAAATTGAAACAGACAGATAGTCTGCTTTCAACCGAGATCAAAGATACCGAACCGTCCCGTTTGACGTTAGATTTCTTGAAAAAGATTAGTTTTAAAAATTAGTAACAACAATGGAATTTTAATCTTTTAAATTTTCGCGACTTATTTTGTTTTGTTTTTTCCTTTTGATGTTATCTTTCGTAAATAGTGTACTTGTTCGTTTTCACGACTGAAAACGATCTTTTCCGATTATAAATAATTTAGAAAGTCTGATTTATTATTGAGAATAAATTATGAATTATAATATATCACAAATTAACTACTTTTACTTAATTTTTGAGAGTATGAAGCACAAAATGAACTGTACAATTAATGTAATCAAGATAACTATAGATTTGTATTGTTTATAAACTCAGTTATAGTTTGAGTGTGCACCAAACAAAGGATTCAGAACCAGGTTCCAAGTCCGGTAAGTTTTTCGTAAATTTAGCTTATAATTTGTATGTAAAGTCCACTTTTCTTATATAACACCAATAAATATATGTTTAAATGACCAAAAAAACAACACTTTATAATTGAAAAACAGTTATTTATAATAGATATTTGTAATTTATCACCAATATTTAAGAGGGGGGAGACCCGTAGTCTGGCGGAATTATATAGGAAAAAATAAGATATAAGGATATCAAAGATACAGAGAAGCCCTATAATTCTGCGCTACCCACTGAAATTGTGATAAAATAACACAAAGAAACATATTTATTTACTTACTTTCAATCGTAATTGGCTGCCTGAGGGAATAGTGATCAAAGGAGGAAGGAAATATACTTTGTTAGCTTCAAGACTGTAGAGAAGTCTTGACGAAGACAGCCTGTCAGTTCTCGTTGTGGTCAGTACACAAGTTCAAAGAAAGATTTCTTAAGATGAGACGAGACTTGTGAGATTTCAAAGAGGACCTAGTTCATTCGGGTTCAGTGGTCCTTGTTCAATATAAGTCATAAGTGCTTTATTTAGAAGTGCTGTCAGTCAGAAAAACGTCTTAAAGCCTTATTTAGGTGAAGTAGACATATTAATTTATTGATTATTCTTTGAAAAGTCAAAGGATTTTATCTTAATGAGTAAGATGGAGCATTTTTACACCTATAAAAATGTTGAAAGTATTTAAAACTTTAATGTGAGCACCGACCAGTGGCGGAATTATAGGCAAAAATAAGATATTAGGATATTAAAAGGTATGGAAAAAGTCCTATAATTCTGCGCTACCCACTGAAAATTGTGATATAATAACACATAGAACACACATTATTATTATTCAAAACATTAAAATTTTCTTTTAAGGTCAAAATTCAGAAATTTCTAGGACTCTTCCTGAGGTGCTTACCTATACTGCTTACTGCTTACATAATGTGAGTATTCACATGAATTTTAGGTACATTCTATCCATGAGTATTGAAATATTGTCATCTATAGTGATTTTTGAAATTATGGATACAATATCTTGAAATAAAAGAATCTAATATTCTAAGTTTAGGAAAAAAAATTTGATGTGTAATTTATGGTTCTAATTAGTTATTTACTATGACCTACATATATACGAGTATACCTAGTCAAGTACCTACTCATCCTAAAGCTTATTATGCAAATAAAACTATGCAACTTCTCATAGGATTTGTTTTGCAATTACAAAGTACTAAAATTTACGAAGCTTGAGCTTGTATGAGCTTTTTAAAAAGTTTGTAGTGAAAACATCAAACAACTGTTGTGGAAATGTAAAAATAAAAAATAATGATCAAAACACAAAGGGAATATAATTTAATTTCTGCAGATATCTGTACTCACAATTATTGCAAGCGCATTTTTAAACTTTTTTCTAGTTCTCTCTGAGCTTCAATAAAGTGCATCCGTACCATCACCCTGCTAGGTACAATTGCATGTGTTTTATTTTGAAATTTACATTGCATTGAACAAATGAGCAGAAAGTGCAGTTAATGCACATTTTGCTTTGAGTTAGTTTAACAAGTTTTGTTTGATAGGGTGGAGGATATAGTTTTAATAATTTATTTTTCATTGTTATATTTTAATTTTCTGCGGCTAGCTGATATGTCGCATTATTTGAGTTTACATTCTGTACATAGTACGAGTAATAGATTATCACTTTTGCTGGCGTCTCATCACCAGCTATTGTATCTTTGAGGGTCAGATTTATTTTATTTTTAAGATGAGTGTTTCACAGCTTTTTTTATTTCGTGGTTATGAAACAGGAGCTACTGTAGACGCTCATACCTTACAAACAACTGTAATCAAATTTAGATTACAATTTTTTTGACGGCTTGGGTGATCGAACCCAGATCCTTCCGCATGGCAAACTAACCCCGTGCTTAAGAGCTAACCCCGGGCTCGTAAAGAAACCGCGTTGAAAATAAAGAAATTGCGATATTTTTAATGACACTGGTAGTTGGTAAGGTCGCTTACAGTATCTCTCAAAGGTAAGAATAAGGCCAGTTTTGCACAAAGCGCAAAATTTTGTTTCGTAACGTTTCATGCTTTGCTCATGCTTGAGAATCAAATGAGAGCGAATCCTCACTGACTGACACATTGCTTGGCAACACTTTGCAATCAAATTTCGGAACAAAATGTAGCGAAATGATTCCAAACAAAATGATGCACTCAGTGGAAAATTGGCTTAATGGTTTTTCAGGACAAACCTTTTTTTGTACCAAAGATCTATAACATGCTGCTAAAACTTTCATCAGTTGTTCAAACTACAAGAAATTTCTACAAAAGCCATATATTATTAATTATGAAATTAAATTTAAAAAGACCTCTTTTCTGAAGTTCTGTTGAAAGTCCCTTCGTTCAATAAAAACATCTCATTCTCACGCAACTTTGAGCAAATCCTATCCCCGACCTGTAGAATTTCTTCCTCCTCAGCCTTGATGGGACTGGAGGTAATTCCCTTCTCTTACCTCGAGAGAGGAAGCCATGGGCCATATTGGTTCCCCCATAGCTTTAGCCTTAACAGTGTGAGGGGGTGGGTATATTGGAAATAATGAAGCAACATTAGGCTTCGCAGCTTGAATTTAATTGGCGGCAGTAGTCCCATCTGTTACAGGTTTATTTATTTTTCGTTTTTTTTTCCCAACAAAAAGTTTTGTGAGATTTTTATACAGTCGTAAAACTCTCTGGAATGGAACCACTTGTTTCGTATATAGGCTCTCTCTCTTTCTGTCTCTCTCTGTCTCTCTCTCTCTCTCTCTCTCTCTCCTCTCTCTCTCTCTCTCTCTCTCTCTTCTTCTTCTTCTCCTCGCTCATTATTATTACGTCCTGCACAACTGATGGCTATTCCCGGCCCTTTTCCGATGGGTCAGACAAAGGAGGGGTGATTGAAAAAGCGTAGGTACAGGTTGCGGTTAAAAGTTAATATGACGTAGATGGTGTATTTTCCGACTTTTTCTCAAATATTTGAGGGAAAAATAATTATAATGATGGGAGCATGAGGTCGTAAATAGTTAGTATAGGCATAGAGGTGTCTTAACACTGATTTTACGTGTGTACTAGGTAAATTTTCTTTGTACTCTCATTTATGTCCTTTTGAAAAATCAACTGTAATGCTTTCATATGAGTGGTGTGTTTGACCATAGAAGTTGACATGCACCACTATCATCTAATAACAAATAGATAGATAGATAGATATAGTTTCCAATCTATAAAAAAATTGATCGATTCAAAGGACATTTTACGGCATTGAATACTGGGGCTACATTAGAATAAGGCTATGAGTAGGGTTGATACGGCATTGAACACAATACCATATTCCTATCACGTGCATGGGTGTACGGGCACAGAAAAACATCCTCTATTTACACGGAAAGTACAAATAGATAAATCATACAGGATGGCTCAGGGAATATCACTTAATCCCTTCAGGAGGT
The DNA here is from genome assembly GCA_024516035.1 of Bactericera cockerelli. Classification (NCBI taxonomy): domain Eukaryota; kingdom Metazoa; phylum Arthropoda; class Insecta; order Hemiptera; family Triozidae; genus Bactericera; species Bactericera cockerelli. The sequence continues at coordinate 23,238,261 of CM044958.1, forward strand.
AGCCTGCTTTGATGTTGTGAATGGCTTTCAAATGGTTTGTTTATATTTATGCTATTACCGCGATTGGGTTGAAGTGCTATGGACTGAAAAAAGTAGCAATTTTTTGTACAACGTTTTTTGTTGCTAAATGTCCCTTTGACAATGTTGTCATTAGTGTGGGAGGAACAGAGAGAGAAAAAAAGAGAGAGGAAGAGGAGACAGAGGAGAGAGAGAAGAGAGAGAGAAGAAGAGAAGGGAGAGAGAGAAGAGAGAGGAGAGAGAAGAGAGAAGAGAGAGAGAGAGGAGAGAGAGAGAGAGAGAGAGAGAGAGAAGAGAGAGAGAGAAGAGAGAGAGAGAGAGAGAGAGAAAAAAGAGAGAGGAAGAGGAGAGAGAGGAGAGAGAGAGAAGAGAGAGAGAGAAGAGAGAAGGGAGAGAGAGAAGAGAGAGAGAGGAGCGAGAGAGAAATGTGGTGAGAGTTAAAAGAATCAGATACATTCACACATAGGAAGAAAGAGACAGAATAAACTGATAGAGGCACGGATAAAAGAGAAAGAAATTCAAGGGAAAGGGTAAACAAAGAGAAACAGGGGGAGAAGAAAGAGAGAGAAGAGAAGAGATAAGGGGTTTGTTATCACATACTTAGAAGAATCGTGTATGGGAATGAGACACAGATACAACATTTATGAAGGGACAAAAAAACCTCGTGTAAAGAAGAAAGGTGAAGTAGGGGGGGGGGGGGTGTTATGGATACTATTCCAAAAAGAAGGGAATTGAAAGAAGGTAAAAATCAAACCCAAGCAGAGCACGTACACAAAGAAAGGTCTTCTTCTCTGTCTGTATCTCTCAGGTTTTACCCTTTTCCTTCATTTTCTTTCTTAGCTCCAGTGTCTATGCTCCTGAAAGAAGAGGACGTATACAATTGTACAGGGAGGTTCAAACTACACTGCCACTATCTTGATGACCGCTTGTGCAAGAATAATATAATAATGATATCCCTCAGAGTCTTATTATTATGTAGTCACATACTCAAAAATGAGGAAAATTGAGGGGATTAGATAGGACCCGATCCACGTATCCATCCGTTAGATTGTTTACTTTTTTAATGCTAGAAAAATCCTTATATGGACCATAAAATTATACGTACAGTGAAAAGTGTTTAGGACCTGCGTAGTGCGTACTGTAGCGGCATTTCCGTTTCTTGTCAATTTTAAAAGGGTACCATAAAATTATAAGGGTACCATAAAATTGTTTATGAAAAAGTCTGACATTCTTATGAAAAACGTTTTTGCCTACTGACACTGCCTGCAAGTTGATACTTCTCAAAAACAAGCCGGCCATGGCGACAGGCTTGGCCGCAACTCGGATTTCACTGGTTAAGAAACTAATGGTGATAGGTATTAAGAAAGAAAGAAATTAATGGTGACACATGCCAAACGCATTCGGCAATAAATAGAATTATCCATGCTTGGAGCATGAACCACCGACCTCTGTCAGTTGAGCTAAAATGATGGGATCCTTGTCATCTTTACAAACAAGGCTTGTAACCAAGAACTTTGTTTTTGTCAAAACAGCGGTGGGCGTAGCGTAACAGAAATATTTTTCCTCAGGGAAGACACAAGGCTCTTACCTTATTTAATAATTTTCAATAGTGACCCAATTTTGTTCAAAAAAGTTAGTAAAATAATATATAGGTGCCCATTTCTACCTTATTTCCTCTTTTCTTCCACTCCTTGCTACCCATCCACCGTTTCCTGAAGGGAGACTCATAAATTATCCAGACTTCTTGTCATATTTCTTCGCTTGTACGAGTTTTCTGTCCTTGCTTTTGGAATAAAAGTGGAATGTATGAACTTAACCCAATGGAAAGATAAACCGAGGAAGAAAGAAAAAGCTTAACCTAGGTTTATTGTCAAAATTTGACCCGTAGGAAATCAACCAAGCGACCTAAGAAAAACAATAACTGAACAGAGAAGAGAGTTTATGATATTATTTATTTAATACCTCTGAAACCTCTAAATATATCCCTCCTCTTTTCTCTCCCACAATATCTTCCCTTATGTTTTTACCTCTTTTCTCTCTCTTATGTTTTTACTCCCTGTTTCTAGTTTCAAAATCTCTTTGTTATTATATTCAAGACCCATTGAAAAAATACGAATTGATATAAACATGTAATCTTTCTGTAATTTTATATCACAATAATTTAACCGACCTCAGTAGCTTGATCGATAAGGCGGCGGACTTGTAACCTGGAGGTAGGTGGTTCAAGTCCCGGTTTCAGCGTAGATTTAGTAAAGCGAGTTTGAGTATTAGTTGTGTGAAAGTGATTAACACAAATATGATAACTTTAACTTTAAAAACTTTTTTGTGGATAAAACAGAATTATCGGACTTTTCCATTTCTTTTTATATTCTATCTAACTTGAGCCATCCTGGGTTTGGTCGGGAATAGCCAGCATCATGACTTTTTTAATTCGGATGGTTAAACATCCAAGTTCTATCTAGCCTGCGTGACAAAACGATCAGAACTGGTGTATTCTACGTTATAAATAGGTACATTCTAACACCAAACACCTTGGTGACGTCGCTGTCAAAATTTCGCCACATACATGACGTAATACTTAAAGACAATTTGCGAGAGATTCTGGTGATGATAACGGAGAATTTTCACCGGAAGGCAAAAAACGCGAATTCCGCTGTGGAAAAGCTCAAGCTTTAGATAAACACAGCATTTTGAGTTACAGTGTGTCTCAGAATTAACAAGATTACTGCATTGTGAAGTAAAAAAATAGTGTCACATGAGAACAGGGTTATTTTTCTGTTCTTTACAGTAAGAATCTCGAAATAACTATTTCTCTTTCGAATTGAAAATCGAACTTACTGCACCACTTATCTAATGTCATGGTGTAACGATTATCTAATACATAATTTTTATTACTCCTAAACAGATTTTAAAAGTTGTCATATTTGTGTAGATCACTTTCGTGATACGACATCTATACTCAAACTCTCTTTACTTAATCTAAGCTAAAACCGGGACTTGAACCACCGACCTCCAGGTTACAAGTCCGCCGCCTTATCGATCAAGCTACTGAGGTCGGTAACAGATCTAAACCCTTTTTTATCGACTGCTCTAACAGAACGTTTATTGTTTATTTTTATGAGTAAAATATTTCATCTATTGATGTGAATAATGCGTCTTTTCAAATCCTATTCCAGTGAATCACCCTGTATTATTGTTAACTTAATTACGCAGCTTATCCTACCATCCTCCCTGCTGATGAAAGATACAAACAGCTTCCAGGCAGCTTTTAATTACAACATGAAACATTCATACTCATCTAGTACTTGGTATTTGTAGGTATATGTATGTATGAAGTCTGCATAAACGTACATTGACACACGCAGAGTTCACCTCACTTGGTATGTGGTATGAGATATACAAGTAGGTTCATAATACCAAACATTGGTGGTCGATGTAGTTATTGTTTACGGAGCTAGGCTTATCATTTCAACAATCTAGTCAATCTTAGACATAGATCAGAATTCTGTGAAGTAAAGTGTTTGTGACCACAGAATGACTTTGATTTTTACTCTTTTATTTGAGTATGAGACCATAATTATTATAATGACCACAGTCTTGAGGTTTAGGTGGTAGAGAATGACTTTTACCTTCCACCAAAGTTAGTATACTTCTGAAACATACAACAACAGTACCAACACGTGAAAATTCGGTATTTGTCTGTCTGTTATTTTTAAGAATTATATAACGATATAAAATGTAGACTAACTAAAGCTCGTCCCGGTTTCGATCCCCCGAGCCGACTGAAATTTGTATTCAATATTTGTACAATTTTTTGAAATGGATACCTTCCGTTGCGCTCGTGTTGACCAAGCACCTAAATGGAAGTATTGTGTCACTTCTCGCCCATCAGAGGGGAGCCATACTACGGGATGGGGAGGCTGCAACACCGATCACAAGCGTCTACAGTAGCTCCTGTTTCATGGCTACGAAATAATAAAAAAAGTCTTGTAAAACATTTATCTTTAAAATAAAAAAAATGATCAAAATGTATACCTAATACTTAGTACTTACGTCTATTTCTACATAAGTAGGTATATACTGCTGTCAACCACCTGAGGCAATTCTCTAGATTACATTGATTTCCAATCAATCAATCAAGTATAATTTATTGTATTTATTCAAATTTGAATGTTACAATGTTCCATTTTATTTTTATAATTCCATTGGCCAAGATCCTGCTTACTTGCTTAGAACTGATTGGGTGATTCTGATTAGTAACTTGAGAGGGATTACATACAAGCTTCCACAGTCAATTTTACTCATTATAAAAATCAGTTGGGTTTTGATGCCATTAGTGTCTCAAATTATTGAAGAAAAATGCATGTATTGTGGTGGAATTCAAATCAACGGATTCCTTCGCTAGTTGAATCGCAATACTAGCGCTTTAACCACTTGACCACCAGTCTCACTTACCAACATGGAGGTCTGTTGACACTACCTTAAACTTTATGCTTCTTTCTTAAATTCAAGTTTTTCTTATTTTCTCCCTCCCCCACAGCTGTCCCCCACTGAATCTTCTTCTCTAACAACCGCACTCTCCTCTTCTGTCCATCATATTTGACATCCAAAGTACTTGAGCAAATATTGGACGTTTTTCCGGCTGTACCTTTCTGTCCCACGTCAAATGCTTAACCTGTTAGGTACATCTGGGGTCTGAACTGAAACCGTTTTATTATTATTATTTCTTCCTTTTTTTGTTATTTATAAAATTTAATAATTGCAATAATCGCAAAACAACTATTAATTTTGCCTCTAGGGTCAAATTTTATTTTATAAAGAATAATATATTATAATGTTGGATGCTGGAACTCATGTCTTTATTTTGCGAATTGCTTTTACCTGTTCTGAAAATTAAGAACAAACTCGAATTTGTGAATACAATAAATTTTGTCTCCGTTTGGAAAAATTGTTATTCCTCCTCGGTGTTTCTTAAACATCAATTGATCAGTTATGTGAAGTTATTGGACATATTAATGACAATATCAATCAATTTTTCTTTATTAATTTGAGTTTGTGACCACATAATAATAAGACTCTGAGGGTTAGGTGGTAGAAAATGCTTTGAGCATTAACCTCGTCTAGTGGTAAGTTGGTTACCTTCCGCTAAAGAGTGTTATTATTATTATTATAATTATTGATAACAGTAGTGTAATATTATAAAAATGGATGGTTATTTATACAGCCTAATAAACGACTAAAGAGTCTAATTTTATTATTCCAGCACTTGTTTTGGTTGCATATAGTTTAGGATTTGAACCAACGGTTCCTTACATTACCTGGATCATGAGACTAAAGCATTGACCACAAAAACCACCAACCATTGTGTCTTGATCGATAAAGCGGCGGACTTGTAAAGTGAGGAGTAGTGATGATCAACACAAATATGATATACGAGTATAACTCTAAAACCACCAATAAATTGTCATATACAATGTGTTAAATCGTGATATCACAACTATAAAAACTTAATATCAATAAATAAAGCTTTACTCTGAATCTACGCTGAATCCGGAACTTGAACCACCCATCTCCAGGTTGAAAGTCCGCCGCTTTATCGATCAAGCCACTGAGTTCGGATAGAACCACCAATAAATAGTACATAATTATGCAGAAGTCATTTAGAAAAACTCCAGGGGAACATTAAAAATTGAAAGGTTCATTGAAAATGGTTCTGAAGATGAAAAGGTCCGAGAATGAGAATGAGTTCACTAGAGGTTAACTTTACATGAACCCTCTTGAAAAGCTTTCTGGCTCTCATATTTTTCACAGGCGGCTCGTTAATAATAAAATTTTGAGGTTAATGCCTAAATACTCGTATTATGTACTTCTGGGCTCTTGGACAGTTGTTTTTTTTATAGTAGGTAGGTATATGACAACCTGATGATTACATTAAAAAAGCTTCTTTAACACTTTCATCGCCACGTCAGACATATACGTCTGACACTAATGTTTCCGTTGGGGCCCCGTAAGACGTATACGTCTGACACTAGTTGTTCTGATTTAATCGATGTAAGACGTATACGTCTTACCCTACATTACTGTTTAATAGCTGGGCCTCTGCAGTATTTTTAGCAATTTTTTTTATTGAGCTAGGTGGAAAAAGAACAAAGTTATGGAAAAATAAAGTAAACATCATTTTTATGTAAAAAAAAGTGTAGATATAATTTGTTCAGAGTACACGAATAGCTCAATGGTCAAGCACTCCCTTGCCATGCGGAAGTACACGTCTAGACTTCATGGGAACACAAAAAATTATATAAAAAAGAAAAATAAATAAAAATCATTATTATTACAATCGTGATATCACACCTACTCGAACTTACATTACTAAACATTTGCTTACTTTGGGACTTGAACCACCGACCTCCAATTACAAGTCCGGCGTTATCGATCAAGTTACTGAAGTCCGTTTATATTTATCTTATTTATCTTATGGCTTTATTACACATCTCAAAGTGATAATGTAATAAACTTTTTTTTTTAAGTGGGGTTAAACGTCGCTTCAATAAACTTGATCAGGAGATCTGATGGCTTTAGCATGTCAATGCGTTGCCCAGGGTGAACCACGAGGAGGCCTACTAACATTAAATTTCACCCCTTATACTGATTTATTAGTTTATCCTTTAAATAAAATTGCCTCTTCAAGCTTTAAATAAAAGCTCCTGTGTGTTTAACCTGCTACATTTTCCCCGTCTTACTACATTTATTTACGAGCCGCCCAAGATTTTTTGACAAAAGAGAAAAGTGTCAGTTTTTGAAAATATTTGCCAGGCGACAGAGTAAACTTTCTCTACCTCTCTCATTTCTCTCTTCCTGAATTTCGAAAGCATAAAAGCTGAAATGTTATTATTGATTTGAACAAGCACAAAAATGCCTGAAAGAAAAAGGAATGAAATAAATTGTCGATAGTACACTATATTTTACTGTGTCTGTCGGTATTATGTTGTTAAATAAAGTTGCACTGCTGCACTCGTGACAGTTCAGTTTGACATACGAGTATTAACACAAATACATAGGTACTTATACTATACAATGTATAGGAAATAATATGGGTACTTACAGTACATACCTATCACGTATTTTGAATAAAGTCAAAGAAATTTGAAGGGACCAAATTGATTGAATGTTTGACAAAATTGACTGAATAATGATAAACTGAATGGTAAAAATATTCTTACAACGCTACCTAAATGACTAGTTAGCGTTGTAAGACCAAGAGAAGTAAATATTATAAATTTAATAAACTCTCCCCTATCATGTCACATTTAGTACAAAAAAATCTCTGGAATCTCTTTGAATAAACCCAAAAGCTTTGGAATATGGCACAAAAAAGCCAAGTTCCAAAAAACAGCACTCAATAATTGACTTCTTGTTAGAATGAAAATTCAAGAGTAGTTTTAACAAAATAAAGAAGAAAAAAATCGCCCGAACTGGGGCTCGAACCCAGGACCCTTAGGTTAAAAGCCTAATGCTCTACCGACTGAGCTATCCGGGCTTGTGTAAGTCATTGCCTAAATTACCAAATCTTATCGGGAAACTACTCTTACATAAGCCCTGAGAGTATAGTATACCCGTATACCTAACCTCAATTCTCACAAACACAGGTTCATAAGGCGTTTTAAGTACATAATTATAGGTAATCTCGTCTACCTAAGTAATATTAGTTCTAGACTTCTAAGAAATTCGGAAGTGAGCATTAGCACATATTTATGTATCACTAATGATTTAATGTAATTTACCTAGAACCATTACACAGGTAGTCTTACTTTGAACCAAGTTCTATAATGGGAAAAAGGAAGCGGGGCCTTTCAAAGACAGCCGCTGCGTCGGTAACAGAATTAATACCTACGCCTCTGAAATCTATCCTGCAGTTCCCCAAATTTAATCAAATAATTAATTAATATTCTACCGTCGAGCAAATCATACGGTTCATTGGATAAAGTGTAAACGCAGCCAGATGTAATCCGGGTACGGAGGAAGGGCCGTCGAGATGTTTTTCAAAAACCACTTCAAACGAATTTAAATTCCTTTTCCTCCGAACATTTTCCCTTCTTGATGATTTTGATCAACAGCCCCTTTCCCATCTTTTGTTTCAAGAGATTGAATAATTTTTCATCTGCTTTCCGTCAACTCTCCCGGGATCTCTCATGGGACAGACACTTGTTTATTTTTCCTTAACTCTTCTTTACTCTCAGGATCGTCGCCCACTAGACAACCAAGCTGCACTGCAGCAGCACTAATTTTTTTATGGGATGAGGGGGGTTTTCACGTCGCTTTCAACTGCATGTTTATTTATATCACGACCGTGGTTTTACCCATCATTCACTGGAAACTCACAAACCAGCTAGGTACTCAAATTAACTTTACCAAGCCTGAGTGGGGCCGGAAATAGCCAGCAGCACGAGGGTTTGAATTTCAATGGTCACCCATCCAACTCCTGACCTCGTTGGACGTAGCTAAAACGTCAGTGACTGAATGAGTGACTGGTGTATACAACGTGCCATTGACGATGCCGCGCTGCGCGCTGGCTGCAATATTGCTTTCAATGGGAGAGTGCTCACCAGACAGCTATAAGTTCTTGCTGCGTCTGGCTGCAATATTGCTTTCAATGGGAGAGTGCTCACTAGGCAGCCATAAGTTCTTGCTGCGTCTGGCTGCAATATTGCTTTCAATGGGAGAGTGCTCACTAGGCAGCCAGCCACAAGTTCTTGCCGCGTCTGGCTACCTAGTGGGAAATCTAATTAATACCATCTGATCCCTGGCACTAAATCAGCACTGATAATCTGAAAAATTACCTCTGTTATAATACAGAGGTTTCCTCTCGGTAGTGAGTTTGGAGAAATGTTTTACCTTTGAAATTTATTTTAGAAAAGAAAAAAAATATTATAATACATTCGAATAACGAAGTTCTAGCTATTCCATAGGCTACTATTGGCTGTACAGTTATTTTTGCTTCATGTTGCTGTACGCAGCCATCCTATCATTTTATTAGGTGCAAAATATTCACTCTCAATCATCCCTTCAGTTCCAACGATGTAATGAAATAATATTGTGTCTGAAAGTCAGTTGAACCTAAAAATCTTTCAAAAATATAGCTATACCTTTTAAGTTCAAATGGAAAGGAAAACATGCTCCTAGAGCTATTCAATAAAAATGTAAGAAAATTTCCTTTGACTGCGTTTTCTCTGATCTTTTAAAATGGAGTCTGTGCCATTCTATTCCAAATTAGTTTTCCCAAACACGAGGTAGTAAACGAAGAGTCACACAAAAAAAAAAATTGATGAAATGATGCTTCCAATTATTGAACCAAGTCCGAATGACAACTTTAAGATAGTAATACTTGACATACTTGGTGCGAGCGAGAGAACATCGTGCTCCGTTAATAATCTTTTAAATAAAAGAATAGTGCGGGTTTAAAGCCGTGTAAAAATTTTGAACTAGATATTGTCTTAAACAACTTTTCACCGTATTTAAGATGGTGCTTTTAGATTTTTCATAACATGAAGTGCTTTATGTGTAATTAAAGTTTAAAAAAAAATATTTCTATTTCTATTCGAAAGTTGCATAGTGATTACATAATCAGAGTTCACTTTGTCACATCAGTGGTCACGGGATCAAGGTCGAGGTCATTCACCTCAGAGACTTGGAACCGAGATTCCCCGATCTTGTGATAAGAGCAATGAATGAACGGGAGCACCAGTTGGTCTAGCTTGGTAGACATGCAAAACCAGCTGTTCCCAACATGATTGGGGCTCTAGTGTAAATATAACATTTTTTTTTGTTTCACAATAAATTTGTAAAATTTTACGTCTTGATTAATACAAGAACGTTTGTGTTAAAAGTTCTTTGCATATTGAAAGTGTGAACGGTGCTGCTGTGTATACCCTAAAGCGAATCATCTTCAAGTGTAAGGATACTCCTAGACCTGTCAACAGTGCCGCTGACTCGAGGGGACCCCTAGGAGCAAGCGGAGAAGCTGACGAGGAGCTGCCGGGAGTATTTAGTGCAGACTTAAGTAGCTTTTTATTATTAATACTTTTTGAGCTACCGCTGATATCAAATAGGTATTCCATGTAGAAGGCTTTATTCAAGTAGTATTGTAGTATTTAAATTTATTTCTTTTTTTGAAACAATTTAAAAAAAAAAAAGAGCTTGATCCCAAAAAGAGGCTCAAGGCACAAAAAGAGGCATAGTACCCAGAAAAGAGGTGCAGCTCTGTTTAAGAGAAGAAGAAGAAAAAAAAAAAAATACATAATAATATATCAGATATAAAAGAAAAGAGGTCCTATTGAGCCCAAAAAAAGAAGAAGAAAAAAAAAAAAAAAAAAAAAAAAACTTATTCCTCATTACTTATTTTTCATAACATATGTATATGTGCCCCTATTTCTCCTAACTTCTAGGTATGGCTGATGACGGTCAGCTCCCTGGGAAGGATCCTATAGAGGCTAAGAAAAATGGTAACGATAAGGATAGACAGGAGGATATGGAAGTGGACTTAAATTCTGGGGAATATTTTGAAAAGGGTAACAAAAATGAGGGGACAGGTTCTCAGTCAAAAATTAGTAAAAAAGATGAGAGGAAGAAGAAGGACAAGAAACCCGAAAAGGATAAAAAAGAAGGGAAAAAGAGAAAATTGGACGAGTGTAGTGACCTAGAGGAAAGTTTTACAGAAGAAGAGTTAAACACAATGTCAGACGCTGTAACTAAAGTGAGTGAAATGATTCAAAATATATACAAGAAGGTAAGTGTAGAGTCAACAACAACTAGAAGGGACTTTCAGGAATTCATAGAAGATATAGAAGAGATGAATAAAATAAATGAGGATATTATAAAAAGGGCGGTCATTGAAACCTTGGAAAGAGGAAAAAAGAAACGACTAGAAATTTTAGAGCAAAATACAGAAGTTGAGCGAAGTGGAAAAATCTACTGTGATAGATGTGCAATTGTCATAGAGAAAGAGGAAGATGAGAAACAGTGGATTTTAGATCACATAAAATCAGCAGCAGAGCTAAATGAAGACGAATACTCGGAATTGATAAATAAAAAATGGCCTCAGGAAGCCTTTAAAAAAACCAAGGTAGTGGTAGGAAATCCTTTAGACACAAAAAGTGAACATCTATTAATTTTTTACGAAAATAATGGCGATAATTCAACTCTTATGAAATTAGTTAAGGATAAATATTCAGAGGCAGAGGAAGTTCTGCAAGAGGGGAACGAAGATGGAAACATACCATACCTGGAGAACATTGTAAATACGAAGAAAGTGTCTCATAAGAAGAGGATATATTTTATGGAAGTGAAAGAAAACGCAGGCATGAGGAGTGTACTGAATAAGTATGCAGAACAGGTGAAACAGAATGGTCCAAATGAAATATCTGTGGCAGTGTCAAATGGTAAAAAGCGATACATTGTGAAAAAAGCGCTAGAGTTAGCCTTTGAAGGGGTAAAAAATGATATAAATTTTTTCGTACCTAGAAATGAGGAAAGAGTTGAAAACGAGGGCCGTGGAAGAAGCGAGGCTGTGGTAATTGAAACAGATATATCCACATACGCTGAAACACTGCGAAATATTAGGGCAGTAGTAAACCCCGAGGACCTCGGTATTCAAGTGAAAACTGTGAAGACAACGAGAGACAAGAAAGTAGTGATAGTTACAGAAGAAGGGCAGGCAGAAACTCTGCATAAAGAGATAGCAGCCAAGATAAAGGGAGTAGAAACAAGAGTCTCAGGTAGGAATACAAATACGTCCCTCATAATCTTAGATATTGATGCATCAATAAACGGGAAAGAGATCGAAGATTTCGTTAGGAAAACAACGAAAGTATTTGATACGCAAGTAAAGTCGCTGAGAATGGGAAAATCAGGCACGCAAATAGCTACAGTGAGCATGCCCACAGGAGCAGCGGAAGTATTGCTCAGACAAGGAGATATAAAGTTAGGATGGACCAGATGCAGGGTAAAACCGAAGGTTGATGTGATCATGTGCTATAACTGCCTGCACCTGGGACATCATTCCGATATATGTAAGGCAGAGAAAAGGGAGAAAAAATGTTTAAATTGTACTAAAGTAGGACACTTGATAAGGGATTGTGAAAATCGAAGTTTTTGTACCACTTGTAATAAAGAAGGACATAGGTGCGACTCCAGCCTCTGTCCTACTTATAAGAGAATAATTGAGGAAGCAACAAGTAAAATTTACCAAAATATGAGACAAGGGAGTGAAATAGAAAGTATGAAAGAGACAGAAATGAGTGAGAGAACAGAACATATAAATAAGGAGGGGGAGGAAAATTAATAAAAATAAAATAATTAATAAATGGTAAAATTCTTACAATGCAATATAAATAGGTCACCTGGAGCTCACTGTCTCTTAGAAAAAACGATTTTGGACCAATCCATTAGTATAGTGTTAATTAGCGAACCTAATAAAAAGAAAGTAGAAGATAACAGATGGTATAAGGACGAGAAATGTGACTCAGTGATTAAAGTAGTAGACGGAAATCTTAGGGTGATGAGGAGTGGAAACGGTAAGGGATATGTATGGGTTGTAGTAAATGACATTCAGATCTTCAGTGTTTATATATCACCAAATGTTCCCATCCGTACATTTAGTTCTCTGTGGGAAGATATTAAAAATGAAATCAAGTCTTCGGAGTATCGTCAGTTTATTATAGGAGGGGACGTAAACGCCAAATCCTTCCTATGGAATTCGGCCGTAGAGGATGAAAGAGGAGTATTGTTATCAGAGTGGATTAGTGAAATGGGCCTAGTGATTGCAAACATGGGAAACTCACCTACTTTTATTAGAGGCCGTAGTAAATCAATAATAGATGTCACTATGTGCTCTCAAAATTTAATCGGAAAAATAAAAGGATGGAAAGTGTCCGATGAGGAAAATCTCAGCGACCATGAAAACATATTGTTTGAGATCGGAGAAAATAATACGGCCCTGGTCAATGAGGAGAGGAGTGTGCCAGGCGAGGGAGTGAAATGGAGATACCGGGAAAATAAGAAAGAGAGATTTAAAGAGAAACTTAAAGAAAAATTTAGAGGGGAAGTAACAGATCCTGAAATTTGCATAAGGAATATACAAGAGGTGTGTGAAGAAGTGTTTAAAAGTGGAAGAAAGAGAGAAAGGAAAGGAGTGTACTGGTGGAATGATATTATAGCTGAGAAGAGGAAGGCGTGTCATAGTCAAAAGAGAAAAATGGTGAAGACAAATAAAAAGAGAGGTATTACGGAGAGAGAGAAAAAAGAGCAGAGAGACTTATATTTTCAGAGAAAAAATGATTTAAGACAGGAGATAGATAAATCAAAACATTTAAAGTGGGCTGAATTATGTAATGATCTGAATAGGGATGTATGGGGTAGGGGTTATAAGATAGTGTGCAAGAAATTTAGATTACTACCTACAGTAAAGCTAAGTCAGGAGGAGAGGAAAGAGATCGCGAAAGAGTTATTCCCCGAGAACGAAAGAGTTGTGTGGGAAAAAGAGGAAGTGGATGAGAGCGAGATACCGCTGTTTACTATGGAGGAGGTGGCTGAGGCTTTTCTCAAGCTAAAAAATAAGAAGTCCCCAGGACCAGATAGTCTCAACACGCAGATCATAAAAAATTTCTTTGAAATGGCCCCTAATATATGTATGGATATTTGTAACGGATTACTTGTTAAAGGACAGTTCCCTAAATGCTGGAAAAAGGCAAATCTAGTGCTGATTGAAAAGGGAAAAAAGGCAGGCAGCGAGAATATGGCGTATAGGCCAATATGTCTTTTGAGCGTGTTTGGAAAAGCGATGGAGAGTATGTTGAAAGTGAGAGTTATAGAGGAGATTAAGAGAAGGGGGGATTTATCAGAGAGTCAGTATGGTTTTAGAGAGGGAAGATCGACAGTGGATGCGATGACGAGAGTTTTGAAATTTGGTGAGGAAGCAAAGAAAAAGAGTGAGCTATGTGCTATGGTCCTAGTTGACATCCGTAACGCGTTTAATTGCGTGCCCTGGGAGGGTATTATGGCGGAAATAAAAAAGTTAAGACTCCCTGGGTACTTGGTAAATATATTATGTAGTTATTTAGAGGATAGAGAGCTATGTGTAGGGACAGACGTGATTGACCTTTCTTGCGGAATACCGCAAGGATCCGTGCTAGGAGGTTTGTTATGGAATATCTATTACGATCCCATATTGAGTGTGGACAAACCAGCCAATACGCAATTGATCGCGTACGCTGATGACTTGGCTGTAGTGACAAGAGGTAAAACGAGAGAAAGATTGGAAGAGGAAATGAATGGTGTGATAGAGACAATAGGGAAATGGCTGAGAGAGCATAAATTAGAAATAGCGCCTCAAAAAACCGAGGTTGTGTTGTTAGTGGGGAAAAGGTCTTGTAAGGAAATTAAAATTCGTGTTCAAAATATAGAGATAGAATCAAAAAAGTCAGCCAAATATCTAGGCGTATATTTTGAACAAAATTTGAAAATGGCTGAACATGTCAAGAAAACTGTCGAGAGAGCGGGGAAAACAGCGGGCAGTCTGGCTCGTTTAATGCCCAATATAAACGGGCCAGACAATGATAAGAGAGAACTATTAGCGTCGGTGGTGTATAGTGTGTTGCTATATGGTGCACCAGTATGGGGAGCGGTCACCAGATGGCAAAAATATGTAACAGAACTTGAGAAAGTGCAGAGGAAAATTATGTTAAGATTGTGTAGAGCATACAGGACTGCCTCTACTCCTGCGCTTCAAGTTATTTCTAGAAGCTTACCTATAGAACTGATGGTACAGGAGAGGACAGAAATGTATGCTATACAGAAAATTAGGGAAGAGAACGAGAGGAGAGAGAGAGAGGGAGAGTTGGGAGAGAAATTGAGAGAAACTTGGATGGAAAAGTGGGCGAATGAAGAATCGAGAGGACAGTGGACAAAGAGATTAATAAGGGACGTGAGTGCGTGGCTTGAGAGGAAACATGGTAACTTGACTTATCACCTGAGTCAATTTTTGACCGGCCATGGTAATTTTCAATTTTATTTAAAGAGAATGGGAAAAGTGAGAACAGAGAAGTGCAGGTACTGTGATGCGAATAGAGATGATGCTGCTCACACCTTTTTTGTGTGTGAGAAGTTTAAGGTCCAGAGAGAGCAGTGTGAGACAAAGTTAGGGAGAGTGTTAAGTGTAGAGAATATAATAGAGGAAATGTTAACGAGTAAAGAGAATTGGGAGTGTATAGAGAGAATGGTGAGAGAGATAATAGTTATAAAAGAGAGAGATGGGAGGGCACTACAACGAAATCAGTAGATGCCCTACAGCGCCGCACTTGAAGTAATGATATTTTTCGGTTCCAAGTGCGGTTAGCTTTTAGAGAAGGTGGGTTTTTAGTGGGTGGAAATCCCACACCCCAGGATCTGGGTGTCTTTGAAAGATTTTTTCCTGCCTTCCATTAAAAAAAAAAAAAAAAAAAAAAAAAAAAGATAGTAATATTTTTTTCTTCATTAAAAAGTTCGATAAATAAAGTTCTTCAGGGTTTTAATAAAATGTCTTTTAATTTCACACTCAGAGAGAAAAATAATATGGGTATGTATTTATAACATAATTAAATATCATGGGAAAGTGGTCTATTGCTGGCAAGAAAAGAAGGAGACACTCAAAACAGAGAGGGAGGAAGAGAGAAAGAGTGAGAGGTCGAGTAGAATTCATAAACTTGTTGGAGAGAAAACAGCCACAAAATTGTGGCATTCTGTACAAACATGAGGAATAAAACGACTATCGTGGTCTCTTTTGACCTCTCTTTCTTTCTCCATCCCCTCTTTATTATCTTTTCCCTTCTTTACCCTATTCTCATTTCCTATCTTTCCCTCTCTGTCTCACTCTCTCTCACCTACACCTCTCTTCCCCCACTTCTCTGAGGCAAGCACAGTATTTCACCGTTACATTAAATTAAAAACTACAAATTATGAAAGAAGGAAAAGTCCAGGACCAGAAGGAGAATAACAGAAATTTCTTCCTCGGTATTTTATGGTTCTTGAGGAAGAAATTTATGTGAGCAAGGATAGCTACGGTGTGTTCAGCAAGGGAGGGGAGGGTGCAGGGAATAGAACGAGAGAAAGGAGGGAGAAAAGGAGAAGAGAAAACGTGATGGAGAGGGGAGAGGCAATGGAAGGGGCTGGAAAGGAATAAAAGCGAAGAAAAAGCAAAAAATGTGAGCAAAAATTAATTTTCTTTATTATGGCACTCATATTTTACCGAGACAAAGGTCCTTCTTTGTTTGTGCCTTTCCAACCGTCAAAAAAAATGTTTCTATTTGTAAATATTGCTTCGAAGTTTTGAACGGGTCTTCTTTTCTTCTCCTCCTATTTCCTGCTTAACATTCTTGTTTTTCTTAATAATAGTAGTTTTATTGAACTTACAACAAGTACGTATTACTTCAAATTTTGAAACATTTAATTTCGAGATTTGCAACTTATTAAGAACAGTTCCTAAAAGTGTTCCCATGTAGCATACTATGCACATGCAGTCTCATCAATGTCACCCTTCTTCCTCTTGATTGCATTTCTTTCCACCCAGCGGGGTTCTTCCATCATTACATTTCCCCCAAATTGAGATAAAAGCCTGCGAGCGTCTTATATTCACTCCAGACAGAAGTAAGTGCAGGAGGTGAAATAATAATAGTAATGTTGATAAAAGTAATACTCCTCCTGTCCCCGCAACTCTAAAAGGCCTTAAATTCACCCCAAGAGATAGGTAAAAAGAGTGGAGTCACTCTAAATGCATTAAATTCTTCCAATCGCATGGGCACTATTAAGGAAACTTACTTTGAATTTGCACTTTTTCGCCCTTAAATCGTCAACAGTTTTCCCCCTTTACATAAATCTTGAGCTCGCCTCTTCCCCGAATTCCTTGTGTTTTGTGTACGCATTACCTTTTATCTATCTCTCCTTTCAGAGAAAAAAGTGTTCTTAAAGTTTATTCTTCATCGTTGTCTGCTATAACCTATAGAAAGTAAAGATATAACATATAGAAAAATATAACATGGACTTCTAGAGAAAATCTAAAAAGATGTTGTTGAGAAAAAGGACAGAGAGATGAAGCAGTGATCAAGCGATCCATTCTTCACCACAATAATCCACCGCTTAGTCAACGCAGGTATACCTATTTTGCGTGTTTTTCCCGAGATTCTGTGCTCTTTCCCCCATTATATTCTACGTTAATGAATCATAAATTCATAATAGATAAGGAGTTCCTTTGAAAACAACTTGTTCATGAAATCGAAAAACATCTATCTACCTCCAGAAAAGATATATTTATCTTTCTCTTCTGTCAGTAGACCACCTGACGTTGAAAGAGAAATGAGTGAAGGAGTTGAGATCGGAAAACCAGCAAGATAAATTGGTGTATAGGGTGTTCCTGTTGCCATAATGGGACTATCTGTCTCGCGCTGACAGTCTAAAAAGAACACTACTTACACCTGTGCACTTTGCGCTCTTACGTGTACAACTGTACAAAAGCCAAAGCATTGATTCTCGAAGTGGCGTTAGTCTGGTAATCCAAATAGCGCAAGGAGATCTTGGTTCATATGTCACCTACTTTCAGTATTTGACCACATCATAATAGAGTACTCTGACAGGTAGAGTTGATAGGAACTGCTGCATTGACTTAGCCTTCATTCTAATGTTCATCTTACACTTAAGGGTAAATCCTTGTTAAACATAATTATATGAAGAGTCTACCTGGGGGACTGTAGTCTGGCTGGGGGACTATAAACAGGGAATAGACCAGCACTACCAGCAGTCTGGCTGGTGGACTACAAACAGGTAGTAGACCAACATTGGCTTGGTTCTGGGGGCCCTTGTCAATTTATTAGCCTCCTTGTAAGGACAGTAGTATTAGAAGTCCTAAATCATTCCTCCCCTGTCTGGCTACCATCGTTCACGATAACACCAATGATGATGATATGAAGAGCCCACAAAAGTTTCCTCTGAAAGATAGAACTCTTTAAGAAGACGACATTTACAATTGAATGGAAGGAGTAGTGCACATATGGATTTCAATTCAAGACCCTTGAGAATATACTTTAAGAAAGTAGCTGCTTCCGAAAAGGAATTTGACTTCAAATTTGGTGTTAGCCGAGCTGTCTAAGTGCAACCCTCAATATCTATTTCACCCGGTAACTGCTCAGAAAAAAACCACTTGGAAAAGTAAACAAAGTTCCAAACAAAAGAATCCTTTAGTACGGGCATTCAAGATGAAACGTTCCCGCTTCCACATCGTCCCTCAAGTTGTTGATAAGGGACTCCTCAGTCCGAGTGGGAGAAGGTATTTTTTTCTTTTCTACGCAAATTAGGTACGCAATATTTGGTTGACTTGACCGCAACTACGTAATACTCGCTTCCACATTGTCCCTCAAGTTGTTGATAAGGGACTTCTCAGTCTGAGTGAGAGAAGGTATTTTTTTCTTTTCTACGCAAATTAGGTACGCAATATTCGGTTGACTTGACCGCAACTACGCAGTACTCTTGTACTCGAATTTCATATATTCATGAGAACTATGGTTAGAGAGACTATACTACACTTTGCTCACAGTGTACTTATTGGCTGTTGCAAGTATGTTTGAAACAGTTGAATCAGACATAATTACATTCAGGGCCTCGACCACTCTGAGGGCGTAAAGTGAAAAGTGATAAGCTAGTTCTTTATTTTAACTCTTGACTAGAATAAATAATACCCATAATCAAGCTCGCCGGGAGGCGAGCGCTCGTCAAGTAGCGCCAGCCACCCGGCCTATATTAACACGAAACAGAGTTTATATGTATTTTGTTTTATTGTTTTCGCCCACTTAACGCTAACTTTTATCAATTTTTATTTCAAATTCGTAATGAGACGCGAAAATAGATTGTGTTTCACGAAAGCGCGAGGTTCCTACGTACAGTTAAAGTCGTTTACTGGCCACGCCGAAAATCTTGAATTTCATGAAATTATTCATACGGGTTTTTTTTTTTTTTTTTTTTTTTTTTTTTCAGACCAATTTTCTGTCAAGGGTACAGCAACGTGTGCTTATCGTGGAAAGACGTGAGATACGTTTTTGAAAAGGGAATTTTCATCTCTGCATACCTTTTATAGTTTCAAGTATTTATTTTTTATAGGATAGGAGATATGGCCTTCTAAAATAAAACGGGAAAGTTGCACAGAGCCGCCCCTGGTTATCTTGGAGCTGCGATTGTGGTATTTTTCGAAAGGCCTTATCATAGGAAAAAATATAAAAATATAACTAAAGTATTACACTGGACCAAACTTGAGTTATACCCTTTGAAAGGAATACTTATTATGGAGCCCAGAGCCGTCTATTATTATCCTAGAGTTGTATTTCTGGTGTTTTTGGAAAGGTCTAGTCAAAGGGAATCAGATCACTTAATTTCAGATGGTTGAAACAAGTAGAAAAGTATTTAAAGCCATCTAAAGGATTATCTAAAATGAACCCTGGAGCCACGCCTATTTATCCCAAGTTGATGACTGAAGGTTCTTTCTAAAGGTCTAATTACGTAGAAATATACTACGATGTAAATAAAATGTTAGAAAAATCAGCGACAGTGTGAGACATAAAAATAAAAAACTGAAATAAGATTTATGAGAGTATCAAAAAATCTTCGCCTCACATAGAACTTAAAATATGGGTGGGATCCAATCATCTTTGCTTCACCCAAGCTGCCAGCAGACTGAGTTATCAGTTAGAGAATAATAACGTTTTATAACTTCATTCAGAGATTTCTACATCAAGAGGTAAACTAGGTCTATATTATGAGAAGTGTATAAAGTATTGGCCAGTAAGAGGAAAAATATTGATTAAAATAGATCAAAACAATGATAAATTATATTATGTACCTATTGAGCAGTCTCTGTGGTCGTCGACTGGTGTAGGTAAAACACAAAGTTTGCAAGGTGACCTGGGTTCGAATCCCGGCTAGGTATAATTTTTTTTTACTCTGTACTTTGGATGTCCGGTTTTCTCGTGAGAAAAAAAAACAGTAGCTGGTAGTTTGCGTCAACCTCCTATGACCGTTTAATTTCGAACGAAGTGAGTATGGTTTAACTCGATCAACATTGATTTGTCACAATCTAATTATCCATCTACCTATGTATGTAACATTGTAACATGATATAAGTTGCATTTTTTGTCCAATCGAGCTGAAATTTTCAGGGTATATTCCATGGATATATGCTTGCTTATTAATTTATAATTATTAAATGTATTATCTAGTATAATGTCTCACTTCTTCTGTTTATACCTACCAACTGATTATGCTGAATTGACACCATGTTTAGTAACTCGAAGTTAGGCAAATATATGGGTCAACATTTCTTAGAGCCATAGTAAGAGGCAATTTCGGAACATACAATAATACTCGGCACTTTCATTTCCCTCTTTATTTTACCAAGATCGAATTTCCATCTACCTACCATGTACTTAGGTACATATTATAATTCAAATTGTATTGTAAACAAAACCACTAAACAAAGTTGTCCGTTATTTAACGAGTTCATAACTAATTTTTCAATACAAGGTTAAAACACTAGTTGATTATTAATGAATTATTGTTAATGGATTTTAAGATTAAATAGGTGGGTGATTCCGGGATAAGTACGGTTTTCTATGTCCTTTGTATAAAAAGAGGTAACATTACGATATATTAGTGACTTTTAAATCTTCTTTGTGATAAAATATACTTTGGTTTCAATATGGCGATTTTCATTTCCATATAATGTTTTTTATTTTCGACTTATGTGAAGATATTGTGTCCAAATATCATTCCTCTGGCATGTCCCTAGCACGAGTCTAGAAACTAATTCAAGTCAAAATTAAATATTCTGTCCTTATTTAATATTCTTGGATTATGTTACAATATAGTCAATCATGGACCATTTAGAAACTGTTAAAAATCGTCATTAATTTCATTTAACAATACCAGTAGGCTGCTTTTTATTTTGTCCCGTAAATAAACATCATTCCTCTGGACAATGTAATAATGCTTAAAATTAAAGAGAAGGAGGGGAAATATTGTATTGAAAAGTGGGGGATCCTCCTTCCAGGATCATCCATGACTAGTAAAAATCATTTTGAAAAATGTAATTGATGGTGTAGGATGTCTGAGCGCTTTTGAACTCGTAAACACGAGTTTGTAATTTTGATTACCGTCATTCCTCTGGTAAGTAAAAATGCCATTTATTACAGAAATTTTAAACAATAATCTGCATGTTAATTTTATTTTAAGTGTTTTTTATTTATTTAGAACGTAAAATGTGTGATTTCATTTCCTATTAATTTATATTTGTTGATTCAAAGTGTGTAACATCATTCCTCTGATATCATTCCTCTGGCTAAGGTTGTGCCAGAGGAATGATGACTATGCCAGAGGAATGATAATATGTGTTTATATTAGGGACAAAAGAAAAGTTTTAATGCTTTATTTTAGATATTATTGACCTGTCAGTGTATCTAAAGGGTTATTTTTCCGGTCCTAATCATACAAATTCTTAGGACTAGGATCATTAGGTAGGACGAGAAAAAAATCCAAGGGATCAACTTGAATCTAGTGTTAGAAGAGCTCTTTATTATCTTAGAAATGAATCTCAGAAGATCTCTTCAATATTTTAAGAATGAAACCCCAAAGAGAACATAAAATATATGTATTTTCTTTTTACTTTCCTTAACCTATAGGAAGGAAAGTAACCTATAGGAAAGAAAGGAAACTTGTCAGTTTTCAATTCAAAAACACGTTTCAGGATTCCAGGAACTTATTTAACCAATTTTTAGCAGTTGGTCCGTGTGTGAGTGGGTGGTAGTGTGTATGTGTGTGTGTGTAAACATTTTTTCTCGAGAACGGTAAGACTTAGAGACTTCAAATTTGACATGAACGATGCTTATTGTGTACTGGAGACGCGACAAGAAACGTCGGGATCGGACCAATCCCGGGCGGTATTTTGATCGTTTTTGCTTGGGATTGGTCCGTTCCGCCTAAACGGTGAGAAATATTTAATAAAAAAAAAGAAATTATGTGAACACATTTTCTTATTGGCAGAGGACAGTCATGGACGTTAGCGGTAGGTAATGTAATACTCATTTTCGTTTCATCGTAGATGGGGGTTGTGAGATATCAAATCCCACTACTTTTCGGCGTTAAACATGAATGTGTTATTAATTTCTTTCTAACTGCAACCAGTGGCGTGGTTTTGACCGCACCGGTCGGTTTTAACTATGCTTGGTCCCGTGCTTAAGATGATAAGGAAAGTCCACATCAGTTTATTATAAATAAAATTAACAAAGAAAAATTAATCCAGAATCTTGTCCAAATTAAAATGGACACTCGTTCAAACTTTCCTACTAACTTTCCTTCCCGCTCTTTTCAGAACATGCCACAGTCAAGAGAAGAACGTTTAAGAAAAAAGAGGGAAGCAGAACATAGGCGTTATGCTAGACTGAAAGACACAAAGACACTCCCGAAGGACGAATGAAGCTAAAAGAAAAAGAAAAGATGCAATATGAAGCTAAGAAAAAGAAGAAAATTGTGAAACCTATCAACCAAATGACAGACAGAGAGAAAAGGAAGAAGAGGAAGGAATGGAGACTCAACTGAAAATCATATAGGAAGAAGAAAAGAGCAAATAAAACTGCAGAGCAAAACATGGCTATGAATATACCACCTCAATTCGATGGAGAGGAAGAAGAAAGAGACCCACCATCCAGGCAGCAACAAGAAGATAGAAGGAAACAATCAAATCGACAAAGAATGAGAAGATACAGAAAAGCTAAAGAGAGGGAAGAAACTATGAACCAGTTAAAGAAACACCTTAAAAAATACAAGAAATGAATAATGAAAATTTAAGAAGACTACCTAGTGCAGATTCACCAAACACAAGAGTTACAAAGATTCTTCAAAACAAGAGTCACACAAAAACTTTAGCAAAGAAGTTGCTCTTTGGCGAAGTTTTGAATGATCAGCTGCAGGAAAATGTCAACTTTTGAAATGTGAAAAGGAGAAAAGATTTTTCAAAAGATTGACAGCTGGAAGTCTAGTCGAAAAGTACCGCCTCAGAGGAGCCCTACCCAAGAAACTGAGGTGCAATAAAGATTTACTCAAAGCTGATTTGAAAGCAAATTTTTAAAGAAGCCCCAAGAGAAACAGGAAACTAAACGAGAAGATGAGAGCCACAATTCAGAAGTTCTTTGAAGATGATCTCAATAGTTGTATGGCTCCCGGGAGAAAAAGACAAAAAAGACAAAGAAAACTACAAGTTTTGTCTACCAAAGTGTGTCCAAATTGAGTTCCTTTTTACAATCTGTATCTTATTTTGTTTTCTTACATTAAAAACTATTTTCTTTTCTTAAAAAAATAGTGTACTTTTGTTAACCCAGATAACGCGGTGAAATTTTTTGTTTTATTTTTTTCTTAGTGATATATTGAGTCCTGAATCAAAATAAGTGCTGTCAACTTATCACTTGGACTCAAAACAAAGAGCTTGAGGTGTTGCCAACTAACCTCAACAAGCTGAATTAATTAGAAAAATCCACAATGTAGTACCTTTCACCAGATGGGGCTGACGTCCTTCTGGAAGGACGTCAGCCCCATCTGGGCATTTCAATTTTTCCTACTACATATTACAGAAAATATTTATTGAGCTTATTAATAAATACATAGTAAGTATATCATGTATTCATAAAAATCACCAGTAAATCAAAAATGCCTTGAAAGAGGTACATTAGTCATTGCTCTGGTTTGGTCATCATTCCTCTGGCATGTATTTATATTTTAAAGTTGTGTAAAATCATCAAAAACGGTTTTTCGTAGTGTTCCTTTAAAAGTATGTTAGTACTACTGGTTATAAAGTGGAATATCGAAATTAAGAACTGAAAACATGATGTTTTTGGCTTGTCAATACTTTGACCCAAAAAACCGTACTTATCCCGGAATCACCCAGGTATGTTTTTTTCTTCATTATTACTGGTTGAAGTTCCACAAAAGAAGCACCAATTATCACACCAACCTCATTTTAAAACGATTGTGACCAGTTGATTGTATTTGGTTTTAACGTCCTGATTTGAACTAGTCAGGACGGGGGGTTTTACCCTGCATTCGCTGGGAATCGTTCCAGCTACCTTCATTTAACTCGCCCAGCCTGGGTAGATTCCAGACTTACGTGTTTAGAGGGGAAAAAAATATTAGAAAAGTCTGGAACAACTGGGAATCGAACTCGAAATGTCTGAACTACGGGCAGTAGTTACAACCATTACGCCACGGAGGCTGGCCACTGACAACTGACAGTCTAAATAAAGCATTTATTTTTATCAATGCTTTTGTATTATGAATCGTAAATTACATAAATCTCATTCAAAATTTACAAATATGTACCTACTTTATAAATATAAATAAAAAACACTGCTAATTATGGACACAATACTTCCTCGTGATTGTTTCACATTGTATACACCTGGCAATTTTGATTTTTTCGACTAAATCACTTGTAAAACCGCTTAACCGATTTTCTTCAAATTTGTTTTATATAATAGAATACTATTTTTTCTACATTCTAGTTATTTGTGTTCACAAATTCATACTTAAATTAAAAAGGTGCAAGCCTTATTTTTAATAAGTGTATCTTTTTATTTCTTGATTGTGATGATGATAATAATAATAATACATAAACATTATTAATAATTTTAAATAAAAATAAAATCTAGCTTACTAGACTTTTAACCTGGAACTTGGAGTTCAAGACCTCATTAAAGGCTAACCATCAATTTGGTATTTTATTTAGTTTGGTTGTTAGGTGGTATTCTAATGACAAGACTTTGTCCTCCACAGTTTAAATAATTTAGACAAATCTTATTACTATACTTACTATAGATAAGGATAACGTACCCGAAAAGTACCCAAAAAAATACCGGGTACATTTACAAAAGTACCCGCACCGGGTACATAATAAAATTAGGTACCCGTACCCATACCGGGTACAAAATTTTGCTAGGTACCTGTACCCGTACCGGGTACAACACTGGTGACGGTATAACACACTGGATCCGCATACCGTACTGGGTACCGATTTTATGAAATACTCGGTATTACACACTGGGACCGAGTACCGACGTATCGTACGTAGTAGGCGGGTACCGTTTTTATTAAATACTTGGTATTACACGCCGGGGCCGGGTACCATACCGGGTACCGGTTCTATGAAATAATCGGTATTACAATAATACCCAAATACCCATCTCTAGAACTGGGTACAGCAGAGAGAGGTACTTCATTATTCCGATATTATCTATGAATAATATTCAGGCTGTCGGTGTCCTAATATTTTTCTTTTTGTCTCGTAGAACCAAGTCTTCTATTTGAAACTTCTTTGTCAAACAATTGGACGGTTTAGGGAAATGTACATTATTTAATTCAGGTTATAAAATAGGAGGTGGAGCTTCTAATCTATTGAAACACTTGAAACTAAAACACCCAACAAATTTTGTGAATCGAGATTCGTCTCCTGTAAACATTCTGAATGCAAAATTGTGAGATTTAGTTAGTGTACGGTGCTTTTGTACTTGGTTCTTGAGTGATTACTCGAATCCACTATTCCATTTACATCCGCTCGCAGAATCTCAAAAACCAAGTACAAAAGAACCTCGGTAAATACTCAGTACTTTTATGTAATCGATTACTGAAGTACCGGTTCTATGAAATACTCGGTATCACCCATCTCTAATTATTGCCAACAATACTGAAACGGGGTACTTTTCTGTTAATGAATCTAGCAGTGGGTTTCAAAATTTGAAAAGATCAACAAAATTGCTGAGCGCTATCTAGTGCCACTCAATAAGGAATACACCTGTTATCTCAAGATTTCTCCTCTCTCCAGCAAGTACCGTGAAATATTCTTTCAGCATCTTTTCAAAGTTTTTTTTTATATCATTTATTTTTCTCCTTGAATTAAAAGATCAACATCCTTTAATTAAAAGTCTTTTTTCTTTTATCTGTTGATTGTTGACCAGTTTTTATTTCATCTATCATATGAAAATCAATTAAATCAAAAAGTAGTGATATCCCCCAAAAAACACTTCGTGTAGAAATAGTCGTCAAGTGTTGGAATGATTAAAAAGAACTGATATCAAAAACGTCAATTTTCTATGTTTAAAGGAAATATTTTTCACGTAATAAGTCTCTTGATAATTCAACCAAAATAATAGCCTCACAACAACAATACACCTTTGAGCAAACTTCGATTTGGTATTTTGAGAATTTAACCAAAAAATAGCCACACAACAAAACAATGCTCTTGTAAGAACAATCTTGCATAATTACAGAACCACGTCCTTGACTGCACACTGTTTTGTTATGAAATTTATGTGAAGTACGTTGCTAACAAAACAGTGTGCAGTAGTCAAGGACGTGGTTCTGTAATTATGCAAGATTGTTCTTACAAGAGCATTGTTTTGTTGTGTGGCTATTTTTTGGTTAAATTCTCAAAATACCAAATCGAAGTTTGCTCAAAGGTGTATTGTTGTTGTGAGGCTATTATTTTGGTTGAATTATCAAGAGACTTATTACGTGAAAAATATTTCCTTTAAACATAGAAAATTGACGTTTTTGATATCAGTTCTTTTTAATCATTCCAACACTTGACGACTATTTCTACACGAAGTGTTTTTTGGGGGATTCAGTATACAACTACACTAAATGTGCTACTTGTGCTGTGGCGTATAATATCAGTAAATCACTTGGTAACGCCCGCACTATTCTGACTTGCCTTTAATAATCAGTATGAACAGAAAAGTGAAGTTTTACTAGATGTACCTACTTGTACATGAATATCAGAACATACCAAGACAGCTCTTTCGAGCTTATTTGCTCTCATCAGCAGGTAATAGTTCTGATTATCCATGCCATCAACTAACCTCTCTATTTTAATCACTATAAACAGAAAAAGGTTCCATTAATAGTTTAATTATCTAGTTCTAGTAGGCATATACATATAAATAATTTTCCAAGTTGTTATCATATTTGTGTTAATCACTTTCGTGATATCACAACTACTCAAACTCGCTCTACCAAATCTACGCTGAATCCGGGACTTGAGACACCGACCTCCAGGTTACAAGTCCGCTGCCTTATCGATCAAGCTACTGAGGTCGGTTTCCAATTTAATTTTCCAAGTATATATTGTTTTATTCCGTCAGTCAGTCAAAAAGGAGTCCGATTACCCCGACAGTTCAACAAAGAATCTCTTGAAGAGAAACAACATGCCTTCCTAGTAAACAAAATGGGGCACGACAGAAAATACTTGCCGTTCCTGGCCGTTATCTTCATTCAGTTCTGAAATTTAATCCCTGTAAACAGAGACCACTTTTGCCACCCTGCCTCTTGCCTGTAATACACCTTGTGAAACAAAATATAGCCACCCTTGCTTCTTGGAATCTTTTTGTCATTGAAGTATCTATCTCATGTTCATCTTCTTTTCCGGTTGAAGGGCCGAGGTAAGCCCTCCCATTACCCTTTTCAGGCAACGTAGATTGATAAGTATGTATTACTATATTTATATTATGTTTGTATATAAATTGTATGTTTATGACTTGTATGTGAATTCCTTGTTTGTTCTGCCGAGATGAGCCTCTGAAAGTCCCTTTACATTTACAGAGTGTGTCTAGAAACAAGCTGAGTTTCCTAAGGACAGAATGGAAACCGCCTGTGTTGTATACAGTTATTTACACTTTTTTGTTCAATTTATTCAGAAAATTAAGAATTTTACAAAAAGTATTTCCAAGGTAATTGTAAAATGGATCCCATCAGTTTTGAATTTGAATCACTGTATACATATAGATTAAAGAAAACATCATATTGCCAGCGTCTATGGCGCGTTGAATGCACCGGTTCTCGTAGGATCACCGAAAACAACGTCTAGCCAAGTGAAGACTTCGAGATGCTGGCATTCCGGCCCAACCAAGGCTGGGTGAGGTTAATGTGGGTAGCAGGTTTGTGAGTTTCCTGCGAATGGTAACACATAGTCGTGATATGACCATGCAGTGAAAGCGACGTTAAACCCCCAATAAAAAACATAATACTTGATATCAATATATTTGTAGAGCTTGAGATTCTAAAAAGACTTACAATTTTTTTTTTTAATTTTGTGTTAATCACCTTATTGATGTCACAAGTACTCAAATTCGCTTGAGCCACCGAATTCCAAGTTACAAGTCCGCCACCTTATCGATCAAGCTACTTGGGTCCGTCCAACGACTTACAGTGGTTTTTTTTTAGTTTATACTAGTTCTCTAACTACTCTATTTACTATCCACCACAGCACTGGTTTGAGGAAACTTTGAAAAACGACAGTATTCCCAGAAAGAACACAAACTTGGAGCATTTTGAAACTTTCATCATTTTTCTAATCCTTGTTCTGAAACCAACCGTTTTTTGTTTGTCTGACGTAAAACTCTTCTCTCTTCTTCTCTATTTTTCTCTTTTATATCTCCCTCTATTTCATCTATCTTTCTGTCTTTTGTTCATAATGCAGTCGCTGTCAGCATAATAAACTGCATACTTGTCATTTCTACATTTATGCACTATGTCAGCAATGTCGGCAACCACGAACAAGATATTTTTTTGATAGAACTTTCAGTATTCAAAGTAGGTTATAATATGAACTTGAAACCGAGAAAATATATGCAAATATTAGAGTTGTAAATAATGGGAAAAGATATACGAGTAATTATGCAGATGATTTTCGATCAAGCATACATAAATAAATCGTAATTTTTAATATTAGAAATTGGAAGTATTTTTTTTTTTTTTTTAAACGTGATAGCAGCATAAATTTCACATAGTCTTGAGCATTTAATCGATTCAGTGATTGGTAGATAACTAGATAATAATATACTCGAAAAAACTTTGTTATACCAATTCCAGCGATAAAAACTCAGCCGCATTGTGAAAATAGAGAGCATCCGGTAGATTCACTAATTGATTTAATCGTCTCACCATCACTAAGTGCATTTTTCACTCGTACAGTTAGTAGTTGTATTTAACAAGGAATTACTTTAACGTAATTATCTTCTCTCTGTTAATTGTATTTTTTTCCAATACTCATCTGCCTTTCATAACTGAAGTTTATTTTACAATATCAGAGAGGCAGGGGGGTGGAAAAGTGTTGAAAAAAATTGCTACAAAATTTTTCAGGCGTAAATTTATTTAATTTCTTTTTTACACTTTATGAATTCTCGAGTACTTAAAAGAAAAAAGTATAAAAAATGAAATAGGAGTGATACAGAGGGAGAGAGAAAAAAACATAAAGGTGGGACAAAGAAAGAGATAGAAAAGGAAGATGCATCATCAAAGGAGGACATTCACGAATGGGAAAAAAGGGATAATTTTAACGATTCAGTAGAGCTAATTGCACTCTGCTCTGAAACCCTTTTCCTTTGGCATCCCCGGACTAAAAATTACCTACATATTATAGTAGAATACCTACACGCACAGTGAAAAATATTATCTAAATAACTGGGCATATACTTAGTTCTTGTAGTAGTACGTTTTGGTGACACAAAGTATGTCTCAAACCCTGAGCCACATAAGATGTTTTTTGTTACTTTGTGCTAGGTATAAGAATAATTGGTTGGATAAGGATTAGGTTTACTATAATAAATTGTCTGACCTGTTTGCAGGGTTTTCGGTGAAACCCTTGCACTGGTGTACCCTGGTAATCAAGTGGTTAACGCGGTAGTCTGATAATCCAGGTAGCGTAGGGATCCGTTGGTTCGAATCCCACCCAGTGCACGAATTTTCCCTCAATAGTTTGAGTTTGTGACCACATAATAATAATAAGACGTGGGCTTTACCCTGCATTCTCTGGGAATCGTACCAGTTACCCACATAATTGTCACCCAGCCTGGGTAGGGCCGGAAATACCACACTCACGTGGTTGGAGGGAACAGAATTTTCTTCGAAAAGTCTGCTCCAACCGGGAATCGAACTCAGGAT
Source organism: Bactericera cockerelli (assembly GCA_024516035.1). Classification (NCBI taxonomy): domain Eukaryota; kingdom Metazoa; phylum Arthropoda; class Insecta; order Hemiptera; family Triozidae; genus Bactericera; species Bactericera cockerelli. The sequence continues at coordinate 23,268,324 of CM044958.1, forward strand.
GTCTGGACTACGGGCACTGGTCACAACCATTATGCCACGGAGTCCGATAAGGATTAGGTTAGTTTAGGATGGATTCTTAAGAATATATTTTCCTCTAGAGTGTTCCTGAGCTGACCTGTGTGTCACCCACCCTGGTAATCTGCGTCCCCCCACACCTCTCAGAAACCTCCAGGCCATGTCTGGCCTCCCTACCGAGTTTTAATACTAACTCATGAAACCCTAGTACAGGGGTTCTCAATCTTCTCAACTGTCCCAATAGCTTCTATGACCGGGTCGAGCCACTAAAATTGGCTACAAGTTCAAAATAGACTAGGGTTTTTTTACCATTGTCTTTTAGAGTCCTGTAATTACTTGTCATTTTGAAAGCTAGCTCTGCTATTGAAACTAGGGCTTTTTTTCATAACTTTTACTATTATAAGGCGTTTTTTTCTGTGTTACTTTCTGATTAGAAAAAAAATTGGTGAGCAATACCTTATTAGTATGTGCGCCGATCGTCTCAATACTCAATATCACCCTTAGACACCTACTGAGAACCACTTACTGTATCGGCTGCGATATTTATTAGGTAGTAATAATTAAATAAGCCCTTAAGCTGTTTAATATGGGTTTGATACAGAAAACTCAATTGTGGGATCTCCTCATAAGTCTGGGTGTGTGTATATTAATATTCATATTTATCTCCCTTCCTGTCCCTATCTTTCTCACTCTCAATTTTTAAATTACAACCCTTCTTCTTCTTTCTCTCTCTCTCTCTCTCTGTCTCTCTCTCTCTCTCTCTCTCTCTCTCTCTCTCTCTGTCTCTCTCTGTCTGTCTCTCTCTCTTTCCCTTTCCCTTCTCTTAATTCCTTTTCTCTTTCTCTCTCCCAAGTTATAACTTTCCCTTTCACTCGATCTTACTCTATTTAATTTTCTCTCATCTTTTTAATACCTCTTTTTCTTCTCTTTCTCTTTCCTCTTTCAAGTCTATCTCTCTCTCTCTCTCTCTCTCTCTCTCTCTCTCTCTCTCGGTCTCTTTTATTTTCACTCTTAATTCTTTTTCTCTTTCTCACTTTGGTCGGTTCCTTTTCCCTCAATATTTCCAATTTTCTTTTTTCATTCTTACTACCTATTATTTTCTCTTTCTCTCTCCCACTTTGGTCGGTTCCTTTTCCTTCAACATTTCCAATTTTCTCTCTTCATTTTTACTACCTCTTTGTCTTTTCTTTCTATCTCCTCAAAGTGTCTCAATTTTTTTCTTTTGCTCTTCTTCTTTCTCCTTTCTCGTTGTACTTATCTTTCTTTAATTTTCTCTTCTCTAACTGTTTGTTCTCTACTCTTTGTCTCTATTTTGCAACTTTGCTCTTCTCTGAGTCTCTATTTTTCTATTTTCACGTCATTTTTTTCCTACTTATGGAAAATTCGTTTTTACTTTCTCTTTACCTCTTGTTTCTTTAATAAACCGTTCTATATCCTAGCTGTCTCTCTTATCTTTTATTTTATTTTTTTCTTTAATTTCCTTTTCTATATTTTTCTCTCTTTACCAAGATTATGAAAACCTAATCTTTTCTGTGTAATTATTTTCAACAAAATTAGTTATACTGTTATTACTAAGTAATCACTTTAATATTCACTAGCGTAATTACTTTTGAAAAGTTATTTTTATCAAATAAATTAATTTTGAAATTTAAGGTACTTTATATTTTAACCTCTTCTCTACGTTGAGAGGGATATTATTCAAACAAACTTATTTACTCTAAAAGAAACCTGCTTCTGCTTATTTTACATAATAATAATAATAACTGTTTCTACATAGATTGAATCTTTCACATTTTTTATTGCGTTTTATGCTCTATCCTTCAAGCAGTTGTTTGCAACATGCATATTTTCCAGATAGGTATTTACACAGTATAAAATAGGTACCCAACTACCCATAGATTGATTATCCAAAAATATTAGAGCAAAGAATTTCTTCTTCTCTTTACCATAAAGAACTTCTTTGTTTTTTTTTTTTTTTTTTTTTTTTTTGTCATAGATATTATATTTCTTACTACTACTACTATATTTCTTTGTGAACACATGCCAACGCATAATATTAGAAAATGAGTTGCCATTTTCCTTTGAGCCTCAATTCTACGTTTGATAATATTATCATACACTCCACTGCGTATTATGATGTGAGGTTTTATGAATAGTAATGTTGATAGTAATAGAAATATAAGTGCAGTACGTAGTGGACCTACCTATTCGAAGTAGTAGTAGCCAAAGTCACTTCCAAACCCTTGTACCTTCATCCAGGACACCAGTAACAATTTACTTAATACTCAAATTTGAACTAAGAGGATTATAATTGTATGTCCTAATATAAGGTTCTATGCAATTCTGTCTCGTGTTTTGAATCTCTTCATGTACCTTTAGGTTTAAGGTGGAGTGTTGAAAGTTAAAAAAAAAATTGATTGAGAAAATGACCTTTTTTGTTCCCTTTTTGAACAACCTGGATACTACATAGGACTTAGCAGTTGCTTCGAATGCCAATACATAAACATAATATTTAGGTACCTGTGTACAAGACACTATGTACCTAATAAAATTCTTTGAGGAAAACTCATGCATTGAGGGGATCCATCACCTCGACCTCACTGGTTTTCAAATTTTAATTTTAAGACTTGAGAAATTTGCTGACCCGATAAACAGTTGCTTGATATTTATTAGGACATGTCCATAATCGTTACATGCTGTTTCACAAGACCAGTGACCATAAACATAATAACAAAATAACTAGCAAAATTATAAAACAATATGATATTATTTTGTATTTGACTAGAATATATCATGTTCCCCACATCAGTAATAGGTACGTGGAAAACATAAAACCTGAAGAGGTATAAGACTTTCCAACTCTGGATTTTCCTAATAGCAAATAATGATAAGGAAACTAGCGGAGCTGTGAGGTGCATGCAATTGAGATGATAAAACAAATTGATTTTCATTAGCCCGTACCTGCCTGCTGTGTCTGTGCTAGACTGTATGAGTTCAAATGTTTTTTTTTTTTTAATCACTGAAAAAGTAATCCATATCAACCTCACCCAGCGTGAATTGAGCCGGCGATGGTCAGCATTATGATGATTCATAATTTGACTGGTCAGTCTGGTCACCTATCAAGTGGAAGAGATTGTCATAGGCAATAACCCCGCCATTAGGACATACGTATATAGGTATTTTTTTTCCTGTTTACATTAATTTTGTATTTTAATTTTTACCATTATTTGTTTGTATATAATTATGTTCTCCTAATAAAGCGTTTCATAATAATAATAACAAGTCCTTGCTTCTCTGTTTGTCAACCAGAGACAGAAGAAGTCAGGCACTTTTTTATAGTCCCACACCTAAATGTCTGATCTATTCAATCTAACCTACTGTTTGTCACCCAGAAATTGGAAATGGATTGTTAAACTAAGAAAATTTTGTTAAAAATATCTCTGTGATATGTTTTAGATAGGTACCGCTGAAGAAGATCATGGGTTAAATATCTAATAATAAGTTCCCATTTTCATTTCGTATGAAGTAGATAGTTGGATTACACATTTATGTAATGAGATATATGTATGCAGGCACCTATAACAGTATTAAGGGTATGAGCAATTCACTCGTTTGGATTTTTGCCTGGGGATTCTAGATTACATGTTTGCCATACTCTTACCTCTTTAAATACTAGTAGACGGTTATGTAAATGAAGAGACGTTTGATATACATATTACGTACGTACATTAAATGATAAATATAAATTGATTTTTTTTATAAATATAAATTAGAGTTGGAATTTTTTACTGCTTTGAAGAATACTTATAGTAGGTAACCCATCATGGTGAGTACTTAAGTAGTTAAGATTTAAAATTATTGTCCTTATCCTTATATCGAACTTCATGACTGCTAATTATGAGTGAACCCACCCGGGATTCGAATCCAGTTCGAAAGAATAATCTGGATGAGGGATACCAGAGAGGTCGTACCTAGATTATAGGAGAAATAGAGGGAGCCTAGAAAGGAGCATAGGCAACAAAAAGTATGAGAATAGAGAGGTTTTTAGAGGTATAAGGAAATGAGACAGGGGAGACAGAAGGAAACAGAAAGAGAGGGGGAGATTCTGTCCTATGTCAGACTTGTAATTGTTCAGGGAATTGCAAACAGATGAATATTTTACGATTTTCTTCCCATTCCTTTCCATATTTTTCTATTTCCTTCTCTTTTTTTTTTTTTTTTTTTTTGTTTCATACTTTTACGTCATTTTCCAATTCTGTTTTTTTCTTGTCTTTCTCTGCCTCCTAATTTTTCTTTTTTTCTTCTTCTTTTTGTTCTCTCCTCTTCCTTAGTCTTTTTTTCTCTTCAAATCACCATCCTTCTTCTTCCATAATCGTTTATGTAGTTCTTTCTTCTTTAGTTTGAATTCATTATTATATTTTCTATTTACTTCAAACCCTCTACATTATTTGTCCCATTGAACAGATTTACTTTGTTTTTCCGTATATTGTTCTTCTCCATATAAAGAAACAAAGTGGAAATTGTGCGAGAAAGGGAGAGCTTTTTTATTAGATTTTTAGATTAGAAAAAGAGACAGTTCTATCTCTCTGGAGATTGGTATTATAGCGTTATTTCTCTGAGTGTTAGTAGTTAGTATAGTAATGTCAGTTTAACGAGCCGTCCTAAACTGACACTTTAAATAGGACACTATTTTTTATTATATACAAGCGGGCTGTCGCCCGCTTTGCGGGCCGAGGCATGGCCGTGAAAGCAAAAAATCCTTTTTCGCCAATGGCAGGTGTTGTAGTGGGAATTTCGAAAAATCCCGTCTTATTGCACATCTAGACTATAAGACAAATCTACCTACCAAATTTCAGCTTCCTAGGACTTACGGTTTGGGCTGTAGAGCGATGATCAGTCAGTGGTCAGTGAGTGACTTTGACATTTATATATTAAGATTTCTCTTAATGCAGCCGTTCTCTTAATGCAGCCACAGGTCATTATTCATACAAGTAAAAAACTACTTAATGATATGACCATGCATACAGTTGAAAGTAACGTTAAACCTAAAAAAAAACTTTTAATTTATCCTCACGAGCTACGAATGGTCCTCAGACATTGGACTTGGAATAGTTCTCGAGGGTTTGAAATTAAGTGGTTTTCCATCCAACTCCTAACCTTGCTAGACGTTACTAAACTTTAGACCATTTGGGATTTGGGAAAGAAATTGATTGGAATTACAGGTGATCCCCCCCCCCGTTCCAATCACTTTCTTTACCAAAAAATTGGGCTAGCCATTCAAAGAGGAAATGCTTCTTGCACCCTCTGTTCCCTTCCCGAAGAACGGTCCCTGGGACAAGTTTTTTTATATTTAATAAAAAAACATATTTATAAAAAAAATCAGTCAGTATAAATAGAAAAGTGAGAAGCTGTATTAGGAGAACTAATGTCAATGTGTCATAGACGCTGACTTGTTATTATTTTTATTTATTTTTCATTGGACGGCTCTTTAGCATCTGGGTCAATGGAGACGGAATACAACCTTTACTCTGTCCCAGTAGTTCAGTGTTAAAGGCGGCACTCTGTGAAACGAGAGGTTGCGGGTTCGAAACCCAGCCGGGACAAGAGAAGTTATCCTCCCATTTGGGATTTTTACCACATAATAATACGTCTTGGGCTTACTGCTGGATGGAGTCTTCTTTTACTCTGTCTTATCCCGCTTAAGCAGGGTCGCCGTAGTTCAACCTCATGGTTGAGGTTGGTGGGTTTTGGCACATTTTTACGGCTGGATGACCTTTCTAACGCCAATGATTCTATTTGATTTAACGTACTAGATTATGACGAGGGTTTTACCTTCCATTCGCTGGGAATCTTACCAGGTACCCACATTAACCTCACCCAGCCTGGGTAGGACCAGAAATGCCAGCCTCACATGTACGGAGGGAATAGAATTTTCTATGTGAAAAATCTGCTCCGACCGGGGATTGAACGGATCTCTGGACTACGGGCAGTATTCACAACCGTTACGCCACGGAGGCTGGCGGTTTACTGTTGGAGTAAATGGGACTTAATCGGGCAGTATAAATAAGGCGATATTATTTTTTATTATTATTACTCTCTTTACAATGACTCTCTGACCTCTACAACCCGACGCCAGAACGATTCAGAACAGAACATTACCCTATCCGCCGAGCCGTGGGTTATTTCATGCTTGTCTGTTCTGTTTGCTGCAATAAAGCAAGCATAAGACAGCTCTGTATGTGAAAAATCATTGAGGCAAACTGGAAAAAAAGAACGACCATTTTGTATTACGGTTAAAGAGATGAAATAATAGGCTGGTGGGTGGAAGAGGGATTTGTGAAATACGACAGAGAATTGTTAGTTTGTTTGTGAAGCCGTTATTTAAACAGACACATGGAATTCAACACATCGTCAATGTAAATATAAGACATTTCTTGATAAAGATACTGCGAAACATGGACAACCTTATGAATCGATATTTGTACTTTTCAAAAATCAAATGAAAGTTCTTTGATTTTTGACGTTTTTCAGGACTTATTAGAGATTGGTTCGAGTTCCACAAGAGAAGCCTCAATACCACTACGACCTTTATTATATCTATTGTGAAAAGTTGAATCTATATTAGTTTTAACGTCCTATTTATTTTATTTATTTAGAAACTCTTTATTAGTAGGAAGAACATATATACAGACAAATAATGGTAAATATAAAAATAGACAATATTAGTGATATAAACAAGGAAAGAAAAAAACAAAACAAAAAAAAACAAATTATATACATATGTTAGGACGGGGTTTTACCCTCCATTCGCTGGAAATCGTACCAGCTACCCACATTAACCTGACCCAGCCTGGGTAGGGCCGGAAATCTCAGCTTCACGTGTTCTAAGTTGAACTTAGGATCTCTGGACTATGAACAGTAGCTACAACCATTGCACCACGCAAGCTGGCTTTCAGGACCTATACAATTGTGCAAAAATAACTTCTGTCTACACATCTCCAAGTCTAACTGTATGACTTTTTTTCGTTCTTTGGACATTTGGACAACAACCCCTACTATACATAGTCTTGGCTCAGTACAGAGTTACCTGGGCGTCCAAAAGTACTCAACAGAGTGAATTTTTACCCCAACCCAGGGACCTGGGCAACAAGCAAGCTCCCTTCGCCTCGTCAATTAAGGACTTAAAATTCCGAACACACTTGTGGAGTAAATTGGAAATAGCTTCAGCTCGGGAAGGTGGGCTGCTTCGGTCTTGAAGAGCGGGATCCAGGGCTTGTGTCAGATCAAGCAAAAGGGTATGTCACGCGCCGTCAATACCTGCATGCGTAGATGAATTTAAGCCTGAGAATTCTGCGTTCCGGCGGAGAAGGCTCACACAAGAAAATTATTAAAATGAAATATTTGTTGAGGACGAAAGTACGCGTCGTAAACTCGTTCAAGCTTTTCCGAACTACAGGGTGTGACAGTAATGGTAGAAAATAATACTATGGATTTTAAGCTAAGATATGTTGAATACAGAACTGTGTTGGGCACGACGCTTCGTGTGGTGAAAACCTTTCAGTAAAGTTTGCATGGTTATTTCAAGTTGGAGCCATTTCAAATTTCAAGTAGGTACCTGTTTGAAACTGTTCAATAGAAAAGGATTGCTAATATTCTCTTTGTGATACTTGATGCTAGGTTTCAAAAATATAACCAACAATAACGTGGATATTGAAAAAGGCCACATTTTTCACGTTGAAATATCCAACAGTGGAAATATATGTAGGTAAATGAGTAATACTATACCAGGCTGGGTGAGGTTAATGTGGGAATTAGAGGTTTGTGAGTTTCCTGCAACTGAGGATAACACCCCCGTCGCGATATGACCTAGCTGTTGAAAGCGAACTTGAAACCCAAATTAAAAGATAAAAAGTTATTCAGTGCGTTGTAGCTCCATTTTCCTTCAGTACTTCGTCTGTTGTACAAAAACCGGATAATAATTTACTACTTATTAGTTTTAGACCGGGGAATCAAAGCAAAACACCTATTGTGGTAGGTCCTTACAATTTATTTTATTTATTTTAAAATCTATTTTTTGTAGTTTCATTGCAGAATTGGTAATAACGTACCACTGGAATATGCGTGCTCTGAAATGCAACACTGTTGGTGCACCCTGTAGCTCAGGGTGGCAACACTGGCAACCCTCGCTGCAGCTTAACGGCGGGTATTTATTCTTAACATTTTGTAAATTGGCTGATGAAGAGTGAGGCAATTAGGTGAATTAGGAAAAGAGAGAGCGAGGACGCAGGAACTATGACGAATATGACGGAAGACGTGAATGAAAAGAGAAAGAGAAAGATGGAGGGAAAAGGGTATGAAAAGATGGAAAGGTAGAAAGAGGGAAAGAGGAAAAAAAAGAGAGGGAGATAAAAAGAGGAAGATAGAGGGAAAAGGGAAAGAAAAGAGAGAGGGAGATAAAAAGAGGAAGATGAAGGGAAAACGGTTTGAAAAGGGGGTGATAAAGGGAGGGAGGGAGAAATGAAGCGGAAGAGAAAGTAGTCGAGAGAGTAATTTCGAGAGGAAGAAAGAGTTTGAGTGAGTACTGCATGGAATTCTCTCTCTCCCGTGAAATATGAAAACAATTTTAAGCACACTTAATTAAAAGCAAATTTCCTTCGGTACAGGAAAAAAGGACAGAGAGTTGCGATAGAAAGAGAAAGAGAGAGAGAAAGAGAGAGAGAGAGAGAGAGAGAGAGAAAATTGCCTGGGCTTGTGAGAAAATTATACAAACGTCAGATGAAGTGGTGGAAATGAATGTTTTCTCGGCGAAGTTAGAGAAAATATTGTGAGAGGTTCTATTTGCCTTTGCGCCATCTTCTTTCACTTCTTATTAATGAGTAAAAGGTAAACATTAAGTCATCTTGTGGTAGCTATATGGCGACTCAATTTTTTAGAAAAATACTTAAGTTTTAAGCTAAGGTATCAATATTATGACAAGTTACTGCTGGAATAATGGGGCTTAACAGTCCTAATCGGGCAGTATAAATAAGGCGATGTTATTATTAAGTATTATTATTTGTATTAATCACAATCGTGATATCACAACTACTCGAACTCGATTTTTTTAAATTTATGCTTACGACTTGGGACTCAAACCACCGACCTCCGGATTACAAATCCGCCGCCTTATCGATGAAGCTACTGAGGTCGGTAGATATTATGTTAATCCAAGAGATTTTACAAACATATTAAGCCCGTGGCAACAATTATTAGAAAACTGTTATTTTACTGAAATGTTTCGTTGACATAAAACCGCGTCCCTACCGCTGTTTTCAACAATGTTGATCAACACTGCATCAACAATGTTGATCCCATTAAAAATTTCCACACGCTCACACTACATGTAAAATTGATCAACAACACATTCAAAACCTGTGAGGACGCGGTTCAAGATTACACCGTCACATACAGACCGAAACACACTACACACTTTCAATTGGAATGTACGAGTATTTTATACACACGTAATAGGCATACATAAAATTATTTATTCATACTAACACCCCTGGTAAAAAGCCATTTTTTACGCCAGCGTCGATGGCGCGTTGCATGCCGAAGATAAGCAACGTCCAGCGAGTTGAAGACTTCGTGATGCTGGCATTCCGGCCCAACCCAGGCTGGGTGAGGTCAATGCGGGTAGCAGGTTTGTTTCCTGCGAATGGAGGGTAAAACCCCCATCGTGTATGACCATGCAGTTGAAAAACGACGTTAAACTCTATAATAAAAGAAAAAGCCATTGTTTGAAATTATTGTTTTTTTTTATAAAAACAAGTGTAGGTATGTGGCTAGACTACAAGCATACATACATAATTATTGGTCTATTTGAGTTATTAAAGTAAGAATAGATATATTTATAATCACATTATTGTGATTTCTGCTGTGGGGCCAAGGGTATTTTGTTATTCGTAATGATTAAAATAATAAAAGATATTTATTTTTCATAAAAAACATGTCATACTTTGTGAAATCTCATATTTTTCTGTAATACTTCAAAAAATAAATTAAAAGTAGCATTATAGTAGTTGTTGACGTCAATATGACTACAACAGAAGTAGGAAACACAATATGAAAGAAAGAGAGAAAACGGGAGAGGAGAAAGAGGAGAGAACTCCATTATGTTTTAATCTTTACCTCATTCCATTTTTTTTTTTTTTTTTCTGCAACGTGCATTGCTAATATCTTTTCGTGACTGAAATTCAAAAGTAGATAAAGATAGGAAGAGACGGGGAGATAGCGGGTATAAAAAACAGGACAGGTAGAAAATAGAAATAAAAAATTGTAGAAAGACGGATATAAGAAGAATTAGACACAAACCGGAAGGAAATGAAGAGAGAGAAGGGAAATTAAAGGAGAAAATAATGAGAAACAACAGAGAGAGAGATAGAGTGAGAGAAAAATGGATATCCAGAGTATTCTAGGGGAAGAATGAGTGAGAAAACGACGGGAAATGATAGTGAGAAGAGAGGGGAAGTGAGATTAAATGTGTGTGCAAGAGAGAGTTAAGAGGAAAAAAACGTATTAGTCATATTAGTGTGTGAGAGAGAAGAAGATACCGTGAGACTGAGATAAAAATTCAGAAAGATAGATAAAAAGAAAAAGAGATAAAATAATTAAGACTAATACTAAAGTCCCATTATAAGACTACTAAAGCAGTAAGCCCAAGACATATTATTATGTGGTAAAAATCCCAAATGGGAGGATAACCAGATAGAGTTGGTCCCGGTTGAGTCTCAAACCCACGACCTCTAGAAAATTTGGATTCACAGAGTGCCGCCTTTACCACTGAGCTACCGGGATATTGAAAGAAAATCAACGAGGGGGGATTAAGAAAATGATGGAAAAATGAGAAAATCAGTCAAGAGAGTAAGAGAGAGAGACAAGAGAAGGAATAATAAATTAATGATGTGTGCAAAAGTGCAGAAATATGTTAACTCGTTTTTCTACTGTGTACAAAATTAGGATTAGAAATGTCATGAGTCATGAGAATCATCATAATATATCCATGTGCAACAGCTTTACCATATGGCCACTGGTATGAATTATATATTATGTATAATATTGTAGCTAGGTATAGGTATTGTTGATAAAATAATAAAAAAAATACTTCCGAGTATGTAATTATAATATCTTTTACTGAAATTTCTTCATATACCTACACTACAATGTATTTTTTTCTCAATTTATACGCAATATCACGATTACTATTGTCCAACTTCCCATTGAAATTTTTAATAGAATAAAATTGTTTCAAATAGTAATCTTCCACATATTAGTTTTATTACTTTGCGCATACATTTCCGACGTTTTTGAGAAAAAAAATTTCCCTGTGAAATGAAAATAAAAATCTTGTTCAAGATTGCACCGTCACATACAGACCAAAACACACTACACATTCTCAATTGGAATGTATTTTATATGTACATAGGTAATAGGCATACATTAATAAAATTATTTTCATACTAACACCCTTGATAAAGAGACCCATGAAATTATTGTTTTTAAATAATAATAACACTTTTTCGTGGTAGTTAACCACCAGGCGAGGTTAATGCTCAAAGGTTCAAATACAGGTAGGTAATAGAAAGTCGTTGAATGTTCTCACCAGTTTATTACATCACAATATTATTTCTGATAGTCTTTTCTAAAAAGAAATTGCTATGTGCTGCTTTCTCTATTAAATTTAGAACTATTGCACCCACACCAGTTTATTAATAAAAGTATGTAACTACTTTTAAAGCGTAAATCAGATAATAGTGCACTGGTAGTCAAGTGGTTAACGGTATAGTCTGGTAATATAGGTAGCGTAGGGATCCGTTGGTTCGAATCCCACCTAGTACATGAATTTTTCCTCATTACTTTGAGTATGTGACTACATAATAATAAGACTCTGAGGGTTAGATGGTAGAAAATTCTTTGAGCATTAACCTCGCCTGGTGGTTGGTTACCTTCCACTAAAGAGTGTTATTATTATATACTTTCTACTATTATATATATAGGGGAGACCGCTGATGTTAGGGACGATTTTTTCTTAGGATTTTTATAATTTTTTCCTTCAAAGATTTCTTGTTGAAAGTAAATACCATAGATCTAAAATTTAGTTTTTCACGTTTAGGCAACACATAATATAATTTAACTATAAGTGAAAAAGAGATTTTTCCATTTTCCCTCATTAACTTTTTTGTCCCTAACATCGTAGGAGCTGTGTTGTTAGGGACACCGTCCACGATGTTAGGGACCTGTTATTCTAGATAGGAAATATAAATGATAAGGCAAAAATTATTTTTTCCAAAAAAAGTTGTAATTTAAAACAAAATAATAAGAGATCAGTTGGTAAAATAATATCTCTGATTTTTCTTAAAAAATAACAAAAATTTAACAAGATATGATCTGTTTAACAACAGATATCACACACATAATATATGCAAATATGCATCCACAGAAACTGAGACCCTCTGTGTCTTCATCTTATACCGGCGATTAGGCATATTGATGATGTCTATCTGAAACGATGAAAAGACACACAATATTAAAGTTTTTGGATAAAAACCATCGAGTGATTAAAAACTTGACAAGAACATCTGCTCAATTTCGATTGGAGATGTTAGGGACACTTTCCTTGCTGTCCCTAACATAGTGTCCCTAACATAGATTCACTACCCATCACGTCATAAAACAATTTTTGTATTGAATAAATATCTTTTAAAATGAATCACTATACGCTAAAGCACCACAAGAATATATTAAACTCATTTTATAAGTTTCTAAACACATGCGAATAAAAGTAGAAAATACAAAAATAAAAAACTTGGATGCAAAAAAAAACTTTGCACCATCGAAAACATAAAAAATGTCTTACCTGAAAAAGCCGAACCCCTATCCTTCGAATCTCAACCGGAAATAAAGCGGTGTTGAATTGTGATGGTGTAATTCGACGCACAGGCCTACTGTGCTCATCAAACCAGAGGAAACAAGCATGTCCCTAACATGTCAGTGTCCCGAACATCAGCGGTCTCCCCTATATACTGTTATTAATGTACATCTAGTACAACTTCTCACTTTTCTTTTTATACTGATTTTATACTGATACTTAATTTTGTCAACTGTGAAAATACTTTTAGTTATTTACCTGAAAGGGGAGCTCTACTTACCAAAGGTGCAGCGTTAGAGATTTTTTTAACATAGAGGACCTATCTAACCGTGAATAATGGAAATTTTCTCTCCCTATTTGCATGGCTCAAAATTTTGGGCCCGAAAATCAGATAAAATAAATGTAACAAAAACCAGCATTGACTTCCTTTTTGTGTGAAAATGTTCAAACTAGCAAATCCTATCTCTCTTTCCCTTTCTCTTTCTTTGTCTCTCTCTCACTCATACACACACACTTTTTTATCTCTTCTTCTACATCTCACTCTCTCACATACATAGGTAAGTAAGTACTCCTCTCTCTTTTTATTATTCCTGACATACTAACATTTTGTCTTCTCTTCACTTTTCTTTTTTCTTTATCTATCTCATTTCAGCATTTCTGTTCTCCTCCTATTCAGATTCTCCTTCTCCTCTTCATTTTTCTCTCTCTCTCCTAATCCGACTTGTTATTTATTTCGTAGATATTCAAATTCGACATTTCCCTCTACTACCTTCCTTTTCCTTTTCGTTCTTTCTATTTTTTTATGTAACTTTTTATGTGTATTTTTAGATACGAAATTTCGGATGTTGTTTAGCATGTATAATATTGTATAAACTACACACAATACATGTATAAAAAAAAATTACTGAACAAATTTTATGTTATAGGTACTGTTGATGTGTATACGGATATACCTAACTGTCACTGTCTATAGACACTAAACCTAGTTTATAAATTTAATTAGGTAGTTGATAGGTATATAAAAACAATTAAAAAGGTTGTATACCTATAATACTTTTTATGACTAAAATTAGGTTATATACCTATTATTTTATATACCTATGAAGCTAAATTTATGTGTTTCTTATAAGAAATGTATGTGTTTCTTATAAGAAACACATAAATTTAGCTTCATAGGTATATAAAATAATAATTAATATATAACCTAATTTTAGTCATAAAAAGCTGAAGTTTATGTAAAACCTATTAATACCCAAAGGAAAAGTATTTACCTAATGTTAGCCAAACTCTTGTATAAAGGTACCTCATCTACATTCCTTGGAGGATTATATTAAATTTCAAATGGTATCATAAATAAATAACTCAGGTCGAGGGAAAGGTGGATCCCCATTGAATATTAATAGAAACGTATAGCTAGGACGAAGGCAATAGGGTAACATATTATTATATTCAATATTAATATGACCGTAAGATGAAGGTATCTCTTCAAATATATGTTCAGTTTTTCCTTTCAACATAACTTTCTAATAGGGGAGAAAAAAAACTTATTTTTTCCATTTCCATTTCCATTTTTTTTTTTTTTTATATAAAAAATTGAATAGAAAAGGAAAACCCTCAAAGCATGACCATGACCATAGCAAAAATTGAATATCCTTTTTTCTATTCATTATATACATATTTTACCGTTATGAGAAAGAGCTTCATTTGCATAACTTATGTATGTGAGTAGGTTTCTTTCATTCGCTGGAATGCTGTAGTCAAACTGCACATAAGATGTTGGTGTGCCAAGTGTAAATACCATTCGCTATGTAAGCACATATTATTGATCTTATGTCTTTTGATATCTCAAAAAATAGAAAATTGTTGCAGCTTGTTCCCCGGTCAGATAATAATATCAACCATGGATTTTCATTTTATTCCATACAACAACTTGTTCAATTGTTCATGTGGGTTCTTCGGTTCAAATACCAGCGAAAGAACTTTTTTTCAAATCAGATAGAGTATGGAAGGAGTCAAAATACAGCAAAATTATAAAAGGCAGGAACAAAAAGAAATTGTTTTTTTTTTTCTTTCTTTTTGCTCTCCTGAAAAATTTGAAAATATCACTTACGCCCCTTTCTCATTCCATGGTCGATATAACCCCTACGCTGCTTCTGTTCACAGGTCGCTCCCACAATCACGAGTTCGTCCTATTCAGGCTGGGGACTGCGGCCTCGGCCGGCCTCCGTACGTTCGTCGAGTCCGGCCAGGCCGACACGCTATCTGATGTCGGCCAGGGACACCTCGGCCTGTTTGACATCTTCTCTGCGGCCCCCATCGCGGCCGGAGCGGGCCGTACCGAGAGTCAGTTTTTTGTTGATGGGAACCATTCGAGGGTGAGTTATAACAATACCTAGCCTAGTATTAATTTACATATTTTACTTCAAACAAAGACTTGCTATAGCCGTCCAAAGAGGCAATGAGGCGGCCATACTTGGCACATTTCCTGTGAACCAAGAGCTTGATGAGGCTTTTGTACTATGATTATACCAAATATAACATTTCAAATAAACATAGGTACCTAAAAAAAAAAAATTACATATTCATGATTATGAAAATAGTTTTTGTATTAATTTTTTACTAGGCATTATTTGACCTGGATTTCAGGGGAGACTTCATACTAACTGCGACCTAATTAGATCTTTTTATTAGGTACTTATGAGAAAAATTTTGGCTACTTATGAGAAGATACTTTTGGTCATGATGTAACAAGAAAAATCATTTTCTCATAGCACGGTGGGAAACCATCTCGTGAGCTAAAAGTTCCTTTACACAGGGGGAAACAGATAGTTAAGCAAAATAATTGCTATCAACGGGGTCACTAACACCAGCATATTTCACATCCCAAACGAAGCTCCCTGATGAAATATGACGTTTAGGAAATGAAATATTCCACCCTAGGGATCCGGGGACATAATAGCAGCTAATTCCGGACGAAGCGGTATTAATACTGGGCGCATATGACAGGGTTCCTCCCCTGACGAGAGCTAGTTAGGTGAGGGACATTTCCTTTGGGCTTAATAATTTAATAACACCCTGCCTGTCGATGCCATTGGGTTAATTCGGGTTTGTCGTTGTGAAACATTTCATTCTGACTTACTCGTGACTTGGGATAAGCTAAAGAGTGGATTATATGCATATTTTATCAGGGTTAAATATTTGGGCTTAATAATTTCATGACTAGGACACTTGTCAATATCTGAAACCCAGAGATAAATATTAATTCTAATTTCGTTTGGGATTCTAATTTATCTTCTAATTTCATATATGTAATTATGAAAATTTTCAATTTATTGAGAATACTAGAAGATGACATAATTATAATATTAAAAGCAAAATTAATAGACAAATTCTATAGCTTAAATCATTTCTAAGCATCGGTTTTCCCTATCTTACACAGTACACAATCCGCGACTTAGCACCACAGAGGTATAACAAAAGCGTCCATAATTTCGCCCTGAATTATATAATAGGAACCAATATGTTTTAATAAAAGCGCTCAATTTGCTCAGTGGTATGTTTCTCGCTTACCAAGCGGAAAATCCCGGGTTCGAACTTTAGAGCCGACAAAATATTGTATTGAATAATCGGTTACTGTTTTTTTTTAAGTGATATCTTCCGGTGCGTTCGTGTTGACTCAGCACCTAAATGGGAAGTATTGTGCCACTTCTCACCTATCAGAAGGGACAGGGGAGGCATACCACGGAATGGCCATAAGCTACAACACAGACCACAAACGTCTACAGTACCTAGCTGCTGTTTCGTAGTTAAGAAATAGATCTATGAATGTGAAACACTCTTGAATAAATTAATAATGGTCAAAATAAAGCACTGTCCTGATTCTAATAAAAAGTATAGACTCTTTGAGATCTCGAGATATAGATGGTCTCTAGAGAAATCAATTTAATCTATGACATTCAAGATTGTTGTAATAGTTCAGTACCTTACCAGAAAACCTGGCTGGAAAGAGCCCTTTTTGATCTTTTCTATTTCTTGTGTATGACTTGCATGCTAAATCTCTCTCTCTCTCCTATTCTCTCTCTTCCTCTCTCTCTTCCTCTCTTCTCAATCTCTCTCTTTTTTCTCTCCCCCTTTCCAATTATCTCCCTTTTTTTCACTAACCCGCACTCACCCTTTCTCTCTCTTCCACCTCACTCCTTTTTCATCTCTCGCTATCTCTTCCTCTTTCTCTTTTCTTCTCCTTTATCGCCTCTCAGCACATGTATGCGTGATAAATTTAGATTAGAATCATGTATCTATAAGTTCTATATGTGACATGAACCTCAAAGTAAATTAATATTTTCATCCCCTCGGAGGAAATTGAATTTTGTGACAATTTTCATAATTTCCCCATGTACCACAACATAACTCTCCTTCTCTCCTCTAGTTTTGAATAATATTTCAAAGTACGGGGTGTTAGAGGAACGTAAATTTTGCACATCCGTGGGGTTTAATACTCTTAATGCCGACTTCAGTAGTTTGATGGACGGACTCGTAACATAGAGGTCGGGGGATCGAGTCTCAAAAGTAGATAATTTTAATGAGGCTTGATTTGTAAAGTGTAACGTCACACTGTAACCATTCATTGATAGTACTTGTAAGAAGTGTATATTATTAATTAACGATAGAGATAATCAATAATTACGGTATTATAATATTATAATAAAGGACTCCATCAATACCTTTTTTTTCCTCCGTTCATAGAGTTAAAAATGTGATATTACACAAAATAAATTTAATAGTTTAACCCTTATTAACCCGAGTTTTTTTTTCTTAAAATGAATTAGAAAAATTATTGGATCTTGTTAATTACTCAATTTAAACAAACTTTTTCCCTTAACTTTTTTTTCTCCATATTACCGTTTGTCCACAATGGGGTGTTGCTTAGATGCAACGCGGGGCTAATGAGTGGTATAAAAAGACTTTTTTTAAATAGCTGAAATAACAAATTGAAAAAGTTTTATTAATCATCATTTTACATAGTTATAAAAGTATAAACAAAAACAAATAGTAAAAAAACAATTATTGCAACTAAATTTAAAATTTTCTTAGTTAATAAAGGTCAGAATGTCAGCGTCAGCGGGGGTTATGCTTAGAATGTCAGCGGTGAGACTAGGGTCTCACCCTGTGATAAGTCTCGAAACAACTTACACAAAGACCTACATTACACTTTCTATAGGATGTGTGCATTATACTGGTACAATAAGCGCCAGTACATCGACGGCGTTTCTTGCCTTCATTAACCACGACCAAGTGAGTCTGAGTAGCGCCTGTGGTCTGAGGGCCGGTCGGCCTCCTTGTGTCGGAGGGACACCATGAGTTCGCAAGTAAGAGGTTGCAATGGCTCTTTCGAACTGGAGTTGAGTCATTTTCTCAACATGTTACATGTTGTATAGATTCCAAGCATTTTGAGCACTGACATCAAGTGTCCACGAGAAGATGGCCCACCACCATTTCTTATTACGGATCGCTCTGCGATGTCTGTTGATGTTCTCATCCATCAAATCTGTCCCTCCCATGTATTTTTGTTATATTCAGTAACTGCAGATGGTTGTCTAACCTTTACAACTCGTTTTAGAACACTTGAGTATCTATTTACATCAGAGATGGGTTGCACAGAGTGAATGGTAGAAGCTAATGTAACTGCTGCATTATCTTTCCAGGGTAATAATTCTCATATGAAATAGGCATGGTAATAACCCCGCGTTGCGAGAATGCAACACACTCAAATGGGATTCCATAGAGCAGTAATAATTGTACTTTTGACTACAAAATAAGTAATAATGGATTCCAGGGGCTTTCATTAATTTAAATAATTAAACAGACAATAACAATTAAAATTAATTGAAAAGTAAAATTGAACTTACCGTCGAAAGTCCGACATTTTAATTTTGAAAAATAAACGCCATGGCGTTTATCTCCTCTGCTTGCACCTCTTTTACAAAATGAGGATGTTTTCTTTCGAGGTGATAAGAATCTTTTGTTTACATTGCAGATCACGTAATTTCAATGCAAAGGTACTAACCAAAAGAAAGAAAAAAATCAAAAACCAGGCCTACCACCAGTGTTGCGTCAATGCAACGCGGGGTTAATAAGGGTTAAATTGTAGGCGTAGTGAGGCCGTAACTGAGTAAAACATTTTGTCTCGCCATGTTTCAAAACGTTTCACGATGTTTCATGATCCACTCTTCTTTTAAAATTATAAGTGTAAAATTATAAATCTTATATTAATTATAAATTAATATAAGATTAAATCCCAGTGACTGAAAAATTGCTTTCCAACGTTTAACACTTTCCATTCAAAAGTCGAGACAAAATATTATCTCTATGTTGGGTAATTTTTTGGTCGAATTTTGGCCATAAGATGGTCAACTCAACTCAAACTCACCTGATTAATACTAATTGAACTTTTGTCTTGATCAACAGGTTTCTGTCGTGTCCCACATAATCCCGTCCCCTGATTGGTTCATCGGCATTGATTCCTTCAACCTGTGTGTGGATGGCAACTGGCTGGACAGTATAACGATTGAGGTGAGTTATTACTCTTTCACTTAACCATTTATGACAGTACGCTGACATATTTCTACACACGCATTTTGTGTGCAAGAGTAGGAATGCAAAACATACTTGATTCAAATGAAGCGTCAATGCTGGCTTTTAGAAATATGATTTTTTATATTGGAGTTTTTTTTTATAGGTATGCTCGTGCCTTTGGTTCTTCAAAGGCACGAGCATACCTATTCCAAAAAATGTCACTTGTACTCCAGAGAGGAAATTGCTCAAGTTTACTGAAGACTTTGCCCTTTGGATTGCAATTGGCAGAAATATGTTATCTGTAATAAAAAAAAAATATACGAATATTTTTTTTATGAAACAGGATTAAAGATAAGATTTAAATTTTAAGAGTAGAAATATAATTGAATTATACAAGAGATTATTTATTTGTTTCCATGGTAATTTAAGTCCAAATGGACAGTCAGATCCAAGACGAGTTTGTAAATTCCTTTCAAACTCGAAAGTCCAACGAGGAAAGCTACACCCAGGGAAGCCCGCATGCCAGCTAAGGAAAAGAAAGGTTCTTGCCGCAATAAATAACACAAATTCCTAAGAAATATTACCGGTATTAAGAACTAGACGCTAAGAATCACAATGATGGCGGTTACAGAATTTTATGCTGATACCGTTTAAATTCTGTTTTGGCTTTGGTCCGGGTAAAACTTCGAGATTTATGAAGTTCGACACTTTATCAACACGAAATCCATTTTGATTTATTTGCAGAGTAATAAATTTCAAACAGAAAAAGAAAGTTCTTCCTCTTTTTTTCTTCGCAGCCTTCAAAATTCCTTTTTTCTTTTGTATTAAAAAAAAAAAAAACTTTTTAACGAACTTAACCCTAATTTGTATAAAAATACTCGTTTATTATTTATATGTATAATTATTAGGTATTGTGTATCATTGATAAAGTACTATTAATTAATTAGTTATTATTTACTGCCGGTGACTGCAATTTTCTTCTAATTTTGAAATAGTACTATAAGGTATTTACATTTTACAAGTAGTGATTTTAATTGACAACAGAGGTTAGCTACTCAACAACAGCTGTTTTGAGAGAGCATTGAAATATTATTACCAGCTTGTTATGAGAAGAGGTAGGTATATGTGTATCTGAATCTTTCTATCTAGATCGCAAGTTCAGATACCAATTTTATATGACATTAGATAACAATGGAAATTTCATTTGTTCTACTGAAAATAACAAATTAAACCCCAATATTTTTGAACCCCATCACTCCAACGGGTTAACTCCAGTGAGTAACTGTTTATCTCGTCTGCCTTGAGATGTCTTTACTTTTAGACTTTTTCTCTAATTTATTGCTCGGAATTGCGCTTAAACGTCACGATACTTCCCTCAAGTCTAATGACAATATTATTAAGCAACCTCTCTGCCAGGGCCGTAGAACAAATTGTTAACAGGGACTCTCTTTTTCAACTTGTGCCTCTTTTGAGTCTTTTGGTAGATAATAATTTTGATGGCACATTGAATACACCAGTTATCGTTCTGTCACTGAAGCTAAGCAACGTCCAGCGAGATTAGAATTTGGATGCGTGACTATTGAAATTCCAACCCTCGTGATGCTGACTATTTCCGGACCAAGTAGTCACTGTGGCAAAGTGAGTTAGCGCGCTAGGCACGCATGGTGACCTGGGTTCGATTCCCAGCGGAGGAGGATTTTTTCTGTTCTGTACTTGGATGTTCGGGGTCCACTCATACCTCGTAAGGAAAAATGCGTAGCTGCTTTGATGTGAAGCAGCGACCAGTGGCAGAATCATAGGCAAAAAAATAATACAAGATATTGTAAATTAAAGTGGTAAAGTCCTATGATTCTGCGCTACCCACTAAAGTTGTGACATAATAACACAAAGAAAAAGCATTATTATATATTTTTATATTTCCGAACCAACCCAGCCAGTCTTGGTTAGGTTAATGTGGTTAGCTGGTTTGTGAGATTCCAGCCAATACAGGGTAAAATCCGTCTCAAATGACATACATCTACATAATTATTCTACATAATTATATTAACAATATAGACCATAATGTATTATACTATTACACTTGTGCTCTTAGATGACAAAGCTAATATGGGTTAACCATTTTGTGAATTAGGTTCCAATCTTCTTCTTTTTTTTTTAGGTTCCAATATCAAACTAATTTTTCTAGATTAAAGACTGTATTATGAAGAATTTCAATCCATCCACAGTCTTTCGGCTAACTTTCCCGCTAGAGCTCCGACATTACTTCACTAGTTATGGTAATATTCTGGGTCAATCTTCAAGTCTCGTTACCTCTGGGGTATTTTTCCCTTAAGTCTCATTACTTTTCGGGGTGTTCTTTCCCTCGCTAACTCTCTGGAATGGGAAAGAAATTTTCCCTCCATCCCTTCAGTTTCGTTCTCCCTCCCTATTCTTGTGGTAGTGATGGATAAATATTAACGTCTCAAGTGTTGGGAAATAATCTTGCTCCCCACGAAAACAACAGCTAGTCCCTCCCACCACTTCCTCATAAAATTAATCCCTATTTTCGCTCCCATCACTACTTCTCCTTCTCCAAAGATAATCTTTCCCTCTCTTTGTCCTTCAATCTCTACATCTCTCTCGTTGTATCATCTATCTTCTCTATTTATTTTTCTCTCTCTATCCCTTTCTTTCTCCCTCCCTCCCCCTCTTTCCCTTCCTCCCGACCAAGTTTAAATAATGACTTCAGTTTTAGATGAAATGCGATGTGGATAATGTTCCCTGTTTTTTAAGTGATTTCTAAGTGGAAAGCACTTAGTTAGTTTTGACTCTTGAAATCCCCAAGATGACGTAGGATTAAAATAAATTTGTAGGTACCTACCTAAACTAAAGCTCTTGAATTCTGGGTGAATTGGAAACATTTTCGAATCTCACAACATTTACCTTAATGTCAGCAAGCAAAAATGAGAGCTGAGCTACATAAAAAAAACTGTGACATTCATTTGGTTTTTATGAACGCCGTAAGTTATTTATGCAATGTGCAATATTATTATTTTTTAACTGGCTCTTTCTTTTATTAATCAAATAATCAATACACATAAATGTACAAACTATGTAGTTTTAGGTATGAATAGGGTACTATGGGTACATGTACAAATTATTACACAGTCACCGATAGTATTCCTTTGTACATTTTTACTTCCTAAAAATTCTAATACCTATTAGAAACCGAAAGTATTGCATTCGTTTTCATTTTGTACATTTTCAGGAATATCATAATTGCATTTGTTTTTTTTTTTTTAACGCAACAATATTTTAATGCATTCTCTCGGTAGACAAAAAAATTCATGATAAATAACTTCCTAGTATTTAATGTTGAATGGAAAAAAAATGCTCTCAATAATATCTCTATGAAAGCATTTTGCAAGGAGTACCTAGTTGATAAAATTATGAAAATTTAATTTATTTGTGAAATTATACAGGGTGTCCCACCAAACTTGGACACCTCAAATTACTCGGCCCCTGAAAGAGTTTTTGAAAAATAAAAAAATCTAGGGTACATGTGCTAATTATGCGGTTTCAGTTTTGAATTTTTTTTTATACAGGGTGGTTCAAAAGTCAGAAATTGAGGTGTCAACTTTCGATTTTTAAATGGATCGACCTGAATTTTATTTGATATTTTTACTTCTAAATGGTTCCTGAGTACTTTTTTAAACAAAAATTTTACATACAGGGTGGTTTTTTTTCGACCAATTTTTTTTCTAAATCTTGAATAACTCAAGTTCGGTTATTTTTTTCGATAACAAGAATAGAATGTGTTTGTGTAATGAATACACGCACTTTCAATTGGCATCAAAAAAAAATTATACAGGGTGGTTCACAAGTGAAATAATGACTTGATTTTTTTTAAAACCGAGTTTTTTTAATTTTTTATTTAGGATTAATAATTCTCGTCTAATTTTACACATTTTTCGTTAGTCATATCGAAAAACAAAACTAAAAAGTTGTACAGGGTGAGACATAATTTTTTTGTAACACCCTGTATAAGGGCAGTCAAAGAGACGCAAAATTAAATATAAAGACTAAATATGCAAGGAAATCTTTGATTTTTAATTAAACTAAAAAGTTATGGTGTTTTAACTAATATTGTCGCATGGGCCACCCTGTAGATATTTTCTTAAACCATCATATGGGTAGTCAAAACTGTCTAAAATTCAACGAGGAGTCCAAATCTGAAAGAAAAAAAATGAATTCAAAAAGCCATGCTCAATTTTGTGTCTACACCTACCTGCTTTTTATTTCAAGTTTTAAAATCATTCAGTGTGGACACCAAATTGAAAATGGCTTCAAATTAGTGTTTTTTACTTGTTTTTCCCACATGATTCGAAGTGTTCGTTGAATTTTATACAACTTAGAGTACCTACGTGATAGTTTAAGAAAATATCTACAGGGTGGTCCATGCGACAATATTAGTTAAAAAACCATAACTTTTTAGTTTAATTAAAAATCAAAGTTTTTCTTGCATATTTAGTCTTTATATTTTATTTTGCGTCTCTTTGACTGCCCATATACAGGGTGTTACAAAAAAATTATGTCTCAACCCGTACAACACTTTAGTTTTGTTTTTCGATATGACTAACGAAAAATGTGTAAAATTAGACGAGAATTATTAATCCTAAATAAAAAATTAAAAAAACTCGGTTTTAAAAAAAATCAAGTCATTTTTTCACTTGTGAACCACCCTGTAAATTTTTTTTTTGATGCCAATTGAAAGTGCGTGTATTCATTACACAAACACATTCTATTCTTGTTATCGAAAAAAATAACCGAACTTGAGTTATTCAAGATTTAGAAAAAAAATTGGTCGAAAAAAAACCACCCTGTATGTAAAATTTTTGTTTAAAAAAGTACTCAGGAACCATTTAGAAGTAAAAATATCAAATAAAATTCAGGTCGATCCATTTAAAAATCGAAAGTTGACACCTCAATTTCTGACTTTTGAACCACCCTGTATAAAAAAAAATTCAAAAATGAAACCGCATAATTAGCACATGTACCCTAGATTTTTTTATTTTTCAAAAACTCTTTCAGGGGCCGAGTAATTTGAGGTGTCCAAGTTTGGTGGGACACCCTGTATTTATATTTTTCAAAATGAACTTTCCAGAAAGGAAAAATTGCATAACCTTGGGTCTCTCACTTCTTTTTGCAACTCTTGCAGTCTAAATTAAAAATTAGTATGATTAAATTTTAGTTTCAGGGCCGATATTAAAAAGGAAGTAGATTATTTTTACTAGATTATTTTTACTTATTTTTTCAAGTTTAAAAAAAAAACACTCTACACTCGAGTAGTATTAAAAATAAAATATCGTTAGTAAAATTACAATATAATGATTAATTAATCTTATTCTTCATTAGTTTTTTTTTTGTGTCTTCAAAGAAACTATCTCATCTTTTGCAACCACTATTCATAAAAACAGTGTTATTTCATGGCAGTACCCATTAATTAATTTATTGATAGATATATATATATTTATGATTGCATTCAAAGGAGACTGTTATATTTATATTTTTAAAGGCCCTGACTGAAAACATTCACTAGACATTTCTCATTTTATTTTCGAGCCGAGTACAATAATAAGGATTGTGTACAATAAAATAACAATATCGCCTTATTTATACTGCCCGCGATTAAGACTATTAGGTCCCATTATTCCAGCAGTAATCCCAAGACGTATCATTATGTGGTAAAAATCCCAAATGGGAGGATTTCGGGTTTCGAACCCGCGACCTCTGGATTACCAGACTGCCGCCTTTACCGCTGAGCTACCGGGACATAATGAATGAATCAGACAGAGTATAGAATGAAATAGAAGTTGTCAGCTGGACAGCTCCCACATGGCGAGGCTCACCAGACAGAAACAGCTGTCCTGGGATGTCTAGAGTCTGGAGCTCAGAGAAGCCAAGATTCAGTACCGTCAAGGCAAAATACTGAATAATAATAATATTGTCTTATTTATACTCTCTTTAGAGTCCGATTATTTCAGCAGCAAGCCCAAGGCAGACTATTATGTACTAAAAATACCAAATGGGAGGATTTCGGGTTTTGAATCCACGAACTCTGGAATCTTTAGATTCACAGAGTGCCGGGATAGCTTCTTTTAATTTTATCATGTGTCACATAACATGAATGAATCATCCACCAATGGAAGGAATAAAAATTAAATGATGGATAAATACCTAAAGAAATGCTATACTTACTGGAAAGTTTTCCGTAATTCTCACATTACTTCATTTCCAATCCTGAGTGGGCTAGAATACCACAAAAAATGTAAGAACAAGTCGAATCATGCCACGACTGAAGTAAATCCATGCTCGATTCAGTGACCTGTGAAGAACTGGTGTATTCTCTCCTAGTTACTACTGACCTACTCCCTGCAACTCCTAAGCAAGTCAAGTGTCACCCGTACTTTCTTGGCAAGAGCTTTTCTCCTGTTGTCATACTATTTGCATTTCTCCTCAGCTCGACAGAACCCAGATGTTGTTCTATTAGGATGAGAAAAAATAATAACACTTTTTTCTATTTATATAAAAGTATATTTTAAATTAATTTAAATAATAAATTAGAAATTTATACCCGGGGAAACGCATCGCAGCATAACGAACGGATGGGGTGTCTGTGTTGTGTCTACACCCTCGTATTTTATCTCTGCGCTCATAACTGAATTAAAAAATGTCACCATTTCTTTCAATAGTATCAGTGGAGTTCCGATAATTAAAATGAAAAAAATTTAGATAAGTATGAAGTGAAATGGTGGTTTTGCGGAGAAATCGTCCGAGAAATTACAGTGTCTTATTATTTTCTTTAAAAAAAAGATGAGTGTTTCACAGCCGTTTTTATTTCGTAGCCATGAAACAGGAGCTACTGTAGACGCTTGTGGTCTGTGTTGTAGCCTGCCCATCCCGTAGTATTCGGTATGACTCCCCTTTGATGGGCGAGAAGCACTGAGATCATATAACAGAGAGATCCTTGCCTATCTCGAGTTGAACAAATTTATGCGTCCAACTGTGAACAGCTGATGGTCCCTTTTTCAACAAATCCCGGCTTCTGATTGGTTCAATTTATTTGAATTTTTTGTTTACCTCTTGCAGTGGCGGATAACGAAACATCCTTAATTTTCACGTCACGTACCAAGCCTTATATTACTATATAATAAGTAGAAAATAATGAAAGTAAAAAAAGAAGCAAAGACAAAAATAACTAATATGTAAGTATGAAAAATGTAAAAATATTATTTTAGAAGAATTAGGTAGTTTACGTACCCGGTCCCTTCGCGAGAGAAAAATTACTACAACTCTGGCACTGATTTTGAAAACAGCTGATGGCCCCTCTTGGACGCAAATCCTGATACATCAGGTTCTCTCTATGTTATATGATCTCAGTGGCGAGAAGTGACACAATACTTCCAAATTAGGTGCTGGGTCAACACGAGTGCACCGGAAGGTATCCCTTACAAATATTTGTAACCAAATTAAGAACAAATTTTCGTCGGCATGGGGTATCGAAACCGGGACCTTAGCAAGCGAGTAGTTAACCACTGAGATAATCGCGCGCTCAAATGAGGAGAACGAATGAGATGAATCTAAGGGCCAAAGTATAAAACAGGATTAAATTTAAAGCTAGACTATCCCTCAAGGCGGGCTTTCCCTCCAATATAGTGCGCTATGATTTGTTGAAACTCCGACTGAAGGGAGTTCATTTTATTCCTGTTTTATAACTTTATTCCCGTTTTATTTTTATTATTCCTGTTTTATTACGAGTATACTCATATGTACAGTACAAATAATTATTATAACAATGAAAAAATGGAAACAACATAATTATAAAATAAAAAGGAAAAATAATAGAAAAATATATTACATATGTCCTAACTAAAGGGCGGGGTTACTGCCTATGGCAATCTCTTCCATCTAACCCTTTTTTTATAATTTTATTCTTGTTTTATAATTTACCCTTAAGGTGTTTCACCGGTCATAAAAAAAAAACCGATTTTAAAGAAAACTGACGGATAAATTTCCTCATATTTGCTTCCTAGGTGGATCCCCTGGACGCAGGTACAGACAACGGATTCACATTCACGGCCCCTAATTGGGCCACCGAGCCTCAAGGCGTCATCTACAGGATAACCAGTCGCTACCCGGCTCACCCCGCCAGCTCATTCTACTACCCCTATCTGAAGAGACTGCCGCCCATTGCCACATTCCAGTTCATCAAGGTATGTAGTTATTTTATTCTCGTTTTACTTCCAAGAAATTTCTAATATTAGACATTGCAAGTATAGTGTTCGTTTTTTTTTTTTAATTTTAGCAACTTGACAAAAAAAATACATAATAATGTACTACTAATTTAAATATTAATGTGTATTGTGTACATTAGAAACTAACAAAATAATACCTTTATCTCCAAATTGTTAAAATAAGTTAATTTCAACTCAAAACTTGTGAGTTTTTTGCGAAAAAATGCAAAACTTTTTGCTAAAAGTTTAGTTGATTTAGAAAATTAATTAACTTTTTATAGCTCGCATTGTAGCTAATATGTAGATAATAGTTTTGCTAAACTTTTTCCCATCACCTCGAAGTTTCCATTAAGCACTGAGAAAGCGACACACAGAACATATCACAACCTGATCCTGATAGATAAAAACGGAAGGAAGGTACTAAATTCCAGAACAAATTTCTTCTGTCTACAGTATTTATATGTCTGCGATTCTGCTTTATATCAAGGAGAAGCAAGGGGAAGAGAAAAAGTTTAATTTTTTATCTTTTTCATTTTACTTTTTAAACATTTAACTTTTATTTTCTACGGAACAAAGTTCTTTTTTTTTGCACGAAACAAAAAGTTTAAGGTTTTACTACGGGAAAAAATGCCGACCGTAGAAAACCGGAGAGAGAAAAAGATAATACAAAAATAATTACGATGAAATGTGAAATATTTTTTCCACAGAAAGTTCTCTCGGAATCTGATTCTATCTTTCTAAACAAAAATGCAGGTTGCAAGTTTATCCACTTTCAAGTACCTGTATATATTTAACTTGTATGTTCATACATTGATGAAGATAAGTTAATAAGAATAATAATAATACTCAAGTACTGTCGCATTCTCATTGAGATTGTAAATGGTAAGTGGATCAGGCCATCCATTTCATTGTCTATGTGATTTTATGTAGGATTGAGATTTATAAATTTTAAAACTAATGAATGTATAGTGTTAAGATGTTCTCATTGTATGATTGAAGGGTTTTATCTTGTTAAATGGAAGGAAAAGGTTACTTTGTATATATTTTGACAACATACAAACTTTATAAACATCGCCCTCTTCTCTTCACTATTTTTATTTTCTCAGTTTTCCGTCTTCTCTCTATTTTGTTTCTCGTAAAAATCCGGGCGTGCAAACATATACTTCGTTCTAAAAGATACAATAAACCCATTTACATAATTTTAATTTCAGTTATCAAATCTCAGATCAGTAGAATTTCGAAATTGTATTTTGCTATGAACTTTTTATGTCATGAAAAAAGCCGATTTAAATTTTTTTTATCAAATAACCCTAATAGATTCTGTGACATAACAGTCTACCAATAAAAAGAAAAAATACCAAAAAAAAATGTCTTTCTACTTCGATTTTGTCTTGTCTAGAATTCATCTGAACCTCTCAGATGCTTGAAAAGCATCAGCAAATCGCTATAAAGCCTGTTACGTGAAGTTCATAAAACACTGATCATAAAAGTAAATAAATATTTCATACAATCTACACATAAAAATTAGACTTTTATTCCTTAGTTTAAACTTATTCCTGCGCCCGTCCTCAACATGCAGCCATATACATTAGACGCGGCGCCTAAACGCACAGTAAATTTATAGGCCCCCGGAACAAGCGCTAAACTTTCCCCGTATCTCGAGAACAGTAAAAAGTATTTAACTTTGTACTTTTTCTCTTTTGGCTCCTTTTAAAATTTGTTTGTAGCGTTTTCCTTGAGCCAGAGGATTTAACGGGGAGGGATCAAAAGTAATATTTTTGAGAAGAAAATTAGTTTTTCTTCTTTTCCTTGTAGATGTAATGGAATTCCAAGTGCGGATTTAAGGTAGGATTGAAGATAATGTACAATTTTACACACACTACGAACTTATTATGATTTTTTACGCCAGCGTCGATGGCATGTTGAATACACCGGTTCCCTTCAGAACACCGAAGTTAAGCGACATCCAGCGAGGTTAAGACTTGGATGGGTGACCATTCAAATTCTAATTCTCGTGACGCTGGCTTTTCCCGGCCCCACTCAGGCTGGGTGAGGTCAATGTGAGTAGCAGGTTTGTGAGTTTCCTGCGAATGGAGGGTAAAACCCCCGTCGTGATATGACCATGGCAGTTGAAAGCGACGTTAAACCCCACTCAAAAAAAAAACTCTATATTTCTATGCCACATACAACTATATTACTTCCGAGAAATTTCTAATATTAGAAATCGGAAGTATTGTGTTCGTTTTTGTAAAAAAAATTATTTTTTTGCTCCGATTTCAATTTTTTTCATATTTCTGGACGTTTCATAACCTCCTGAGCAAATTTGGTTTTGTGTCTGTCTGTCGGTCCGTCGGTCTGTCGGTCTGTCGGTCTGTCTGTCGGTCTGTCTGTCGGTCTGTCTGTCGGTCTGTTAAAACGATTCCTTGTAACGCGTAAATCTCGGAAACTACTCTACCGATTTTGATGAAATTTTTCACACATCTAGGAGACATTCTGCAGATGGTCCCATTTTAAATTCATCGAATTCGTACTAGCGGTTCTTGGTGAAAGAGACCATGCGCCTGACCACTAACTTTTTACTTAAACGCTGATATCTCGTGAACGGTACACTCGATTTTGATGAAATTTTGTATGGTTATGCATATTATTATTTTACATAGGCTTTTTATATTTATTTTTAAATTAATAATGATTTGACTCTGATATTTAAGAAAATCCGAAATTTTGGACAAAGAAGTCAAAAAATAAGGATCACGACTTGCCGATACAGGATTTTTTGTAGAATCTAGAATGTATAAAAAACAATATTCTACCATATAAAACAAATTTGAAGAAAATCGGTTGAGCCGTTTTAGAGATACAAGTAATTTTATAAAAAAATCTCAAATTTGGCACGTGTTTACAATGTGAAGCAATCACGAGGAAGTATTGTGTCCATAATTGGCAGTGTTTTTTTTTTTAAAAGTTATTTAAACACCACTACCGAGGTGATCCATTTTTTTTAATGACGACCCTGTGTTTTTTACACCTATGAGGTACATTTTTGATACTCTCATCTCTGTAACTCATCTAAATAAATAAAAAATCCTTCAGTCGTCTGTTGGTTCTGCTATTCAGAGCTACCTATTAAACGTCATCACTCTCTTTGAGTAGGTTTTGCGCGAATTGTGTACCTGTATCTACCTATGTATGTTGGATATTGAACGAACAGTGTTCTATTATTGAAACAATGCATATTGACGGCGTTCTCCTTAAACCTACCTATTAAATAATAATAATAATAATATCTAATACTTACCAGCACACGTGCTAATTCAGTCAAGTATTTGAAATTAGTATTCTCTTTGTTCAATGGGTTTATTTCAATGGAAATAAGTGGTTTTCATGCATTGTAATATTATGTCGTAAAGAGATATTCATGGATAAGGCTGAATTTAATTTTAGTGAAGGAACTCTTATGTAGGTATCTATGTACATTTTATGTAGATATAATTTAATCTTGTGCATCATGTATAGTATACACTTACCACCAAACACAAAGGGTTCGTCATGCACAATTGTGCATCATACGTATCCTTACACAACACAGCAAAATGCATCAAAATCAGACCTGCCATTTTAAAAGGACTTAATTTACGTACTCAAATAGGACGGGAGGCATGTTGTGACAGATTGGACGACAATACCTGGCTCGAGGAGGAAAGTCCTCTCAAAATAATCTATGTTATCAATTTTTTAACATACAAAAAAGGCTTCTCAAATTCTCTTTGCTGAATTATAAGTAAGTAGGTAGGTACTTTTGTATTTTTCAGGAATACAAATATACATACCAAAATGTTATCTCAATTCCTGTCTTATTTTATTTACAGTTGCGAGAATACGAACTGAACGAAATATTCCACCATTCCGAAGACGACAAGAAATACGAGGTGGTTGCTATTGAAGACCACCTGGCGACCCAGAACTCGATATCACTCATGAACAACAACGACATAGCGGAGGAAATCGAAGAACAGCGACATGAGATTGAACTACAGATGTTGAATCAACCGCCCAGGTGAGAGAACTAGAATTTTATGTTTTTGTAGATCAAAGTTCTACGAATGGTACTCATTGATAATAAAAAAAACACTGCCAATTATGGACACAATACTTACCTGTGATTGTATCACATTGTATAATACATATTGTATATACGTGGCAATTTTGAGATTTTATTCTAATTTACTTGTATCTCCGAAACCGCTAAACCGATTTTCTTCAAATTTGTTTTATATGGTAGAATACTACTTTTACTAAATTCTAGATTATACGAAATATTCTGTATCAGTAAGTCAGTACTCATTAAGAAATACCTACATGTTAATCTCTATATTATAAAACTCAAATCTGAGCGTGTCTAAATGGCTTACAATATCTTCTGTTTACAATACCACAGACCAAATGGTAAAAGATATTGAAAATTTCATGAGATTTGACCCCAATAAACCACCGTCAAACTATCTAGAGAATTATACTCAGCGGCGAGAAAGTTCCGATTCTTAGCTAGTAGGTACCTACTGTGTAAGATGACTACTTAATTATTATAATTTCACAACTTTCATGACTAAAATAACCCACTACACAAGATACGAGTAATATTTCCAGATGCTCGATTCCAGACCAAATAAGTTAAATTTAGCTTAAGAGGTGTAATATTATCTAATAAATTGTATATGTAAATTCAAATTAAAATTCCTACTCTTTTCAAGGCTAAGCAGATATTGTGCGAGGTGGGTTTGATAAAAATGAATAAACCTACTGAAAAGTAAAAGGAAAAGGTGGGAAGTAAAATATTATGATAAATATACATAGTTAGGTATATTTTTCCTCTTGCTTACCATAGATAAAAGTTTTTTCATCGGTTACCAATTGGTAACCAAGATTTATTGCTACAAATTGTGCTCAAGAAAGTTATGAAGTGAGAAAAATTAGTAGTTGCGGTTAGTAATGTTTTTATTGTTTGAAGAAAATAGAATTATTATTTTTACGGATTTCTTGAGGAATCTCACGAAAAAAATATAATTTTTGGTGTCATCACATATTATCAAAAAATCAATTCACTTTTGAATTATTATATGGTTGATACTGTGGCATTGAAGAATGAAGATTCATCTGTAATAATATTCAAATCATAGAATATTATTACCCCGTCTAAATAACCGTTGCATTTACAAACTTTAAAAAAGTTGAGAACCGCCTAAAGAAACCGCAATTAAATTGAAAAGATTACGAAAACGAATGAGTGAATAGAGAAAAAGGTCTACTAAACGAAGAGCAAAAGTTATTTTTTTACTGAATGAAAAATATGTACAGAACACACTTTACCTAAACAGATGTTCTCAGAAGAAAAATAAGGACATTTCCTTAGATTACTGACGACATTTCCAGGCCGGATCTGGAATCCGTTTTTTCGGATTCGCCTTCGTAACTGCACAAAGTGATTTTTTGTAACTTTCCAAAAAAGTCCGACTTTGGCTTATTCTTCGGGTCAGTGCTTTGTTTCTGTTTAAGATGAGTTGATTCTGAACAGTTCTGCAGAAAGCCAACAAAATTTCGATGTTTTAAGCTACACTATTTTGTTTTTTACGGTTTGGTTTGTCATATTTTTTCACACCTGAACAGAAAAAAAACACACGAAAAAACTTTTTTACTAAATAAAACACTCGACATTTGTCCGAACAAATTTTGGCACAGACACGGGCAAGTTTGATAAAAGTTGGCGGCCGCCTCGAGGATGCTAAAAAATAATTTTACGATTTTTTATCACGTGATCTTCTGGGAAAAATTATTAGATGTTTGCCAAAAACTCTTCAAAATTCCTAAGAGTTTTCTAACTGTAGACTGTGTAAGGGCGTCTTGTATTGTTTACAAAATTTGTTTACATTGCTGTTTTTGAATACCGCGGTCTTACGTGTCTTCATCAGCCAGTTTAGGAAAATTAAAATGATAGTTTTCGTGCTTTTCAGATTGTCAGTGGTGTTAGCTAGATGTGCTAGTGCTAAGAGTAATAGTCGCATGACCGATGTTCAATTTTCGGCGATCAATATTTTTTTAATTATCAAAAAAAATCTGATGGAATATTTTATTCATACCTGTATCTGACTTGTTGTAACACCAACAACTTATGGTTTTTTTGGAGGTAATACCATATGTAAATTGAGTTATATCAGATACTATTGGTATCACAATTCACATAATTATTATTCATGTAAGACCCTGAGAGACTGCCTTGATAATGGATGGTTTTTCTTATATGCTTCCCTAAGAGAGAAAATAAACTGGTGAATTTTCCTAACGAAAGTAGAGGTCATAAAATAATGCCAGGTAAATATGTAGGTATGTTCTTCTATCATAAACAATACTAATTAAATAACAAATATTTACCGACTGCCAACTTCTAATAGAAATCCTGAAAAAAAAAACAAGATCATTTTTTGTAAAATGAATAAAATTTTATTATGTTTTATACTATTTGGGTATAATCAAAAAGGTATTAAAAATAAACATTTTGTCTGAGTATGTTCAATGAGAAACGATTAGAAGTGCACGATTAGCTCAGTGGTAAGCTAGTCACTTGCCATGCGGAAGATCCACCCGGGTCCGAACGCCAGAGACAGCAAATCATGTTCCGTCTAATGTTGCGGAAGATTTCAGGTTTTTCTGTCAGGTCATCAAATGCCAACAGGATTCTTGCTACCAGATTCTGCTACTCTTGCGTCTCCACTGGTATTTCGTAAACTATGTTTTTCACGTGATCCCAAATGTTCCTGTTGGCAGCTCCATATTCTGCCAAATGCAAATCTGCCATTTCAGCATCCGAATAATAATTATGTAACTTGTACTAAAAAAACTCAAGAAGTTTAAAAATAATATTTCATAGAATGCAGAAAAATATGCTTGAAAACTATCATCGAGAAACAAACAATCATTCATTTGACTGGCCTTTAATTAATTCCAAGGAAAATAATTATCAGACATAAATAGCTAATTACTCTTTGAGTACAAGACGACCCTACACGGTCAACACTTTTAAGATTTTGAACATCATTTTTTGAGACTTACCTGGTTCGTTTTCCCAGAAGATCACGTGATAAAAAATCGTAAAATTATTTTTTAGCATCCTTGGGGTGGCCGCCAACTTTTATCAAACTTGCCCATGTCTGTGCCAAAATTTGCTCGGGAAAATCTTGAGTGTTTCAAAGTGTAAAAAACTTACATGAGAATTTTTTTTCTATTCAGGTGTCAAAAAAGATGCCAAACCAAATCGTAAAAAACAAAGTAGTGTAGCTAGAAACATCGAAATTTTGTTGGCTTTCTGCAGAAATGTTCAGAATCAACTCATCTTAAATAGGAAAAAAGTTCTGACCTGAAGAATAAGCCAAAGTCGGACTTTTTCAGAAAGTTGCAAAAAATCACTTTGTGCAGTTATAAAGGCGAATCCGAAAAAACGGATTGCAGATCCGGCCTGGAAATGTCGTCAGTAATCTACCATTAACGGGTGTAAACGTTTTTTTGGTCCACCCTGTAGAAAGTAAAATACTTATGTTTTCTAATATTACACATTTATCAGGTTTATCAGAAGTGATATAGTTATTTGTTTAAATCTAGAAAAAATGTAGGTACTAATGTCCTTTGAATAATTAATGAGAGTAAAAAAATTAACTGCGAAAAGGAGAAGCTTTTCCAAGTCATTTTTTGTAATGTGAAAATCTTTTCTGACATCCTAAAGTTCAAGGTCAATTCATCCTTAGCTAGAAATAAGGGTAGTTATAAGACCGTCATGGGGAACAATAAAATAAGTCCGATTTCTAATATTAGAAATTTATTTTAAGTAATAGGGAATTAGTTCCCTATCTAGTGTTTTGAAATTCTGGATATTATCCCCGCCATGAAAAACCAAAATACTTCTAACTCTATAATTGAAATACAAGAAATTATTCTATTCTGTAATATACCTACAGCTATGCATATGGTACAGTAAAGTAACTTGTGCTTAGATCTAACAGGATTTGTAGTACTACTTGGTATGAATACGGTCCCTGACTGGAAGTCTACTCCTTGTGTTTACTGTACTTCACCTAGCTAATCTTCTATTTTTAGTAGGTATCTCAGCCAAGCAAAGCAATGCTTTTTATAAAAGAATGTTTTGTATTAAAGTACGAAGATTGACTGACATGCTTTATCAAAAGGAAAACTTATACATATTATTATACTGTTTGTTTGTAATCAGAAACGAAAAGTTCCGTTTTTTTTCTGCTCGAGGATTTTTTAATCTAAAAAAAGAGTAAATAAATAAACTATGTAATACACATGGCAAAGGTATGTTTGAAGGTAATACAAGAGTACATCAGATGAATTACGTATGTTTGCGGTTTATGATGGATTTTTTCTCATTTTCTTCCCCCTCTTAGTCCTCTCTCGCTTTCTCTTTATCGTGTACAGTTATACACACTTCGAGAGTAGTTACATATACATAGGTATAATATATGTAAATAGGTACATATTTAGTTTATGAAAAGGTTGAAAAAATGAGAAAATAAGAATCCAGATGGGAGACTTAGTAAGGAAAGGAACTATGTATGTACTTTAGATACCATGAAATTGAATAGGGTTCTATGTGTATTATAGTAAATGTATTATAAATTTCTTAATTTTAATTTAAACTATTTTAATTCTAGTTGTTTTATGTGGTCAGGTATAGTTCCTTTCCTTACTAAGGTTACATATACATAGAGTTGTATAGCTAGACTCCCATTTGGTCCCATTTATATAAGTATAAATTATTTTATTACACATAAAAAACATTATTCAGGACATCATCATTTGTATGACAACCCAAAAACCCAAAGCAGCATTGCCTCGTTTTATCTTTCGGAGTTTCGATTATCCGTAAAATGGTTTGATCTGAATTGGTTCCACAGAGTTCTCATCACGACGCAGCTCGTGGGCCCCACCGTAGAGACAAATCACGCCCTGGCCCCTGGGGTCATCAGGAAGGGCCCCAGTAAGGAGGCCCTCCTCACCAGCATAGCCGACTCGTACCACCTGAGTGGGGCCGAGCAGCAGAGCAATAGCCACGCGAACAGCATCAATCATCTGCTCAAGTACAATTACATGGATCGGGCCAAGAAACGCCCGAAGAAAATCAGTGAGTACCATTACATATAATCTTTATAAGTGCATAATAATAATAATAAGGATGACTATTAGAAACAAGAAATACCTCAGGGATGACTATTTAGCAATAAATGGTCATACGGGATTTGGCGTTCCCGAGGCACCCGAGCAAGTGGTCAGTGATCCCTGGATGGTTGCAAGTATCAGCAACGTCCCAGGAAGTAGTATGGTAATTCACAATACCATAATTATGAACACTGACTGCGAGGTATGTCAACAGAAGCATAGAGACACCTTCTCTATAAGTAATGGGACATTGTCCCATGAAAACTCTGTTGACATACCTAATGGTTCATAATGTGACCAAGTGGCTGTTCGGATTCATCCGTACCCCCGAAAGTGTTTTCCTATGGAAAAATCCATTGGACCACCAAGGGGGATAGCCACGGGAGAGAAAAAGATGGACATCAGAGTCCATCATAAAATTGACTCACTACACTATGAACCAAACAACTTCAGGAGACTTGATCTTCGGATCCGCTCCTGAAGTTAAAACACCAGGAGACTTGATCATATGATCCGCTTTTGGTGTACTACCCATTGAAGGGTAATAATTACCCTCCAAGGAGAGAAAATGGAATAATAATATCGCCTTATTTATACTGCCCGATAAGGACTATTAAAGTCCCATTATTCCAGCAGTAAGCCTAAGACATATTATTATGTGGTAAAAATCTCAAATGGGAAGATAACTTGTCATGTCCCGGCTGGGTTTTGAACCCACGACCTCTGGAACCTGTAGATTCACAGAGTGCCGCCTTTACCACTGAGCTACCGAGACCGACTGCTGCCTTTACCACTGTACCACATAACGTACATAGTGTGAATATAGTCAAACCTGGCTGTTATGAGAGAACTCAAGGGACCGGAATTTTTTCTCTTATATCCAGGTTTCTCTTATGAAGAACTCTCTTTATAAGAACCATAAAATATATAAGACCTGTTTGACTGCTGGAGTAAAGGGACTTTTCAGTCTTACCTCGGCAGTATAAACAAGGTATATTCTATTCTATTCTATTCTTATGAACTCTCTTATGAAGAACTTCTCTTATGAACACCAATAAAGAAAATCCCTATAACTATCCTTACACCATAAATATGATTGTTCTCTCACGTCACTTATTGCTGTTATTTAGTGACACACAAGTTTAAAAAAAATAATGAAGAAGTATGTTTGATCTGAAAATCGTTCTCTTATATACTATCGAAGTTTGACTGTGTATTAGCTACAAACATATTACCTATTGTTGCCTAAGTCTATTTTGTCTCTGTTTTGAATGTACCTATGCCAGCATTATTTTATTGTTTTTTACCGATGTACATGAACAGCTTGAAAATACTTTTTATGGAATTTTATGTCAACACTAAGTCCGAAAATAAGCACAGTTACCTACTATCCATGGTCTTACTTATCTAATAAAATATTCAAGAGCTAGACTTCTAGAGAGATCTAATTTAGAATATAAATATGTAACATTCAAATGGACACATATGGGGACTGGAACGCCCAGCTAACTGCTGGATGGAAAATGTAGTTGTGGTGAAAATACTGATGGAATATGGCCACTGTAATTACCGAGACACGGGGAAAACATGCGGATGTATATTCAAAGCTTGGATACAAAGTAATATATTACATACTAGGAACGGAGTACGACACAGCACATATGTACATACCTAACATTAACCAAAATCAATTAATTACTTCAGAGCATACCACTACATATACCATAGATAGAGTTTACGTATGTGTAACTATCAATAAAACTGTAAGGGGTGGCTTGTGAAGATGGCAATTTGATTAAAATAAATTTATTTATTAAGATATCGAGCCAAATTTATGATCGACATTTTTTATGTGTGTGGGTAAAGAAAGTAAGTAATGGTTGAACGTTAAACAGATTATAATTTTGTATGAACTCCGTAGATCTCAGTGGGTATGCAATGTGCATGATTTGTTCAATAAATGATTAGAGGATGTTACTTCTGCACCTTTTTTACTAAACGTTTTTCTTTGTCTCGGTTTATATAAATTATTGTATTTCGAACTACTATTTTCGGGTTATTTCAATGATTTTTTTACTATGTATTTTATGATAAATACCTACCTAATATGGTGGAGATGAAAAAAAATATCATTCACTATCAATTATTTTGATGACCTAAAAGTAAAGAAACCTTCAATCATGAGCCGTCCTAGAACGCTGTACTTTACCAAACATATTAAGTTTAACGGTCGAGGGCAGGGGAGGGTTCACAAGGGTTGGGAATGGCTCAGAATATAACCAGCAAATCAATTTCCCATTCCATTCTCAGAGCAGCCGCTCACTTCATCAGGGGAGTAGTGCGGAGAGGGATTCTTTGAATTACTATCGAGAATATATACCTAGCGAGTAATCCCATTTAGATAGTTGCTCGCTCTTATTCTATCTAATAAGGTATTCATTTTTTTCTATCAAATTAAAGAGAAACGAAATTAATAATCTATCAACCACAAAAAGAATGCCGTTGGCATTAGCACCGCCCTTGATCAAGTTTTGTTTTATCTCATTTTCTATGTATTGTATATATTCTATGTAAATAAAACTTGATCCAATATGTTTCATAAAAGAACCAGCTTTCAGTTATAACATAATTATACCACTGTCAAAAGAAGCTGTACTTTGCTAAGATTTAAAAGAATAAGTGAAAACCTCAGTTTTTAATAAATAAAAAAGAATGTATTCCAACTTACTAACTTTTTAGATAAAATACCCCATGAAATACACCACTGCTCACCTCACCATTCTATCCGTATTAACATTCAATTGAACTTAAAACATAGATAATCCGCCAATAATCCCGTATCCATTCTACTGCACAAGTTTTCAGTACTTCTTCTCACACCACTTTGCTTGAGAGCAACTTTCGATTTTCCTGCTACCGCTGGTGTTAATTTATATTCATAATTATTATTTATTTATTTATTGTTTAGTTCTAATATATAAATATACGTACTTATTGTACATATAAGAGAAATTCAGGAGTAGACTTCTGATGACAAATTTCAAAAATCCAGGTCAGCATCATTATACCTCTACTTTTTTGCGATCAATTCCAAATTATATAATTGTTTCTGGCCTGTTAAATGAGTATAGCCTATAGCATGTTCATATTATTTGGTTTATTAATTAACCCCGAGGTTAAGAGTCAAATTATAAAACAGGATTAAATCTTAATATATAAAATTCATTAACATTCTATCATAAACAATAGATTATGATTATTAAAACTCCAAATAGGATGCCAGCCACGGATATATTATCCTATTTGGTTTCCTGTCGGGCTCTCTCTAGTGCACAGTGATTGGTTGAAACTCCGACTTGAGGGAGAGTCTGGCTAATTATTAATTTAATCCTGTTTTATGATCCTTGAGGGAGAGTCTGTCCCGGTAGCTCAGTGGTAAAGGCGGCACTCTGTGAATCCAAAGACTCCAGAGGTCGTGGGTTCGAAACCCAGCTGGGGCATGACATGTTATCCTCCCAATTGGGATTTTTACCACATAATAATATGTCTTGGGCTTACTGCTGGAATAATGGGATTTTAATAGTCCTGATCGGGCAGTATAAATAAGGCAATATTATTATTATTATAATAACTCGGCCCTTAAACGCAAACTTTTTTTCCTAATCGCGGAACGTGTTTGTTCACAGAGGCCCCGCGGGACTGCAAGGTGAGTGAGTGGGGGCCCTGGAGTTCCTGCTCGGCCGCATGCGGCATCGGCGAAATCTCGCGAAGTCGCACGATCCTAAAACACCCACGTCGGGGGGGCGTGGCCTGTCCCCCTCTACAGGAAACCAAGTGGTGCGGCAGTGACGCCCGAGGGTGTGAGAACAAGACGAGAAGCAATCCGGGCTGGTAGGAGGCGACCTCTAACGGAAAAAATGTAGAACGATCGAGCTCGGATAATTGAATGGGTGAGTAGAAGAACCAGAAATGTCAAAAATCGATTTTTTTTTTTTCGTAGAATAAGAAGGAATGTAATCTTTTCTATCATCTCTGTGAATAATTATGAAGGAGAAATACCCCTTATAAGTATAATTTTTTTCGATTTTAAAGTGGTGGAAGCATACTCATTAGCATGATAATATTTGTCTTATTTTTGCTTTCCTGAAAAGTCGATTTTTGACATTCCTGGTTCTTCTACTCACCCATTCAATTGTAGGTGTTTACCAGTCAGGGAGGCCGGACAGTAATGTCTTTTGTAAAAATAAAAAAAATGTCTCTGATTCAATGCTGGGCTCAAAAATTCTTCTAGATTTGCAAGAAAAAAATGTAAATTCAGGGCAAAATTAATAAAGAAAATCGAGATCACAAAATCTATACAGAATTTACATTTCCCCATTTAAAACAATACAAAAAAATCTAGACTCAAGTCCATGAACATGTCTACTAATTTCGCTCTTAATATAAGAATAATAATATGCCTCTCTTGAACTGCAGATATTATAAAGTGGCTGTATGGGCTTATTTTTGGCCCACTGCCAATCTTCTAAAAAAAAAAACTGCAGATACCCTATGTACTGTTCAAACAATGGATTTGAATTTCCATAGTAAGAAAATTAAGAGGCTAAAGAAAAGAAAGCTCAAATCGTTTCTACAGATGTCACAAAACATCAGTATGGAAGAACATTGAATTGAAAATATCCATTAGATAGGATAACTATCCAACTTTGAAGTTTAAACACTCTTGATACTCTATGATGAGTACGAAGGTGATTTTTATTTACAGTATACTATTCATATACAGACTATGCAGCTGGTTTTTATTACAAATTAAACACCTCATCCATATTGGTGATGGCAAAGAGCCCAATATGCTCGCTGCATTTCCCCTCCGTTTGGCGAGGGAAATTTTCTGCTTGAAAAAAGCCAGGCGTCCTCAACTTGATTGAATTTTGGTTCGGAGGTGATTGAATTTATACCGCGAAGGAAGTTCAATTTCTTCTTGAAAAATCTCTAGCCGTCGAAATGTTTAAATTCAGTGCGTAGTTTGTATTTTGTCAAACCTAAATCTACTCAATCACTAATAATTGACTGACTGATCATTGTATCTCCGTAATGAGTAGGTATGCCTAGGAAGGTGCAGATTCCGCGTGGTGTCTACTTGTGCAATAAGAAAATATTTTCCGAAACGCTGAATGACTTTCGCGGGCGAAAAATAAATTGTAGTGACATGGTTTACAAGTTTATATAGTGCCGAATTTGAGCTAATTTTAGAAAAAATTAGAAACAACTATATCCCTTCAACATAAGATAAAATTTAAATCTAATTAAATAATACGAGACTAATATAAAATGTAAGATTACTCTCGATTT
Organism: Bactericera cockerelli; assembly: GCA_024516035.1. Taxonomy (NCBI): domain Eukaryota; kingdom Metazoa; phylum Arthropoda; class Insecta; order Hemiptera; family Triozidae; genus Bactericera; species Bactericera cockerelli. Next base: position 23,310,669 of record CM044958.1, read on the forward strand.
AAAAAAAAAATTAAAGATTTCTGGTAAGACATAGAAAAACTCCTAAGAATACAAACTTTGCAATATGATAATAAAATTTAACAGTTGATCAATTTCTGAAATTAGTTATAATAATTAGGATAGGAATACGAATTGTGTTCTCCACCTAATCAAAAGAATACTCTTCAAAATCAAAATTGAAAAATTCTACTTGATTTTTAGACATGAGATGTAAGGAACCGTTGTAGTTTTATATTATTTTTTATCAACTGTGTACGTCTTGATAACTGTGAATGTCGAAATGGCTGTACAATTCTTTTTGTTTTCAACGAAGAAAAAAAACCTTTATACTTAGTGGTAAGGTGTAGTTCAATTATTTTTTAAATAGGTAATAATAATAAAATATACAGTAGAAACTAGATGACCAGACTTTCTTCTGCCGGTTTGAGCGGTCAGCAACACTTTGGATGCGTTGTGGTCGATTGCCTAACTGGTAATATACAAGTAGCTTGTTAGAGACTTGCGAGTTTGGACACCAACCAAAACATGTATTTACCCTCATTTTTGAGAACTAGTCAGTACCTATATCAGTATGAACAGAAAGACCAGATAATAATGAAACTCTGCCGGTTTAGTTGGGCTTATGGGGCCTTCTCGTACCTACAGTATAGAATAGATAAGGTCTATTGTTTTAAGATTATTATTATTATAAACTGGTTGGGGTCCCACAAGAAGAGCCCCAATTATCACACCGACCTCTATTAGATCTATTGTGACCAGTTTGACTTGCTCAGACTCCTAGTTGTCTAGTATGTGTGAGAAGATTATTTTTTGGTTTACTATGTCCAGATAATGGAACTGTTTTAAGATAATGGAATTGAAATTTCGTGGTTAAAAACACATTTCGATTTTTCGACCCTCTAAAAATGCAGATTCCTACAATCCTATGTGTGAATTCGTCACATCCCCCACAAAAGTGCTGTGGGGGATTCTCTAGGTGATAAAATTGCTGAAGAACACATTGATGTTGGTCAATATCAAAAATCATGACACTTTCAAGTGTCTTAATGAGTTTGTACTGTATTATAATATTTAACCTACCATTAAGTTAGTTTTAATCAAATGTATAAATTTTAGTACCTATCCATGTATTGTGTAAATGTAGTTCTGTTATGTTATACCTCTGCAATTATTTCTAGACTATCTCTTCTTATAGGGATTACTAATTTCATTTATTTATAAACAACAACAAAAACAATTCCAGTGAGGTTATGATTAGGACTATGGTTGACCACCTTTGAATACTTGTAATGCTGCTTTGTTCAGCCAAACCCAGGTTGAGATGAGGATATATTCGTAATTATGAATAATTCGTAATTATGAATAATTACGAATATAAAAAAAAAAAAACAAACAAAACTAAGGGAATAATTATTACTTATTGGTTGTTTGTTACCAATTTATCTTTTTAGATAGTCTTTTCATCGGTCTTTGGGAATGTATTTCTCATTTTTCCTCATGTTTGACTATTTCTACTGTGAATACCCTTGAAGTTCAACCTCCCCCCCCTTAAAATTAGGCTTTCTTTGGTATCCTACTGTTTGAATGTCTACTCTAAACACCCCCGACAACTTAATTTGCTGTATAAAAAATCTAAATAGTATATTATTTGTTTTATTTTCTAAGACCTTATCTGGTAACTTTTTAAAACTCTTTTTTACTGTAGAGCTATGATTTTGTCTGAAATCCTATATTCTAGACTCATCTTTGAAATGAAAACATTGGATTTGAAAGCTGTAAAGTTCATTCCTATTTTATTTAATGTTTCCCATAAAGAGAAAAAATAAGCAGACCTACCAAGATTTGCTGCAAGTTCATAGGAAGGTTTTCAACTTCAATATAATTCTTTTGTAAATAAACACTAATTTTAAAAGACCCACCTTCGATTAATTGTCCTCAAACCAAAACATCTTGTGCACAGTAATAAATATTTTCTATTATAAAATAAAAAGATCAATACTGTACGGGAGTTATTTATTTTTCTCTTTTGGAATTAGGATGATTTCGGGGACCTAGTTGGCCAAGAGAATACTGCTTCTTCCTTTGAAACTCTGAATTATGACTTACCGAGTTTGATCATGATTACCGTTCGGGGTAAGTATCTGAAGAAAAAAAAAATCGGGACAACATTGGTTTCTAGCTCAGTGGTTAAGGACTTGCTTGTCATGCGGAAGGTCCCGGATTTTGTAAAGCGTCTAAAGTAGCTTTGCCGACAAAAAATTGTACTATCAATGTGGCTACAGTTGTTTGTAAGGGATACCACCCGGTGCGCTCATGTTAATGCAGCACCTAAATGGGAAGTATTGTGTCACTTCTTGCCCATCAGAGGGGAGGCATACTGCGAGATGGGCAAGCTACAACACAGACATACTACAAGCGTCTAAAGTAGCTCCTGTTTCATGGCTACAAATAAAAAATGGTTAACCCAAATAAAAAAAAGTGATGGGAAGATTCAACATTTTTTCATAAGTAATATCGAAATCAATAATTACGTAACCTAAGAGAAATAATGAAAAACTGTTCATTAATAATTGTATACATCGTTTTAATATGTATTTTCTCAACTGTATAACATTTAGGTAAAACAAACAACAGCTAGCTTAGAGAACAATAGTAGAACACGTGGGTTCAATTTAAATTGGAAATGTCTCTTTTCTTTTAGAGGTTAATACAAATTCATTAACAAGTGCCTATGGTGAAAATCACCCATCTTATTCAGCACCTTGGTTGAAGGGAATTAAAACATTAAATTGATTCTTGGTTTAGTCTTGAAGTACAGTGTCCAATAAAAAAGAGTAGCCACTTAAAAACATAATTTTATAACGGGGCTCACAACACAGTGTAATATTTAGTATCACATTTTCAACTACATAAATTCGTTACAATCACTCAGATCAACAGTCCTATTTCGCCTCACCCAGCCTGTATCAAGACACTTAAGTTCAGCAACATCGGACATGGCAAGTACACCATGGGACAATAAGTCTGGCTGGGGGACGTTCATAATAATAATAAACGTGTTTATTTGTGTTATTATATCACAATTTTTGTAGGTAGCGCAGAATTATAGGACTTTTCCTTATCTTTAATATACTAAGATCTTATTTTTGCCTATAATTCTGCCACTGGTCGCTGCTCACATTAAAGCAACTACTCATTTTTCCTCACGAGGTATGAGTGGACCCCGAACATCCAAGTAAAGAGCAGAAAATGTGAACTTTTCATTATTTGGAGCAACAACTTGGCGAAACTATCTTGGTTAGATCTTTAAGTAAAAATTAAAATACATAACTTGTCAGGGTTTTCCTTTACCCTGGTTAGTTTTTGAATTGCTCCAAGCAGTTGAGCAGTTTCTCCGCATCCTCGGCTGTCTTCACCTTGATGAGGCAGGTGGCGGGGGCGGGGCTCTTCTCTGTGGTGGGGTGAGGGATGGTCACCAGGATCAAGTTGTTCTTCTCCCGCTTGATGGGCACATTCTTACTCACCACAATGTTGAAGATAATCTTCCCCGTGTCGGTTTCCGTCCGCACTATCACCTGGGCTTTCACTTTCTCCTCGACTGGTTTCACGAACAAGTTTCCCACACCTCTCTCCCCATAGGATTTGTCCGGTTTCATCACGAAAATTTTGCATTTAATACTGAAAATTGAATCCTCTTCTACGACTTTCTTCACTTCTTCCTTGGGCAGAACATCTTCATCCTCTTCTTCTTCTTCTTTATTTGAGGCTGGAGGGGGAGGAGCAGCATTGGAAAACCCAAAGGAAAACGGCTTGGCTGCAGTTGCTGTGCTGGTAGAGTTAGTTTCAGTCGAACTGGTCGTAGACCTAAATGAAAATGATTTCGTCAATGGATTAGTGAAAGTATTTTCAGGTTTTTCTGATGATTTGTCATCATTTGATTTTGTTGATCCCCAGGTGAAACCAGCACTGGGTGTAGTGCCAGTCTTCAACCCAAAGAAACTTGGTGTTTCCTTTGTGACATTCCCAGTGTCGTTTTTTTTCAGAGACTTTACTTCCCCAGGAAAATGCTGGAAGCTTAGCAGGTGTGTCAGATTTATTTAAACTTCCTCCTGAGAATGAGAAATTGGGTTTAGACAGATCAGTATTTGGTTTGACAGCTTCACTCGACTTGGTTTCGTCTTTATTTGAACTTGTAAAGGAAAAATTCATACTTGAGCTGGACTTGGTCTCACTTTTATCTGAACTTGAGAATGAAAAACTAGGTTTTACAGTTGATTCATTTTTACTACCCATCGACAAACCAGTTGTTGGTTTTGGTCCATTTGATTCTTTTGATGCAGACAGACCAAAGGAAAAGTTAGCATTGGATGTTACTTTTTTTCCAAATCCACTAGTAAAATTGTTTGATGGCTTAGTGATTTCACTGCCCACATCAGCTGGTGACTTGTTTGGTTTTGATGCACCATTTGCATCATCCCGTGTAACACCAATGGAATATGTTGTTATCACGCCTGTTTCTTTATCCTCCAGAGACATACTGGCAGTTCCCCCACGGGGTGGCATCTGGAAGTTGAATCCTTCCTGCTTCAGCTTCTGTGTGTTCACAGCCTCCAGCTTTTCTTTGACATATTTTTCGATATATTTGCGATAGTCATCAATAGGTGGTAACAGAATGCAATTAGGGTTGAGTTTGACTTTGTCATGAATGAATGTTACAAATCTCAAGTTCAATATTTTCACTTTTTCTTCGAATATTTTTTGTGCCTCTAGAAAAAAATTAAACATACACCATTATTTATTTTAACTTGAAATTTAATGAAAATGTTTTTTTAAAGAATAAACCACAAATTGAAATATTAATAATGAAAGAAAGATATATACAGGGTGGTCCCGAATTTGTGATCACTAGATTTTCCACAGAATCAGTAAGATTTTTTGTAATGAAAAAACAAAATATTCTTTGATTTTTGAGGAGAGTATTTACCACTTTTTAAAAATTTACAGGGTATCCCCTAAGTAGGAGATTTGAATGCTATTTTTCGATTTTAAAATGAAAACCCCCATTTTTTATTGCAAATTCAGATTCCCATTGAATTCTAAACATTTAAAGGTATTCACTTGTTTTTTTTTTTTTTTTTTGAGCAAGTAAAGGCCCAAGTGTGACATATCAAATAGCATTAGTTATTCACTCTTGGCAACGTGGTATCACGTTGGACAAACATACAGGGTGATACACAAGTCTTGGATTTGATTATTTGTCAAAAGGTATATATTATGTGATCAGAGTGGCCTAGTAATTAGAGTTATTTTTTCTTGCTGGATAACGTGAGAGCATTACTTTTACCATCTGACCAATATATTGGGTTATACATAAGTCTGAAAATGAAAATGTCAGTGTGAGCTGTCCATTCTTTTACGTTGAGCATTGTGGATATATTTTAAATGCTATCACACAATTCAGTGTGGAAAATTAACACTATTTAATAGGTCATACTTGTACTTTTCACAAATAATCAAATTTAAGACTTGTGTTTCACCCTGTATGTTGGTCCAAATTGGTTCAATCAAAGTACCAAGGTGCTCAGAGTAAAAAACTAATGCTATTCAATATGTCACACTTGAACCTTTACTTGCTTTTTCTGAAAATTACTAATTTGTGACCACCTTGTCAAAACTTTTATCAGAATCAAAATTCCAAATACATAAAGCAATACCTGACAGAAATATTGGCAATAAAGAAGAAGAAATCTGGCTTCTTGTTCATGTTGTTGTAAGTTATCATATTTGTGATAATCACTTTCCTGACTGTAACAACTTGTAAAACTTGGGACTTGAACCACTGACCTCCAGGTTATAAGTTTACCACCCTCAATCTTGCTACTAAGGTTGGCTTATTAAGTAACCACATAATACAATGAACTAAAGAGAGTATTTTTTTCTAAATAGATGGTTTTTTTTCCTAAAAAATAATAATAAAATACTGCGTTTTTATATATCTAATAAGTTTCAATGTTATTACCTGAGTTATCTACTACAGGGTCATTATTTTTAGTTTCATTAGCTTTTGACGGACTAGAAACTTCCTTCTTTTTCTTGTCATCTTCCTCATCACATTTGATCCTTTTGGGCTTGGATATGCTGGATTCTTCTGTTTTAGGTGGTGTTAGTTTCTCAGATGGTGGATTTTGTGGTTGTGATTTTTTTCCTAATATACTGAAAAAAAGATGCTTAATGTAATTATATTAATTGAAAGATTCACATGTGTTTTTTTCTTTATCTTATGGGGAGGAAAATAATGGAATGGAGTAATTCAAAAAATTCAAGAGTGAGTTTTCAGTGCCAAAACACATTTTAAGATCCACAAAGCCTAAATACAAAGTTTCAGCCAGTGATCTGTATGTCTGTCTGTTAACAAACTATTTCAAGAACGGTATAAACAACTGATGTTTTTTTAAAATGTTCTTTTGATTATTTACATTAACTCCTTGAGTTTTGAAAACAGTTAAAATATGTTGACTTATCATTAATTCAACAATTTTATTCTCTTTTCTACTTACTTGGCAAATGGATTAACTGTCTTTCCAAACGTGAGATCAGGAGTTGGAACAGTGCTTGTAGAGCTTGATGAAATTGAATTTGTTTTGGTTGAGGAATCTGACTGAGGTTTGTTCAACATTTTTAAAAAGTCAAAAGTACCAGGTGATGACTGAACAGTGGGAGTATTGGCAAAACCTGCAAAGAAAAAAGCAATCATACACTGTACTCATAGAAATAATAATGAAAACTAATCTGTGATTAAGAAGGAAAACACACACATACACACACTTTTTATACAGGGTGAGCATTACAAATGGTTTTTTTTCTTCTTTATTTCCAAGAGAATCTATTGGTATCAGGTTCAAAATATGTAGATAACTGGGTGCACTCTCATTCTGTACACTGTGCATACCTGTACATTAGAATAGAATAGAATAGAATAAGCGTTTTATTTGTAATGTTATGTTACAAAAGGTTGGCAATAAAAATAAAATATATACATAAAAGCAAATAATTGATTATAAAATAAAAAGTTAAATAAATTATAGGTAAAAGGTATAGCGTAAAAACGATATGAGAAGCAGTTTCTGAAAAAAATAAATAAAAAAGTACCTACATAATTACTGGAAAATAAATCATGAAATAAAGATAAAAAAAGGTATGGAAAATATGAAAAAATACTGTTGCCTAAGGCAAGAAATAGAAAAAATAACTAAATAAAAAATCTGTGAGAATCTTAAAAAAAAAAAAAACATAATAGTGAAACAAGTAAATAATATTATGACTATTGGTATCAGGTTCAAAATATGTAGATAACTGGGTGCACTCTCATTCTGTACACTGTGCATACCTGTACATTTAAAGTACTTTTACTTGATAAGTAACTGTATTAGAAAAAAATACACTGTCAATTATGGACATGATACATTTTTGTGAATGGTTACACTTGGCATATACACTTGGCAATAATAAAAGTTCAGACTTTCAATTATAACTCTATTCTGAGATTTTTTAGGATACAAGATTCTGATATCACTTGTATCCCAATTCTCTTCAAATTTGTTTCACATGGTAAACATGGTAAGATTAATACATTTTATATTTTTTTTAAAAAACACCTTCATTTTGTTATGTAAATTCATATATGTTTATCTAAAATGCTAATGAGCACACAAATAAATTCAGATATAAGCATTTGAGTAAAAAGTTACAGGTAAGTTGTGAGGTATTTATCTCCACAATCCACTAGTTCAAAGTTAATAATTATAAAATGGGACCATCTACAATACTTCTCCCCTGTGTACAAAACTTTGTTGATTCCTTCAGTAGACTCTGTGATTAGGGCATGACAAGTAATGTAAATATCAAACTGACAGATAGACACATTTAGTTGCTCAGAGGGTTAAGTCAAGTCTAAAATAAGAAGAAAAACAGAGAAGTGTATTCTACTTCAAGAAGAAGCTATTAAGACTTAAGTAACCCTTTCTTGTGCCAGTGTCAATGGCACGTTGAATGCAGTAGTGCTCATTCAGTCACTTAGGTTAAACAATGTTGAGCAAGGCTAGGACTTGGATAGATGAGCATATAAATTCAAAACTTCATGATGCTGGCTATTCCTGACCCAACTCATGCTGGGTGAGGTTAATTTGAGTAGCTGATTTGTAAGTTTCCAACAAATTGAGGGTAAAAACCCCATTGTGATATGACCATGCAATTATAAGTGACTTAAACCTGGGGGGAAAAACTTAGTTCGTTAATATTTTTTAAATAGTATATTTTGTTTAATGTTTAGTAATAAAGGTTTAATATTGTTTGAATGGTAGTAAGTTTATGACATTGGCTTCTAACAGAAAGAAACTGAGGCTTTGATCTGTTTAATATTTAGAATCAGATGGTACTACAGTGACCACATGGAAAGTGGCATATTGATTGTGCCATCTGAGCTGACACCTGGTATTTATTAGAATAATATTATGTTTTAAAGGATTACCTTTGAAGGATGCAAACAAGCCCTCTGACGTAGAACTACCTCCCACATTGCGTCTTTTAGCTTTAATGACTTTCCTTTCCCTCATTTGCTGTTCGGAGGCAGACTTGAACTGGCCTGGTTGGTCTGGCTCTTCTTCCTGGTCCCAGTTGTCATGGTTTAAATCTGTCTCCGCTGTACGTTTCTTGGACATCTTTCGTTCACTGTAAATGATCAGAGGTAACAAACACACACAGATGTGAGAGAATAACTACCTCCAGGAATGTGCAAGTGAAAACAAAAGTGGTAAAATTAGAGGTAGTGATGGTATTTTTAGATTTTGGAACAAGAATGATCCTTTCCTTTTAACAATTGGCTTTTGAACTTAGAAGAATCTAGGAACTTGCTGCACACAGACACCACTACTTCTGCTATTGCTATTCTCTCTCTGCGAAAAAAAATCAAACAGCAACCGATAAAAACAAAAATAATCAAAACATGGCGCGGAGAGGCGTATTTTGAATCACACCGTGGCACCAAAAAGTGTGAACGTATCTTTAAGCGAATTTTGAAAAAAATAAAGCGGCAATATTCGAAAATTGATTAAAAAAAATTGGTTAAGAAAATTCTTATTTTAGTTTGTACATTATAGTGTTACCTATAATTACATTACATTACTTACTTTTCCATCTTTTCTAATATGTGTAACTTCCTTTATATTTATTTATTAAATCTCGCTTGAACAGTGAACACTATGAAATGAACGCCATTGAAAAAAATATTACTCACACATCCACACAAACCTTTGTATGCCTAGCCCAAGTCTCTTTTCCTGAGTATTCAGGATAACAACACCTTTCCAGGTAAGTTAACTTATCATTCTAATAATTAAACTATTCATCATAGCAGATGCTCTTTCTTCAGTGTATTTAACTCCTGGAACTCCTCTAAGAACAAACTTTTTGTAATAAGAACTACCTTAATGGAAAGAAATGTAATTTGTGTAGAAGGAATTGTTTTTCACTAGTCAATCTATTTGGCATGAACCCCCAAAGCTTTGAAACACAACACTGTGTAATCTCACCTAACCGGTTCCCTTCAGAACACCGAAGTTAAGCGACATCCAGTGAGGTTAAGACTTGGATGGGTGACCATTCAAATTCTAATTCTTGTGACGCTGGCTTTTCCCGGCCCCACTCAGGCTGGGTGAGGTCAATGTGAGTAGCAGGTTTGTGAGTTTCCTGCGAATGGAGGGTAAAACCCCCGTTGTGATATGACCATGGCAGTTGAAAGTGACGTTAAACCCCACTTAAAAAAAAAAAATCTCACCTAGTGGACCCATTTAAGGAAACTTGGACATTTTCATTATTTTACTTTAGGGAAAATTCTGATTGTGGACACTGTTTCCAGTAAAGAGCTGGGAAAGTGAATATTTCAAAGAGTAAAAGAATGAATAAAATGCTGTCCCATGTTGTACCTGGGACTTTAAAAGAATCAAGAACTTCAGGCTGTTCCACCTGTCCTATGAGTCAACTAACCAAAACTAACTGTAATCAGCCTAGCTAGCTGATGGGGTCAATGGGTTTCAATAGGCTTATGTAGAAAATAAGTAAATGTTCTCATGATGATTGGTCCTTCAAATAAATCATATCTGCATGAAATGTGATCTGGGACAGCAGGGCAAAGCTTCAAAAATTATTCCTAAGAAACCAAATTCCATCTGAGCTATTATTTATTGACCCAGCTTTTTTATAATAATAAACAGTGTTTCACAGCCTTCTTTATTTTGTAGCTATGAAGCAGGAGCTACTGTAGACACTCAATGCTTAACCACTGAGCTAATTGTGAACTGCTTTGTGATTGATACTAACAAGCCATCACAGAAACACAGCTATCTGTGGAGAAGCTAAAATGCTTTGGACTAAAATGCTTAGTCTATTTTTACCTCTGAATATCGGACATAACCTTAATGGCCATGAGTGCCCATTATTGGAAGGTTTATATTTTGTGAGTCTTTGTGTGTATTGCACAAGTGATTCAGTCTCTTAAACTTGTTAGAAGGTGAAATAAACCTCTTCTAGGTCAAAAATTGAAGCATTAAGCTAAACTCAATATTTACCTTGTACTTCTGTAAAATTGCTCATATCAAAGTTATTAAAAAGATTTCATATTATTTCCCTAGAATCAATGGAGTTTGAAAGTCCTGATGTGGAAAGAGAGTTTCCCGGTTTGTATGCCTCTGAGTCAGGAGGCAAACGAAGCAATGACAGTGACTTCAGTGACGAATCATTTGACAGCAAGCTTTCAAAAAAAGACTTGCTTATTGGGAAAAGGAAAGAGAAAAAAGACAGAGGCTATGCCACACTGGAGGGAGAAAGTTCACCTGATGAGGAGGTAAGTTAATAGATTTTTTCTTATATAAATGTGTTCTTCATGACTTACAATGAATTGTAATTAAAGAAAAATATTTGTTCATAATTACTATGTTGAGATTAAAAAAGTTTTTTTTCTTCAATTAATTGTTGATTCCATATTATACTCACCTACTAAGTCAAATGAAGATAAAATAATTATGTTCTCACCACCTACCTCTGCTACTCTAAACTAAAAACTTTGGTTTGAAAACTTTTGTGAATAGAGTTATTTTCTTCTTCAATTTTATGAAAGATTGATTTACACTATAATACTCGTTTTTCATTCATTTATCATATGGCCTTATTACACATCTCATAGTGAGAAGACATAATATGTACTAAACTTGATCACAGGAAATCTGATGGCAGTGGTTGTCTGATTGCCAGAATTATCAGTACTTTAGCCGCATGTCAATGCGTTGCCCAGGATGGCGTATTAACATTTCACCCTTGTGCTCGTTCTTCATAATACTCGTGCTTCATTAATAAGAAAATAGTATTAACAAATGATTGTTTTACTAATTACAGGTAGATGTGAAAAGTCCGTCCAAGTCAAAGAAATCTAAACCCTTTAAATTTTCCACAAAAAGTAAAGAAAAGAGAGAAAAGTCTAAAGAAAAAGATGTAAAAGAGTTGGTAGAAAAGGATTTAAAAAAGAAAGACAAAGAGAAATCAAACAAAACTAAAGAGAAAGAAAAAACAAAGGAAAAGAAGAAAGTTAAGAGTGGAGATATAGCAGAAGAAGCACCTATCTTTGGTGTTAACTTGGAGTTAGCTAATCAAAGGTAAATCAATTGAATTTGCATTTTGCATGAGCAATAATTTCTAGGGAAGATATTTTTTAATCTAACTAAATTCTCTAGGTTATACTTTTGCATTGAACAGTACAGTTCAGTTTTATCCTTGAGATTTTTTTACAATATTGTAACCTTCAGACAAAGTTTTACTTTCTCCATTAAGTTCTTTTAATAAAACTAATAATAATGGAAATAAATTAATTTAATAAAAATTGAATTGTTTAAATAAAAATTTAAATTGTGACAAATGAACCATTGAAATGAATTAACCTCCTGTGGATTGATGGGTCTTACTTGTTGTGATCAAAGATTTTTCACCATCTCATTGAATGTTTATTATGGTTTTAATCAGAATCATTTTGAATGTTTGAATCGTTTCTTATGTATCTAACTATCATTAACACTTGGTGTTCTCATACACAGGTGTCCCTGTCATGATGGTGTGAACATTCCTCTTGTATTGCGAGAGTGTATTGACCATGTAGAGTCTCATGGGTTGACCACAGAACATCTTTACAAAGTTTCTGGACTCAAGTCAAAGGTAAATAATCATCAAAATTTAAGTAAAACTCAAATGTCACATTAACAAACTCATTTGAACAGTAATAGAAAATTTACATTGATTTTTGTTCAAATTTGATATTTACAATATTTCTATTGAATTGTTATAAATATTTTACTCGTATATTTATAAATCTTCAAATTTTATTAGATGACACTCTATCTTTTTCCATATTTAGAATTAAACCCGCCCAGTAAATACCTCCCCCTGAAGAGTACAAATTTAATATTATTTTACCAGTTGTATTTTACCAAACAATACCTATTTAAAAACCACATCTGTTTATTCTTAGGTACAGCAACTGAAGCAAATGTACAACAGGCGAGAGCCAGTCTCTCTGGCCTCCACAGATATCTCAGTGGTGACCAGTCTCCTCAAGTTGTTCTTGCGAGAGTTAGCAGAACCAATTCTAGCTTCAGAGTTGCTGGGAAAGTGTGAAGATGTTGCTGGGGTCAAGGACCTCGCAGTGAGAGAGAGTGAACTGAGGAGACACTTGGACCGGTTGTGCCCCGTAAATAAAATGGTGAGAATATTGGATGATAAAGAAAGAGAAAAATATGATTGGAAAAGAAAAAACATGCTTCTTGCATCCTCGGTTCCCTTCCGGAAGGACAGTCCCTGGGACAAGTTTTTTATATTTAATAAAACTAAATAGAACATACCATCATATTCCATATAAAAAAAATTTAATCTAAAAAAAAAAAAAAATTGGAAAAGTAAAATTCTATTTTTACAAAAGAAAAGCAAAGAGAAACGTTTTCATGAGTTCATTTTTCAACTGATTGCACTAGAAAAAAATAGCTTTTGTGGTTCACTGGCTGAGTGCCAGCCTCTGTGGCGTGACGGATGTGGCTACTGCCCGTAGTCTAGAGATCCTCAGTTCGACACCCGGTTGTAGCTGACTTTTCACACATTCTATTCCCTCCGAACACGTGAGGTTGGGATTTCCGGCCCTTCCCAGGCTGGGTGAGGTTAAAGTGTCTCCATTGTCTCCTATATGTTTACAAAATTTCGTCAAAATCCGTTCAGTAGTTTCTGAGATTTGCGCGTAACAAGGAATGCTTTTAACTGACAGACCGACACAAAACCCAAGTTGCTCAGGAAGTTATGAAACGTCCAGAAATATGAAAACAATTGAAATCTGAGCAAAAAAATATTTTTACAAAAACGAACACAATACTTCCGATGTCTAATATTAGAAATATCTTGGAAGTAATATGGCATTTAAAAAATTGACAAGATAATAATTAATGTCCCGCAGGTGCTGGCCTGGTTAGTGACACATCTAAACCATGTCTCAGCTCAGGAGAAGCAAAACAAGATGAGTAGTCAAACGTTAGCTTCGGTGCTAGCCCCGGTGCTTCAGATGAGTAGCAAACTGCTCACAGCGCTCCTGTTCCATTGTGAAGCTGTGCTGCCCCCTGTAGAGTTGAAGAAGTATATTCCGCCCCTGACATGTGCAAGCTCTGCCCTGCCTGAGTCCGCGCCTGCCATTCAGGTGAGACACTCTACCAGGGCCCAGTTCTACAAATTATACATATATATAGTATATACTGTCTATTTGGAGTTTGATTACCATGCCTAATGAGGGTACCACCAGTGGTACATGTGTTAATGTTTCTTCAACTGATTACAAATTACAGTTGCACTGATATTTACATGATTAAATATATCTCACTTACTATCTCTTAACTCCTAAAATTACTTAGTAGTAATGTTGAAGATTATATCTTTTTTTATATATATTAATTATTACAAATTTTTTTATTGTTCTGATGCAAAAGACATTTTTTGAAAATCCCCGGTTTAAAAAGGTAAATATTCTATACTAATATTATAAAATTCAATATCATATTAATATTATTAATTATTACTATTTTACTTTACTTACCATGTAGGAAGAATTAAAGAAGCAAGACAGCTTGCTTTCTCAACTTCACGCTGAAATGAACGCCGGATTTGTGAGTAAGCAAAGAGAAGAGCAACTTTGGGAGGTGCAACGAATGATCACCCAGCTCAAGCGAAAACTAAGAGTTCTAGAAAAAGGTGAGTACCTACCTACCTCGCATCTAAAATGTTGAACCATTGTATTTGATATTTTATAAAAGAATCTAGAAAGTTGTGACAAAAAGAAAACAAATGGCTTCTTTCTTTACCAGAATTTTCCAAAAGTGAGCATTATTTTTTGGCATACCATCCTCAAACCAAAAGTTCACGTTGGTTAGTTTGATATGGGAAACTATAAGGATGACCCTTCTTTACTATTTGTTCCATATAATTTCTATAAATGTATGTTTACACCTTAAGATTATGTATGAGTATTGAGTATGACACTTAGTACAACATAATATGTACTCGTTTTCACCATATCAGGTTCTATAAGTCAGCGTAGTGTAGAAGAAGTGTGCACAACGGAAGACTCAGAGTTCACCCTCAACTTGAATCTGCAGCAAGTGGAAGAAGATGCGAGATGCCTGGCTACTCTTGAATCAGCAGAGAAAATCAGGCAGGACTCAAAATCTACAAACTCTGCTGATGATAAAACCTCTTCAATCGAGTCTGCGAAAATTCCGACGGAGATTAAATCAGGAGATGCTAAAGCTACGTCGGGCGAGGTGAAAACAATTCCTGGTGACTTGGGACTGAGCGAGGCTGGTGTTGTTAAAGTTGCTCAGTTATCAGGACCTGTTTCCAATGTGTCTCCTCACGGTGAGTTGAAAAAAAAGGTATTTTATTTACTTAATACCTCTTTAACCTCGCATTTATAAGATTCGAGAGTTTTATCCTCTCTATTGTTGTTATTATTACTAAACATGTTGGATCAAGTTTTATTTACAAATGACATAATAATATATACATTCATTATATGTACATGCAAAGATATTGAAATTAAGAAAATAAAACTCTCTATATTCTGGAAACTCTCAAAGTAGCTATACCTATTCTACTCGCAATAAACTAGGTTCGAAATTAATAGAGAAAATCGATAACTTAAGTAATTGCTTGATATCGGTTTTACCTATCTTAGACAGTACGCAGTCCAAGACTTAGCGTCACAGAGGTATTACTAAAACGTCTATTAATTCCGCCCTAAATTTTAATTATAACAGGAATAGCATCACAAGGTTTTTGCCTGGTCAACTGTAAACAAAGATTAGACTAGCAGTCTGGCTGTGAGCTATAACCAAAGATTAGACCAGCAGTATACTAAGGGCGGAATTAATAGACAACATCAATAATTTAAGTCGTTGGTAAGTGTCGATTTCTTACACAATACGCAATCCGTGACTTAGCGCCACAGAGGTATTACAAAAACGTCTTAATTCCGCCCTAAGTTTACTATTATATTTCTCCATCAGGTTCAATTCAAAGCTCCTCTGTGTCTCTCATCTCTGCGGAGGTCTGTGCTTCTTCGCTGCCCGATGAGGAGGACTCCGCGGGTTCGACCCTCTCTGAGGCAGATTTTATTCTCAAGGGACTCATCCTGGAGACTTCAGAACTCACCAGTCTGGCCAACTGCTTGCAGGAAGCCGTGCTGGATGAAAAACTCAAGGTAGCCAGCCTCTACCAGCAGATCATGTCCCATCCTAAATTTGACAACAACATGTGAGTATAATAACTAAGTAATATTATCAATTTGGTATTTAGTAAGAAAATAAACTGGTGTGAACATCACACGACCTTCCTATTACTGAAATGAATATCAGGTGATAAAAAGTTTAAAAAAAAGTAGTCAATTCAAAGTAATAACACACTATCAAAAAATATTAATTAATGAGAAAAAAAAACGCAGGGTGGAATTGAATTCTAGGATCCCGGAGCAAAGCGAGAATTTTCGTATAATGTATACCTATCTCGAAGTTTGTTCAATGTGCAAATCTCAAATGTGTCGGAAATTCACATTAAAAATAGGTGCAAAATCACCAAAAAATACGATTTTAGTCTATTAATTTTTTCCAATTATTATGCTTTATGAGATATTTGATTTTTTACCCGTTCTCGAGATATAAGCAAAAAACAAATTCGCCGATTTTCATGCTGACATTGTTCCGGTTCCATATTGTTGACACCCTGAAGCTACATGCCAAATTTCATCGCTCTTTGACTTACTGTTCTTCAGATATTTTGTATACACATACAACACAGAGTCATTTTGATGAAATCAGGAGTCTAATTTGTCCAGAAAATGTTACCAGCTCATTTTCGAGAAACTTTTCCAAAACAATACTTTCTCTACGTTACAGGTAATAGAAAGTAAAAACAGTGCAAAATATGAGATCGAGAGGGATCAACGTACAACGTTACCAATAAGTGTCAAAATTATTTTTTCTCACATAATAGATTAAGAGATTTTTTACTAAATACAAACCATTTTTGTTTTAACACGTTCGTTACCAAGCCAATTTTTTCAAGTTTTACGTAGGGACCAGGCGGTAAAGTCGCTGTTGCATCCTGGGTACCAATTTTTTTTTTTTTTTTGTATATTTGGCATCGTATTTGTACAAGAATCGATCCTATATCTGTTCTAATACTAACAACCTACCTCAAAAAGGCCATATATGGTTGTCCGGTCCCTCGTTAAAATTTTGATAACAGCCACATGTGTGTTTTCAGTCCCAAAGAAAAACACAAAAACATCCACATATGGCCGTTCGGTAACGAACGTGTTAAGAACATTTATTTAAAGAGAGGTCTATAACAATCGAAGTCCTTGCCCCATAAATTTCTTTCTGCTGGACAGATTAGCAAAAATACTCTTTGCTGAACGTCTTTCAAATGGGAGATTATTCAAGATGGAGGTTTTGGGAGATTATTCAATATGGAGGTTTTGAACAACGCTAAATCCTTGCCTAGCCTGGATTTAGACGGTAATTTTTGATTTTTATTTGACTATTCTGCAACTTCTGGTTTTGCTCTACCAGGGAGTCCCTGACAATGCCCCTTACCTGTGACGACGGAGCAGATCCTAATTCAGAAGCAGCGAGAGAGACCATGCGACTAGAGGTAAGAATGAGAAGAAATAACATACTGACTTTTATCAAATTAGGAACTGTCTCGGACTCACTCCGCGATATGGCTTTTTCTGTTGTCGTCTTCTTCTTCTTTTACTCTGTCTTATCCCGCTTAAGCAGGGTCGACGTTGTTCAACCTCATGGTTGAGTTTGGTTGGTTTTGGCACTTTTTTGTACGGCTGGATGCCCTTCCCAACGCCAACGATTCTATTTTGATTGAACGTGCTGGATTAGGATGGGGGTTTTACCCTCCATTCGCTGGGAATCGTACCAGCTACCCACATTAACCTCACTCAGCCTGGGTAGGGCCGGAAATGCCAGCCTCAAATGTACGGAGGAAACAGAATTTTCTGTGTGAAAAATCTGCTCCGAGGGGAATCGAACTCAGGATCTCTGGACTACGGGCAGTATTCACAACCGTTACGCCACGGAAGCTGGTGTATTTCTGTTGTAAAACCTCTGAAAACACGCCTGTATTTTAAACTTCAAGTTTCTGAGCAAGATGATTTTATCGATGAGTGAGTGAGTATTATGCTCCATGATTTCTAGGATTGTCTGGTACATACGGCTTGAATTGACATCAAGCCCCTACCAAGACTGAATAATAATAATGGCCTTAGCTCAAAAAATATTAACAGAATGAAATAGCATCCAGACTTCACAGTTAGCCTCTGTTGGGGGGGGCATCAAAAAATATACGCTGATTTGACCGAAGGAAAAAGTATTGATTAAAAGTCTGTGTGACTTTTCAACAAATGAATGGTAACTACCGCAAACCGTATGAAATTACTCACAATCTTAATGATACAGGTTCATAGAGCATTAAAACTCGAGATTTCAGGCACAGCTTTAATGCATTTTATTTTCAATCAATTATTTTCAGATCCAGAAGGAAAACCTGATTCGAAGCATTATAGAAGAGCGGGAGACAATAGTGGATCTCAAAGTTCAAATTCTAATGAAACAAGGAGGGTCAATACTATCCTGAATCCGACGGTAAATAAATCAAGTCATATGATAAAATTTCTGCTGGTTTAACCAGAATAAACTTACATACATACTAGAAAATTTGGCTTAATTATTATAATGTAAAATATTGAAAATTGAATAAATATTCAATATGTCTTCGCAATAAATAAATATTCAATATGTCTAGGTAATACCTAGTTCTCTGCACTCTTTGGTTCGAAGCTTAATCGATCATTCACTCAATAGACCAATTAGTCCAAGTACGAGTATGCAATCCATTAGTCCAAGTATACAATCCGGACATACCAATTAAGCAGGGTCATTTTAACTTCATTAAACTTGAATTTTTATGCAAGGGCATATTTTCTTCCCTGTAGTCACTCCTTATACTTGGCAACAAAAAAAATCAGCCGATTTACAGGTCTTATCCTTGCTTAACTGAGATGACCTGATGGGAACTCGTTTATTCAATGTGCCATCGACGCAGGTATATATTTTTTAGTCAATTGCTAAAGAGATTCTTCACTCAAAGATCTCCACTTTGGAACCTCAATTTTTGGGTATTCAGATAAAATTAGAAAATAATCACACGGAATGCAATATATTATTATGGTTTAATAAATAAAATATTCATGTATAATTATTATGTATATTTTAATATTATATTTTCTGTTTACCTATTATTATGGCAAGATTTTGTGACAGGGTCTCTGTCGAAAGTTTGTATATTACAAGAGAACATTTTATTTTTACGAAAAAAATCTAATAAACAATAATGCTTATAAAAAAAATAACTTAATTTTTTCAATTTTCCAACTTATGATGAACGAGCTGTTTTCTACGGTCGCTAACAGAAAGTTTGTGAAAATGGCGCTTTTCCCCAAGGCGGGCACACAACTTAGAACATTAAAAAAAAAATCTTGTTGCACATCGAAACATAAAAACCTGCATACAAAATTTTTGCAACCAGAAATCTACTGGTACGAAGAAACAGTGATGAAAAGGTCATTATTGGCTTTATTCCCCACGACTGGCGCCCCAGTTGAAATTTTGAAAAAAAAATTCTCTGGATACATACTATATTACCAGAAACATTAGGTCAGAGAACCGAGATCTAATGCGTAGGTGCATTTTCACTTACCAGTCAAATTACAAAAAATAATAACTTGTTTTATCTCTCGGTCCAACTGGATTGTACACAGATTTACTGTCGAGTGGTCTTACAACATGTGGGTATATATTTCGATTGAACAAGATAATAATACAATTACAAATATTCCAAAAATTAATAAGAGTCCAAATACTACAGAATAGGACTAAAGAGTCCCTTTATGCTAGCAATTTAAACAAGTCATTGGTTTAATAAACATACGAATAATTGATAAATACAATAATAACATTAGTCAAATTGGTTTATACATACGATACAACGTGAATAAAAATTACGAATCCCTTTTCAAAAAGTCAGAAATTCATCGAAACAACCATCTTTCTATCCTGAAGCAAGGCAAGTGCTTTCTATCTTACAGAGGACGGTTTGATTGCATAGAACAAGATCACAGCAAGTGGGATTGTTACGACTTCTTAGACAGCTGTTCTATGTGTTCGCCAAGCGTGTCGATGTTTTCCTGCGAAGAAAACAGAATGGAAATTATGGTTAAGCACTCGCTTGCCATGCGGAAGGTCCCGGGTTCGAACCCACGCGCCAAAAAATTTCTTTACAGTTGTTTGTAAGGATACGGTGCGCTCGTGTTAACCCAGGACCTAAATGGGAAGTATTGTGTCACTTCTCGCCCATCAGAGGGAAGGCATACGATGGGAGGGGCAGGCTACAACACAGACAACAAGCGTCTACAGTAGCTTTTGTTTCATGGCTACGAAATAAAAAAAGGCTGTGAAACACTCATCTTTTTTTTAAATAAAAAAGATGTTCTTTGACTTGAACTCGGGACTTGAATATTTAAAGTAGCTGCTCTTTCATATGTGTTAGTGTATAGTCTTTTGTAGCAAAAAATATGTGCATCCATATTTCTTTGAAAAAAAAAGAAAGAAAAAATGTCTTTGGTGAATGGTGAGCCTGATGGGGTGTAATAGTTATTAATAATGAGCGCAGCACAGACCCCTGGAAATAATGTAATGTAATAAGCTGCTCTTTTATGGAAGAAATAAAAAAGGCTATGAAACATTCATCTTTTAACACTCTCGTGACCAGTTATACCACCGGCTTTACAAACGTGTCTGCATGGAATGGACCGGTTGGGCCGGTGTCCTAACAATCAAAAGGCAAAATAAGAGGCTTTTGGAGTACTCGTATCAATATTTGGCCCTCATAAAACCGATTTACTATGCAAAACGAAACAAATACTAGGGAAAAAAAATCGGTCCTACGCAGCGACATACCTCCAGAGCGCCGGTCCTAGGGGGTGGAATGCGAAAAAAAGTGCCGGTCGCGAGAGTAGTTGAATTTTATTATAACATTTGAACCGGAACAGCAGGAACATATTTACATGTTCGGGCCATTCGATTGGTTGAAGAAAAAGAAAATATTACAAGGTCATTTCAGTGATCAACAGAAGTGAAATTTTTGTAATCAGCTGTATTTGTGTAGATCTTCTCTGATTGGTTCTTAGCTCATCTCATTTCAAAAATAAATTTAAAACATTTTGAGAGAAACAGTGCATTTTATTAAGACTGTTCCGTTCCGTTTCGCACTGTTCCGTTTCCAAATGTATAATAAAATTTCATTAGTGTTAAAATAATCTCCCTAGAATGTTACCTTGAGGGTAATGTTCTCCCTAGAATGTTACCTTGAGGGTAATGTTCTCCCTAGAATGTTACCTTGAGGGTAATATTCTCCCTAGAATGTTACCTTGAGGGTAATGTTCTCCCTAGAATGTTACCTTGAGGGTAATGTTCTCCCTAGAATGTTACCTTGAGGGTAATGTTCTTGAGGATAGTGTCCTCCAGCACGGCTTGCAGCTTCCTGTTGATCTCCAGGCTCAGGTCCAAGCTCATGCCAGCATCCACCGGCTTGCTCGAGTAGAGAGATGCCATGATGCCTCCGTGCTTGCTCACTTCAGCCTGTGGGTTACACAATTCGTTGTGAGATCGGGAAAAGATGGCTGCTTTTTTTCTTAATTTTGTCTATTTGGGTTTAACGTTGTTTTCAACTGCATGGTCATATCACGACGTTCTCTTTACCAAACATCCGGGTCATTTGAGACTGTTTCAAGAGTCTCATCTGAGGTTATCGTTTGGGGTTTAACGTTCTTCTTTACTGCTAAGATCCTATCAAGATGCGGTTGAGGGTATCAACTAATATTGTTGATACCCTCAACTAATTCGCTAGAAATTGTTTTATCTCTCGGTCCAACTGGATCGTACACAGATTTATTGTCGAGTGGTCTTACAAAATGAGGGTATATATCTACTCCTATTAACCTCACCCAGCACGAGTGGGGCCAGGAATAGGCAGCATCAAGAGAGTTCGAATTTAAATGGACACCCATTCAAGTCCCAGCTGGACGTTGCTTAATTTCATTGACAGATCGAGAACTGGTAATGACGGTCAAACGGCCGCCACCGATTTCTACAAAGTTTCGTGTTACATCCTCTCCCTACGTCTACATGCCAAATTTTAAGTCTAGCTTAATTGAGATATTATATTCACAGACAGATACACGGACCAATGGAAAGGCTGAAACTTAGGATTCATTCTCTGGGGACCCTAAAACTTATTTTGGCACTGAAAATAATCAATTTTTTTTAATAATTATATTACATTCCTTTTTATCTTATAAGGAAAGTAAATCCTTCTTATCTTATAAGGAAAGTAAATATTACACTAGACTCACATTACCAGATCTTTTGATAAGAACGTCTTAATCATAAACAATTAATCGTCTTTTAACTCTGATAATAACCCCGCCCTTTAGTTAGGACATAATTATGTTTACAAATATTTTTCTATTTTTTTCCTTTTTATTGTATATATTGTTTCCATTTTTTTCATTGTTATAATAATTATTTGTACAGTACATATTTCTTTTTATATCTAATAAAGTATATAATAATAATCATAACTCAGATTCCTAAGTACAAGAAAGTAATACTTTACCTTGGTCATTAGATTCATCCACATCTGATATGCAGCATGAAATTTAAAAATAAAAATGAATTTACAAGGCCGATTTTATGTAGGAATACTGGGAAGTAGGTATTGCCAAAAAATATTTAAAAAATCGGAGATAAGATGGCGAGTAATCTACAAAAAGTTTTCTGACGTTAGCATAGGCTTTAGAGGGAGACGTTTTAACCCAGATGGGGCTGACGTCCTTCCAGAAGGACGTTCTTCTGGAAGGACGTCAGCCCCATCTGGTGAAAGGTACTACGTTGTGGATTTTTCTAATTAACTCAGCTTGTTGAGGTTAGTTGGCGACACCTTAAGCTCTTTTTTTGAGTCCGAGTGATAAGTTGACAGCACTTATTTTGATTCAGGACTCAATTTATATCACTCCAAAAAAATAAAACAAAAAATTTCACCGCGTTATCTGGGTTAATTTATTTAATTTTTTCATCGCGTAAATAAAATAATTATATTTACTCCTAATCACCAATCTCAGTAGCTCGGTCGTTAAGACAGCAGACTCAGGAACTGGGGGTCGATTTTTCGAGTCCCAGAGTATGACGAAATTAAGTATCGCGTGTTTTAGTAATTTATGACAGCACTGTTTTTATAAACACAAATATGATGATAATGATATTTGCATTATTTATACTGCCCGATCAGATCTAATGACTGAGTCTCATTATTCCAGCAGTAAGCCCTTTTTTTTTAAGTTTCCATGTATTTTATATTTCAAAATAAACATCTTCAACAAATTATGAGGGTATACCCACCTTCAAAAGATAGAAAATCTTGTGCTGAAGGTGGGGATTTTGTGGTCGAAATCCCAAATGGGAGGATAACTTGACTTGTCCGGGAATTTTATCTACAAACTTTTCACCTTGTTCACATCCATGGAGCGTGAGGTGAGAGCCCCACTCTGTTCCCTCAGGATATAGTTCTGCAGGATGCGCGACTTCTTCTGCAACTCTGCTACCAGCTGAGCATTGTGCTCCTCCAGGAATTCTGCTCTCTCAATCACGCGAGCGTGGGAGCGTTGTAACTCCACCAGACGATCGATAATCACGTTCCGGTCAGGTTCCATCTGTGAGGGGAAAATGTTAATGTAAACAGGGGATCAAACTGAGTGCAACATTATGTTTCATAGCCCACTTTTTTTAGGATCAAAAAAGATGTAACTGTAGGTTTTCACATTTCTTAATTCTACACGCTATGATTGAGGCATAGCGTGTAGATTTAAAAAGTGTGGAAACCACCCCCCGCCGGCCTACATCGTGGCGTCCTCAGCGCTAGTATCGCAAAGGAGTTTCCTCTCCTCGTCCCTCACAAAATTTCTTCCCCCGTATCAAATGTAAACATAAACAGTTCAAATCGAGACAGACCGCGAGAAATATTCTACTTCTTTGCTATGTTGCGCGCTATGTGGCGTTTCCATGCAACTGGTGTTCGTTTCCTCCCTTTTTAATTCTACATGCTATGCTATGATGTAACTTTAAATATCGGATACAAAACAGCAGCGTTGCGCAACCAAATGTTGCACTGAGTGGGATGTCGGCACTACCTATATAAAACACTATTATTTGTCACAATGGTCGTTCCCCCAATGAATAACACACTGCTAAAAGTATAGGTATGACCAGGACTCGAAACCCTACGCCCGCGCGTTTGGTAATCCACGGATTTTTAAGTACGGATCCTACCCAATGCATGGTTTTTCCTTTCTTTTTTGAAGTAGCTGTTAAATAATACATCGCCTTTAAAACTATACATCATTCATACCTACCTATCCATTAAAAATCCGACTACAATTAATGTACTTTTGTTCCAATGTACTCACTTGAAGTGTACTGGACAGGGTGGAAGCTATACTGGCACTGGTAGGCGAATGTTGGGCGTCATTGAGCGACTGACAAGAGCTCGCCCTAGATCCATATCCCAGGGTCTGCGTGTCGCACGTTGCATCGCCATTATTTGTGGAAGAGGATTCGCATTTCTTCTTCAAGAGGGACAGCTCTTTATTCAGTTCCTGTTGAAGGGAGAGTTTATTTTCGTTATTTTCCGCACCACCCTTTTACTTTCAAAGGGTGGTGCGGAAGAGAGAATGCCGTTGGCATTAGCACCGCCCTTGATCAAGTTTTGTTCTATTAATCTCATTTTCTATGTATTGTATATATTCTATGTAAATAAAACTTGATCCAATATGTTTAATAATAATAATATTTTCTAGTCCTAGTCAATCAATGTTACAAGTTACATAACTAACGTGATGTCTTTCTCGTTGCAAGATTATGCTGGATAGGCTTTTTTTCACTGTCGATAAGGTTCTTTCATTCGCTCTAGACTCTCAAATTACCTCTTCTATTTCAAAGAATTGTTTCTTCTTTCTTATGGATTTATGCATGGTTACTTTCAGCTACTGCGGCCATAGCACTCCAAAATGAACAAGAGGAAAAGACGGTATGAAAAAAACTCCTCCAAGTGTTTAATTTTTTTAACTATCGTGCTGGATTTGTATAATAATGGTAATGGTATGGTATGGTAATGGTGCTCAAAGGCACTTGTATTTACGGAAAGAGTATTATATTTAATTTAAAACGAGAGAGAGAGAAAACCATCGAACTCACCCTCACAGTGGACGCATGCTTCCGCTTGAGAATCTGATTCTCACTCTTCAGTTCGTCGATTTCCTTGCCTGCCGCCTCCATCTGTTTCGTTCGCTCCGCCACTAGTCGGGCCAGAGCCTTGTTGTCCCCTGCCTTGGACTGGCGCTCCGCGTCTAGTTGTCTCCTCAGATCCGCTAGTTCGCTTTCGAGTTGAGAAATGCGGGAGTTCAACGGCGCCACGTCCCTCTCTAGAGCGGACGCCTGGAGAAAATAGTGGAATATAATTGAATTTGAACTGTCCTCAAGTTCGTTCTCTAAAATGGAAGTCAGAATAATATCAGAATATTTATTTTTTTAGTTATCATATTTGTGTTAATCACTTTCGTGATATCACAACTACTCAAACTCGCTTTACTAAATCTACTCTGAAACCGGGACTTGAACCACCGACCTCCAGCTTCAAAGTCCGCTGCCTTATTGATCAAGCTACTGAGGTCGATCAGAATATAATTGAATATAAATAAATAATAATAATAATATCGCCTTATTTATACTGCCAGATTGGGACTATTAAGTCCCATTATTCCAGCAGTAAGCCCAAGACGTATTATTATGTGGTAAAAATCCCAAATGGGAGGATAACTTGTCATTTCCCGGCTGGGTTTCGAACCCGCGACCTCTGGTATATCTGGATTCACAGAGTGCCGCCTTTACCACGGAGCTACCGGAACAGAACAGACACACAGAAATGTGTGTTCTTTGTGTTATTATATTACAATTCTAGTGGGTGTTGCAGAATTATAGTTTCCATTTTCTTTTATATTCTTGAATATCATTTGCCCAAAATTCCGCCACTAGTCGCATTTTTCTCAGTTTTCCTCTCGAGAAATGAGTGGACCCCGGACATCCAAAGTAAAGAGCAGAAAAAATCCTGACCTGTTGGAGATCGAACCCCGGTCACCGTAAGTGTAGACGTAGTGGGGTAACCCACTTGGTCACGATGACAACGAATTTTATACAGGGTGTCCCGTATACAGATGCAAATATTTTGAGGGTACGTTCAGCTCACCGTGGACTATCATAATTATGAGCGAAACTTGCAGTGGGGCATTTTGCTTCGTTAAAGAGTTATGGCCAAATCCCTGTTTTTCCCACAGGTCTAGAGGTCACTTGGATTGATGCACATTTTTAAAGAAATGGTAGCCAGTAAGTAATTTTTGACTTCATGTATGGATAGTCATGTATATTTCCCTTGAAATGCAGTTGGTTGCATGAAAAAATATTGAAAGACCAGAGAGATATTTAATCATAAGCTCAATATTTTTCTAAAATTCGATTTTTCCCTGTTTTCCCTTTCGTAATCTGCGTATCACTAGTTAAAAAAATACCCTCTGCTATTTTGTTTCAATAAATTCCAAGTTCTTCCAGACGCGTGAAGGAACGGATGAGATACGCCTTATCAAACGGCACCAGAAGGAGAGAAACACATCTTTCAAATTTTGAATCTGGGCGCTATTGCATTTTGAAGAACACTCGATGCCTGAAGCGGTCTGTGTGACTATTTTTGTGCCAACTGCAAGTTATAAATGAAAATTTTCTGAGTACAATTAGTTCTATTAACCAACTATATCAATCAAATCTAATAGTTAAAATAACAAGGCGGACAATTTGTTCGGTGGAAGAGAAAGCCACAAGCTTTAAACCTCGCCCTTGGTTCGCTACATATTCTTTTGGGTTCTTTTCATTTCATGTCCTGTGTTGCAGAATGTATCATGTTTGTAGTTTATCAATAAACTACAAACATGTATCACTGTATCACCACCCTTGATCAGTCTTTGTTTATATTTATTTCACAAATTGTTACCATGTTCATTGTAAAAAAAAATGTAAATAAAGCTTGGTCCAATTGTTTATAAAATAAAAATAAAATATTAATAATAATAGTAACCTTAAGGTTGGATGTTCGAGTTTTACCCAAGGTTAAATTTCGGCACTATTTGTTATGTTTTTGATATCATGATTGTGATGATGAGGGCAGCAAATGTCAGTGCTGGTTTTAACTTCACTTGATTTTTTTTTTTTTTTTTTTTTTTTAAACTTCACTTGATTTTTTTTTTATGTAACTGTGATATGATTGTTTTTGAACCTTTCTTATGTGATATATTCATGTTATTTGTTTTCTGTTTGTAAATAGAGCTAGGCTCGTAAATATACACCCGTGCTGCGGGCATTTATTATTATTATTATTATTATTATAAACACAAAAATGATATTTTTAATTTTACTTGTAAAAATAAAATCATAATTTTTGTTGGTAGCGCAGAGTCTTTCTCCATGTGTATTCTTTTTCCATAATTACACCACTGGTTACTGCTTTCGTTGCAGCCTCTCTCATTTTTCCTCATGATAACCGTGTGATTCCGTAACCCCATTCACATAAAAGTTCACACCAACCGACCACTGTGAATGATCAATTTCCCTCTGTTAAACATCCCTAAGCAGTGTATTTATACCTCAAATTACGCGCCAATTCTGTTAAAATTCAGCTAACTTTGAATTTTCCATGATGATTCAGACGTGTTTTTTGAGCTTTGTGTGTACTGCGTTCCATGATCTTTAAAGTAATATAAATGAGCTTTCTTTTTTATAAAACTAAACATAATAGGGTATTTTTTTAACTAGTGATACGCAGAATTGCAATTGTAGAAGTACTCTAAATTCACGAAAGGGAAAACAGGGAAAAATCAAATTTTAGAAAAATATTGAACTTATGATTAAATATCTCTCTGGTCTTTCAATATTTTTTTATGCAACCAACTGCATTTCAAGGGAAATATGCATGACTATCCATACATGAAGTCAAAAATTACTTACTGGCTATCATTTCTTTAAAAACGTGCATCGATCCAAGTGACCTCTAGACCTGTGGGAAAAACAGGGATTTGGCCATAACTCTTTAACGAAGCAAAATGCCCCACTGCAAGTTTCGCTCATATGATAGTCCACGGTGGGCTGAATGTACCCTCAAAATATTTGCATCTGTATACAGGACACCCTGTATAAAAGTAGGAGCAAACTCGGGCCTATTTCGTAAGGCAGGCATTGCCGTAAAACCGTGTGATCATGCTCCCCTTTGAAGTTTGTGATTTTTCTTTTCTTATTGCACACTTACTAGATGGAATCTTTTCAATTCTGTTCTTGATTTTTTTATGAATCAGCGAGAATAATCCTTGTGTTTATTTTAGTCTGCATAGAATAATGAAAAGTGGAAAGGAAGGTACGCAACCTTGCTTTCTATTTAACTGATTTTACGAGAAATGGATTCAACGATCTATTTCACTCGAAAATTTAGTCAATTTCAATGTTGCTATAAATTCAAGATTTATTAGGTACAGTAAAATTGCAATCTATAGCTAACGTTGCGTTCATTCACTTCCTGTTCATGATTTGTAAATCACTGACCTTTCACATTACTTCCGAGAAACTTCGAATATTAGAAATCGCAAGAATTGTGTTCGTTTATGTTAAAAAAAAAAATATTTTTTTGCTCCGATTTCAATTTTTTTCATATTTCTAGACTCTAGACGTGTCATAACCTCTTGAGCAACTTTTTTTTTAAAATTTTTTTAACAAAATACATAACTGCTCAAAAAAAGTGAAAATTACTAAAAAAACTTGGCTTCTCACCTTGAAATTACTAAAAAAAACTTGGATTCTCACCTTCAAATTACTAAAAAAAAAAAAAAAAATGGATTCTCACCTTAAAATTACTAAAAAAAAAAAACTTGGATTCTCGCCTTGAAATTACTATAAAAAAAAAAACTTGGATTCTCACCTTGAAATTACTAAAAAAACTTGGATTCTCACCTTGAAATTACTAAAAAAAAAAAAAAACTTGAATTCTCACCTTGAAATTACTAAAAAAAAACTTGGATTCTCACCTTGAAATTACTAAAAAAAAAAAACTTGGATTCTCACCTTGAAATCACTAAAAAAAAAAACTTGGATTCTCACCTTGAAATCACTAAAAAAAAACTTGGATTCTCACCTTGAAATTACTAAAAAAAAAAAAAAAATACTTGGATTCTCACCTTGAAATTACTAAAAAAAAACTTGGATTCTCACCTTGAAATTACTAAAAAAAAACATGGATTCTCACCTTGAAATTACTAAAAAAAAAAAAACTTGGATTCTCACTTTGAAATTACGAAAAAAAAAAAAAAAAAAAAAACTTGGATTCTCACCTTAAAATTACAAAAAAAACTTGGATTTTCACCTTGAAATTACTAAAAAAAAAAAAAAAAAAATACTTGGATTCTCACCTTGAAATTACTAAAAAAAAACTTGGATTCTCACCTTGGCCTCCAAAGCATTGAACTCGGACTGGAGTCTCACATTCTTGTCCGTCAGCTTCTCTGTGAACTGCAGCAGCTCTGCTTCACGCGTGCGACATGTTGCCATGTCTTGCGACAGCTCGGCGTTGCTTTGCTGCACTCTCTCTACCTCACTGCCCTTCGCTAGAACCCGCTCGTGTTCCCTGTGGAAAAATAGAGGGTTAGTATAGTATAGTAGTCCTTTATTTAGACTTCAGATGAGATTAGGAACCCTTTGTGGTACGCCTCCGTTCTACATGATGGGATTTCTATAGTAGGACGCAAATTGTTTTTTTTTTTTTTTTTTTACAAGTATGTCTACACTGGAGATGAGGCTGCAAATATTACTACCTACAGCCATAATCCCCAGCAATAACTGACAATTATACCGTATATAAAAAAATATTTTTTTTATTTTTTGTTTTTATATTTTTTTATCTTTGAACTGTGACTAAAATATTTACTGATCCAAGTAGCACAAGATCACAACAAATAGTTCAACTTCGGTGCCACAAATTGAAGAATTCTTTGTACAAATAAAATCAATCTTTTTTTAGTGTAAAGATTTAATTTACAAATAAAATCAATTTATTAATTGTACCTAATTAAAAAAAAAAAATAAAAAAAAAACAATCTAATCTAAGTGCATAATGTTATATTTTTAAACACATACACACTACAATCTTCAGTTCTCGTTATGTCACTGAATTTAAGCAACGTTTAGCGATGTTAGGACTTGGATGGGTGACCATTCAAATTCAAACCCTCGTGATGCTGGCTATTCCCGGCCCCACGCACGCTGGGTAAGATTAATTTCAATAGCTGGTTTGTGAGTTTCCAGCGCATGGAGGGTAAAACTGCCATTTTGATAAGATATCAGCAGTTGGAAGAGAACCTTAAACCCCAAAAGATAACATATTGGATTTTTTATGACCATGCATTTTAAAGCGACGTTAAAAAAAAAAAAAAAAAAAAAAAAAAAAAAACATACACAGTCAGTTGATTCTTCAAGTCCTCCATATTGGCTAGCTGGTTGCGGAGCTGACTGATGGTTTCGTTCTGAGAGTTGACCAGACTCTTGCAGTTGGACAGACCCTCGTCACTTTCCAGTCTCTCCTTCTCCAGCCTTTGTACCTGTGGGCGTAGGAAATGAACATTACATAACATGGTGTCTAGCTGGGGGACGTTAAACCCTAATATTATACACGGTGAACTGGGGGACGTTAAACAGGCAGAAGACCAGTGTCTCGCTAGAAGACTATAAACGGAGAACGGACTAGCCCACCCTAACAAGCAAGGCTAGCTTGCAGTTCCCCAAAGGTTTAATGGATTGAAGAGAAATAGCCCAAGTTCTCACGATGATGGTTGATGCAAAATATGTGGTTCAGGACGAGCCAACTTTCCACTTAAGCTGTCTGGAGACCATCACACTCCCCAGCTGTAGCCAAGCTGGTTACAACAACAAAACATGGTTCTCAACAAAGAATAACTAGCTCTTTACCTTTTTATCTTTCTTGTATTTTATTTTTAACAATTCAAATTTTTGAACAGTTTACAATGGTTGCTTAAAATTAACTTAAATTAGGTCACAGTTGAATTAAATTCTTAATCTTACATTACTATACCTAGGTAATTATGTAAAATTTTATAATTAACAATGAAGGAAAGAAAGTGAGGCAAAGTTTTTATTTCTTCCTCTACTAGTTTAGCTTCTTAATAATAATAACACTCTTTAGTGGAAGGTAACCACCAGGCGAGGTTAATGTTTAAAGCATTTTCTACCACCTTACCCTCAGAGTCTTTATTATGATGTGGTCACAAACTCAAATTAATGAGGAAAAATCCATGCACTGGGTGGGATTCGAACCAACGGACCCCTACGCTACCTGGATTACCAGACTAGCGCGTTAACCACTTGACTACCACTCGACTACCAGTGCTTCTTATTTACCTTCAGCGACAGTCCATTGTTCTCTTCCGTGAGCCCTTGAGTTCTGTTCTTGAGCAGCTCAATCTCCTGCAGCAGCAGCCGCTGCGAGTCCTCGCTCACCTTCAGCCTCGCCTGCTCTGCGGCCGCGGCCGAGCTCTGCCGCTCTACGGCCGCTAGCTTCTCGGCCAGCGTGCGGCCGTTCTCGATCTCCTTGTCCAGCCGACTCTGCAGCCACTTGAGTTTGATGTCCTTGCCAGTCACTTCATCGGTGACCTTATCGAGCGACCGCTGGACAATGTTCACTTCAGTGCACTAAAAACGAGAAAGAAAAAAATACTTTTAAATAATACAATGGAGAGGATGTTCTTTTATCATTTATTATTTTCCTATTTATTATTAGATGCCCCCTTTACATGGGGAGGCCTCAGATATTAATCTGATTTTGTACAAGATGCCCATATACTATGTATTTATGTTGTGTGTACATTTAATTGTACAAATAAAGGCTTTTTACATTACATTACATTTACAGGATGATCTTCTAGCCACAGGAAATGGTCTTCATCCTGTTTGACGTGTCTCAACGAGGTATTTAATAATAATAGTAAATAGAAAAACCTTGTTAATATTTTGTTGTACAAAATCGCAACGAAAGGCGATTATTGCTTTGGGCAACCTCTGCCATCAAATGTTTATTCCGTTTTTATTTTTTCAAGATGAGTATTTCAGGCTTTTTAATAATTTCGTATCCCTGAAACAGTCAACACGAGCGCACCGGAAGGTATCGCTTACAAACAAGTGTAACCAAATTTAGATTACAATTTTTTTACTGTTCTGGGGTTCGAACCCGGGACCTTCCGCATGACAAGCCAGTAAGTTATTTTTTTTTAAAGTTATCATATTTTAGTTAATCACTTTCGTGATATCACAACTACTCAAACTCGCTTTACCAAATCCACGCCGAAACCGGGACTTGAACCACCGATCTCCAGGTTACAAGTCCGTCGCCTTATCGATGAAACTACTGAGATTGGTAGAAAAAAAATACTTTTAAATAATACAATGGACAGGATGGTCTTCTAGCCACAGGAAATGGTCTTCATCCTGCTTGACGTTCCCCAACCAGATATTTAATAGTAATAGTAAAAAGAAATACCTTGTTAATATTTTGTTGTACAAAATCGCAACGAGAGGCGATTATTGCTTTGGGCAATCTCTGCTATCAAATAGTGATTCCGTTTTATTTTAGATGCGTGTTTCAGGCTTTTTAATTTCGTATCCCTGAAACAGGTGCTACTGTAGACGCGTGCTTGTAGTCTGTGTTGTACTTGTTGTAGCCTACCCATAGTACCCATCCTGTAATATGCCTTCCCTCGGATGGGCGAGAAGAGTCAACACGAGCGCACCGGAAGGTATCGCTTACAAACAAGTGTAACCAAATTTAGATTACAATTTTTTTGACTGCTCTGGGGTTCGAACCCGGGACCTTCCGCATGACAAGCCAGTAAGTTTTTTTTGTAAGTTATCATATTTATTTTGTGTTAATCACTTTCACACAACTACTCAAACTCGCTTTACTAAATCTACGCTGAAACCGGGACTTGAACCACGACCTCCAGATTACAAGTCCACCGCCTTGTCGATCAAGCTACTGAGGTCAACAAATGACAAGCCAGTATCTTACCACTGAGCTATCCACATATAATATGTTATTTTCTAAAAGAATAATTATACATAAAAATGAGGCATCCCCGCTCCATCTTCGTAAGGTAAGCTTCTTATGAGTCTCCTTACTCCTCTTATTCTTAACCCAACTGCTCTTATAATAGACATTTGCCCTTGTGCTTTCAACCAAGATAGTATTTGGGAATAGGGTTTGGTATCCACATGAGCTATCCACATGATTGTCGTAGGAATAAACAATAGCGACTCACTTTATCATCATAAAGCTGCGTGAGCCGGGCTTTGTCTCCCGTCAGCACCTTCAGTTTCCCCGCCAGCACCTCCTTCTCCTTCGCCGCCTCTCCCCTCTTCCTCTCCGCCACTTCTCTCTCTGTCCTCGCCGTGATGAGCTCACTCTCTCGCGTGACGTAACGCATCACCGCCGCCTCCTTCTCCTTGTTGGCACCCTCCAGGTCTTTCTTTAACTGAGGGGTGGGAAAAAAATGGTGTAAAAAAAAAGACAACGAAACTGCTGATTGTAGCCACTGAGTTCAAAAGGTTAATAAATAAATAAACCTTTATTTGGAACAGAAATATTACATACATCAAAATGAATACATATATCAGAACAACTGATTCCAATTCAGCTTATTTGCTGAGGTACTTTACTGGGTTACTGATGGAAAATCACTTTTAAAACAGATCCAGAACATACATAATTTCAAAAACAAATGCATACCTACATGAAGTTTGAATAAATTTAATTATTCATTGCCACCAGCGATGGTTTCATTATAAATAACTTTCCTTAAAACAAGTTTCCTTAAGAACAAGTTTCATTCTTTAAGTAGTCAGCAAAATTGTATTATTTAACAAAAATGAATTTATTTGTTATTAGGTTCATATTAGAAATCCAAAATGTTAGGTACATGTAATATTATATAAAACTAGGATTCTTTTAAATTAAATTTTCACTCACCGACTTAAGTTTCGCCTAACTCGTAGGCTTGATCACGATTACGTAATCGTGTAATCGTGATCAAGCCTACGAGTTAGGCGAAACTTAAGTCGGTGAGTGAAAATTTAATTTAAAAGAATCCTAGTTTTATATAATATTGCATATACAAAAATGTTTTTAGCTCTTGGTGGTTAAATGTATTTTAAAATAACCACCTGTAGGTCTCACCTTGTCAATTTTGGCCTCCAAATCCTTCTTCGCTTGAGCATGCGCCCTGGTCTCATTTTCCTGAACCAACCGAAGCTGTTCTCTCCAGGAATCTGCCTGAAGCAGCTGCTCGGTCATTGACCCCTTGCACAGGTCAGCCTCTTCCCGGTAGGTGCGAAAATCTCGCCTCACTTTGTTGTTCTCTTCTTCCAACCTGCAAAAAATATTTTACCTTTTCTGATTGTTTGTTTGATTAACTGATTCATTGTTTCTACTGCTAAGAAGCTCAGGAAAATTCCTAAATAAAAGACATTAAAATATTAAATTTAATTGAATTGTCTCTTTTTTTAAATTAGGTACTTGTGGAAAATTAAGTGATTGCTTATTTTGCTTGTAACTGGAAATCCTGAATTTCTATAATTAAAACAAAAAAGCTTCTTTAATAGTTTTAGTCAGTTTCAAAATCCTTCCATCCTATTGCAGCATCTTTCATTTACAGTCCTAACATTTACTGTTCTGCTTTTTTCCTTTAAAGTATGAATTGTAGCAATAAAATTAGATTTTAATCAATTTGTTTGATCAATAATATATAGATTTTATTTAAACAGCTGTAGAAAATGAGCCTACAATTTCTGAAATAATTGATTTTAAAAGAGCACTCACTTGCTTATCTCTGCTAGAAGTCGAATATTGGTTTCTTTGAGAAGGTATAGCTCGTCTTGAACATCATAATGCCTATTACTCTTCACTGGAGATGAGTCAAGTGATATGGATTTGTGCTGCTCATGGGCTGCATTTCTGACACTATGAATAAGATCTGAATTCAACACATAACTATCTGACACTACAGATATTGGGCTTTTATCTTTGTCTTCTATGATGTTTGTCTTGAATAATTGAGGATTATCTGTTGCCTCAATATTTACTTTACTGTAATCTGTTGACTCTTGTACCACCAAGTCTTTTGATTTGGTATCCCCTTCTAATTCATGTTTAGCTGTGTTTTCAATTGATTCATGTGAACTAGAGGAATTTTGGCTATCAATTTTATTATTAAAATTATCTTTCTTACTTAAACTGTTAAATGACATGATGTACTCATCCTTATTCTCAGGACTTGTGTTTGAGATACATCCAACAGAACTTAAATTTTGCTCCTCTTTTTTAGCCCCAGATGTTATTTTGTCTTTAGACAAATCCTCTTCATTAGTGCGAAAATTGGAAAAATTGTAACTTTTAATCGAGGAAAATAGATTATTAACCTTTTTGAGAGTATTTGATTGAATATTGGCAATGTTTTGTTTTTCGAGAAGATTCAAATGCAAGTGTTCATTATTGTCAAACATTAATTTGATGGAGTTTCCTATTTTTTCTTTTAAATCTTGATTAGACTTTTGTACTTCAGTAGTAGTAGAATTCGAAATATTACTCAATTTATCAACTGATAATATGTCATCAGTACAAGTGTTTTTTGTTACATCTAGACTGATTTCCTGATCACCTGTATTTTCTATATCTAGATTATTTTTTAGGTCATTTGTTGATCCTATATCTACACCGAGTAGATCTTTTGCATCTACTAGATGTTTATTTATCTCTGGTATATTTTTCTCACATGACAAAGTGCTCATCATAACCAGTGAAGTAGAGTTATCTGATTCAGAGTTAGTCTCATGGTGACCATCCTCTTTACAAGTTACATTTATATTTTGTTCACTATTGAAATCTTGATCAAGAATGGTATTATAATGTTCCAATTTACTTTTGTCATTTACCTCACTTGTAAGTTCTATATCAATAAGTGTTCCAGTAGTTTTTTCTTCACTTTCAATAACATTATTTACATTTAACAAAAGCTGACTAGGATTTTCAGTGATAAAACTGTTTGTACTAATTAGAATATCAGTAAAGAAATCATCAACTCTTTCATCTTGATTTAGTTGCCTTGTATCATACACTACAACTTGTTCATCTGAAGAACTGATATCATTATTAAAGTCTACTAAACAATCAATATTATTGATGGCAGATCTACTCTCTTCTAAAGGCAAATGACTATTTTTCAATTCATTACTAATATTGCCATCATTGGTTTCAAATATGTTACTATCACGATCATTTGGAATGTTTTCATTACTTATGACATCATGTGTCCCATTGTATACTACAGGGACGACCTGCAAATAAAATAAAACAACTTTTAAGTTTGAATAAAAAAAAATCAGAACTTTGAATGTGATCATTGTACTTCCACGGACAGATGACAGGTCATGATTTCACTGAATGAGTTTCAAAAACAACTGTAAGTTTGAACAAGTTTTGAATAGTTTTCAAAAATGGCCCCCTTGAAAAGCTCTGGCTGGCAAAATGGCCCAGATACTGTACAGCAAATGATACAACAACAATAAACATTACCTACAACAAATTTTCAAGAGTTATCACAAACAAAAAAGACAGAAATTATCTGCAAAATTGTCAAGATAATTCAATCAACTATTCAATAAAGAAATTACTGTCCCAACCTAACCAACAGCCTAGTAGTTAGGTATTTAACAGGACCACTAGCCATTTCATCAAGAAAATTAAACTCTGTGGAGTTCCAGGTTTTTACGGATGTCTCATATTGTCCTCAAAGCATGTTTTTTTCTTTTTCAAAACAAAAATCTTTTGAAAATAAAAATCAAAGTTACATCACTTTTCAGGTGCATCATGGAAATGCAAACAGTTATATGGGAAATTGATAGTGGTAAATAAGTGGGTCAGTCTACCAACATTTATTTTATTAAAATAAGAAGTTTTAATACTGTAGGTCAAGCTTGTTATATTGGTACTTCTAGTTGGTTTTGTGGTAGGTACCTAATTAAATTGTCTCCTGATAAAATTATAAGGCACTATTGTTTTTAAGGAATCTGATACATTAAATACTTACATCACATACATTGTCATCATCAGATGGTTTTCTTTCACTGGCTAGGGTCAAAGGAGTCACCACATTGATTAAATCACCAAACTTGGTCTGTTCATAACTGTGCTCATTCTCATTTTGAATTTTACTTTCTTCTTCACATTCTTTCTTCTCGCATTTAGATGTTTGTTCCTCTTGTGTGGGTACATTGTTTGATGGATTATTAACCATTTACAATTGTTTTTAGGAAATGACTAGTATTATAACACCATTCAAAACAGTCAAGTTTAATTTTTTTTATGTTATTGCTTGACTTTATTATCTGCACAACTGAAGAATAGATTTATTTTAATCTGAAAGAAGTAAATGTCTAGTTTAGATGGCAAGCTTCGTACTGAGATTTTCTGCCAAGATGAAACATAGCTCACCTTCTTATGTGGTCAGGTGCAGAAAAATCACTCAGAAGTACATTTTCAAGGTATTTTAATGTTAATTTTTTGGTCCCTCAGAACCTTGATTGTTTGATTGTTAATTATCTTGTAGTAAACCATAGCAGATATCAAAAAAGTTCTCAAGTTGTTTAGAGGGGGGGGGGTCAACTCTGAGATCATTTTTGATATCTATTATTGAACACAATAAAATTGACAGTGAAGATTCTGACAAAACAAGAAAATACCTAAAAATTGAACTTTTGTGTATTTTTTTTACATTTGGGACAAAACTGTTCCAGTGTCCTCAACACATTAGAAAGTGATATTTAACTCACTTTGGTTGAACATTGCAGTACATAGCTTGTCATTTAAACTAGACAGAATATGTTAACAGTCAATCTCACAATGGAAACACCCTTTGAAAAGTCCCTTCAAGTGAAACCATATGTCTGTTTCACTTGAATGCTTTATTGTTATATTATTATTTAGGTGAATGATACAGTTGGACAAAATGATCATATTCAATTCGAAAGTATCAGAGTAAAATGAAAGCAAACAGGAGAGAATCCATCTAGATCTAAGAGAACCATTACACTGTATAATTCTGTACCTTCTAGTTACTAGGAGCTGTGGTGACATAGATACCAAACATTCCTATGCTATGGATAATTAATCCTCAGGTAAACAGGCTTTAAGAATTTCCATCAAGCAAAAAACAAAGGCGACACGAAATTCAAATAATTATTTTTACAAAGGCATAAATTTAAATTGTGCTATATTCTTCAAAACTTTTCCTAAATTTTCCTAAAATTTCACAAACACAAATTTATTTGAAAGTTGGGAGAAATGAAATTATCAAATTCCTGATAAGATCTTAAGTGAGAAGCCAGCTTTGAAAATCAGCTGATATTGAGAAACTAGCTACAACTTAGAATTCTAGCAACTTTTTCTAATACAGGATGTACAAAAAGTACCTGTTTTCTCTGTACAGAACAAAACTAGTCAAATGGATCTATTCTTCATACATTTTGTTTGTAGGTATGTCCGAATTATTTAGACGAAATGTTAGAGCGAAAAATTGATGAGAGATGACCCTCCAAGTCAATGAAATACGATTCCAAAAATATTATCAAAATTCCGATCCGTCCTCGAGTTATTGCCTTTCTCAAGTATTGCCTCGAAGAAAGGTCCGATTTTAGGCCAGCCCTTAATTACCCTGGAACTTGAACTTTATCGCGATGACTTACGTATACTTTTTAATGTTTTACCTACCTATATCATAATAACCCAGAGAAGAAAACAAGCTCTCATTTAAGACATAATATTCGGACGTATAATTATTGAAATATTAAACAGGATTGTTTAAATTTACGACCTTTTTTAGACTTCTCATGACTTTGAACAGTGTCCGCCACGAAGGATGAACTTTATCGCGAATTCCTATGTTTTTATTGTAGAAAGTCGGAAAATATTACAGGCGTTCATTTGAACCGTTTTTTATTCTGACAAACCGTTCCCAAAATATGGACCAGTTTGTTGCATTTTCAATATTCTTTCAGAATTACCCACTATGAAACTAGATAAGTATCTTGAAATGAGCATTGTAGTTTCTCGGAGGCGTTTCGCTTCATTTACCGTGGTGATGGTGAGTGCAGTGGCGTAGCTAGACCTACATTATTTGGCCCTGCTTCATCTTCAGTCTCCTACCTACCAACATCTGAAGCATGAATCCTCATTGTTTCTCGCCTTCAATGCCAGTTTATTTTTATTTCAATAATGTTCCTTGGTAACTCTGTGCTAATTTGTAACATAATACCAAATTAAATGTTTCAAGAAAATGAGGACCAAGTGAGTGTTACTTTGAGATATTTGAAATGAAAATGAAACAGGCAAAGAAATCGGGAAACAATTGGGATTAAATAAATAAAGTTATATCTGATACATAAAATTCAAGGGATTATAAGTAAAATATCTCGTCCACAAATAGGGACTTGGTCAATGGTCATTGTACCCATGACAGAACCTGTGTTTCCTCTGTAGATGTCTATGCTGATCTTCTGCATGAGAAAACTGCGGGCTCAAAGTTCTCAAATGAGGATTAATATTAATTTATCTCTCATTAGATTGACTCAATAATTATTTTTTTATATGAAAAAAATAAACAAAAATAATCCATATTTTGGTTCAGTCGGAGAATTTTTATACCGCAAAGAGGTAATTTTTGACGATCTATAGGTATTTTAGTATCTACCAGTCTACCTACATTAAATTTAAAGTTTTATTTTTAGCCGGCATCGATTGCACGTTGAATACACCAATTCTCATTATGTCACTGAAGTTAAGCAATTTTGAACCATCGTAATTCTGGCTAATCCCAACCCCACTCAGACTGGGTGAGGTTAATTTGAGTAGCTAGTTTGTGAGTTTCCAGCGGATGGCGGGCAAAACCCCGGTCGTGATATGACCATGTAGTTGAAAGTGATGTAAAGCGCCCCCCATTTTTTTATGAGAATACTCACCTGCAAAAAAGCTACCTAATGTCAAGACTTTTCTAAAGCTAAAAAATAATAGAAATAAAAAGACAATATTTACAAATAGCAATGCCAACCGGCACAACTTGAAAAAAATTCTCATGGAGAAATACAAAGTTTACTCTTCAATATCAGTGTAGAACAGATTCAATAGATTATTGATAGTTAAATACAACATCAATGAGGAATGTATTATTGATGAGGAAATGAGCAATGCCCTTATATAAAAGACTTTTGTTATTTTTTCATGCTACTTTTGACATCCAAATAATGCTATATTTAGTAGTGCACTATTTCACTGAGAATGGGACTTTAAAATTAACTATTAATCACTAATAATAATAATTGATAACAATTTTTCGGTCAATCTCTTTAGTTCAGAAACATTATTTCTTTAATTCAGACTGTCACGAAACTTGAAAACCATTTTTAGAATTACTAAATTATCATTAATTTAATTCCAATACCATGAAACATCTACTTTCTTGCACAACATTAAGTTTTCTACTTTCATTCAAAATTTCGCAACATTTTCTCTACTTTGCAACTCTGTTTGTCTAATATATTCCTGCAGTAATTTTATTTTAATATTTTCACTTGGAAATGAAAGCTAGTCTAACACTGTAAGCTCATTCTCCTTATCCAGGACGGACTAAAAACTGTACAAAGACTCATAAGTCACATGGCTTTTGTGGGAACTGACGTAAATTTTAATGCTGTACAACATTTAACTGATAGATCACTTATTGCTAAGATTTATTCCAACAGAATGAGATAGTACTGTTGTGTATATGAGTAGGAGGAATTCTGCCACAGACGCATAATTTAATTACAATTACAGTAAAAAAGACCAAGAGCTTCCACAGAGTATACTGATATCATAAGAAGAAAGAGATATTGTGGAATGTGGTTATTTTGACAACCAGTAAGAAAAAAATGAATGCTTGATTTTTTGGATTAGTATGATTTCATTAGCACTTTTATAATCACATTATCAGCTGAAGTTGTTGTAAGCATAAAAGCTTGTGAAAGGTCTTTTGTCATGTCACCATGTGTCAATCCGCGATCTAGTCATCTTTATCAAGTGCTTGCAAGCGTTCCAGCAGAGGCGGATGTGAGTTGTGATAGAGGGAGAACATCCAATCACAGACCGGAAAGCCAAGATTGTCTTTGTTTATCTTGAGCAGAGCCTTGCGCAGGAACACAGCTTTGCCCTGTGACTTGCCAAAGGCATCAGCTTGGAACTCAAAGTGACGAGTCATACAGGTCATCAGGAACTGGACCAGCTGTAATATGAATTAAATAAAGTTAGTTGGGAATTAAGAGTTGAATTAAAATAATAATAATATCGCCTTTTTTATACTGCCCGATAAGGACTATTAAAGTCCCATTATTCCAGCAGGAAGCCCAAGACATGTTATTATGTGGTAAAAATCCCAAATGGGAGGAAAACTTGTCATGTCCCGGCTGGGTTTCGAACCCACGACCTCTGGAACTTTGGGATTCACAGAGTGCCGTCTTTACCACTGAGCTACCGGGATAGAGATCTGCGCCTTTCTCAGACATGAAATGATGATGACACTGACCTGATTGTAGGGAGAAAACACGTACTGAAGCACTATGATGAGACCCAAGAGAATGGGCTGGGCATTGTAGAAACCGAAGGCGGAGTAGAGGGGCCGGTATTGGAAGAGGTACTGGAAGGAGTAGAGCATGAAGAGGAGGTTCAGTTGCATCACCACCATGGACTTGAGAACGTGGTTGTACTTCCAGTGGCCGAGTCTGTATAAGATAAGATAAGAATAACTTTTATTTGGTATTTTCGCCACGAAGGCATTCCAATGGCCAGTACAATACAATAAAATACAATAATACAATAAAATAAAAATTACAGAGCATCATTTTTATGATCAAGGGAAAAGAATAATGAAAAAAAATTGTTGTGTCAATGAGGAAATCGATAGGGTGTTTGACATGTCATCTGGAGGTCGGTGGTTCGAGTCCCAAGTTAAATAAAGATTTGGTAAGGTAACACAAACATAACATTTTTTTTTTTATTTTTAATATTGATACTTTTTACTATTGTTTTTTTAAATCAACAAGATGATAACATTTTTTATAAATAAAAAATTTCCTTCATCTGACCAGCATCTGGTAATGAGCCAAGGATGCTGGCCGCATTGCCCCTCTGTATGTCTTGGAAGAAAACTTGTTTTATAAAGTTTGGTGTGCGGGTGTCACCTGTTTTCATCATGGCTTTCTTCCCTACTTCTTGCATGAACATTTTCATTTCCTTGCACCAGGCTCCTCCTGTTTCTGTGCTGAGCGCAACAAAGTAATACCCATTTGATTTTACTGTCATGTATTTGTTGTGTAATTTTTGTAATGACTGTGTAATAATAAACAGTCAAACCAGAATTATAGCACTGAATTATAGGGTTCTTCTGTGTCTTTAAATTCCTAATATCTTATTCGGCCCGTAATTTCATCACTGGTTGCTGCTCACATCCAAGCAGCTACTCATTTTTCATCTAAAAGTACAGAATCAAAAATTCGTACTAAAACTAGTGCGCTACACTACGCGGTCACGCTAACTACTTATTATCTATGAACAACATGACTGTGATTTAATTTGGGAATAAAATTGTCCTAAGTTGGACTTACTCATGTGCTAGCACTGCCAGAACTTCTTCAGTGTCGCAGCCCTTCTTGGTGACCACACTAGTTTCCGCAGGGGAGACCAGAGGCTCCTCAGAGTCTGTGGATGGTGTCTTGTCCTTCTTGTCTACGGGCACATAGTCCTTGAGTAGCGTGTCAAAGAGAACAATGCGCTTGTTCTTGAAGAATCCATAGAAGTAGGCATTTGAATGTTCCGAGCGTTTTGAACCTGGACAGGAGAAGGATTTTTCATAAGTTTATTACTTACGAGCTGGATTACCCGTGCTTTGCTACGGTCACTACCAAAATGGTGTATATAACTAAGAAGTTGAAAAACACTACTTTAATATAATAGAATATAGATAGAGAGAGAGACTACCAAAATGTTTGAAAAGTGGAGTTTTCTCCCTCGGCTGGCGTTAAAACTTACATACAAAATTTCGCAATCGAAAATTTACAAGTACTTAAAAACAAAAGTGATAACACTTTTCATCACTGTTTTTTGGTACTTTTTGTTTAGAGTCCCTCCCTCCATCCAACCCAATCGGCCAACAGGAGTGGATGAAGGGAGTTGAAAAAAAATCATTACCGAGAAACAGTGATGTAAAGCTTATTCTCTTTTTTTTTCCCCATGGGGTGCCCCCAGTTTTACTACAGTGAAATTTCACACAACCTTGCCCAAGACTAGAATTTCCGACCTCTATATTTAGAAGTCTACTGCTTAACAATCAAGTGACTAGTTAAGCGGCAGAGAATGCCTAAGGCATTAACTTCGCCCCGGATTACAAAACAATTGTAATTATAAATTAACATTGTATTATTATTTATTATTATTATTTTTTGTACATACTTCTAAGTTTTTTTTAATTTTTCTTGTTATTAATTCTTTGTTGATGATTGTTTTGTAAAAATAAATAAAGTGTAAATAAATAAAATAAATAAACTAACCTTCCACAACATACAACTTCTTGAGTGGGAACTTGACACTGGCACTGAGTTGCTCAATTCGACTCTTCAGTTCGCCTTCGGGTAGGGGTGTGTACTTGTCAAACAGAGGGGCGATGAACTCAGGATAGATGGTCATCAGGAAAAGGGACATGAGAATGATGAACGCCCATAAGTAGAGGAATACCATGTTACCACCCACCTGAACATAAAAAAAAATGTAATGATTGAATTAGATAAACTATCTTTTATTGAAAAATAGTGGTGTAAGGTGTAAGTGGTGTTCCAGGAAATACTAAAGAAGAAAGGGGGGGGGGTTTAGCGGGTGAGCTGACAGAATTGGTGCCCTTTAAGAGGGGCGACACACCATACCCTGCCAGCAAGTCCCGCATATCCTTCAGCACCAGAGCTTTGCTGAAGGAATCTTATAAGGTTTTCCCCCTAAAAAAAAAAAGTCAATATCTAATGTTATACAAACCAGTTTTTGAAGAATTTACATACTATCTTTGGATTTAATGTTATCATATCTCTGTATCACAAGTAATGGAAACTTGCTTTAGTAAATATCAGTTCAAATTGGGATTCAAACAACCAACCTCCAGGTTATGCATCCGGCAGCTTATTATTCAAGCTAATGAGGTACGAGTAGGAGTGAAATAATAATTAAGTGGGACTTTTAGTTTAGTTTTAATACTACAGGTCTTGGGTCCACTCACACCAAATAAGGAAAAAAATAATTGAGCAATTATATTTTATTACACAACAAGTGAGATATTAGATAAAAGATTACCTGAACAGAAGTAACTTAGTAATGTGACAAAATAATACCCTAATCTTTCCTGTTTTTTTTTTTTTTTTTTTTTTCTCAGAATAGAGGACTGGCACTGCAGTGAAACTTTCCTCAGAAAGCTGCTGTACTATATCATTGAGTAAATGTGGCAACTATGTATGATAAATGTATATTCCAAAAGTCAAATTTCCCAGTTTAGCCATATTTGAGATACTTTAATTATGAATGAATGAGTCTTAACTTCCATGATGAGCTTATATTTAATATTCAAAGTCAATTACTGCTCGAAGTGTTGACCCTGACCTCTTACCTGAATGATATAGACCACTGCACCTGTGAGGGGGATTGACAAGACGAGGCCCACCAAGAAACTCTTGATTTGGTCTTTGACAAAGAAGCCATAAGTCTGAAGGAGAAGAAAACATGTAAATTATCTTCTTTTAATAA
Source organism: Bactericera cockerelli (assembly GCA_024516035.1). NCBI lineage: Eukaryota > Metazoa > Arthropoda > Insecta > Hemiptera > Triozidae > Bactericera > Bactericera cockerelli. The sequence continues at coordinate 23,355,492 of CM044958.1, forward strand.
AACAATACTTCACACAAAAGAAAACCTGTACTGTTTCTCAGGGCCGAATTTAACATTTAAGCTATGCTATTTAATATTACTCTCATCTGTATGACATATTTTTAAATAAAGATGAGTCCTCTCAAACTCATGTATTGTACTTTTTGTCCATTTATTTCACCCTTAATAAACCTGTATTTTTCCCCCCAAATTTTGAGGTAGTTTGAAATGACCTTCCATTTGCTGGTGATTCACAAACCAGCTAATAACATTAACATGACCTAGCCTGGTTTGAGGTGGAAATGAGTGATGTGATGATGGAGAAACTTTGTCACCTAATAAGTTCCAAACTCACGGGACTGTTTGGCTTAAGTGCTCTAAGAAAAAAACAAAAAATTGGTTTATTCAATACTTCTATCATGATAAGAAACACATTGTGTTTCTTATCATTTTTTTCACCTGTTTGTTAAAACCATGCTTTTCTTCGAGTACAAAATGATGGTAGAAGGATATGGGCAGACCAATGACTGTTGAGAAAATGTTGAACAGAACAATGAACAGGCAGCTTGTGACAATTTCATTCTGATGGAAACCAAAGTATGTGTCTGCTAATTCTTCACTCTTATTCCAGAAAAATGGCAGACCATTGCATACAAGAAGTGCCTGTGAAATTAAGATAAGCTATTAGACAGAGTAGTTTTTCTTTGGCTTTTGCCCATTTGCCACTATATTTAATAAAAACTGCAAAGATATGGGATATGCTAACCTGCTAAGAGATGCTAGATGTAACTAAATATGTGAACAATAATACAAGAGCATGTTCTTGGATACAATTAACATGAGTTCATTTTTATAATAAAAAAAAATCTAAAAAAAGACTTCTTCTCCCTTCTAGAAGCTCTAAAAGTTTTTTCAAAAGTGTAGATATTGAAATGATATTTGTGTGCTTACATAAATTTATAATGCTTACATAACTTTAGGATTATAAATTTATGTAAGCATGACTTTATTGAAAGACAATCCTACATGACTAACATAATTGATAACATTCATAGCTTAATTGTATTGAGGATTTGTGGTTCAAGTCCCAAGTTGAGCAAAAAAAATTTCTGCATAAATAAGCTCAAAATATATTTTGTGACCAATGAAATTAATGTAACACACATAATACCTTCAGATATATATGTATTTTTTTATGTTATGCATATCTCTCTGAAATTTAGAGCAAAGTAACACTTTTTTTCAAGTTTGACAGCTCCAGAGAAGAGTACAAGTTTTTTGGGGGATTCTTAGTTTGAATGAACCTCACCTACATGTAAATTTATTGTTGTCTACATATTTATATACAACCTGTATACAAAAAAAACTTGATGAGATTGCAGTTTTCTTTCAAATCTATTTACTTATTTCAGTATGTTTGGTGAGATAACACTTCACAGTTTAGGATCCTATTAATGTCTACATACTTTGCACAGTATTTTGGTTCTTTATCTAATTTTTTCATCATAGCTAGATAGAAAGTAGTATTATTTTTTAAATATTAATCTTGTGGTCTTTAGCATGCTCTCTTTATGCCTTCCCACTGATGGGCAAGAAGTGACACAATACTTTCCATTCAGGTGCTAGGTTATATTTAAAAAAAAAAAAATGATTATCATATTACTAAGCATTTTTTACAGTGCTGTAATTAGAGGTAATGCTTGGGAACAGACTAAATTAGGATAATATAGCTATAATGTTTATAAGTTACACAATCTTACTGTATTCATAACATGGGACACTGTTTCCTTGAACATTGAGAAAATATTTTTGTCCAAAGAGTATTGTCTTGATTTCTCGAAAGATTCTGCATCCATACCATGAGCAATTTCATGGGGCACAATTGTGGTTTCATGATAAACTTTTCTCTGCCTTATTGAAAGGTAGAGTTCAAAGAGGAATACAACCCAACTGAATCCAATGATACCATAAAATATTTGATATTCGAATGTGAATGCCATTATGAACTGCTGAACTTTGGGATGTCTGAAAAAAAGGCAATAGGATTAAACTAATTGAGATGTAACTTAATAAATCAGAAAAGGCAGAAATCAATACAATAATAGATCAAAAGAGTTGTGTTTGATGAGTTCACTTCATATTTTTGTTTCATCATAATTTTGATTGGCAATTATTTAGGAAAAACAATAATTGATTGCATGTAGAAATAAATTATCTGATTCAGGACAAACCAACTTTTCAACCAAAGTTAGCTGGAGACCATCACTCCCCCCAGCTATATTCAAGCTGGTTACAACAAAAACAAACAGTGTTTTTTCAACCAATCAGAATCTTAACACATTGCGTGCCAAGGGGTTTAAAGCATGACATACCCAATTGGCCCTCGATGTCAGATGTTTTTACCTGAAGTGGTTAATTTTTGTCAGGTGAGTACTCCTGACATGGCCATATTGGATAAATTTGTCAGACACTTTTGCCTGACCCTCACTTCATAGTAAATACTACTTTCACGTAAAAATGCCTGACGTGGCCATATGGGATAATTTTATCAGGCGTTTTTGCCTGACACTCACTCAAGTATTACTTTCAGGCAAAAATGCCTGGCGTGGCACTGAATGTGTTAAATTAATTGACTTCTGCAACAATAATCAATGCAAAATTGTTTCTTCAAAAAAATTATGTTAATTTTATTCAATAAATGTTTCCCTTAATTAGAAGATAAGCAACTGATGCTATTTTCAAAACCCAAGCCTTTTTGTGTTTGTTTTGAGAAAAAATTGTGTCCATTGGTTTTGAAATCATGAAAAATAATGTGACTGCACAAACTCTAGAAATTAGTGTTCATTTACTTATTTGAAACAGCATGACACTATTTTGCTTAAACCTACTATTAACTAAACAGAATCTTTGAGAATTAAATTTATACATGCAGGTACGTAGGTACCTAATTTGTCCTGACATGGTCCATTTCTTGGTACCTAAAAAACTACAACAACCAGAGTCTGACACCTATCCCTCTTATCAGCTATCAAAGTCTTACCTAGATGACTAATACAGATTACTTCAGGAACATTTTGGAGAAGATATTGAATGTGACAGGAACTGGATAAACCAAAACCAAACTGAGTTTAGTTGGAGATTACAATGTAGGTATGTCAAGTTGCAGTAACTGAAAGAAAATAGTATCCTATTATATCCTATTCTTGATGCAATGCTTGTGGTGCTAAATGCTGTAGGATAAGAACCGCAAAATCTGCAACCTGCGCTGAACAGTGGACGGTGAAGTGTGAACTAGGGATGGGTAAATATTGAGCGAGTCGACTCGAAGAGTCGACTATTTCTGAAGAGTCGTATGAATCGACTCTCGAAGTTCTAAAGAATCGACTATCGACTCACCGCTCATTTCCTTGTCTGGTGTAACCCACTAGCACTAGCCATTAGAAATAGGTCTGTTACCCACTGACGTCATCACTCAACATCTCATCGCATCGGTCCCGTCCTATAGGGACCGTCAGGGACGATTTAAGAATATAATCTTTCAAACTCTTGAATAGGATTGACTATGGCTTTATCCATTGAAAACAAGTCTGTTACCCACTCAAAATTAATTTCTTTCTACTAGCTTCTTAATGTGATATCAGGGGATAAGTGAGAACTAGATGTAGGGGAGGGCAATATGAATATTCAGATGAATATTTAGTCGAACTGAGTCTAGTGTCTACAGAACCGAATATTCTAAACGAGTCGAGAATCCCATCCATACTCCCTAGACTACCTACTGAATCGACTACCCCCATTATCTAAGGTGAAACAAATTATACAGAATTTCAAAGAACCGCGACTCTTAAAGAGTCGACTCACTGAGTCGACTACTTTTGATGAACTGAGTCTACTGAATCGAATATTCTAAACGAGTCGAGAATCCCATCCCTAGTGTGAACGGGTGAATAATACTGATTAGCTGATTACGACAACTATCAATACGATTCGAATTTCGAAAGATTTGATTTTGATTACGGAATATGGTTTCGGCATGGATGGATGCGGTGAACGGCTTATTATTAGAGAGAACCTGTCGAGTTTTTGTGATAAACAACAACTAATCATGATATACGCGGAGCGTATTTGAAAAGTTGCTATATGATTCAAATACGTTCAAATTTAAAAAATATTATTCTCAATTTTGATTGGTTCATTTGAAATTTCGTTCCCGCTTCTACATTGACGGTTTTTTCAGTAGTCAGGCCGTCATCAACCGACGTGTGCGAAATTTTTTTCAGCTTTAAATTCACAGTTAGAAAATTGATTTATCCACAATACAGCATTAAAATAAGGTATTTACCTAGTTGACAAAAGAAGTTAAACCATCTTTTACTATTAAATCGTTGTATAGGTAAGTTCTTTGTAAATTTTACCTAAAAGGAGTTCATACAAATAAAGTAGGTACCTGAGGTACCTCTGTACTGCCATTTCTGGTTCTTACTATTCCGAAGTTTCCACTGAAAAGTTAGTACATATCTCTTTACCTACGTACATAGATAAATTAATTTAGTTAGGTACACATTTTATTTTATCTGTACTTCATTGAAGAGTAAATAAGTATGTAGAAGGAGACTTTACACTTGAGGTTTCTCCCAAACGGCATGAAATAGAATGATTGATTTTATGCATATTTTACCTACTCATACTCATCATGATTTACATACCTAATCAAGTACTGAAAAACCTATACAGACTACCTTCTTATTTGTGGCATTTCAATTAAATTAATTCGATTTATATCAATAATAAAATTATCATTACAATGTAATGTCATGATCTTTATGAACCTTTACTTTTCAGAAAAACTCAGTCTTATCTTCTACTTTCCATGCGGTAACGGTTTTTTCACTCGCCAAATTTCTTGTCCGCCATTTTGAGGAAAATTTTCACTAACTTCAACCGTCACATTTGAATTTTTCAAGCTAAACAAAATATTTTTGCTGTTGTACTACTTTTGTAATAGGTAGTTAGTTTACTCGTAATAAAAAGCGGTAACGGTTTTTTCACTTGCCAAATTTCTTGTCCGCCATCTTAAGGAAAATTGTCACTAACTTCAACTGTCACATTTGAATTTTTTCAAGCGAAACAAAATATTTTTGCTATTGTAATACTTTTGTAATACGTAGTTAGTTACTCGTAATAAAAAAAAACCGTCTTTATAAGGTAAAAATTAATAGTCAACTTTAATAACTCCTTGAATATATCATTTTCCACTTTTCGTAAGATCACTGATATTGAGCAACTTTCAGAGAGTTTTTTAATTAGGTAATTAATTTAATTACCTACTAAATTTGGTAAGTGACTTTTTCAATTCAAATCCTCAAGGAAATGGCTCTCCTTAATGCAACGCAGTTTGAGATTTCCAGCGCCTGGAGATTAAAACAAAAAACTCCCGGCTAGAATGACCTCTTCCTAACCAACAAAAATATTCCTTCTACAGATTAATAATTTAGTTTGAAACTATTTCTTGTGTTTTTCTTATCTTTATTTAATTTTTCCCATTCATTCAGGATTAGCCTGCGAAGCTCAAATCATGCCGTCAAAGAAACAAACATTCAAAGCTCCCATCAAGGCCTCTCATACACCTCAGGTAGCGATCGATGACAGTCAGAAGTCGAACAAGGAATTAAAATGGGGTGGGTATTTTTTATTACACATCAACTTTTTTACTTAAACATAATAAAATATAGTAAGAACCTAAAATCTTACTATTTTGTAATTTGTGATTACAAATAACTATAAAATTAGTACCTATAATTGTAAACATTTACGTCTTCTTTATGATATTTTTCAATACTTGTGTATAGATAGGTAGCAGCGGCGCACTATCAGCCTTGCATTAAAAACCTAGGACTTTGCCAGCGTCGATGGCATGTTGAATACACCGGTTCCCTTCAGAACACCGAAGTTAAGCGACATCCAGCGAGGTTAAGACTTGGATGGGTGACCATTCAAATTCTAATTCTCGTGACGCTGGCTTTTCCCGGCCCCACTCAGGCTGGGTGAGGTCAATGTGAGTAGCAGGTTTGTGAGTTTCCTGCGAATGGAGGGTAAAACCCCCGTCGTGATATGACCATGGCAGTTGAAAGCGACGTTAAACCCCACTTAAAAAAAAAAAAAAAAACCTAGGACTTGCTTATGCACATAGAAATTAGATACTCTTAGGTAGTTGGTTCTTTGTGGTGAAGCACAAGACCCCAGACAATTTACAATTATTAAGGGAAAAAAATCAAAAATATTTGACTCCAGAGGTAATCAAACATCCTACAGGTCTGTTCGGAGACAGGTGCGCTAATCTCTGAGCTAAGCAGGCAACAAAAAATAGATAAACCGAGAAACTTAAAACATAAATCTCTCTTAGTATGTAGATGTAGATATTACGTCATATTTTACATATTTAGCGCTGTAGTAACCGTGGCCAAGTGGGCAGTGCACTAGGCGTACACGCACTGTGACCTAGGTTCAATCCCCAGCCGGTCAAGATTTTTTCTGCTCTGCACCAAGATGTTCGGAGTCCACTTTTTCCTCACGAAGTCTCGTGAGGAAAAATGTATAGGCTGCTTTATTGTGACCAGCGATCATACATACTAGGCAAAAATAAGATATTAAAGATACGGAAAAGTCCTATTATTCTGCATTACCCACTAAAATTGTGATATAAGAACACAAAGATTCTATATGTATATTTATTTATTTATTATATTTAGTCACGAAGAAATTAAAATTTCCTTCCTTCTTCCTTAATTGCACATGGCCTACTTTCCAGAGTTGGTCTGAAATAACTCGTATGATATCAAAACTTCGCTATTCTCTCCTACAGCACCATCTGAGACTGATGAAGGCAAGGTGTATCATGAAGATACGGGGTCTCAAGTTGAACAGTCACAGCAAGGAGTATCCTCGGAAGAAACAACTATGCAATTCAGTTCTGGTACACCGGATATGTTTTCACAAGATACTGCCAGACAAAACATGGTAGATGAGAATCATGTTATTTGCAAGCAAAATACGAATAGTACATTTTCGCAGAGCTCGGCGACATCCCAACTTAACACAGAAGATGCCAAGTTCCTGTGTAGTCCTATTGAAGCAGTTGTCCCGTTCCGCAAGCGCCAGATCCAGTATATCCAAGACATTGAAATGGAAGGCCTTGTCAAGATTTACAGTGGAAGTCCTATAGTAGACAAGGACGTAAAATTGATAGATGAAGTCAAAGGCCAACAAGAGTTACAGGAGCCCTCAGATACTGTGATGGAAACAATTGATGAAGTTATTAAAGATACACAAAAAGAAGACATCGCAGATAAGACTGAGACCAGTCAAGATGTTAATAGAAGCGAAAACCCGAAATTAAGGATTGAAAAAAAGAACTTGAAGTCTAAGATGATCAAAGATAATACAATGGAAAGTAATGATGAAACTAGTGATGACCCTAATGAAGATATTGCTCCAAACAAAAAGCAAAAATTGTCGACTCAAAAGAAGACCTTAAAGTTCAAGACAGCCAAAAAACTAAAAGAAACAAAGCAGGAGTTGCAGATTAACAACAAAGATGAAGAAAATATTCAAGATATTCCCCAATTGGAAACGTCAAATCAAATGATCATCGAAAAATCACCCGCAACTGCAAACCAGTCCCAAATATTTGAGTCTCAAATGTCACAAGATTCAATAATGTCACAACAATCGTCAATTCTTTCACAAGATACAATGGAAGTTCTGGAACAGTTGACAGCTGAAGAATCCAAAATAAATGTGCAAGACTCACCAATGATGACACAAGAATCTCAAACAACCACACAAAATTCATTGGTCGATCCTGTTTCACTAATGACGCCTCAGAAAGCGTTATTCAGCCAGAATTCGCTTTGTTTTGAACCCTTAACGACTCCTGTACCCTATACTCCGTTCAGCGTAACCACCCCCTATACGCCGATAGAAATCACTCCCCTGATTCGTACCTTGGAAGACACGCCCAGGAATGATTCTCTACTGGAGACACCTAGTCGAGTGGGCGAGAAGTCCAGTTGGAGAGGATCTGGATCCCCTAGCCAGGATCTCAGCCAGGCCACTCCCACTCCTAGTCAGAGGTGGAGCTTGGCATCCCAGGAGACGCCCACAGACAGTCTTCCTCTTTCTCAACAAAGAGATCGAGTAAGTAATGCAATAAATCTAATACAGCTATTACCTGAAAATTAATTAACTACTACAAAATTCTTTCATAATCAAGTTATTGAAAACCGCAAATCAATACCCATCACTATGTTATTTTAGTCATAGAAAACTATAGATGGAAGCGCAATGCCAAGTTTTAGGCTAAATGTTGTGTATGATGTAGGAGAGGAGTACTTATATAAAAGAGGTACTTCCATAAAAAAATGAGCTGTTTTTTTGTTGTTGTAGAAATGGTCATAAATTCGTAATCATAAGATATACCTAGTATTTATTTGAGATATTCACAACTACTCCTTTTGAGTTTAAACGGGGTTGTCAAGTAGTCACCGTGGCCGAGTGGGTTAGCGCGCTAGGCATTGGTGACCTGGGTTCGATCCCCAGATCGGCAGGATTTTTTCTGCTCTGTATTTGGGTGTTCGGGGTCCACTCACACCTCGTGAGGAAAAATGAGTAGCTGCTTTAATGTTAGCAGCGACCAATGGCGGAATTATAGGCTAAAATAAGATATGTATTGGAATATTAAAGATATGGAAAAGACCTATATAATTCTGCGCTACCCACTAAAATTGTGATATAATAACACAAAGAAACACATTTATATGTTATAGTTTTTTTTATATGTTATTAAAATGTAAAATATTTATCCCATAAAATATATAAGACCTGTTTGACTGCTGGAGTAAAGGGACTTTTCAGTCTTACCTCGGCAGTATAAACAAGGTATATTCTATCCTATTTATTTTTATTTATTGTATATTTTTGAAATAACTAAAGAAAAATATTGAATATTTTTTCCCCCTCTAGGTTATCAACACACCACGCCCGGAGGCTATCAAAAGCGTCCTGGCCACCTGTCCGCCCAGTTTGTCGCAGCGAGAGCGCATCATGTGGCTGATGGGTAAGCGCTGTGTAGGCCTGTGGGCCCTGTGCACCGGCTGCAACAAGTACCGCTACCTACCCGATGTGTGCGACCCTTGCTCCCTCCCACGCGCAGGTGAGTTGGTTGTATTATTATTACTCTTCTTTTACTTCTTCTTCTTTTACTCTGTCTTGTCCCGCTCAAGCAGGGTCGACGTTGTTCAACCTCATGGTTGAGGTTGATTGGTTTTGGCACATTTTTACGGCTGGATGCCCTTCCTAACGCCAACGATTCTATTTGATTTAACGTCCTGGATTAGGACGGGGGTTTTACCCTTCATTCGCTGGGAATCGTACCTGCTACGCACATTAACCTCACCCAGCCTGGGTAGGGCCGGAAATGGCAGCCTCACGTGTTTAGATGGAACAGAATTTTCTTCGAATAGTCTGCCCCAGCCGGGAGTTGAACTCGGGAACTCTGGACTACGGGCAGTAGTCACAACCATTACGCCACGGAGTTATTACATTACGCTTTATTAGGAATAGAGAAAGTACAATATTTACAGTACAATACAATGAAATTATAAAGAAACAAAAAGAAAAAAAAGTAATGATATTTTTCGTTTCAAGGTGCGGTTAGCTCTTTGAGAAGGTGGGTTTTTAGTGGATGGAAATCCCACACCCCAAGTCAGGATGACCTGGGACCTGGGTGTCTTTAAAAGATTTTTTCCTGCCTTCAACCAAAAAAAAAAAAAAAAAAAAATGTCCACTGAGTACTCCCCAGGCCATGTTCAAGCTAATGGATTTATAATAATAATTAATACTCAAAGATCTATTAGTGGAAGGTAACCAACAGGAGAAGGTAACCAACCAATTGATGGATTGGGTGGGAATCTAATCAACAGATCCTTAAGCTACCTGGATTACCAGACTAACGCCTTAACCACTTGACTACCATTGCACGGACTGCATGGTCATATTGAACCTGACACCGGATAAGTGAAAGTGACTACAAATTGATGATTTAACAATATAATTATATCTAACAATTTCTGATAAAAGTCCAACAAGTTGACTGTTCTAAAGTTCCTACATGACAGTTTTAGGGTGTAACTAAAAAGAAATTTTTCTCTACTTTAAAAAGTTTACTGTTCTAAAGTGTACCAATGTTATATGGTACATCTGCATGCACTTGAACTTAGCAAGAGGATTTCGACCCGGCCAGCGGCTGTACGAAGGCCATTAGAAAAGGGGATTCATAGTGTTGTATAAGCATTCCTCGGAATGGTATTTCAGATTTTAAGAAGGTATACATAATATAAGTAACAAATACGAAAGGTTGTGTGGAAGAGATTGCCGCAGGCAATAAATTTGCCCTTTAGGTAGGGACACTATTTTTATTCCTTTCTAGAAATATATTAGGAATCGGAAGTGTTGCGTTCGTTTTTGTAAAAAAAAAATCTAAGAAATTCTTACAAAATCTTTTGCAGAGCATTACACATTTATCAATAGGCAATAAGACAAAAGAAGAAAAATATTAAATCTTACCTGATTCTGAAGAACTCGCATACTATGAAGTTTAAGCACTGAAAAACCCGACTCTACAAAATTTAAAAAGTCAACTAGTTGATTGAATCCAAATCCAAAATCATTTTTCTTGTATATTAATTCAAAACACCTGTATACATCCAAAAAGAAATTATTTTGAAAACTGAGCCCGCACTGACGACATTAACAGAGGAAAGACCGAACCAAACTGAACTAAGTAGAACAGAATGCTTTTCAGGGACCCCAGCTAGCCTAGAAATTTTCCTCGGTTTTGATTGGTCAAGCCCGTTGTCATACGTTTAGGTGGCAGGTAAAAGTTAGATAAGGGAAAAGGTCTCTGAGAACTTTTTGGTTGTAACATTCTCACGCTAAATACAGAAACTTTCGAACCAGATCAGTGGCGTCGACTGAACTTTATTTTTCAACAGTGGCGTGAACTAAATTACATTTTTTCATCATTTTCTTTAGAGAAATTAATGAAAACTTTGGTTTTCTGTCTGTCGTTCTGTTAAATACATTCCTTAATGTAAGGCGCAAATTTTGGAAACTACCTGAACGGATTTCGACGAAATTTTGTACACTATAGGAGACGTTTTGTGGACGGTCCCATTTTAAATTAATCAACTGCGCACTAGCGGTTCTGGGTGAAAGAGGCCATGCGCCTTTTTACTAACTTTTTAGGTACAACCACTAACTTTTTACTTAAACTCATGTGCATTGTGCATATCTCGAGAACGGTACACCCGATTTTGCATGTATATGATTATGAGTGTTTTACATAGTGCATTTGTGATTATTTTTTAATAAATATGATTTAGCTCTGATATTTAAGAAAATCCAAAATTTTGTACAAAAAAATGCAAAAATAAGGTCCACAACTTACCGATACATTTTTTTTGTAGGATTTAGAATGTATAAAAAAATTGTATTCTATCATATTAAATAAATTTGAAGAAAATAGGTTAAACGGTTTTGGAGATACAAGTGATATATTATTATAAAATCTCAAATTTGCCAAGTGTATACAATCTGAACCAATCACGAGGAAGTATTGTGTCCATAATTGGCAGTGTATTTTTTTCCCCTCTATGTAGCAATTGATTGCGATTTAATGTAGCTAGATTTGTATCTAGCGTGATTTCGGGGAGCGGCACCTGTTTTTAGACCTATCCGCTTTCCCCTCTTGTTAGAAAATTATGTACCTTAGTGTATTATTTAAAATTGCCAAATTTATAAGAGAAGTTTTTTCCCCCTATCAGGTTGGACTTGCAGACAGGGGGGTATGCCTTAGAAAATTATGTACCTTAGTGTATTATTTAAAATTGCCAAATTTATAAGAGAAGTTTTTTCCCCTATCAGGTTGGACTTGCAGACAGAGGGGTATGTCTTAGAAAATTATGTACCTTAGTGTATTATTTAAAATTGCCAAATTTATAAGAGAAGTTTTTTCCCCTATCAGGTTGGACTTGCGGACAGAAGGGTATGTCTTAGAAAATTATGTACCTTAGTGTATTATTTAAAATTGCCAAATTTATAAGAGAAGTTTTTTTCCCCTATCAGGTTGGACTTGCGGACAGAGGGGCATGTCTTGCGACGCCCCTGAGGAGACGCCCAGCCCCCTGGAACAGGAGCACTTCCTCGTGGACGCCTACAACGCGGGCAGCGTGGTGTGGGCGCGCCAGGGGGAGCACCCCTGGTGGCCTGCCATGGTGGATGATGACCCCGAGCTGGAGACCTTCTTCTCCCAGGAGGACGGGGTGGATAATCCGGTGAGACACATCTAGCTAGTCTTTCCCGGTAGCTCAGTGGTAAAGGTGGCACACCCGCCGCTTCGCCAGCTCATCAAACACACACATCACACCATACACACACCCACACCCACTTATTAGGAAGAATCATGCATTGGGTGGGATTCGAACCAGCGTATCCCTATGCTACCTGGATTACCAGACTAGCGCCTTAACCACTTGACTACTAATGCACTTGATGATGATGATTGACACCCTTAGGAGTAGGGATTTCTCTTGTGAACCAAGAGATAGTGTTGAGTTCTGGACCGCTGATATTTTTTCTCAGTTCTGATGATATTCTATCCCGGTAGCTCAGTGGTAAAGGCGGCACTCTGTGAATCCAGAGATTCCAGAGGTCGTGGGTTCGAAACCCAGCCGGGAAATGACAAGTTATAATGGGATTCTTACCACATAATGATATGTCTTGGGCTTACTGCTGGAATAATGGGATTTTAAAAGTCTTAATCGGCCAGTATAAATAAGGCGATATTATTATTATTATTATATTACAGTTTCTTCTTTTTACTTTCCTTATCCTATAATAAGGAAAGTATTGTATTCGTCGAAAATTTGACCTACCCAGTTTTTCACATTTCTGGACGAATCATAGCCTCAGGATACCAAAAAAGTTGTTTTCAGCCATTGGTCCGTGCGTCTGTCTGTGTGTGTGTGTGTGTGTCTGTGTGTGTGTCTGTGTGTCTGTGTGTGAACAGGATATCTCAAGAACGGTAAGAGCTAGAGACTTGAAATTTGGTATGAAAATTAATTTTATACACCAGACGAACCACGAAACTTTTGGTTGCAATCAGCCGCAGAATGCGGCCGCAGGGCCGCAAATATTGGCCGCAAGCGCCGTTTCTATGAATTGGTTAAAGATACAAAAAAAGTTAAAGAACAACATTTTCTTAGATTAAAAAAATAATAGGAGTCTATTCTGATCATTTTTTTGATATCTTGAACTTTTTTGAACTCGGCCCCAATTTACCGGTATTTTGGGGGGGACCCGCTTGGACTAACTTTTTTATTATTCATCCTAGATGGGAGTTGTGACATATCAAATTCAATGATTTTAAGGTGCTGATTACGAATTTGATGTTTATTTTTAGCTAAATGTTACCTTTGAGTCACCAGTGGCTTTTGGTCCCGTTTCCATTCCTAATATGATAAGGAAAGTCGTGTGATGTTTACACCAGATTTTTTTTACTTGGGGTTAACATCGCTTTATTTATTTATTTACTATAATTTTATACAAAACAATTAACAATAAATTTAATTACTAACAAGGAAAAAATAAACTGCCATCGACGCTGTCTCTTTTCTGTTTATAATAATAATAATATCGCCTTATTTATACTGCCCGATTAGGACTATTTAAAGAGCCATTATTCCAGCAGTAAGCCCAAGACATATTATTATGTGGTAAAAATCCCAAATGGGAGGATAACTTGTCATGTCCCGGCTGGGTTTCGAACCCACCACCTCTGGTATCTCTGAATTCATAGAGTGCCGCCTTTACCACTGAGCTACCGGGACAGACATTTATGTATGAAATTGACTTTATGTATGAAAAGATAAGAAAACAATATTCAGGTCAAATTTACTTTTCTATAAAGGAAAATAACCTCTTAATAAGAGAGACGTGGATACAAGAGAAAAAAATGGGTCCTTTCAGTTCTCTTATACAAAAAGTTTGACTGTAATAGGTAAATCCATTATTGAAGTTTTTTTACATTTTTAAGGTCCTTCATTCCAGCAATTGTTCTGTTGTCATTATTATAATAATAATAATAATATGGTCATGTTTGCAAAGAAATTGAGAGAAATTTCTCAATTGAGACTGATTACTCACGTTTTTGTAAATATCATCATCATAGGGTGGCGTCATCGTGAACGATGGTAGCCAGACAGTGGATAAATAACTGAGCACTTCTACCACTGTCTTCAAAAGGAGGCTAATAATTGAAAAGGGCCCCCAGAACCAAGCCAATGCTGGTCTACTCCCTGTTTATAGTTCCCCAGCCAGACTGTTAGTAAATATACTTATATTAATTAAGTTTTTTTGTTTCGTCATCAGAAATCGTACCATGTGACATTCTTCGACAGCAAGGAAGTTACACGAGCCTGGCTCCCAGCTAACAGAATCAAAAGATTTGAGATTTCTACACAAGGCATCCATCCTAACAAGTCTATCCCTGAACACCTCAGGTATGATAGAAAAAAATCAGTTGAAATTCAATGGAAAAAGTTATAGTAGAATGTGTGTGTGAGTGTGAGAGAGAGAGAGAGAGAGAGAGAGGCATAGATTATTTTGCAATAAATTTAGTGATCATCTGCCTTGCTTATCTTTAACTTAAGACCGGACTCTGTGTACATTAGTATGGCTCTCAGATCCGTCTACAACTCTAGTTTATGAAATCCGTTCTGAAGTTCAGTCCATTTTCTTGACTCCCATTCAATTTGGATTTTTAAATAGCCAGGTATGCCCATGATATTTTTTTTTTTTTAAAGATGAGTGTTTCACAGCCTTTTTTATTTCGTAGCCGTAAAACAGGAGCTACAGTAGACGCTTGTGGTCTGTGTTGTAGCCTGCCCATCCCGTAGTATGGCTCCCCTCTGATGGGCGAGAAGTGACACAATACTTCCCATTTAGGTGCTGGGTCAACACGAGCGTACCGGAAGGTATCCCTTACAAACAATTGTAAACAAATTAAGAATACAAATTTTTGTCGGCACGGGGGATCGAACCCGAGACCTTCCGCATGGCAAGCGGGTGCTTAACCACTGAGCTAATCGCGCGCTCTCTATGACTCCGGGTTTCAGGTCCCGCCTGGCGGTGGCAGAGACGCAAGCTCGCCAAGCCCTCAGAGAGAAGAACCACCTCGCCAGACTGCGCACCTGGAGTTTTGTCTCCCGCTACACAGGCGCGATCAATCCGCCCAAGTCAGTGGAGGAGCTGATGCCTGTCATCCGGAGACTGATGAGAGATGTGAAGCCTGACGGGCAGACTGCGAGAGATCAGACGGCTGTCTCCGATGAGAGACAGACTGGCAAGTTCAAACCCAAAGCTCGAGCTGTGATGAAGTACAAACCCAGGCGAATGTAGAGTGAATGGACTGAAGGAAATTGTATAAACCAGAGTGACAGATGCAGAGTAAGATTAGAAAGAAAGGAGACATTCACAATACAGAAAGAAATATGTGTGTGTGCCTTCTAATGTCTGGTACATGTGAAACCTAAAATAGACAAGATAAATAGTGGAAGTATGTTCAGAATCTACGTTTTTGTTCATTTATTAAGTTTAAAGTTGGTTTACAAAATAATACAAAAGAGGGAAATTTGTAAATTTATTTTTCTCATTTAGGTACATATTAATAACAATTAAAATTATTTAAGTTGCTATTTCCTGATAGAAAAAATACTTTAAACTTATTTGAACTATAATTTTGAAAAACTTTACCACTAAAGATTCAGTTTTTGTTTATTTGCTTTTCATTTCATCAAAAAATGTTGCCTAAATACTAAGTTTTTTAATATGGATACTATACATTTAAGACATGGTACATAAAAGAAAAGAAAAATGTTTAGGTTACAATAATTTACAAATTCAACAGTTTGTACATTTTATCTCAAACTACATTTTAAATAACGACTACAAAAAGTCTAATCTAATATTTTTAGAAATACACGCTCCCGTTATTTTTTCTATGAGTAAAATATCTTAAAATGTATGTAAATATTTTTCATGTACAAATTTGTACTTTCTATGTAAAATTACAAAATTATAACTTTGTAAAATTTCCAGTAAATAAAACCTGTACATCTATGTACAAATATAATGAAAACGGCTTGTTTGACATGTTTTTTTTTTCAATTCAAATAAATAAAATAATACATAAATATGTCTCTGTGTAACTAAATACTTTAGTCAGTTTATTTCAATCCACATCACACTATCATAGGATACTTATTCTATGTAACCGACCTCAGTAGCTTGATCGATAAGGCGGCGGACTTGCAACCTAGAGGTCGGTGGTTCAAGTCTAGGTTTCAGCGTAGATTTAGTAGAGCGAGATTGAGTAGTTGTGATATCACGAATGTGATATTAACACGAATATGATAACTTTACTTAACTTGGTTTGAGTTTTACCATTACATCACTGTTGTGATTTGAAGATATGCTACTCAACCTACTTTCAAGCCTTTCTTGGTTGACGTAATTTGACGCATGTTTAACACTTTGAGCCCCAGAGCTGGGATCGGCGAGTGAACTCGAGGGACCACAAATTTCAGAACCCAACACTCATACATTGTTCCCAAGGACCACTAGAACCTATTCCCCATAAGAAACACATAGAAATGAATACCATAGGGAGTGCTCATGTCTTCAAAGTAAAGGAAGGTCGTGAATACCATATAGAGTAATTGAGTCCTCAGTCAAATTTTGGGTGAGGGTCATATATGGTACTCATGTCCTTTGTGAAATGTCAGCTGAGAGTCATATATGGTATTCATGAGCTCAAAGTGTTAAAAATTCAAGCCATTGGGTCCTCAGGTCTAGCCCGCTTCATGAGGTAGGCTTCTCTCTCCTCTTGGGTAGGCTCCTGCACAGAGGCCATGCTGTTGTAGGACCTCTTCCTCTCGTCCAGCTTTAGGAGGCGGTCAGCCTCGCGCTGATCCTCTTCTTCTTTCTTCAAAGCCTGAGGAAGTAGAGAAATGAGAAAGAGACCAATTGATAATAAGCCTTGGAAATTTAACAAGCAATAAAGCAAATGTAAAACAATTAGTTTTAAGTTCTTAATTATTTTATTTTAATGTGAACATTGGTATTGTTGTTTCAATTTATAGTTCTAAGAATTTTTGAAACAATGTTATGTTCTTCAATAATAATAAATAAAATAATAATAATAATAACATACCTAATAAATTCGAATAATCATAAACTCATTTTTTTCCCCTTAATATTAAATTTTTAATCGTTTATTAAATTCTTTTTTATGACGGGTCATTCATAATTATATGTCAAGACCATTTGTTAAATAAAACTAAAAAATAAATAAAAGAATACTTGTGGTAGAACAATCAAATGTAAACTAGAACACCAAGTCAAGAAAAGCGGTCACGTAATATAGATATGTTTCTGGGAAGGTGGCCCCTGGTAACTTTTGAATGCGATGGAATTTTCCAGACAGACGCTTTGACCACATGGACATGGACAAAAACAATTAACTAATTGTTTTTGCCATTCAAAACCACTTACCTCCTTTAATTTCTCTTCGGCACTCTTCTCTTTCTCCTTCTTCTTCTTTTTGCTCTTCTTGTTCTTCTTTTGTTTCTTGCTTCTCTTATCACTGTCCTCGCTGCTTTCAAGAGCGCCCTCTTGTCTCATGGGTGCACCAGGCGGGGGACCCAGCGAGGCGCCCACTACCGAAGATGTGCTCAGGCCTGCCTCTCCTGGAACCACAGACCAGTGATAATATTATAATAATATCGCATTATTTATACTGTCCTACTAGGATTAATGAGTCCCATTGTTCCAGCAGTAAGCCTTGTGAGAGTATATAACTTGTCTATAATTTACCAACTTGATATAGACCATTACAATAATTCAGCGTAGCCTGTTTCGCATTGAATAAGAGAACAGCATTATCTAAAAAAAAAAAAAAAAAAAAAAAAAACATTAAGAGCTAAAGATTATCCCCTCTGCGTTTGATAAATGTCCATGGCTGTACAAGGAGGTAGAATGTACGAGCAATCTTACCCTGCTTTTGAAATGTTGATTTCCTTACTTACCGGTACAGTACGAGTTCTTGATGAAGGAGTGACAACACTTGTACCCCCACACACCGTTGTGCCACCAGGATCCCCACACACTGGTGTGGTTGTTCGGGTAAACATCTTCCTCATAGCGCGACTTGATGATTCCTTTCTCTTGCCCCTGGGGAGATGGGAACAGTTAAGAATACTTGTTTGATTTCTACACTACGTCTTTCAAATGAATATAATTGCTAGTATAGTAATCTTATATTATAAAATGATCTGTTTGTGTTTGTATGTTTGTCCTCGTAAAACTAGAGAACCACAAGTCGGATTGAGCTGAAATTTTGCAGTTACCAATGACAGGCTCATTGGCGTTATGAGCTATTCAATTTTTCAAAAGTTGAGCTTTAAAATGAGCTTTTTGAAGTACTGATATATCTCGCGAAGTACTAGTCTGATTGAGCTGAACTTTAGTATGGTTCTTAATGGCAGTGTAAAACAGATTTTAAACTTTTCAAAATGTGCATTTTTTAACAGTTGAGCATTTTTACCCCCAAATCTGTCCGTCCTAATGGCTCTCTGTAATGAGAATTCTTTTGGAATCACAAGATAAGGTCCAAATATATGTTCTGGCCCCGCGTTCGGAAAGACAATGAAAGAATTGTAAATCAAGTTTGTAAAATTACGTAAAAGTAGGCATATTTGTGACATTTTTTAAAATAATTAAACTTATTTGTTTGTATTTATTTATATAAAATAATTAAAATTATTATTTTTATATTTCTTTTGATAAATCAGTATATTTTTTAATGGAACATTTTAATAAACAACTTGAGCAACAACTCACCTTGATAACTTTTCCATAGCGAGAATACTCGACATAGTCTTCTGTTTGGGCTAGTAACAGCTCACGCGGGGGCACCTTCAAATGTTCTGCCCCACCATACTTGTCTATGACGCTGGAGGATACCTCCTTCTTGAACTCTTCCTGTGAAAAACAAAACAAAAAGAGTAAATAAGTGTTGTATCGGGAAAAAAAGAATTATGAAATAATGTAATTTTTTTTGAAGTACTTGTTTAAAGGAGGAAAATTAATCATTTCAGTTAACAATTTTAAACATGGAACTTGAATTTAAAAATTAAAGTAGAAGAGTCGATTTTTTTTTTCAGTGAGAAAATGGGTGGTATCATGACAAACAACATTATTTCTGTCTCATAGAATTATTATGAAGCCTATTTTTTTCTCTATGTGCCGACTTACAAAAATCCAAAGGTGTTACCTAAAAGTAATTTTGTATGTGGTTAAATGGTGTATAATAATAATAATAATAATAATAAATCTACAAAGAGCCAAATTCGATATTTTGTAATATTTTTTGGAGTAATTGTGAATTTTCCATTCGTAGACAGAGAAAATAATGAATCTACAAAGATCCAAATTCGATATTGTGTAATAATTTTTGGAGTTATCGGGAATTTTCCCTTTGTAGAAAGAGAAAAGTAAAAACCAAAGCTCACCTTCTTGTCCTCGTACTCCCGCTTCAGGAGTTCAAGTTTAGTGGGTTCCGCCAGCACATGCACATTGACCCCCTTCTCATAGGCCTCCCACGCGAACAGCTGGGCTGTGGCATGCTTGCTGGTGTCCCCGGAGAATCGGACAAAGTTCTCGCCCGCGTAGTCCACGCTGAAATAAAAACCGAGAAGCAATGAAAATTATATAAAAACAAATAATAATACATGTTCAAAAAAAAAAAAAAAAGTGTGTAAATACAGAAGAATCTTGGTAAGTCGAAAATCCTGTTCACCCGAAAGAACTTCTTCAGCCCTCGTCGAACTTTGTTCTTTATTTGAAATCCCGATATCTCGAAATGACGCTTCAGTCCCTTGAATTTCGAGTTAGTGGGATTTCACTGTAGATGCATGGTAATATATATTTTGGGAAACACACTTAATAAATATTTTACTTGAAAAATTACCTAACATCTTTCATTTATATAATTATGAAGCTACTTGACAAAGTACCCAGACAGCACAGTCAACTGGATGTATACCATACTGTTAGGTGGAAAAAGTCTACTTGCCCACCTGGAAATCAACTGGAGATTTCCACCTTCCACCTGACCTCCACCTGGAAATCAACTGGAAATGAACTGGAAAGTAACCCAACTTTTAACTGGAAGTCAGTTGCCCAAAGTCAACTGGATTTGTTCCACTTATTTCCAGCTACTTGTAGCGCTCTCTAGTGGATGGGTAGTAACTCACTACCACAATGTTGACATACCTATTTACCTATACTGTACATTATACTACATAATAATCAAATGCTACGCTCTTGGTTTTGAGGTTGTGGGTTCGAATCCCATTATATGCATTTTTTTTTTTTTTCAAATAATAATAGTAATAAAAATACTAGAAACAAATGTATATTAGGCATAAATTCAATTTCAGTTATTTAATAGAGGCCATACATTCAAATCTCATGAAGAATATTTTTTTTGTATAAAAATAAAGTAATAAATTTTAAATAGGTTTTTTTAACACGTACACACACACAATTTTGAGTATATTTTTTTTCATATATAAATTTGGAAAGAAAAAGAAAATAACTACTCTGTTTTAAACAACACAATTCAAATAAGACTCTTTAACATTATTATATTTTTACAATAAAAGTGTTTATTATTAAAAAAATTGTCCCAAAAGTGTAAAATGCACTATCAAATTTCCACCATGTCACAAGACCTTGTACCAATGTATCACAAGTATTTCTAAGTAGGTATAATCTCTATATATAAAACTCAAAGTTATGCATGTCTGGCTGACTATGTCCTCTTGGGGTTACAATACCAAACGGTACTCTCACTGAGAGTTCACCCCCCCTAAGCCACCTTCAACATACTAGAAAATTATCAAAATTAAAATATCTAATACAATTTTCAAGTGCACTGGTAATCAAGTGGTTAATGCGCTAGTCAGATAATCAACCTAGCGTAGGGTTCCGTTGTTTCAATTTTTTCCTCATTATGGTTGTGACCACATAATAATAAGACTCTGAGGGTTAGGTGGTAGAAAATGCTTTGAGCATAACCTTTAACCTTACCTGGTGGTTACCTTCCAGTTAAAAGTGTTATTATTATTTTTATTGGGACACCGGCCATGAGAAAAAACCTTAATGGTGACAAAATGCCAGGTTTTAGCTAGTATAGAAATAAAATAATGATATCCAATTATAAAATATGCTCATAACATGTACATAATCACAATAAAATAATAATACTATGTAAATTAAAATATATTTCTTTTGAGAAACCAAAAATAACAAAGAAATAAACTAATAGCCAGCAGAAAATGAAGATGGGGCATGGAATACACCAGTTTTCATGAAATTGCAAAAGTTAAGCAATGTCTAACGGGGTTGAACATGGATTAGTGAATGTTATTATGTATTTGTAATCCTTCATGACAATTTATATACTGCTGTGGCTAATTAGAATTGCTGGGTTGTTTGCTTTGAGAATTATTACCAAAAAACATTGTTATACTTAAATTAAAACAAAATTGACTTGTTAAGACTAGTGAAATTATAAAACACAATAGTGTGGAACACTTTTTTTAAATAGATATAAAATTAACTCAAAATTTAAGGGCCTTCATAGTAATAAGGTGGTAGAGAGAGCACAATAGTTATTATTGTTATTATGAACAGTGCACAGTAAATTGGAAAAAGACTAGTGAAATTATAAAACACAATAGTGTGGAACACTTTTTTTAAATAGATATAAAATTAACTCAAAATTTAAGGGCCTTCATAGTAATAAGGTGGTAGAGAGAGCACAATAGTTATTATTGTCATTATGAACAGTGCACAGTAAATTGGCCAATTAATTTTAAATCAAGTAATCAGGAAGCATGTCACAAAGTAAACATCATTTTTTAGTGTGGCAGAACCACCTATCAGTGAAATATTCATTTTATAATGAATATTTATATTTTATAAAGTATTGTACATCTAAATAAAATCCACAGAGTGAAAAATTTCACTATCTAGCACTATGCATTCAGCTGTTTCTTTGCTTGAACCAGAACCTTTTTTTAGCCAACCTATGGTCAAGAGATCTTGAGCATAAAAAATTCTGTTTCCCTTAACACATGAGACTAGCATTCATGGTCCTGCTTTGGCTTGGCTAGGCTAGGTGAGATTAATATGGGTAGCTGGTATGATTCCAAGTGAACTGAAGGTGTTAATCCCACTGAAGGTCCAGGAACAGCAGAGTGCAGAAAGTTCATTAGGGTCCAAGTGGATGTCTCTAGAAATGGATGGTTATTGTCAGATGAAAAAGGTGATCCAGTATTAACTGCTTCTTGTCCTCTCCTTTCCTTCTGTCACGATTTAGACAAACTTAAGAACTATTTTTTGAAACATCTCGAAAGCAAATTTGGAGTTCAGAAATGACAAAGTAAACACTTTCATAGTTATAAAAAAGATGTTCAAAACTAATTAAAATATTATTTGTATTTAAAATATGTTCAAATAAATGAAATACCTATTATTTAAGAGAATTATTAATTATTTAAAACAATTCACAATTTGTCACAAAAATATCACAATTTCTGAATTTCCTTCAACAAAGGACGAGTTTTATCTAAACAAAGGACGAGTTTTATCTATAAAAAAGATGTTCAAAACTAATTAAAATGATATTTGTATTTAAAAAATGTTCAAAACTAAATGAAATACATATTTAAAAGAATTATTAATTATTTAAAACAATTTACAATCACCATATCACCAATATCACAATGATTCTGAAATTACGAAAGATCAAAGATGGCGTCTTCAACAAAGGACGCGTTTTATGTAAACTGGAAAAATATGGAACATTTCCAGCTGACTGGTCAACTGACTAAATTCTACTCATGTCCTAGCTGGAGAGAGTCGTTATATTTCCAGCTGACTGCCCAGGTGACTGAGTCTAGATGGATTTTTGTTGGAAATATCCAGGTGGCTGGTCAACTGATTTAATCCATGATGGAAAAATCCAGCTGTCGGGACAGTTGGAGGTCCAGTTGACTTTATACACCTGGATATTTCCACCTTAAATCCAGACTGGAAGTCACCTTCCGTGCTGTCTGGGTATCCTTGTTGGAGAGTTATCTTTTATTTGATAAAAAGTCACACTGATTAAAAAATAATGGTATAGAATTATAGATTACTATAGATCATAGTATTATAGATGGCATTGATGAACTTCTACGTAAATAATGAACAAATCATTTTCCTTTAAAGAATTTTTGAATAAATACTCACTCCTCAGGATTGGCCACAGTTTCGTACGGGTTATCCCTCATAGCACGAGTCTTGGGGTCGTAGTATGCTGAGTTAGGATCCAGATTACGCAGATATTTGGCTGTGTCCTCTCGTATCCGCAGATTCCTCACTGTGATACGCTGCTTACTATCTACTTTGGTTCCTGGCATGTCTACTTCATCCACATATTTGTCTTCGTCCTCTTCTTCGTCTTCTTTATCCTGATAAATAAACATGAGTCCAAATATAATAATATAATATGCCCCAATGTCACCCAATTTGGGCAAGGGCGTTTATTTGTAGTAAACTACAAAATGTAAGGGTTATTTATATTGTATTATACAAAATACACAACAAAAACAAAAAATTCAGTTTACTTATGAATACATTATGAACCTACAGAACATGAGCCTACAGAATTATTCAAATTAAATTAATTTCAATGTTTTCCTTTTTTTTAACTTTAAATTAGTATAGATCTTGGTTTTGTATTAATTTCTTATATGATTTTTCTAGAAATCTATTTTCTCAAATAACATTTGAAGATAGTAGTTCTTTTTTTTTTTTTTTTTGTTTTTTTTTGTTTTGTTTTTTTTTTTGTTTTTTGTTTTTTTTTTTTTTTTTTTTTCTTTTTTCTTTTTTGAACTTTACAAGAGAGAGGAAGCTATTAAATTATTTGCACATTTCTTGGACAATTCTTTTCCACAGCTGCCGATCTCTTGCTAGGGACTGCCATTCTGGACCAACATTCTTTTTCATCTCATCATACCATCTGATCCTTTGTCTGCCTCTTGACCTCTTGTTTGATATTGGGATCCATTCCGTTAACTTTTTGGCCCATCTCTCATTGTTCATTCTTGTCACGTGTCCAGCCCAGCTCCATTTCATCTTTGTTGCTTCTTTGCTTAATTCTCTCATTTGCATTATCTCATTTATTTTCTTATTACTGATTTTGTCATACTTTTTTATCCCTAATATACTTCTAAACATTTGGTATTGTGTCACATCTAGTCTCTTCATTTGTTTTTTCGTTAGTGCCCAGGTTTGACATCCATAGAGAATCGCAGGATATATACACATTTGTAATGCCTTGGTTTTTGTTTTTTCGTTCAATTTCATGCTCTTAAATATTTTTTTCATTGACCAATATTTCTTCCAACCAATCTTGATTCTTCTTTCAACTTCCTTTTCCATGACATTTTCACATGAGATTGTTTGTCCTAAATATATACAGTCCTTTGTTTTCTTGATTATTTCTCCATCTATTTGTATTTCTGTTTCTTCTGATCTTGTTAGAAATGTTGTTTTATTCATATTTATTAACAGTCCATGTTTATTACTTTCATGTTTTAGTTCTTTGATCATTTCCTTTAATTCATTGTTATTTTTCCCTATTAATATGACATCATCGGCAAATCTCAAGTGTGAAATGTTTTCGCCATTGATAATAATCCCATATTTATCCCAATCTAGTTTTCTAAATATATTTTCGAGAACAGTGTTGAACAATTCAGCAGACAAAGGGCAGCCTTGTTTAGTGCCTCTGTTTAGGTTAAATTTTCTTCCTTCTCTATCCAATGATATGAAGGCTTGACTTTTGTATAGTTTCTGAAGTATGTTGATGTATATATTTTCCATTTGTATTGACTTTAAGGATTCCCAAATGCTTGTTTGATAAATACTATCAAAAGCTTTAGCATAGTCAATCACAGCATACGAAAATTCTATGTTATATTCTCTACTTTTTTCCAGGAGTTGATTCATAGTTTGGAGATTATCCATGGTTGAAAAACCATTTCTGAATCCTGCCTGCTCTTGTGGTTGATTTTCATCTATTTTTTTCCTCATTCTTTTCTGTAGAATTTTTGCAAATACTTTGTATATTGTTGATGATAAACTTATGGGACGGTAGTTATTGATATCTTCTCTCAGACCTTTCTTGTATAACAATATGACTTTACTGATTGTCCATTGTTTTGGAACTTCAGCTTCAAAAAGGATTCTGTTGAACAATTCTTTTAGTTTTTTACAAATTATTTCCTTTCCGTATATCAGTAAGTCATTTGTGATACCGTCATTTCCTGGGGATTTTTCTTTCTTTAGTTCTTCAATAACTTTTTTGACTTCGTCTTCCAGTATGCTATATTTTTCTTCAAATTCTCTCATTTCTATTTGTTGGTAACTTGATTCTTCTGTCTCTACATTTGCTGAATACAGTTTTTCAAAGAATTTAGTTGCTTCTTCTACTATTTCATCTCGGTTTGTTGTTGTTGTTCCATCTTCTTTTCTTAATTTATTGATCCACATATTTTTAGTATTTGAGAGTTCTTGTTTGATTTTTTTCGTAGATCCTGTGGTATTCATGATTTTGTTTATAATGTCATCTTCGTATTTGTTAATGTCTTCTCTAATTTTCTTCTTTGTTAATTTTCTAATTTCACAGTGTTCAATTTTTTGTGTTGGTGTTTTATTTACTATTTTGTTGAGTTTTTCTCTCTTGATAATTAATTTTTTTGTTTCTTCTGTGATTTTTGGACTAATTTTCTGTTTGGTGCTTTTTGTTTCTTCATTTTCTCTGTTCAAGGCTGATTTAATACTGTCTTCTAATTTATCGTAAACATCTTGTATTGATCCTTGAGTTATAATTATTTCACTCAAAATCTCTCTCAAGTGTTTTTGGTACAGTTCAACAGAGCTTTTTATTCTTAGCATTGGATTTTTAATTTTTTGGTAACTTTTTTTCACATTAGGTGCAAAGGTAACAACTATCAATCTATGGTCTGAGTCAAATTTGAATTCTGTTTCAATTTTAAATTCTTTTATATTATTTTGGTTCTTTGTCAGAACATAATCTATTTCATATTTTTCTTCGTTAGGAGCTTTCCAGGTCCACCTATCTTCATGCGCGTAGTAGGTATTTATAATTTTCAAGTTTTGGGTTGCTACAAAGTCTGACATCATTTTTCCCGTTTCATTTCTTTTCCCCTTACCACAATTACCCATTATGTGTTCTTCTCCCCTTTTTCTACTGCCGATACGGGCATTAAAATCACCCATTATTATTAATGGATCACTTTCTCTGTTTGTTTCTTTCCTTATAAGTTCTCCAATTTCTTCGTAAAAATATTCTATTTCTTCTTTCTTATGTGTGCTTGTTGGTGCATGAATTTGAAAAATTGTGCAGTTCTGTTTATTGAACTTCATTTTTAGGATGGCTATTCTTTTGGATATTGGTTTAAAGTCTACAATATTGTTTCTGAATTTATTTCTTATTAAAAATCCCGTTCCAAACATGCTTTTTTCCGCACTTGAATGTAGTAGCACATACCCTTTCTTCCTCTCAATCAGCACTTCTGTATTCCTTCTAATTTCTGCAAGTCCAATAATATCCCAAGGTATTTCTTCAAGTGCATTCTCCAATTCCTGCAGTTTATCTTCTGTTCTCAATGTCCTGGTATTTAAAGTTCCTATTTGTAGTTCCATATTTTTTCTTGTTTGTTTCTTTTTGAAATCTGAATTTTTGGTGTTTAATTGCTATATTTGATCTATGTTTTGTGTTTGTGGTGGTTCATTATTTTCTGCATTATTAGTTTTTTCTGATTTATCATGCACGATAGTCATGTATGCAATGTTTTTGGCATCATTGTTCTTTTCTGTTATTTTTTTATCTTGTATTTTTGTGAACATGGAGTCTAGAGTCGCCTGTCCATCGCTATGTGATCTGTGATGCGTTTGTATAAATTTCATCTTCTTGAAAGTTTCTACCGTTGGCATTTTTTGTGTTTCTACTCTAGTCCCAGGGGAATGTTGTCTTTTCAATGGTGTGTTCTGTGGGGTCTGATAGACTGTATTGTTTATTATTTTTGAACTGTCTAATGTTTCAGTTCTTTTAGGATCTTCATTATCTTTTTCCAAGACATGTTCACTGATTCCTGAATTGGTTTGTTCTGTTTCTAAATTTCTTTTATTGACAACCAAAGTTTTTCCTTTAATATAGGCTTCATGTCCTTTTAATTTTAGTTCTTTCATTTCTGCTATCATATTCTGCTTTTCATTCATCTCTTCTTCACTCATATCATTTTCAATAAAAATTTTACTGCCTTTAAGTTTCTTTTTGTTCATCATTATCTCCGTCTTTCTCCAGGCACTAATCATCTTTATAATTATTGGTCTAATTTTCTTCTCATCGGTCTTCTTTCCAAGTCTGAAAAACTCATTAATCTCTTCTCGCTTGATGCTCAGTTCTAGTTTTTCATTTAGTAACCAATCGACTTTTCTTTGAAGGTCATTGAAGTTCTCATTGTTCTCTTCTACTATACCATATATAATGACATTCTTTTTTCTAACTTCCTTTTCCAATCTATTGATTTTGTTATCATGTTTTTCTATATTTTCTTTTATTTTTACTTTTTCTGCTTCGTCTTTTTTGAATGTTTCTTCTATCAACTTTCTTGTCTCTTTTTGCTCTACATTGAAGTCATTTCGAAGTTTCTGTAATTCTTTCAAAACTTCTTCCATGTTCAAATTAATTTGTTCCTCTCTCTTATAAAAGTATTTTTCTTGGTGTGCTCTCTGAACACCACTAAAGGTATTCTTCTGATTGTTGTGTGACGTCCTACGATTGGAGTTTTCTCACTTAATTATTTAATTGAGTTGAAAAATATAAAAATTGTACTTTTTATATTGGATATCTAAAATTATAAAACTACTATCTACTATTGTTATTAAAATTATAAGAATCAATTGTTGATAAGTTGAAAAACTTGAAATAATTTAAGATAGAGATAATAAGTTGATAAGTAGATATTGATAAGAGTCCAAATATTAAAACTTTAAAAACAGTTTTGTTCAAAGGAGGATGTTAAAGGGAAGTAACATCTTTTAAAACTCAAATTACTTTCTTTCAAGAAGCTTCCTGTTAGTCATCACTACAAGTATAAAAATGTAGCTTTATCAATGAGTACAATGTACAAGTAGATCCTATTGAAGTAATCTCTTGCCAAAATAAAATATTATTTTGGTAATTTTGATACCTTTATCACAGAAGAAATAAAAATATTTATTCTACCAAATTTTCTTTAAAATTAAACAGTATTTGCACTTACATTGTCTAAATTGTCTGCATATTTTAGGGATTTTGTGCATACTTTAGTATATATCTTATTATTTTATCTAAAAATTTCTTGCTTTTTGACTGCATAGAATTGGAGCTCTAATTATTATAATGTAAGCATTGTAAGCTAGTCTATCATCTAGATACTGGCTATCAACTCATGCCTTCTGATAAATACATTGTGAGTACTCTTCAGAATGACCTAGAATCTTACACTATGCTCTCCCGCATCCAACTTGTCAGCGCGGAGCTCCCGCTTAACTTCCTCAATTTTCTGGTAGTGTTCCACGATAGCGCGATGATTTGCTGGATCATAGCCTGCCCATCTGTCCCTTTTACTATCATAGTCTTGAGTCAAGTTAGGCTGCACGAATTCGTCACAGGCAATGTTTGCACTTGAATATTTGGCAAGCACTTTGCGGGGTCTCTCAAGACAGTCCTTTTTCTGATGTGTCATGGCACCACAATTCTCACAAGCTCCTTTACGAAACTTTTTAGCTTGAGAGGTCTGAAAAAATGGGAATTGAAATTTAAGATTGTATCAAACTTCTTGTTGATCGAATATTATATTAAAATTACTGTCATAATATTTTTTTCTAACAAAGCCCTGGGATACACAGCAGGGTATTATACAATTTTTCATAAAATACCTTTTATTTTAGATTAAAATCAAATTCATAACTGTGTAATATTTTTTTATCCTTTTAATTCCATAAAATCTATCTAAAAAAAAGTTCCCAGAGTATAAATTTATAATAAATTATGATTAATTTTTGCAAAAGGTTTACTTTTCTTGCTTGAGCTAATATAATTTCTTGACCAGCTAGACTCTTTACTCCTTGTTCACATTAACTTACTGTGTCAACTCCCCGCTTGTACCATTCATCAAGACTAGGTTTGGCTTTTTCTTGGTCAGGTTGAATTCTCTGATGTTGCAATGTGGGACCTCGGGAACCAAAGTACCATGGTGCTGAAGAAATATACTGAGGAATATGTGGATTGATATCCCTTCCATGTTCATCAACAGCAGCAGGTGCTGTACCAGCCTGAAAAAATAAATTGAAATTGTAAAGAAACTCAATAAATACATGCTATTAGATTTAAAATGCCAATGATTCTATTTGAATTAATTTCCTGATTATGATGTTGGTATTACCCTTCCCTTATTAACACGTTGGCTGCGTAAGACGCCTATCGGTGTCCTCGTGGGTTCTTTCTCTGTGCGTAACAATTTTTGAAGGTTTCACTTGTGTGCGTTGGACGCCTATCGGCGTCCTTTAAAGTTCTTGCTGTGTGCGTTGGACGCATACGTGGCGTCCTTAGAGGTGGTCATCTTTGAGAGCAATTTTACCCTATTAAAAAAAAAGAAAAAAACAAATAAAATAAACCATCTGATAGAGAATGACCTTGGCTACAATTCGGTATAAATCATTATAAATTTTGGATCTAAATGGCTGTCTTTTGTCAGTATTATTTGAGATTGTGCAATGTTTATATCAGTCATCATTTCTTTTTAGAGGCGGGAAGCTGTGAAACTAATTGTTGAATTTTAATTTTTTTTTGTGAATAATTAATTATGTACCTACTATTTTTAGTTATAATTTTGTGAGTTTTACCTACATTAGATATCTACCTAGTTTTATCAGAGGAATCCTTTTTGCTCTAAACAGGTGTTGGATTGCTATGATAAAAACTGGTATTGGTATAAAAAAGAGACTTTTCTCTATCTATTTACATTTCATTTTCAGATGAAACAATGAACTAACTGTTTTTAAGATATTATTATATTTTGTGGTAGTAAAAGACAATGAGTGGTAGGAAAAGAAGAAAGTTGTCTGACCCTGATATAGTATCTTTCTTCCCGTGTGCGTCGGACGCCACGTATGCTTCCTTTCTTATTTTCCGCGGAAAACACGAAAATATGTTTTTTTTTTGCATAAAAAACATATTTTTGAGGTTTCGACTAAAAAATAAAAAAAAAAATGTGTCCGCACAGGGGAAGGAACCCTAAAAAGTTGATACGCACAGAGGAAGAACTCAAAATGACGCCGATGGGCGTCCTACGCACTGGTGAAGACTCCCAAAATTCCATACACATGGGACGTGTTAACCTCGCCCAGCCTGGGTATGGCCAGATGTGCCAGCCTGACATTTTTAGAGGGAACAGAATTTTCTGAGTGAAAATTTGGCTTGAATTGGGAATCAAACTCAGTATCTCTGGACTACGGGCAGTAGTCACAACCATTATGCCATGGAGGCTAGCTTTGGTGTTGGATGTACCTACCCAATATACATTTAAAATAGTAATTAAAAATGTTAAACAGTAGTAACAGTCTTTTACTTTTATATGTTATCAACTTTATTATCCATGGGTCCCTTAATTGGCCATAAACTTTTGTTAGGTTCAAATAACCAAAAGTCCAGGAATTTCAATCCCCAAGTTCTGTAAAAGTTTAGCAGTGTGAGTCAAAGTATAATAACTATAATTAGTTATCCCATTTTTAATCACTTTTCATGATGATTGTGTTACTCTCCGTTTGCAGGAAACTCACAAACCTGCTAACCACATTAACCTCACCCAGCCTGTGTTGGGCCAGAATGCCAGCGTCACAAAGTCTTCATCTTGTTGGATGTTACTTAACTTTGGTAATCCTACCAGTGGCATGCTATGAACTTTTTCTCTAGGCATGCATTTGCCTTTATATGCAGAAACCAAAAATTAAGTATTGTTCTTGTTCTTGGATAACATTATTTTTTGAGAAAATATTTGCTCATCTCATTTTGAAAAAGTATATAAAAAAAAAAATTGGTTGTTACTCTGAGACTTTATTATTTTCCCACTGAGCAAGGAGTGTATCACTACTAGTACATACACTGAGCGGAGAACTTACTTGTACATTAAAACAGGGTCAATATGACATTGGACTTTGTTTTGTTTAGCTTAGATTTAATATAAAATTCAAAATACATAGTAAAAATTGAAATTAATACTTATTCAATTTTTCAAATTGTTCACTTTATCCCACCTTTTTTTATCTCACGTGGTAGCAGGGTTTTCAGTGTAATCCTTACCAATGATACTGCAACCTACTTGGATCTATTGTGACCAGTTGATTCTATATGGTTTTAATGTCCTGATTTCAGATATATAGTCAGTATGGGGATTTACCCTCCATTAGGTGGGAATTGTACGTGCTACCCACATAGCTATGGTAGGACTGGAAATGCCAGACTCACATGTATTGAGGGAACATAATTTTATTCAAAATTCTGCCCTTGAACTCAGAATCTCTGGACTATGGGAAGTAGTCACAACTGTTACTCCATGGAGCCTGTCTTATCTGCCTTCCACTTGTGTACAAAATTTGGTTCTTAAAAAACTCACATTTAAACAATAGCAGTACCTACTTTTATAACAGGGCTGAAATTTGAAGGTGATCAAACAATTTTGTGTGAAATAATTTATTTATTAACCAAACACAGTGAGGTTCTGTTTTAACTTGCATACTGGACAATTTGGCTTTTATTTGCTGTTTGTGTGTCTATATATCTGTCTATTCCACAATAACTCTCAAACGGATTCTTTAAATATTGATGAAATTTTGTATAAATGTTTATTGGGGTCCTAGAATTTTTCCACTAGGACCTACAAAATCTCTTGTTAGATTTGTTAAATAATATTTACTATATTCATAAGACCCTCCTAAAGTTAAAAAACCCTTCTTGTATTACCTTTCGAGCTTCTTCTAGTTCTTTTGCTTTCCTCCAATCTTCTCTGGATTTTTTCTTTGGTTCCTCATCATCTTCCTCACTAGCCTTGCTCCTCAGGATCTCTGATAAGGGAATATTGGTGCTAGTTGAGGCCATTCTCAAATGAGTGTTAACTATAGATGAGGTAAAACTTGTTTAATTGTAATGATGGAAAAGAATACTT
This sequence comes from Bactericera cockerelli, assembly GCA_024516035.1. NCBI lineage: Eukaryota > Metazoa > Arthropoda > Insecta > Hemiptera > Triozidae > Bactericera > Bactericera cockerelli. The sequence goes on from CM044958.1 coordinate 23,387,996, forward strand.
TCTATGGTAAACACTTTAAGGAATAGTTTGATCATTTCAATTTCATTTATTAATTTGTATTTTGTACAATTTTAATTGTAAATTAATTAAAAAAACAAAAATTGATTAAAAGATTTTCAAAATTTATTTAATGTTGTGAATATAGCTACATTTTATTATAGCAGCAACAATTTTATCACTGGAGTGAAGTTGCTCTTTTTTTTGAGCAATTTTTTCTAGTGAGCGTATTTTGAGCTCCCTTCAAATATGCGGCTCGTGCTCGTTCCAAAAAAGGAAGGAAAAAAAAAAAAAAAAACAAAATACCTACGCTCCTTTATACTCAAGCGCTCGTTTCAAAACGCACATGGTTTCTCAAGTTTCTGCAATTCTTCCGATTTTAATTAACTTCTTTAATACGTTTCGAGTTCATTTGAGACGTGGGTTTTACCTTGAATTCCCAAGAAACTCAAGAACCTGACACTCAACTCACATTAACCTCACCCAGGCTGAGTTGGCCCGGGAATAGACAACATCTCGAAAGTTTAAACCTGGAACTAACGCACAAAGTTTTCATCTTTCTGGTCGTTGTTTAACTTCAACGATTTTATGACGAAATGATCCATCGACGCCGGCTTTGATACTCTGATATCTCATTTGATAATTCATAATACCAATGTTTTCATTAAGTAGGACCTACTCTAAAATTGATTATTGTCTATTTCCAATAAGTACATTCAGCTCATTAACATCATACCTCTTTAATATAGGTTACCTCGACCAACTAACTGGTGCACGTAAAATTTAGTCTGAAATAAATAAGAATTTGTCTTGTACCTGGGCGACGCCGCGCTGTTTACCTGTGGTCCAGGGCGAGCTGGGAATAGTTGAGTGTAAAATGATTCTTTAATTTTTTTGAAAGAGACACCACACACTGAAACTAATATCTATTGGGCGGTTAGAGACCATTGGAACAATTTGACGTAGCTCACGTCGCTACAACAACAACAACCAGATATGTCAGACCAAAAACAAATCGTTGGCTCTATCAATAGGGAGGGTTGGTTGGCATTAGGAAAGCAATTCAACGATAAAAATAATGTAGAAGCTAAAGTGACAGAGCCAAACAACTTACACCTGACATACCTGGTTTAGGTTGTCTTTGAAGATGTTTATAACATTTGAGAGTTATGTATACATCAAAATATATTTCGATTTTTTCATATGAAAAAAAAAAGTACAAAAAAAAACCAATTTCTTGTTCTGTCACCGAATTTAAACAACGTGCAGCAAAGCTAAGAGTGGGAGAAATTTAACAGTAAAAGAATAAGATTCTTAAAGAATAAAATTGATCATATGTAATATGTCCAAATATACAGTGATAAATATTTATTTTCAAATCTACAAAAGTAAATTATACATTGAACATATAGGAAGGATTGAAGGAAAAAAAAAATATTTGGAAATAGAGGACATAAGAAAAGTTTTATTATGTTTTTAAGGAATTTTTTAAAAGGGTTTTGCTTTCAGTTTCCCAGTACAGTGGACAGAATTCCTCGAGAACCACTTGCTTGCAAGATTTTAGACAGAACACTGCATTACAGTTGCCTGAGAAAAGTGGCAAGAATTCCTCACAAGTCTTGCTTGCATGAGTTAAAGAACACTTCATTACAGTTCCTTGAGTGTAGTGGACAAAATTCCTCAAAAGTCACTTGCTTGCATGAGTTTAGACAGAACACTGAATTACAGTTCCCTGAGTTAAGTGACAAGAATTCCTCAGAAGTCACTTGCTTGCATGAGTTTAGACAGAACACTGGATTTACTTCCATCATGCATTTTGAGTTTCTTGAGTAAGGGAGGCGTGGCCAACGATTTCTTCCTCTTTATTTGGACCTGTAAATGAAAGGTAAATGTGTAATGTGGGAAATAATATTCAATTAGAAAATACATAATTATGTAGATAAACAATTCTAAACTAAAGATAATACGATACCGGAAGAGTTTGATCATTACCTTTATCATCTTTCAAAAGTTTCTAAAAGAACAGCTGGTGGGGCTAGCTCCTTACTCTTTCTGTGAATTCCTGGGATGATCTGCGCCTTCATAGTGAGTAATCATCTCCAGATATCTCCATCTGATTGTATACTCTCATCTATCGATCTATTTGACCCTCACACTCCTGCTCTCTTTCTCTATCTCTCTCTCTACTCTGTTGTAAGATTAGTAAGGACCTACCTGTAGTTGTCGCTATCATATTAAAACTAATTTTATACATATTAACATATTTAAAAAAAATAATACTCTTGTTCTATCTTTGCTTGGCTCTTTTTTATCATATTTTGGACTACTCCATTTTCATCATACATCTTTATTTTAATATTTACATAGTTATGTACCTACATTATTTGGTTGTAAATTTAATTTAGTAAGTAGAATAAGAACTATTGAAAACACCGAAATGTAAAAATACAATAACAATGTACTTCCGACAAAGAGTGAGTTTCGCGGTACAAAGAGGAAATGTGGCATCCGTAATGAGCACACTGAAGAAAGAAGACGTTTTTAATGAAATATATTATATCATTTGAAAATGGAAAAAAATAACAATATTATTATTACCTCGCTTAGTGGTTACTTTTCACAAGAGCTTCTATTGTTATTTACAACTATGTTTCAGCCTACAAATTAGATCCAAATGGAAAAACATATTTAAAATATGACCCTCACACTCCTGCTCTCTTTCTCTATCTCTCTCTCTACTCTGTTGTAAGATTTTTTTTATTTTTTTTTTAAGTGGGGTTTAACGTCGCTTTCAACTGCCATGGTCATATCACGACGGGGGTTTTACCCTCCATTCGCAGGAAACTCACAAACTTGCTACTCACATTGACCTCACCCAGCCTGAGTGGGGCCGGGAAAAGCCAGCGTCACGAGAATTAGAATTTGAATGGTCACCCATCCAAGTCTTAACCTCGCTGGATGTCGCTTAACTTCGGTGTTCTGAAGGGAACCGGTGTTGTAAGATTAGTAAGGACCTAGTTGTCACTATCATATTAAAACTATTCCCCCTCTTTCTTTCGTTTTGCAACGCACCTTGCTGCTAGGTTTCGGTGACTCTGGCCGGCTGAGGGCTGGTAGGGGTTCCACAGTCGGGTCTGGAGCTTCCAGGGCCGAGAATACGAAGTTGCCTTTCTTCTTGAGCAGAACCTTGCTGTCGGTGTCGTCTCCCATGTTGGATGTGATCTTGGCCAGACGGACGAGTGAGTGATTGCCACGGCCCAAGTAGGAGCCGCGCTTCTTGTGAAGGCCCTGAAGATGGGAATTCAAAATGCAATTTAAACAAATAAAGAGAAAAATTTACATGGAAGTTAACCAAAATTTATAAACGATTTTTTTTAAATGTATGACAGGACTCAACCATGAGATAATTCATAATGGATTTGAAACTATAAACAGGGAGTAGACCAGCAGTCTGGCTGGGGGACTATAAACAGGGAGTCGACCAGCATTGTCTTGGTTCTCGGGGCCCTTAGTCAATTATTAGTCTCCTTGTAAAGACAGTGATAGAAGTGCTCAGTCATTCCTCCACTGTCTGGCTACCATCGTTCACGATGACGCCACCCTATGATGATGATGATGATGACAGGACTCAACCATGAGATAATTCATAATGGATTTGAAACAAATTTTAAGAACAGAAAAAAAATCTTAAAAAAAATGTCTCGTGCATGATTTCGGATAATATTAGAGATCACTTGTTAATGTATGTAAATTTAGACAGAATATTCTGTTCATATACTCGTGCAGTGGTAAATTGTGAAATATGAGACATTTCCTGATTAAAAAAAGTTTTTTATTCATACATTGATTCATACTATAGTTAACGAAAATAATTTAACATAATAATGATCAATCTCTGTTCAACTCGTTAGAGGTTAGAATTAGCTTATAGGAGATGTAGGTATTGTATGTCATATTACTTCTGTAAAAATAAATAGAAATGTTCAAATCAATTCTTATTCTGACACATGTAATATTTTGTGGTCCACAGTTTTAGAAAAGATTATACATCATCACGTTTATTCTAGTTCTTATTATTTCCAATAATTTCTAATAATAGAAATCCGAAGTATTTTTTCATTAGTTTTATTTCTTTTTATTTTTGAACCTCGCTCTCAACTGCATGGTCATATCACGACTCATGATTTACCCTCCCATTCGCTGGAAACTCACAATTCTAAAAAAACCTTATTTATCTTTTAAGAAAATATATTCATATAAATTATTTATATTTATTTATAGAGCGCGCGATTAGCTCAGTGGTTAAGCACTTGCTTGCCATGCGGAAGGTCCCGGGTTCGATCCCCCGTGCCGACAAAAATTTGTATTCTTAATTTGGTTACAGTTGTTTGTAAGAGATACCTTCCTGTGCGCTCGTGTTGACACTTGACCCAGCACCTAATTGGGAAGTATTGTGTCACTTCTCGCCCATCAGAGGGGAGGCATACTACGGGATGGGCAGGCTACAACACAGACCACAAGCGTCTACAGTAGCTCCTGTTTCATGGCTACGAAATTAAAAAGGCTGTGAAAGACTCATCTTAAAAAAAATATATATATATTCTACCATGAGAGCATGTAGCTTGGAGTCCGGAGACTTGGTAGGGAGCTCCGAGGTTCCAGAGACCACTCTGGGCTCTGGCCTTGCTGGTTTGGTTTTGATGTCGTTCAGAATCACAGTCTTGGCCAGGTCGGCGTGGTGGGTGCTCTCTTCTTGTATGGACTCCGCCAGCTCCAGTTTATCCTGCGCATCAAGACAAGTGATAGAAAATTCAGTTTTTTTTAAAGGTTTTAAAGGAAAATTCAGTTTTTTTAAAGGTTTTAAAGGAAAATTCAGTTTTTTTTAAAGGTTTTAAAGGAAAATTCAGTTTTTTTAAAGGTCAGTTTAAAGGAAAAATTTATGCTTTCAAAATTAATTTCGTTTACAAATTTATTTCTTATAGGTTAATGTACCTATAAGATAGGTTAATGTACCTATAAGATAGGTTAATGTACCTATAAGATAGGTTAATGTACCTATAATGTACCTATAAGATAGGTACATTAACCTATCTTATAATGTGAAATAAATTTGTAAACGAAATTAATTTTGAAAGCGTAATTTTTTCCTTTATTCTGAGTAAAACTTCTATAATCTTATAAAATGCCCCAGATTGCCCCGGCCAGACGTTTATCTTCTGGCAAGATGGGTGAACAGTTCAACCTCTATGATTATATTGGTGGTAAAGTGATTGATGCGTACGCCTTGTAATACAACAAGCGCGATGATTATAATATCACAATTATCACACAGTACATGGAATTTTATAATTATCATTTTGTCCCATTGCCTACTATGGGTAGCACATTTGCAAGACACTGGTATTGCCTGGGGTACCGGGGTTGCATATATGCGAGACACGTTTGAATCTTCTTTGGTACCATGTAAAGCATATATGCAAGACAATTTGTCTAGCACATATGCTATACACGGTCCCTAGTGACAAGGAAATATGGGTTTTTTGTCTGGGGGACCGCGTGTTGCACATATGCTAGACAGGTGATTTTGAGGAAAATAACATTGTTTCCCAGGGCAAGTTTCATAAAAATGGCCAGGTAGGCAATGGGTTATTTTGGAATCAGAACAACTTTTAGATTAAAGTGATTTGTAAGTTTTAGTTGGGTAGTGAAAATAAGAACATTACCAGTCTGTCCCGTTAGCTCAGTGGTAAAGGCGGCACTATGTGAATCCAGAGATTCCAGAGGTCGTGGGTTCGAAACCCAGCCGGGGCATGACAAGTTATCCTCCCATTTGGGATTTTTACCACATAATGCTGGAATAATGGGACTTTAATAGGCTTACTGCTGGAATAATGGGACTTTAATAGTCTTAATCGGGCGGTATAAATAAGGCGATATTATTATTATTACCTTCTGTGACTCGAGGTAAAGTTCCCTGTCTAGCCTGGCTTTCCTCCAGGCCTCATCCACCTGCTCCTCCCCCTCCCCCGCCTCCTCATCTGGCTCTGAGTCCCCGGATAAATTCGCCGTCATCTTGAGATCACTGTTGTCGTCTGGAACCAACAAGGCAAAATTGCAAGAGAATGCCGTAGGCATTAGCGCCACCCTAGATCAAGTTTTGTTTAATAATTTCAACTTTTGTTAAAAAATGTATATACTCATTTGTAAATAAAACTTGATTCTTCTTTTACTCTGTCTTATCCCGCTTAAGCAGGGTCGACGTTGTTCAACTTCATGGTTGAGGTTGATTGGTTTTGGCACATTTTAACGGATGGATGCCCTTCCTAACGCCAACGATTCTACTTGATTTAACGTCCTGGATTTGGACGGGGGGTTTTACCCTCCATTCGCTGGGAATCGTACAAGCTACCCACATTAACCTCACACAGCCTGGTTCTGTGTGATTAAATCTGTTTAATAATAATAATAGAAAGATAATACTTTGCCGTAAGTTTCTGAAGAAGCTGTTTAGATCGAGAGTTTGTTTTAGAAAAAATATCTTTTGTTGTTTTTGTAATTTTACACTTATTTACTGAGTAGTAATAACCGTGGCTTTTCTGACTTTTTGATTTTATGAGGTCCATTCATAACACGTAAGGAAAACTGAGTAGCTGTTTTGATATCGGCAGGGACCAGAGGCGAAAAGTCCTGTGATGCAGTTTCCAATAGATGAACTACTACAGAAAATATAATTTTCTTTTACTTAGGTTCATATGTTCATTATTTGTATTTATTTTTATTTATTATCGATGATAGTAACCGACCTCAGTAGCTTGATCGATACGGAGGCGGACTTGTAACCTGGAGGTCGGTGGTTCAAGTCCCGGTTTCAGCGTAGATTTAGTAAAGCGAGTTTTAATATCACGAAAGTGATTAACACAAATATGATAACTTTTTTTTTAGTAAGGTTTTTGCATACCTATGTTGCTCCACTTGAACTGCCTCTGTCTGCCGGGCCCCTCTGAGTGTAGCTCTCCATCCTCCAGTAGGATTTCCTGCAGCATCCGCACCTCTCTGTTGTCGTCGTCCAACACTTGCTTCCTGAAAATCACGAGGAATTACTTCAGGAGATCTTAATAGATATACAGATATAGGTATAAAAATAAATTGTAAACAAATCTCCAACTCTCATCGTGCTCCGTTAATTTACACCAATAATTAATGAAATCCTGAAGTGAAATACGTAGTGTTTAGTGAAAAGTGTTTATATAGCATTAGATAACAATATAAAGTCTCGATCTTCAAGCAGTTACGCTAATATTCGGCAAAATATCGTGCAAAAAGTAACGACTTGTAACCATTTGAATTTCCAAGGAGGTAAAACTAAGAAGACACATCTTACACGCAGCAATAAAGTGCGACCAGCTGTTTACAGAAGTTCAATTTTGTCAGTTGACATGTTGTCATAGGAAAAACTCCCGGAAGATGTGAGATTCTATACTATGTAATAACTAATAACCCTGTGGTAGTAGTAATAATAATAATATCGCCTTGTTTATACTGCCCGATTAGAACTATTAGGTCCATTTGGTACTTGGTGGTGTCAAATTGAATATGTAAAAAAATAGTTCATCAATAATAATAATAATTCCGTGTCCGTGAGGTAGGTATTGATACCAAAATCACGGTGGTGAGAGGATTATATGGACGCCCAGATCCAATTTCTAGGCTCCTTTCATGTCCATTGATTCTATTTGGTTTTAACGTCCTGACTTGAGGTATAGTCGGGACGGGGGTTTTACCTCCATTCGCTGGGAATCGTACCAGCTACCCACATTAACTTCACCCAGCCTGGGTAGGGCCGGAAATGCGAGCTTCACGTGTTTGGAGCCTCTTATATTATTACCATAATTACTCAAATTTGCCTCGCTAAATGTTTGGTACCCCAGACTCGAACCGACGACCTCCACATTACTCACATGTGTATCTTCCCCAGTTCCTCTGGCTGGGGGACGTTAAACAGGGAGAAGACCAGTGTCTCGCTAGAGGACTATAAACAGAGAACAGACTAGCCAACCCTTACAAGCCAAGCTAGCTTGCAGTTTCCTAAGGGTATTTAATGGCTTATTAAAAAGTCTATTTCCTCATGATGCTTGATCGCACATAGAAATATGTGGTTCAGGACGAGCCAACTTTGAAATAAGTTGGCTGGAGACCATCACTCAACCCTCCAGCTGTAGCCAGGCTGGCTACAACAACAACAACAACATTACTCACATGTGTATCTTCCCCAGCTGCTCCTTGAGCTTGTCCTGGTCGTGATACTCCTGGTCCGCCTCCTCCATCTCCATCCTGTCCATCTCCTTCTCGTCCTCATCCTCCGAGCCCCACTCAGACTCGGACAGTTCCGCCTCCGCCTCGAAAAACTCGTCCACTTTCTTGGCCACGACTTCGTTCTCTTCCGAGTCGTATTCTACATCATCCGCCTGGGAAATAGAATAATAATAATATCGCCTTATTTATGCTGCCCGATTTATACAACAGCCTCCGTGGCGTAATGGTTGTAACTACTGCCCGTAGTCCAGAGTTCCCGAGTTCAACTCCCGGCTGGGGCAGACTTTTCGAAGAAAATTCTGTTCCATCCAAAACACGTGAGGCTGGCATTTCCGGCCGTACCCAGGCTGGGTGAGGTCAATGTGGGTAGCTGGTACGATTCCCAGCGAATGGAGGGTAAAACCCCCGTCCTAATCCAGGACTTTAAATCAAAGAGAATCGTTGGCGTTAGGGAAGGGCATCCAGCCAAAAAAATGTGCCAAAACCAATCAACCTCAACCATGAGGTTGAACAACGTCGACCTGCTTGAGCGGGATAAGACAGAGTAAAAGAAGAAGAAGAAGATTTATACTGCCCGATTAAGACTATTTAAGTCCCGTTATTCTAGCAGTAATCCCAAGACATATTATTATGTGGTAAAAATCCCAAATGGGAGGATAACTTGTCATGTCCCGGCTGGGTTTCGAAACCCACGACCTCTGGAATCTCTGGATTCACAGAGTGCCGCCTTTACCACTGAGCTAGAATTGCAAATAAAAAAGTTAATTAAAGTAAGTGTTCAGTGGTAGATAATGCTTAAGGCATTCTCATTAACTTCGCCCCGGAATACAAAACAATTCTAGAAAATATTACACTTGTTTTGTTTTATTTTTTACCTTTTTTTTAAATTATGTATTTTCAAGTTGATGTCCTTTGTTATTCATGTTGTTCCATGGTTGTTTTGTATATAAAAAAAAAAACAAAGTGTACAATTGTACATAAATAATAGTAAGATTTATTTGTAGTGAAGCAAGAGCATCTTTACAATTTGTGTGGGTAGAACAGCATCACTAAGGGTGAAATTAATAGACAAATTCCATAACTGAAGTCATTGCTTGGCATCGGTTTTCCCCGTTTTAGACAGTACGCAATTCGAGATTTGGCGCCACAGAGGTAATTGAAAAACGTCTATTAATTCCGCACTAAGAGTCTTTATTTTTCTAATTATTTACACTACTTTATTTGTACTCTAGTAAAGACGGCGGTGTCACTAGTCATTACTCATATAAGAAACTACACATTTTCTCTTTACAAGGTATCAGAGGACCCCGGAAATCCAAAGTATAGAGTAGAAAATTATCTACCGAGCCGATAATCAAACCCGGCACCTTTGTGAAAGCCTGAAGTGGCTCATTACTTTACTACGCCACGAATTACCAGGAAAATAAAAATGTATATGTAAGTATGTGTTTTTGTTGTTGTTGAAATGTAACAGAAAATTTCCGAGTGTGTATGAGAAGACATTTTACCTCCCCATCTCCCTCTGTCTCACTCTCCCCCTCCACTTCTCCTCCCTCCTCCTCCTTCGCCTCTTCAGTCACATCCTCTTCCTTCCCCGTCTCTTCGTCACTCCCCTCTTCGTCATCTGAAACAATATAATGGATGGTTTATTAAATATACATATAATAATAAAATTAATTGACTAGTTAAAATCCGGAACTTTGTCGCCGTTATCTTTTTGAAATCCCGACTACACCACTGACAATAACGTAAACATACACATTTACAAAAAATAAGGCATAAATTAGAAAATAAATTAAAAAGCTAAAACGGTCTTAGGAGAGTGATTAAGGATCATAAAAATACGACCCTTTATTTTCACATGTCCCACCCTGTAACTTGGGAAGGGTAGGTGCTAGAGAGATCCAAGTCCAAGTTTCTGAATTGAATTCGTATTGAAAAGACGTTCAAAATAAGGTGTCACTTAAATAAGGTTTACGAAGTTTCATATCATAATTTCGATGTCCCAATTCTGTAATTATTTTACTGTAATTTACCTACCTGTATAATTTGAAGTTTGGTTTTATCGTTATAAGCTACACCCATTATACATATTTAATTTTACAACGCTAAAACGTACTTGAAAGTAATTTCGAAATACTAAAACGCTTTTAAAGCGAGTGATTTTGGAGTAAAAAAATGTTTTTTTTTTGCGACCACTTTTGTACGGCCGCAAAGGGTCCATTTTCACATGTTTGATCCTGTTACTCGTGAACGGTAGATGCTAGGGAGTTCCGATTTTCTGGAATGAACTTCTATTAATGAGACCTTTAAAACAAAGTGTCACTCGATATTTAGGATTTTTGAGCCGGACGGGCGCCCAAAATTTTTTAACCTTAAAACTAATTCCTCTAAAATCAAAGTGATAAGGATCTCTGTGTTAATTGTGTTAAAGGTTCTTGAGATACGGGGGTAGACTGGGAGTTTATTGGCACACATCATGTAAAATAAAATACATTTACATAAAATAATCTTGTGGAAGAACTGGCCTTGTCAATCAACAATGTTCCTCAGAGTACCACAGCGCAGAGTTAATGACTTGCATGAGAGTTTAATTACGTAATAGCCATGTTACCTCTGCTTCTACAAGTAGTTAAAGTAACCATTCAATAATATAATTAAAATTGTCTAATTCTCGCATCAGCGAATACAAGCCCGGATAGCTCAGTCGGTAGAGCATTAGGCTTTTAACCTAAGGGTCCTGGGTTCGAGCCCCAGTTCGGGCGGAATTTTTTTAAAACTTAAATAATGCAATAATCTCATTTCGTTTAAGTGAAGGGATTTTTTTTTACCTCATCACATTAATTTAGCTACCAGTGGCGACTTTCAGCTTTGATGCTAGGTTTTCATTTTCAGTTCAATTGGGAAAAGAAGTATTAATTGGTAATAACAAACTCATGTTCGTCACAACGAAAGAGTGCTTTTTCATCTTTTATCTTCGAGAAAATTGAAATTAATGAGAAAGTAAACACTAAATTTAACTGTTAGTAAGTATTATGTATAATATTATTTGTGATTTTTCTCACAAGAATTTAGTTTTCATCTGCTCGGTCTCTTAAAGTAATGGGGTGGTTAATATAGGTACATTTTATTTATTTATATAAAAACATATAAATTAGGTATATTTATTTATAAATACATAAAAAATTATTACTGTCTTTAAAAAAATGAAAAAATGAGTGTTTCAGAGCCGTTTTTATTTTGTAGCCATGAAACAGGAGTTACTATACATAGACGCTTATGGTCTGTGCTGTAGCCTACCCATCCCATATTGTGCCTCCGCTATGATGTGCGAGAAGTGATACAATACTTCTCATTTACATAGGTGCTGGGTCAACACGAGCGCACCGGAAGGCTTTTGAGTTTCCAGCGAATGGAGGGTAAAACCCCCGTCGGGTAAAAAATGCAGTTGGAAGCGACGTTAAAAAAGAAAACATAATCTAAATAACTAATGCTTAGCATTAAGCTAAGAAGCTAAAATAGCTCATTTCTTTTAATAAAATACATTATTCAAGAAACAATTAATTAAATAAACTAAAGACCTTGTTAAAAAAAAAAAAAAAAAAAAAAAAAAAAAAAAAAAAAAAACTAAAATTATCACCACCCTTGATCAGGCTTTGTTTATATTTATTTCTCAACTTGTTACCATGTTCATTGTATATAAAAGATGTAAATAAAACTTGATCCAATTGTTTATACAGGGTGTCCCGTATACAGATGCAAATATTTTGAGGGTAGGTTCAGCCCACCGTGAACTATCATATGATTGAAACTTGCAGTGGGGCATTTTGCTTCGTTAAAGAGTTATGGCCAAATCCCTGTTTTTCCCACAGGTCTAGAGGTCACTTGGATCGATGCATGTTTTCAAAGAAATGATAGCCAGTAAGTAATTTTTTACTTGATGTATGGATAGTCATACATATTCCCCTTCAAATGCAGTTGGTTGCATGAAAAAATATTGAAAGACCAGAGAGATATTTAATCATAAGTTCAATACTTTTCTAAAATTTGATTATTCCCTTTTTTCCCTTTCGTGAATTTAAAGTACTTCTACAATTGCAATTCTGCGTATCACTAGTTAAAAAAATACCCTATTATGTTTAGTTTTAGAAAAAAGAAAGCTCATTTATATCACTTTAAAGATCATGGAACGCAAGACACACAAAGCTCAAAAAACACTTCTAAATCATGATGAATAATTCAAAGTTAGCTGAATTTTAACAGAATTGGCGCGTAATTTGAGGTATAAATACACTGCTCTGGGATGTTTAACAGAGGGAAATTGATCATTCACAGTGGTCGGTCGGTGTGAACTTTTATGTGAATGGGGTTTCGGGGTCACAGGGTTATCGTGAGGAAAAATGAGAGAGGCTGCAACGAAAGCATCAACCAGAGGTGTAATTATGGACAAAGAATACACATGGAGATTTTTAGAATTAAAATTAAAAAAATATCATTTTTCTGTTTATCGCAATCATGATATCAAAAACATAACAAAAAAGTGCCGAAAATTAACCTTGAGTAAAACTCAAACATCCAACCTTCAGGTTACTATTATTATTATTAATACTTTATTGATAAACTTCAAACATGATACATTCTGAAACACAGGACATGAAATGAAAAGAACCCAAAAGAATATGTAGCGAACCAAGGGCGAGCTTAAAGCTTGTGGCTTTCTCTTCCACCGATCAAATTGATCGTCTTGTTATTTTAATTATTAGATTTGATTGATATAGTTGGTTAATAGAACTATTTGTACTCAGAAAATTTTCATTTATAACTTGCAGTTGGCACAAAAATGGTCACACAGACCGCTTCAGGCATCGAGTGTTCTTCAAAATGCAATAGCGCCCAGATTCAAAATTTGAAAGATGTGTTTCTCTCCTTCTGGTGCCGTTTAATAGGTCGTATCTCATCCGTTCCTTCACGCGTCTGGAAGAACTTGGAATTTATTGAAACAAAATAGCAGAGGGTATTTATTTAACTAGTGATACGCAGAATTGCAATTGTAGAAGTACTTTAAATTCACGAAAGGGAAAAAAGGGAAAAATCAAATTTTAGAAAAATATTGAACTTATGATTAAATATCTCTCTGGTCTTTCATTATTTTTTCATGCAACCAACTGGATTTGAAGAGAAATATGCATGACTATCCATACATGAAGTCAAAACTTAACTACTGGCTATCATTTCTTTAAAAACGTGCATCGATCCAAGTGACCTCTAGACCTGTGGGAAAAACAGGGATTTGGCCATAACTCTTTAACGAAGCAAAATGCCCCACTGCAAGTTTCGCCTATATGATAGTCCACGGTGGGCTGAACCTACCCTCAAAATATTTGCATCTGTATACGGGACACCCTGTATATAATAAAAAAAATGAAGACATAAGACAACTACATAACTTACCAGAATAAACCAATCTTTTGGGCGCTTTCACGGGTTTCCTTCTCGTCATGGACGTGTCTAATGCTTCATCCTCATCATCAGAAGACAGAATGGAACTCTTGTTCAGGAGGAGTTTGTGAGTCTAGAACAGAAAATCATTGTCATCGATATAAAGAACGGAATAAAACATTTGCTCTTGATTGTGAATAAAATATCTGAAAAATGTAATGGCTAAAAACTTGCCTTTGGTTGCCTAAATGTACAATATTTTGTGTTCGTTTTTGTTTAAAAAGAAAAAAAAAATAATGTTTTAAAGCTTTTTATTGGTAGAATTGTTGACTGTCATGAAGTAAGCTCTTATACCCAATTCTTACTAACACGTAGAAATGTAAAATTGTACAAATACCTGTCTGGACAACTACATAGTATAAGCATGGAGCTGATGGGAGCTAGCTAATATTTAGTCAAGGAAACGGTTTAAATAAAAAGCCTGTATCGACATATTTGTCATTATAAGTCACGCCATATATTTGAAAATTTTATGGGCTATCTACAAAGGTTGAATACAAACCAACCCAAAATTCAAATCATGGATAAAATCTCAAGAAGAGATAGGTGCCATAGTTTATTTTCGACGCGGGATGAAAGTATCCCAATAAATATCAGTACACTACCTAAGAAAAAAAAAAAAAAAAAAAAACATTTTTGTCATGTCTTGTCTATACACAATTACACACCTACACAGACTATTTTCTTTGGTTAAGATTATTTGGCGAAATACATCACTTTGCTGTTGTTGTTGTAGCCAGCTTGATTACATCTGGAGGGAGGAGTGATGGTCTCCAGCCAACTATATTTCAAAGATGGCTCGTCCTGAACCACATACATATTTCTATGTGCGATCAAACATCGTGAAGACTTGAACTTTGTCTTTACAAGCCATTAAATCCTTAGGAAACTACAAGCTAGCCCGGCTTGTTAAGGTTGGCTAGTCAGTTCTCTGTTTATAGTCCTCTGGCGAGACACTGGTCTTCTCCCTGTTTAACGTCCCCCAGCCAGAAAGATATCACTTTAAACATAAACAACTACCGACACAGTTTTCAGTATACAATGTCAAGTTATTGTGCAATGTGTGGTTTTACATGGCTATTCACTTTAACCTCACCTAGCTTGAGTTCAGCAGGAATATGAGCTGTACATGGATTACCATGCTTCGCACAGTTGGATTGAAAACTTTTTTTGGGTTTAAAGTCGCTTTCAACTGTATATTTATATCACGACGGGGGTGTTACTCTTCATTCGCCGGAAATTCACAACTCTGCTACCCACATTAACCTCACCCAGCCTGGTTTGGGTGAGGTGAAACCTTAATGGTCACGAATCCAAGTATTCCTCAGGCTTAAACGTTGCTAAACATCAGTGTTTCGAAGAGAACTGATGTGATCAAGTTGTCATCTCTGCTGATACTTTTCTTTTATTGTAAAAATAATATTAGATTTTTATATAATCTAACTATTTCATCAGAGAGAGATTGCCTCAGACAATAACCCCGCCCTTTAGGTAGGACATTATTGTTATTTTCTTTTTTACTTATTTATTTTGTCATTTGTTTGTTTTTTCTTTTCTTTTCTTAATTTTATACTGTTACCATTGTACTTTGTCCTCCTAATAAAGCTTAAAAAAAAGAGAGTGAAAACTTCACTCGTGAGCGTCAGCTCTAGTTTCCTCACCTCATCTTGCCTCGTCTCATCTCCAGCCACCTCTTCAGTACCCGCGGTACTCAGGGTGGTCATGAACCTATCACAGGTTCCATCGTTCACCTCCAGCTGTTTGGGGTCCAGGGGCTGCGAGGAGAAGGCACCGGAACATAGCCCGGAGAGGAGGGACGAAGAGGTACCACCGTTGCCTAGCAACTCCGCCACTCCTGAAACCGAAGAGAGAATTGGAAACTTTGTATCAGAAGTTGAAATTTGAAGAATTTTTTTTTTCTCAATATAATATATGTACATCTACACTTAATTAGGTACATAGTATGCAATCTAATAAGCAATTAAGGATGTAATCTAATAAGCAAAGAATTGAATACGTAATTTGTATTTGAATAAGTTATTAAAAAAAAAAAAAAAAACAATATGTTATGGTCTCAGATTTTCTTGATTATTATTATTACGTGCCCAGATTACTACATTATCATACTCCATTAAATTGTTAATACATTTGAAATATTCATCAAAAATCTTGCTACAGCAAATTTTGTCATTGGCCTTGGAATGCCTTGATTTTTTTATTTTCTAATATTTATTTTTGTTTATTTTCAATAATTATAAATAATAAATATTATTTAATAATACTTGTTCCTAAAATATAAGATAATTATTTCTACCAAGTAAACTTATTCTACAAAATAAACAAGTTCATATTCTATTAAAGAGGGAAAAATATTTAAAAACCTCTTAACTTCCCAAGTGAACACAATATAAGGTATAACAATGTTTGATGATTTTTTTTTCCCCTTTTTTAAGGGGGGAAAAATCACATATTCGGATATCAGATTGATTTATTGTAAAAATACAGCTACAAATATTTATAAATAAATCTTTTGTGAATGCCGTGATCAGATCTTTCCGGGAAAAGGGCTGACGCAAGTTTATAACATTTCAGACTTACCCTGAGGCACGGGCTGTGTCTGGGTGTCAAACCGGCCCTGGTCATCATTAGCTTCTAGGTGCTCGGGTAGAAGGGTTGAGAAGTGAACTGGCCCGAGAATAGTCCCTCTAGATCCGTCCCTGGCTGGGTTGGTAGTAGAGTACCTGAGAGTCAATTAGTAAAAAGTTAGGAAATAAGTAACTCAAATATGTTGTGAACCCCAAGATGACCATGACCATAAACTTAATACAGTCATGATATAAAAAATCATTTTTCCATAAAGTAAACGGTCGTTAATTTATAATATAAAATATTTTTGAAAAGTTCAATTTAGAATATTTAAACTGTCCCGGTAGCTCAGTGGTAAAGGCGGCACTGTGTGAATCCAAAGATTCCAGAGGTCGCGGGTTCGAAACCCAGCCGGGTCAAGACAAGTTATCCTCCCATTTGGTATTTTTACCACATAATAATACGTCTTGGGCTTACTGCTGGAATAATGGGACTTAATAGTCCTAATCGGGCAATTTAAATAATGCGATATTATTATATTTGTTCGCCTTTCAAAATATGGATTGTAATAAGCGCTTCTATCATCCTTAACATCTCTTGTTCTATCTTTACCAAAATGAAGGTGAAAATATTCAAAACTGGCGACAGTGGCCCAGGCGAGTCTAGCGGCTCAAGCTCCAGATGTATTATTAGGTGGTCAAAACCCCAAATGGGAGGATTACTTTTTCATGTCCCGACTGGGTTTCGAACCCGCGATCTCTGGATTCATAGGTAAATTGAATTATTTGGTGAAAGTACCGAGCATAAAAATACATTGAGGGCGGAATTAATAGACAACATCAATAACTTAAGTCGTTAGTAAGTGTCGGTTTTCCCTATCTTACACAGTACGCAATCGGTGACTTAGCGCCACAGAGGTATTACAAAAACGTCTATTAATTCCGCCCTGAATCTCGTTACCTAGTCCGCTGGGTTGTTCCAATCCAGAGTCCGCGGGTTCGGTCTCAAGTTGGTCAAAGTTTAGCTTCTTGTGATGAAGGTGGGGGAGGAGGGAAGACTCGGCGCATTCTGACTTGTGTCCAACAGGAAACTGGCGTCCTGATTCTAAGAGTTGGGTGGAAGAGATTAGAGATTAGTTTCTTGCCTGGGCGCGTACAGTGAGGATCGAAAAAAGCCTAAAAATTTAATAAATTGTTAAATTAGTACATATACCTACATGTATTTTTTGTTAAATTTAAAAAGATAAATAGCTTTTTCCTTGACTTCAAATGGGACGGATTTAAAACCATAAGCACAGATAAAATCATTCTCATTAGTATGTTAGATGCTGGTTCACCTAAAGATTTACTAATTTATCTCATTTTTTATACTTTTGAGGATCGATATTTGAATTTGTGTTAACCAAAATGGCGATATCACAATTACTTAAACCGAACTTATTATATAGTTGCCATACTAGGGACTCGAACTACCAACTTCAATGTCTCAAATACCGCCTTTTCGATCGAGCTACACAGGACTATATAGTTTTAAATCATTGTAGGGCAATATTTGGACAAATCAGCTATCTCAATTAATTTTAAAACTTGTCCCGAACATTACCTTGCCTACAGTGAGGGTTAGAACGGGAGAGAAGACGACTTTGTCAGGCGCAGGAGTGCATGCTGTTGATCTGAGGCCAAGCTGGTACGCAGGCAGTTCCTCTTCATCTGAAGTAAAAGGCAAATAAAACATTTATTAGATTGTTTTGACGGGTTTAACATAATGATAATGATATCGCCTTATTTATACTGCCCGATTAGGACTATTAAAGTAACATTATTCCAGCAGTAAGCCCAAGACATATTATTATGTGGTAAAAATCCCAATTGGGAGGATAACATGTCATGTCCCAGCTGGGTTTCGAATCCACGACCTCTGGAGTCTTAGGATTCACAGAGTGCCGCTTTTACCACTGAGCTACTGGGACAGACTTTTAACGTTTAACGTCGCCTTCAACTGCATGATCATATCACGATAGTTGTTTTACCCTCCATTCGCCGGAAACTCACAAACCAGCTACTCAAATTAACCTCATTCAATCTGAGTGGAGCCAGGAATTGCCAGCGTTACGAGGCTTCGAATTTTAATGGTCATCCATCCAAAAAACTCAGAATCTAAAAGGCGAATCTTTCAACGAATTTTCTAAAAAAACGAACCAAAGCGAATCTTTTCGAGAGTTATAAAATTAAATGCAACTGTTGGATAGGGGTTTTAATAAATTACAAATTTCAGAATCGTACCATCACAATCCATAGCATCGTCGTTCCTCTGAGACGAAAACATGTCGAAAGTTTTGGTTTTGGTTTTCAAAGACCTGGGTGACTTTTCTTCCAAATTATTTGATTTTTCATTGCCTGTAAAAAGCAAAACATTATAAAGTGAAAGAAGGAAAGAACTCATTGCGTACCGAGACCTTCTAACCTGATAACCCCAGAAGACCGGCCTCAATTCAATCAATTTCAGCTGTCCTTCACATAATATGATACATGATACACAGGTTTCCTGTGATAGTTAATATTTTTTTATTTACATAGGAGTCCGTGTCTATCACATGTGATACCCAAATAAGGCATCCGCTAAGCATTCAAATGTTGTTATATTGTCTATCACATTTCATAACCAGCCTCTAGGATAAGGATAACCCAGAAAACATACGGTGTCTATCATGGTACGCTTGGTACGCAATAGGTTAAATACGAGTGTCTGTAATAAATTAATATTATTTCACATGAAAAGAACTCGAACCCCGAGTCCCCAAAGCTTCTGTTATCTTACCACTGAGTTCATTGTCTTCTTTTTCTTCCGTGTGCTTTTCTTGGTCGCCTCCCTCCTCCTCTTCCTCCTCCTCCTCCTCCTCACTCTCATCCTCTGCGCCTCCATCTTCCTCACTCACTTCCGCCTCCTCATCCACAAAGTCACTCTTGACTCTCTTCTTCTTGGGTTTCTCTCTTATGTCTTCTTCTTCTTCTTCTTCATCTTCTTCGGTGGTAATGTCTTCCAAATCGTTTTCTTCGTCATCAAATTCCTCATTGTCTCCGCATTCGGATTTTTCTCCTGAAAAAAGAATTTCAATGATTTTTAAATAATTCATATGAAAATTGTAAAATAATAATACAAATAAATAAAATCAATCAATAATTCATATGAAGTCTTCCTCATTCTTTTCCACACTGGAAAATCTTCATGGAAAGACAAAATTTAAAGAGAGAGAACACAGGCCCGAATTGTGAAACAGGATTAGATTAACTAATCCTACACTATCCCTTAACATGTCCTCTGATGGGAATTTCAACCAGTCTTAGCGCATTTATGTTAGCTATGAAGGGATACTGGCTTTTTGGATTAACAAATCCTAGATATTTAATCCTGTTTCATAATTCGGCTATTAAAATTAAGAAAAACCTTTTACCAAGAAGAGTTTTCTCATTCTAAAGTTTTGCAAAGCAAAGTGCAAAGGCGCTTACACATGATTACCAGCAGTAATTAGATCAAGTTAATTAGTTTTACATACGGGTTTTTAAATTTAATACAAAGGATGAAATAAGAAGACGCTATGTTTATTTATTCCTGTATAATGCGAATTGTATTTGAGAACGGTTTGATCAAAATTCATTGACGATACTCTTGTTTTAATTAATATTACAAAATTTATCTTCATAGACTACCTATTTTATGTATATAGACTAAAGAAAAAAAATAAATCACATACTAATTATATTGTTAAGATTAGTTCTTTTTAGGTAGGTAATATGAATTAATAATTACCTTCATACGTTTCCTCGTCCATTTTCGCCTCTTCAATTCTTCTCTTCCAAGACTCTTCCCTTTTTCTGGCCATCTCCCTGTCCAATTCCTCTTTGAGCCTCACTAACTTGGCCCCTGGCTTACTGTCCCCCTTCTGTTTCGACATGGCGAGGCTAGGGTCGTCTTGCAGAACAATCGAGAGAGCCTCGTTAGAGTAGCCCGTTATTTCGCCCTGAGAATCGCGCTCCATGGTTGTTATGCTGGGGATAGAAAGTGAGATTATTTTTTAGTTATCATATTTGTGTTAATCACAACTTCTCAAACTTGCTTTACTAAATCCACGCTAAAACCGGGACTTGAACCACCGATCTCCAGGTTACACGTTCGCTGCTTTATCGATCAAGCTACTGAGGTTGGTTAAAAGGTGAGATTATGTTGACACATGGACGTTTTCGGGGTGAAGGAGGGAAAAAAGTGAATTGTTTTTTTTTCAGTGGGTTGACTAAGACATCATTATTGTTGTTTAAACAATCTTGAGGGGAAAAAATACATTTTAATCATCTGAATTACTTAATTCTTAAAAGCTGATTGTTTAAATTATTTTTAAGTATGATTTAGTTCTTTGTAAATCCTAAAAAAAAACTTACTTAATAGACACTGTCTGTCCGCCCGCTTTTGGTTTGGGCGGCTTAGTTGACACATGCTTGCTGAAACGTTCCATCAGTTTAAGAACACCCGGTTTCAAGTTTGGATGGGCCGGTTTCACAGTCATATCGTCTAGTTCGATAAAATCGTCCTCCCTATCACTTGCTGGTCTCAGAGTAACTTGTCGCCGCAAGAGGGTGTCTTCTCCATTGCCCGAAGCTTTGTCCATGCTGGTAATGTAGTCTGAAAATAATTTCTTTTTCACAACAGGGCGGGATTCGTTGCTCTGTTTTGTCGCACCTGAAATTGGACCAAAATAGAAATTAGAATTTTAGTTTATTAAAATGTAGGAAGCGTTCTAGGGAAGTCCGAAACCTAATTAAATAATAATAATAATATAATAATAATAATATCGCCTTATTTATACTGCCCGATAAGGACTATTAAAGTCCCATTATTCCAACAGTAAGCCCAAGACATATTATTATGTGGTAAAAATCCCAAGTGGGAGGATAACTTGTCATGTCCCGGTCGGGTTTCGAACCCACGACCTCTGGAACCTCTGGGTTCACAAAGTGCCGCCTTTACCACTGAGCTACCAGGACAGACTAAATAATACCAAATTCTACTCTGATACACAATACAAATACATGTCTTGAAATACAAACTTTTTTTGGTTAAATCATATGTGTGAATCTTGTTTTATTAAAAATTATAGATCCACTTTGGATCTATAATTCTAAGAACCATTTGGTGAGCTAAAAAATTTTCTGCCTTCAAACCTCTGAATCCTCGGCTAGCGAGGATTGAATTTTTTCCCTTTGTTGGTTCTCTTCTGTGTATATTTTTTAAACCACATTTTGGGAAGAGATAAACAGAGTACGAGTAATTGACAATGACAAATCCCCTCCAGCCGTAGCCATGCTGGTTACAACAACAACAATCATCTCATATAGTAAAGAATAATAATTACCTTGGTGAGCTACAGCGTCCAAGTCATCACACATGTCCTCTGTGTATTCTGCCTCTTCCATGAGTTCGGTGTCGGTGAGACTGGAAAATATATTGCACTCACTATTCTGCTGGCTTTCACTTGCTTTATGCTGACTTTCACCAAGTACTTTCTGATTGTTATCAAGTCTTTGTTGATTTTCATTGAGCTTTTGTTGATTATCATTAAGTATTTTCTCATTATCATAGAGTATTTCCTCATTATCATTGAGTCTTTGCTGATTATTATTAAGCTTTTCCTGAGTTTCACTCATTGTGGGCTGACTTTTCTTTGATTCCTTTGGGTAATAGTTTAGTATTTGCTGATCATCTCTTGCTTTTTGTTGATTTTCATTTGTGGCATCATCTAGACTAGAGTTTGGAGTTTCTTGACTTATCGACATAGAAGATATATGTTCATTTGAACTTGGGTCAGTCACATTTATTAAATTACTTGATTTTTTCTCACCTTCAGAGTTGTCTATGTTTGGCAGAATTTCTGCATTTTCTACTAAATTTTCGTGTAAACTGTTCGATTGCATTTTTTTATTTTCACTATTTACATTATTTTCAGCTTCCGTGGTGTTATTAACTATTTTACTATCACTTTGGTCTTTTTCTTTTGTGTCAGAAGTGGTATCACCCATGTCTGAGGTTATATCAGAAGATTCACAGTTATTTTCTTTTATCTTATCTAGTTCGGTCAAAGCCTCTTTCAGATTAGAGCTATTTTCAGCTGTTTCTCCGACATTTTTCTCTACTGTAACTTCCGAGGCTTTGCTTCCATTAGCATTGTTTGTGACATTCTCTTTATTTACGTCCGTAGTGTCAACATCATTTTTCTTCTCCTCTTCCTCTTCATCCTCAGACATGTGTTGGAAAGTTTCTGTGATGCTCTTCACTCTTTCCTCATATAGATTTCTGGAAAAAAATTACAACAAATTAAACTTAACTTCTCAAAAAATTCTTTGTAACCGAATTAGTATTGTTTAGTACCTACTTTAGCAAATTACATTGGATATGTGCTCTAATCTGCTCATTTGGTAATTCAACACTGAATGTGGTACAAATTCGCACATCGATCTAACCCTTTCAATAGGTACCAATGCTCTTCCATTAAGTGTGATACACTATTAGAAACTATGGCATGAGTTAACTTTTATCCCAACAGGGTCAACAATCTTATGACTGTCTCGGACTCCTAAAATTGTGTATATTTCAGTAGCTACTAGTAAGTGGGAATATTTGTCCAAGCAGGATTATATACGTGTAGGGACGTCTTTGTAAATTTGAAAAGATTCAATAATAAATACATAACTCACATGTAGGAGCCTAGCGATTCTCCCTTGGCCCTGAGTGGTATGGCAGGGATAGGTTTACGTCTCTGCAGGAACTCACTAATAGAAGTAGGTTTGGGCAGGAAGTAGGGAAGGCTCACATTGCTTTCTCGAATTAGTCGCTGAGTTTCAGCGTGGATCTTCTCTAAGGCTTCCGCTGAGGATTTGCGCTGAGCCTGATGTGGAAGCAGAGGACGTAAGAAATAATGGCACCACAAATAAGACAGAAGCAGAAGAAAAATATGTAATGATATCATGGCGCGACCCCATTGAAATCTATTGAAATTTCGGCGGTTCTCAATTTTTAGTCTATATACATACTTTGCTTGTCTTGGTGCAAGTTATTGTGAGGACTAATTGCGTAGGATAGCTTTGATGTAAGCAGCAACTAGAGAGGTATCACAAGAGATATTAATAAAAATACCAGCTGAAAGTTAAAAGCCAACCTTGTAAATATATGTTACCCATTAAAATATTGTGGTGATTGGTCATCTAGATGTTCTAGATCTTTATTCTATAATGATCACATAGCTGAATAAGATAAAGGAATTTGTAGTGACAACATGGTTTAGCTAAGACATGGTGCTCATGTCTTTGAAAATCTAAGTCATGGGTTTATTTTCAGGTAAATATATCGGACTAAATATTCAATTATTCACCCTTACAATGGCTAATTTAATTATATGTGCTAATATTACATTTGAGCATCCTATCTGTTTAAATAAGTTTTTTTTTTAAGTTATCATATTTGTGATAATCACTTTCGTGATGTCACAACTACTCTAACTCGCTTTACTAAATCTACTCCGAAACCGGGACTTGAACCACCGACCTCCAGGTTACAAGTCCGCCGCCTTATCGATCGATATAAACGTTTAAAGTGAAATTCTACATAATTATGTGTTCCACAGGATATCCAGTATCCAGATTACTCACAGGCTTTTCATGAGGTTTCTTCTTGGTTTTTACTTTGTTCTTTCCTTTGCCAGGAGCCTCAACAGGTGTTTCATCTGGACTCACATTAGCTCTCTCTTCTTCAGAGCTTTCTGCATCATACAAGTCCTTGTTTGTGAAATGATTTTCTGGTATCTATAAAATGTAGGATTTAAAAAATATTAAAATTTTCTAATGGAAAAACTATATCACCATTGATAATACTGTCACCATTGATGATACTGTTGGAAGACATAAGCAGGAATCACACCCAGCTTACAATGCAAACTAAGAAAGCTAACAACTCTTTTATGGTCACTCTAAGATGGCTATTGTAACTCAAAATTGAATTTTGATAAAAAGTAACAATGGACATTTTTCAAAAATCAGTGGTTTGATCAAAAACTGCTAAAAAGATTTTGATTAAATTTGAAACAAGTAAAATAAATGGCATTTTTGGTCCAAAAATATTAACCATATGTCTGAGAAAAATCTCACAACCATGATATAGCCCTTAAAATGGTTTGATCTTTAGTACATGGGTCTTAGGACTAAGTTTTTTTACAAAAGTTTAAAAGTTAATATTTTAAAACTATTACCTTGTTATCTGAGTTTTTTCTAGCATCAGATAAAGCAGAATCATCAGATTCATTTTGATGACCCTGGAACAATTGAAAGATACCAATTCATAATATTACCTCAAGTAAGACTATATTTTTTACTTTGAGTGCGTGATCAGATCAGTGGTTAAGTAATTCCTAGCCATGTGGAAGGATGGAACAATAAAACATGTATTCCAAATTTGATTACAGTTGTTGGAAGGATTACCTTCTGGTGCAATAGTGTTGATCCAGCACCTAAATGAGAAGTATTGGGTCACTTCTCGCCCATCAGAGGGGAGGCATACTATGGGATGGGCAAGCTACAAAATAGACCACAAGAATATACAGAGGCTTCTTCTTCATGGTTACGAAATAAAGAAGGCTGTGAAACACTCATATTTTTTTTAATTTATAAAAAAAAAAAATATTTTTTTCAAAATTAAAAAGTTTTGTACATAGGTTTAACAGATTATTTAAAAATTTATAATAATAATTTTATAATAATTCAAAACCATTACCTTATTGTATGAGTTTTCCTCAGTATCAGATAGAGAAGAATCATCAGATCCATTATGATTACCGTGCAACATTTGAAAGATACCAATTCATAAATGCAGGAATTTTTCTGTTCTGTATTTGGATGTTCAGGATCCACTCATACCTCGTGAGGAAAAATGAGTACTTACTTGTATGAGTAACGACCAGTGACAGCATTACAGAGTAAAAAGAAATTGATGTATTAGAATTCGAAAAGAGAAGGAGTCTCTAAGTAATGTTGCGCTACCCACAAAAATTGTGAAGAGGCCTTGTGCTTCACCACAAATAAAATTATACATACATATTTCTAAATAAAAACTATATTTCTACTCAAGACAGGCTTTAAAACTTCTATACAAGAATGGTCTTAGAATCCCTATGATATGAATTTTGAGTCTGGCAAGTGGACAATATGAGAGAGAATTTTAATATAGCTGGTAATTTGTATTTTTACTAGAGGACTATAAACAGAAAACAGACAAGTCAACCCTAAGAAGCTGGGCTAGCCTGCAATTTCTCAAGTGGCTCTCACAATGGTTGCAATCATGAGAATATGTGGTTGAGATGAAGACAACTAAAGTTTGCTGAAAGCCATTGCCCCAGCTGTAGCAATGCTGGTAACAACAACAACATGAATTGAAAAATACTTTCAATTTAGTCCTTAAGTTGGTCCTGTGGGCTACAACAAGTAAACACAATAATTTAAAGCATTATTAGTTTTTCAAGGTATCTACTGGATTCTTATTTTAGATCTTAGTATAGTAAGGTATGTAAAGAACCCTTTGGATTATTTCTTATACTATGTGTAATCTCATTATAACACATTTACAAAAAATTAGAAAGACCATACAAAATCCCAAGAGTAAATAAATGACCTTTTGCTATTTGGAACTTGAAGACCTACCTTTGACTTTTTCTTGGTATTAATTTTTTTAGGGACATCTTTTGATTTCTTTTTGTGCAATTTATTGAAAAGAATATCTTTAAATTTCTGCTTGGATGGTACAATTCTTTTAGAATGAACAACATCTTCATCACTTGCTGAGTCAGAGTCATTAACTTTTAATTTATCAGTTCTATCATTTTTGGAAATAAGAGATGATTCTTCTGCACTACTCTCACTATCCTTAGTCTTCTCTTGTGTTGTGGTCTCATCTTCTGAATCACTTTCAACTCTTATAATTCTCTTTTTCTTTTTGTTAACCTTTGGTTTTGAACTATCACTTTCATTCTCCTCATTCTCACTGTCTACATCATCATTATTGGTTGTCCCAGTAAAAGTTTTGTCAAGTGATGCATTGTCTTCCTCACTATCAGAAAGCAGTAGTCTATTTTTTGCCTTTCTTGCTTGAAATGGAGTGTCTTCATCTGATTCATTACTTTGTGTCATATCATCAATAGGGGACATTTTACTTTTGGTTTCTGAAATTTAAAGAAAAAAAATCGATGACATTTTTTTATTTCCTTTATTTTAAGGAAAACTAAAAATAAAGGAATACTGAAATTTGCACAAGTTACCAACAATAACTTCATCCTGAATGAGTGGCTATGGACATACTCATTACACATGTTCATCACATAGACATTAAAAAAATTGGCAATTCAAATGCACTAATTCTTGTACCCAGGCAGCACTCTGGAGAAATACAACTGTAATAATCTAAGGTACCTATTGGTTACCTTGTGTTTTCACAGTAGACTGTGATTGTTATATCCTTGTTTGTCTTCACCAGCCTAAGAGACCAACATACCAGTATGAATATACTCCAGATCCCTTAAGGCCAAATTAAAAAATAGAATTACAAGGATAAGCTGATGGTTAGACCATCTCTCAAGTCAGTTTTCAACCATCACAGTGCACTGTAGTCTAACTTGAGGAATAGTCTGGCTTTTTACTTTTTTGGTTGTAATCCCATTTTATAATTTGGCCCTTGAGGTTCTGTGTCTCAGTTGTCTCACTACTGCATCTGAGTGAGGGCTGAGCTGCCAAATCAATGTATTTTTGAGGTGGTGGCTTTCCCTGATGCAAGATAGAAGTCTTGCTTCCTGGGTTCCCAGTAACAGTAGGTATTTGACTCATGGACGCATAAATTTGTTCAACTCAAGATAGGTAAAGTTCCCTCAATGTTATAATTATGATCTCAGTGCAAAATCCCGACGGTTGTCCCTAAATTAGTTCTAGTGACGTTCAAAAATCCGGGCCTAAGTCTCAGATAGTGTATTGTCTTATATGGGAAAAAACCTAAGAACTGACTTGTTATCGATTTTGTCTATTGACTTTGATCATAGATTCTTTTGATTGCAAGTGCTGCATGGAATACCTGAAATGTAAATGTAAATTAGGGTACCATTTTCTTACCTTACTATGATTGTAAATATGTCACAGAATAAAGAATTTATCTAGTAACTATACATAACTTTAGTCAAATTAATGGCACTAACAAATTAATAAATAAACTATTAATTAAACTTCCACTTTTCATTATCAATTATTCACAATAAAACAAAAACACTTTTTATCTTGAGATTCTTGAGTTCGCGGGATTTTTTTGTTTATTATACCAAGGAGGTTATTGCTAAAGAAAGGGACACGGCCCTCTTGAGGGTGCGGCGTCACACAACACAAGTTCACACAGCATAATGGTCTTTCAGCATAAAAATAATATTGGTAATGGAATTCACATTTTAAAAATCGTGTTCTTACTAAACAATCAAACTCAGCACAACGGATACCTACATAGAATAACTTCATACGGCATAATGAACGCACAGCATAATTAATCGATTAATTGAAAAAAACTTCAATGTATAGACTATTATGGATGTAGGGGAAGTAGACAAATGCACATGTTGTATGGATGTCATTTGAACTCAAGATTAAAAAACACTGCCAATTATGGACACAATTCTTCCTCGTGATTGCTTTACATTGTAAACACGTGCCAATTTTGAGATTTTATAGAAAATTACTTGTATCTCCAAAATGGCTCAACCGATTTTCTTCAAATTTGTTTTATATGGTAAAATATCGTTTTTTCTACATTCTAAATTCCACAAAAAATTCTGTATCGGCAAGTCGTGGTCCTTATTTTTTTACTTTTTTGTCCAAAATTTCAGATTTTCTTAAATATCAGAGTCATATTATAATTAATTTAAAAATAAATATAAATAACCTATGTAAAATAATAATATGCACATTCTTACAAAATTTCATAGAAATCGGGTGTACCGTTCACGAGATATAAGCGTTTAAGTAAAAAGTTAGTGGTCAGGCGCATGGTCTCTTTCACCCAGAACCGCTAGTATGAATTCGATGAATTTAAAATGGGACCATCTACAGAATGTCTCCTAGATGTGTGCAAAATTTCATCAAAATCGGTCGAGTAGTTTCCGAGATTTGCGCGTTACAAGGAATCATTTTAACAGACCGACAGACGGACACAAAACCAAATTTACTCAGTAGGTTATGAAACGTCCAGAAATATGAAAAAAATTGAAATCGGAGCAAAAAAATATTTTTTTTTTTTTACAAAAACGAACACAATACTTCCGATTTCTAATATTAGAAATTTCTCGGAAGTAAAAAGTAACAAAAAATTTCGTAGGAGTTACTGTTTTTCCGTAAGACCCAAAATCTCGCTTGCTATAGTAGGTACTTACGCAGTACTTACACACATGTATTGCACACGTATGGATGTCATTTGAACTCAAAATTACAAAAATCTAACCAAAACTTCTCGTAGGAATTACTGTTTTTCGGTAGGACTCGAAAAACCATATTTTTCCGCGAAATCTGCAAAATTGAAAAATGATCTCGCTTGCTATAGTACTTACACACATGTATGGATGTCATTTGAACTCAAGATTTCAAAAAGTAACAAAAAATTTCGTAGGAGTTACCGTTTTACAGTAAGACCCGAAAAACCATATTTTTCCGCTAAATCTGCGAAATTGAAAAATGATCTGGCTTGCTGTAGTACTTACGCAGTACCTACTTACACACATGTATTGCCCATGTATGGATGTCATTTGAATGCCCATGTATGGATGTCATTTGAACTCAAAATTACAACAAAAAATCTCGTAGGCGTTACCGCTTTTCCGTAACATCCGAAAAATCGTTTATTTCCGCGAAAAATAAAAATGATTTCGCTTGCTCTAGTACTTACACACATGTATAGCACATGTATGGACGTCTTTTGAACTCAGGATTACAAATAACCAACAAAAAAATGTTACTGCTTTACAGTAAGACCCGAAAAATCGTTTTTTCCACGAAATCTGCGAAAAGTAAAAATGATTTCGCTTGCTATAGTACTTACACACATGCATAGCACATGTATGGACGTCTTTTGAACTCAGAATTACAATAAAACCAAAATGAATACTCGTAGGAGTTACTGCTTTTCGTGGCAATGTCACCTTTGCCACGTTGTGAACCCACCTCATCATAATCAAGAATTTCTTTTTATTTACTTCTAGATCAAGGGGTTCAGCTCTCTAGCAGTTCTGTCCTTACAGAAAATTAACACACAAGATGAATTCATAATAGGAATTAATAATGATCGTATGATAGTATAATTTATTACAATATCGCTTTTAAAACAAAGGTTTAAACTCTGCAGAATGTTCAGGACATGGTATAATTCAAATAGACATTTCTTGTAAAGTTAGCTATATTATTTGACGGGGAAAAAAAAAAAAAAAAAAAAAAAAAAAAAAAAAAAAACAATCAAGAGCACGTAAAATGCCCGCAGTGTTTTTCCAAATTATGTACACAGAGTGAACGAAAAGTCCCGGAACGGATTTTTATCTTTTTAACGGCTCAACATAGAAACTTGAATTTTAGAATGAAGTTCTAACGCATAATTTTCTATATATTAGAGGAATTGAAATTTCTACAGGGTGTCCCAAAAGTAGTGAAACAGGCATCAACTTTCGATTTTTAAATGGAACCCCCTATTTTTCATTTGATATTCGAAATCTACGTCGTATTCTACACAATTGATCCCATATATTGATCAACCCCGCGGAATCATGGACTTTTTTGGTGATAAAAAGTGTTGGAACCCAAATTATGATACATCGAATCAGTGTAATTTTTCATTTTAAATAACGTTGTAGACTCGTTTTTTTCCATATTTTAAACGTCTGTTCATACAGCGCGAAATCAAAGTGTTGTCCTACGAGAATCTCGCTTGAACACTAACTGTACGACCGGACGTGAAATATGCACTGATTTATATAATCGATGCACTGATTTATATAATCACATTAAAATAATCTATTTTCCAGCATTTAAGGACACAAAAAATGAACCAAACATTTGTGCAAAATACAATATGAAACACAAACATATCATAGGTAGGTCTATATTATGGAAAAACACCTGTTTCGAAACACTCTCTTGACCATTTTTATGTTGTTCAGAAACTCTGACAATAGAAAATCATAATACTTTGGGTTTTTCTATGGTTTAGCAAAGAAATATGCAAAACAATCAGAGAATCAAAGGAATGGTTGTTGCTCTGGTAGTAGGGACGTAGCTGTTGCAAGTTCCCCCCCCCCCTCCCCCCCTATAATTCTACTTATGGTCGCTGCTACTCATTTTTCCTCACGAGGTGTGAGGAGACCCGAAGCTGTCGCTACTTTGACGTGACCAAGTCCTGCTGTCCTTCCACACTCAGGGACAAGGAAGGGCATTGTCAGAAAAGAAAATCATGTCAAGGAAACAACGCAAAATAATGGAAATGTTAAAGAAAAAATATAGATACATATACTGTAATCTATTGGCACCGTTAGAGCAAAGCACCTAAAAACTTGTAATCTCTTAATGAACTTAAAAGTTAGTTCCAAAGGTTCCATACTAAGAAACAACTTGAAACACAAGATAACGCGAAAATACTAGGAAGGATCCTTAAATATTAAAATGATAAATAAATAAAAATAATAAAATATACTATGGAATTAATAAAGTTGACTGTGATGGAAATACTGTGATCTAACTTATACCTACATGTAAATAAATAAATAAAATATGGAGTAAAAATAAAGTAAAATGGAGTATTAATTGTTAAAAAAAATAAGATATGAATTATTATTGCACATCTGGAGAAAAATAAATAAAATTAGATGAAAGGAAAAATTGCACCATAAAAACAGAAGGTAAATAATAAAAGATGGACTGTATGTGATGGAATGTATAAAATTAACGAAAATAATACTCAAGAAATACTAGTGACACAAATTTTAGTTAAACTTTGAATTAAAAGTGTTTTTTTTTCATATTTCTGTTGAAATTTTAATATTATTATTATGATATGGATTCATAAAGCATCAGTGTTTGGTAGTTATTTACATCCATTTATATCTATTACGAATATAAACTAAATAATTTTTAATTTTGAAACACTACCATCGTAGAAGTAATTTAATTTATAAAAATTAAACAATTATCTCTGAAAAAATAATGAGTATAATACTACATAAAAAATAAAAAAAATGAGAGGGTTAAGGTACAATTAGAACAAAAAAAAGCAAATAAATAATACTGTAAAAGAATATTAACTCTAAAAAATTTGTATAGTGGTGAATAAAATTGTATAGAAAACTATCGGAGATAGTGACATAGAGTTTTTTACTTCATGTAAATGAAGAAAATATTAGGCCAACTTTTCATAAGATATTAATTTACATTAATAAACATAATAGTTCACAATAGTATAATAGGGTTTTACATGGAAATATTATATGACAACTAGTATTGAAAAAAAAAACTACTCCAATAAAACATTACCTACACTATATCTAATAACTATACTATATTATTTTATCATACTATTACTCTTCAACAAAGCCTACAAACTAATTAACTATTTTTGCAAGAATGATCAAAAGTGTACTAATATCTCATTAATACTAGATTAAAAATAACAAGCATATAAGTACTAAACTGAGATGAAAAGGCAATGGAAAAGTGCAGTTTACTTTCCTAATTTAAAAAGTTTAAAACTTAAACCTAATTAAATAAAAACTTTATTGGGGTTTTGTACTACACGTACATTCGCTTTTAAGGATTTTTTGGCACTTATATAATACAGATCTTTGCAGAACATATGGGAAGTTCGTGTTAAAACATCATTATACAATATTATGTTGGTACAACCTTCTTTTGTAATAAGTTATAAAATCATTTTGTGCAAAAACTTCAATATCGTATTTTATAAACTAATGTGGTCCGTGGAAATATTTAAATAATTTATTTATTAATTAGATAATTTGACAAATAACAAATTAATCTTTCAAATGAAAAGAAAAGAAAAAGTTGATAAGATTATCTTATAAAGAAATCTTTTAATATACAGAACGCAGAAGAATACTTTGGTCGATTTTTTGTTTAAAAAAAGACACAGAAGCGAAATACAATGTAAATAAAATATCGCCAAAACGCAGGTCTACTTTGTGTTAAGAGTTTGCATTGGGTTAGTGATGGATCTCTGGCATTGTTGTCAGGTGTTCACGTCTTGTCTATCCAGGGCTCGGAGGTGAAGACCAAGGTGTATTGATTTTATTTTTTATAAGCAGATCGGAGGCCAAATTTAGCAGCAAGCAACCACCTGAAACACATATGTAGGTAATATAAATATATCCCTGTGAAAACAGTGGTGTTCTACCTAGTACTTTAGGGATTAAAGTGAGTGTCAAACACGAGAATACATTTCAAAATGGCAGCCAGTTATCCAAGATTGATCGCTGTGTCGATTAATTTATTATGTTCAGCGCAAAACATTCAATACAGACGGCACACAGCGTACAAAAGAGATCTTAGCGAGATCTACTCCATGTCTGGTTGGTGGACATTAAACAGGGAGAGGACTATAAACAGAGAACAGACAAGCCAACCAACCTTAACAAACAAGGCTAGCTTGCAGTTCTCCAAGGGTTTCATGGCTTATAAAGAAAAAGTCCAAGTACTTTTGATGGTTGATCGCACATAGCAATATGTGCTTCAGAGGACCTAATTTTTCAACTAAAGTTGGGTACATACCATCAAAGAGAAAGCCACAGGCTTTAACCTCGCCCCTTGGTTCACTACATATTCATTTGTATTCTTTTTTTCATGTTATTTCATGTTTGTTGAATGTATCATGTAGTTAACCAATAAAGTGTTAAATAATAAGAATAATAATAATCACTCCCCCAGCTGTAGCCAATCTGGCTACAACAACAACAGATCTACCCAAAGTGAATGTTTTTTCAACTAAAAAGAAAGAAAAGATCACTGCTTGGACTCACCTTTCGCCGGGTCACAGCATGCGACTGACCATCTCGTAGCCAGGACTCGAGGCTGCGTAGTTGGCCCAGCGTGCATCGTCCGAAGGATGCGTCAGATATCTCACCCCTATCTGTTTCTCCAGGCCCCTCAGGTCGGCCCAGGTGCCAGGGTCCTGAAGCCAGGGGTGGGCCAGTGACTTGTCGACGCTCAGTCTCTTGCGTTGCTTCACCTGCAGCAGGTTGTTGATCAGATCGATGGCTGAGCAAGAGAACAGAAGAAGATAATGCACTCGTTATTATATTGGACTCAAGTATTATATTTTTAACAGCCGCGTTGCGGGCTAGGCATTCTTAACAGGCTACGCTTGCGGCTGGGGTTTCAGATGGTCTGCTTGTTTGTACGAATGTGTGTAAAGAAAATCTATAAAAGGGTATGTCGTGTATCTTCATGATCTTACATTTCATGTAAATGTCCCGGTAGCTCAGTGGTGAAGGCGGCACTCTGTGAATTTAGAGGTCGCGGGTTCGAAGCCGGGACGTGACAAGTTATCCTCTAAATAAGGCGATATGATTATTATTAAATGGGTCACTCTCACTAACTTGCAAATGGAAAAAAATAGTAAATGACTAGTTCTATTACCAGAAAAAGTCATTTCCGCCATAAAAAACAACGAAAAACAAACGCGAAAGACCATAAACCCTTTGAAAGTTGCTGAATTTGAAAAAATCGGATACGTGTTTGTGAAGTCATACATATTTACCGAGTTGGATTTTTCAGACTACACGATCTTCATGGGTTTCTTCTTTTACTACCAAGGATTTCATCGTGTTCTCGGCTTCGGACACCTTTATAAATCAATAATTAAAGTCCCTTTCAATTTTTGTCACGAATCGTTTCGCATATTCAGAACTTTCAAAAATGATTTTCAAGTCTCCACTGTTTGAAGTAAAATTTACCAAGGTTCCTGCTGGGCTCGGAAAAAAATACCATCGAAATTCTTACAATGAACTCTTTCGATAGAACCGCAAAAAATAATAGGTGCAAGAATTTACTCTGGTAAATTAAGGGTTGGTTGGAAGGTAGGACATTTCTCTTCTTTAGGTAGGACATTTCTCTTCTTTTTTTTTTCTTTCTTGTATATCTGTTTAATCTTTTTGTTTTTCTTTATATTTCATTGTATTCTACTGTATATATTTTTTGTTCTACCTAATAGTCTAGCTGTGGCAACATCGTGGCAACATCGCATTTGAACCAACTAGACGTATAATTTTTCAGTTCCCCAATTTTTTTCAATTATTAATTAAAACTACATTAAATACCATTTCAGTGTAAACCATCTAAATCAGCACAGAAAAATACATAAAAAAAGTGTTTGAATAGTGAAATTGCACAAGGAAACAACCTATTTCAGATAAGTACAATTTCCATTTAGAACAAAGACAGATATTTTAAAATTCAAAATTATCCGTTAGATAATGATGATAAAGAAAACTACAGGCTGTTTCTAAAGTTCAGAAACACACCAACACACAAGACAACGATAAATATCATCGAAAGGTAGCCTTACTTTTCACCCACCCTATGGCACCTCTCACCTGATTCTTATCAAAACAACCAGTGTTGTCATACATAATCAGTGCTAGATTTTTGTAACGAGTAACTTTCTGCTAGATAACTCGTATACTCAGGCGCTCTTTACCGTAAATAGGCAATGTGCCAGACTTACTCTTGAATCATATTAATTTACTAATACAATACAAATTAAAAGTTTAAATAAATAATAAATTTTGTAATGAACAGTTCTGTTGTAAAATAAAATGGCACCTCCTAGTACAAGAAGTCAAAAGGAAAACCAAAAACCTAAACCCAACCAACAACAAACAACAAATAAACAAAGCAATAAATCGTACACAAGTCTGGTGAAACTACCACGCCCCGAAGACCTAGACAATTTTAATGATTCAGCATATGTTGAATTCAAAACTGATATAGAGCAATTGGCTGAACGCCATAATGACCCAACAATTGAAAAAGTTTTTAGTCAGGTAATAGAAAAATGGATCTCTAAGTACAAAGAGGTTGAAGAGCTCAAAGAAAAACTAAATCACCTTGAAAACCAGTGTTACGAAGTCCAAACTGAAAATAATGGCCTAAATAAAAAACTTGAAGAAAAGAATAATCAGGTTACAAGTCTGATCGCAGAAAATGACGAACAAATACAATCATACACAGAGAAAATAAATCAACAGAACTCCACAATATCTAAACAAGAATTAAAACTAAAGGAGTTACAAGTCGAAAAGCAACAAGCTACGAAATATACAAAAACAATTGAAGAAGACAATAAAGGACTACAATTTACAGTTCAAACACTCAACACATTAATAGAGGACCTCAAATACAATAATATGCAAGATTCAAAAGATGAAGACAATGACTCGTCTTTCGATGTTGATATTAATTTCAGAGAGTCTTTTTACTCCCTTCAACATAATGAACAAACATTTCAACATGAGCTGGAAAAGGCTGGAGAACCAAAATCTCCTGAGCGATCCCTTGACTTGAATACCACTACATCACAAGATTTCTACATCCAGAAGAAACAAGATCAAGAACCAAAGCAATCAAATAGCAAATTATCAAATGATAAACAAATAAAAAATAGTCAGCACCAGGGGCAGCAGCACCAGGGGCCACAACAGCAAACCAGGCACAGCAGCACACCAGGCCCACAACACACAGGGCCACAGCAGCAGCACCAGGGGCCACACACACACGGCACAACAGCACCAGGGGCCACAGCAGCAGCACCAGGGGCCACAACAACAGCACCAGGGGCCACAGCAGCAGCACCAGGGGCCACAACAACAGCACCAGGGCCACAGCAGCAGCACCAGGGCCACAACAACAGCACCAGGGGCCGCAGCAGCAGCACCGAGGGGCCACGCAGCAGCAGCACAGGGGCCGCAGCAGCAGCACCAGGGGCCACAGCAGCAGCACCAAGGGCCACACACAGCAGCACCAGGGGCCACAACAACAGCACCAGGGGCCACACACAGCACAGGGGCCAGCAGCAGCAGCACCAGGGGCCACAACAGCAGCACCGAGGGCCGCAGCAGCAGCACCGGGGCCACAGCAGCAGCACAGGGGCCGCAGCAGCAGCAGCACCACGGGCGCGCAGCAGCAGCAGCACTGCAGCACAAACTCAACATACATCATGAGCCTAAGCAGCAGCAACCAACCCAGTCCTCTTACATCAAAAGTCAAAACGCAACTCATCCTGACAACAACAATCAACAAGTGAAGATATCATATGAAAAAATTCTCATGATTGGTGACAGCCACTGCCGAAATATTCAACCTATACTAAATAATTTTACACCTTATACATGTCAAGTAAATGTTATTTGTAAATCAGGAAAAGGCTTACAATATATTGTAAATGAGTTAGATACTAGTAGAATAGGAACCAAAGATCTTATATGCGTAATGGCAGGAACCAACGACCTCTTTGATAATGACCGAACCAAAACCGAAACTGCACTATCTACTTTACAACAGAAATGTACCAACCTCCAAGTACTTATAATTCTAATTCCACCTAGGTTCGACATTCATAAAATTAATAAACATATAGTAAACTTGAATACCAAGATAAAATATTACATTAAACAATTTTCCAATTTCCAATTCATTGATCCATTTAGTTTCATAAACTCCTATAATTATGAAAGTGACCTCATCCATTTGAACTCAGTTGGCAAATATATACTTTGTCGAAAAATAGGACAAAAAATATTTGGGAAAGATTTCAGTTACAAAAAAAACACACATAATAACCACTATATAAACTACTACAAAGAAAGAAAACATAATCAAGAACAAAATAGATACAGTAAAAAAATAACAAAGAAATTCAACAATAAACCAAGAAAGACATTCAATAATAAATCAAATTCATACAACATACTAGATCAGCCAAAAAATCCAGGCATCCCACAAAATACGAACTATTTTCAGGTAGAAACAAATATCCCCCCACCTCAAAAAGACAAATTTAAACCGACTGTATTCCACCATTTCACTGCTGACCATCATGAAAATCATCCTAATTACCCTATAAACCACTGTTTTGACCCAAAAACTTCTCATCACATAACACATAACCACAACTATGCACACAATCAAATGCATCCATCCATAGATCCCAAACTCATTCCAAATAACCATATATCACCTACTTATCATCAATATCTGCCTTATAGCGTCTCTCACATGAAAAATTCAATGCCCAACACTAATAAAAGTTTTCTAAATTACAGAATGCATCCTAACACTATGGCAGAATCTCCACATAACCCACTGTTTAATGAAGAAATCACAAGAAATAACAATAGCAACTCTTTTAACAACGTAATCACCAATCCAAAGAATAGTCTCCAAAACAATCACTTACAACATGAAAATAACCAAAATAGGCCACTTCCCTATATTCACATGCCTCCATCCAAATACCCCTCAAACAATAAATATAAAACAATGGAAAATAACTCCAACTACTACACCTACCCTATTATGATTCCAAACAATAATCCACCAATCATTCAACCACAACATCATTATTATCAAAACTCTGATATGAACCTAGCCAACCA
The DNA here is from genome assembly GCA_024516035.1 of Bactericera cockerelli. NCBI lineage: Eukaryota > Metazoa > Arthropoda > Insecta > Hemiptera > Triozidae > Bactericera > Bactericera cockerelli. The sequence continues at coordinate 23,426,151 of CM044958.1, forward strand.
TATTCCCTCTCAACAGACCTATAAAACTCAAGTTAATCAACACATACCACCCTCAAGTAATCCACCAATTCCAAACAATATTCCAAACATTCCAAATCATTATCATAATATTATCCCTCCAAACAATAATCCACCAATCATTCAACCACAACATCATTATTATCAAAACTCTGATATGAACCTAGCCAACCCTATTCTCTCTCAACAGAATAAAATTCAAGTTAACCAAAACATACCACCTTCAACTAACACCAATCAACCTGACAACTTTATAACCACCTCTAATCAAATTCTATCCAACATTTCACCACAGCAGTATAATAATAACATTAGTACATATACAAATCCCACTATTCATGAACAAAATTTTCACCAAATGCTGACGACCCATCACTAGGTGATAGGAATGTTAATGAATTAAATAAAACATTAACGCTAGGAAACAAATCTAAGAATAACATTCAAAACAAAGAAATCTGCAAAATTACAAACCAAATTAAGAATTTGAGTATATATTACCAAAATACGAACAGTCTCCGGCGAAAAAGTAAAGAATTCTACCTAAACGTTCTCAGTCATAATTATGAAATTATAGCCATTACTGAATGTTGGTTATCCCAAGACATATATAACAATGAACTATTTGACTCTAGATACAACATATATAGACAAGATAGAGACACAGAAACAACATCCAAAAATCGAGGCGGAGGATTAGTTTTAGCTATACAGAAATCAATACAAACCAAACCATTAACTTACCTTAACATTAACACAAAAACAACAGAAAGCATATGGGTACAATGTAAATTGTACGGCCAAACCCTCAACATATGTCTATGCTATCTCCCACCACCAGTCTCGCATTCTACACTCAAAACATTTGTAGACCATGTTACAACACATCCTGAACTTTTAAAACACAAAATAATGTTTATAGGCGACTTTAATATTACAGAGTATGGCATTGAAAACTCATTAAGAGTTAAAGCCCTATCCATTTTAACTCACTTTCACAATCTCGAATCTCTTAACTGTATAAAAAACGCAAATAATCGCACTCTTGATCTTTGCCTCACTAATTTCGGAAAATTCAATATCAACAGAAAAAAAACACCCAACATCAAAGTGGAGTTAATTGAAGGCCTAGTAAAACCTGTCAGCCACCACCCACCACTACACATAGATATAGAATTAATAAAAAATACCAAAGTAGAAAATAATCAAACTAAAAGTAAACATGAAAACATTAAATACAACTTCAAAAAAGCCAATTTTTCAAATATTAAAAATGAACTTAAAGAAATAGACTGGTATTCAATATTATGTTCCGATGTAAATACTACCTATGACTCAAAATTTGAAAATTTTTACAAACAAATTAAAACTATAATAAAAAAACACGTACCGACATATATAGTTAACAATAACTGGTTAAAATTCCCTAAATGGTGGACAAAAACCACTAAAAAAACGTACAAAACCAAGGAACGTCTTCGAAAAAACAAAAACAAAACACACGAACAAATAAATAAATATAAAGAATTAAGAAAAACATGTAAAAAAGAAATAAAGAAAGACTATGAAGATTATATTGCTAATATCACACAAGAATTTAAAACAGAAAGTAAAAAATTCTGGGACTTCTACAATGACAAGAAAAAACAAATTAAAACACCAACACTAACACATAACGGCATTCATTTGACAAATAATCAGGAAATAGCAGACACATTCGCAAAACACTTTTTCCAAGCTTACAATCATACCACACCAAATATTGATAATCATATACCTCCAGATATGAACAATGATCATTATCTACACATAAACAAAATATCAGACCAAGATATTCTTAAAGAAATAAAAAACATGTCCTCAAATAAACCACCAGGCCCTGATGGCATCCCCCCAACACTGTTCAAAAAGTGTGCCGAATACCTCATAGAACCACTCCTATATCTATTTAACAGCTCCTTAGAACAATCGATTTTTCCAATATCACTTAAAGAATCTATTATTGTCCCTGTACCAAAAAAAGGTTCTAATACCGAAATCAATAATCATAGGCCAATATCTAATCTTAACTCATTAGCAAAAATATATGAAGGAATATTATACTCTAAAATTTCAACATTTATCTTCAACACAATATCAGATGAACAACATGGCTTTGTAAGCAAAAAGTCCACCCTCTCAAATTTAAGTGAATTCTCTCATGAAATCAGTGAACATATTGCTACATCCCAAGTAGATGTAATATATACTGATATTGAAAAATGTTTCGACAGAATTTATCATAAAGCCATCATAGACAAACTCACCAACACTGGATTCTCAAAACCAATAACAAATCTTTTCAAAAGCTACCTGCAAAATCGAAAAAACTATGTTAGATATGAGGAATGTATATCACAACCTTTTAGTCCTCCTTCCGGAGTAGTTCAAGGGTCTAAGCTTTCTAGCCTTATTTTCATACTTACTTATAACGACATACAAACCCAAATTAAGTATTCAAAAATAAAGCTCTATGCTGATGACCTTAAGATTTATAAAATAATAAAAGAAAAACAAAATTGCGATGAACTACAAAAAGATCTAGAAAACATAACTAATTGGCTAACAACAATAGGTCTCAATTTTCATCCACAAAAATGCTATCACATGACATATACAACAAAGAAGCAAAAAATAAAACACATATATAAAATAAACAACACAAACATCGAAGAAATAAACACTTATAAAGACCTTGGTGTCCAATTTCAATCCAATCTGTCGTGGGAGTCACACATTGAAAACACATCACACAAAGCCTACAAAATACTAGGTATGATCATCCGACACTGCCAAGACATTAATGACATAGATGCTATTGTAATGCTTTACAAATCCCTAGTACGGTCAATAATTGAATATTGCTCCCCTCTTTGGGCACCAACATCTAAAAAAGACAAAAAAACACTGGAAAAAATACAAGCACGATTTCTAAGATACCTGTTTCATAAAATCAATGGCTTTTACCCAACCTTCCCAAATTACATACAATATAATTTACTAGCTGAAAACCTACCAATAGAAACAATTGAAGATCGATTTATATCCGCTCAATGCACCTTACTTGTAAAAATTCTAAACTTCCAAATAAACACCCCATACCTACTAGAACATACCAAATTTAAAATTCCACATAGAACGACCAGACCCAACCCCACCATTCTATTTGAAATTCCAAAAAACAGCACTAAGTCACCATTGAACTTAGCAATGAAACTCTACAATCAACTTGATGAAAAACCAAGTTTATTTTTATAACAAATTTCAACACAGTATGCAGTATGATCTTCCAAAATGTTATTATGAATGTGTATATGTATGTATTGTATACCCATCCTTTGTCATTTATTGCATGTTGGCGTAGTTACCTCGCTATGCCAGCATGTGTAGACAGTACCATTAAAAAAAAAAAAAAAATAAAAAAAATAAAGCTTAACACTTAGACGACCGGCATGGTTTTTCGTGAATTCTCTTGTGGGACCGGCGATACTACGGCTATCCGACCGGGTGTACCACCGGTGGTACATCCGGTCCATTCCGTACGAACGTGCGTGTACCACTGATGGTACACCCGGTCGTCTACGTGTTAAAAAAAAAGAGTTGTGTGGAGTGCTCACCATCCGCGGAGATGTCCCGCCAGGGCCGGGGAGGATACATGAAGGCGGCGTTCTGAATCTGCTCGTTGATGTCCTCATCCTCATTGAAGGGGAAGGTGCCGGACAGGGAGACGTAGACTATCACCCCCACACTCCACATGTCCAGCGAGCGGTTGTAGCCCTTGTTCCTTAGCACCTCGGGAGCTGTCCACGGCAATCAATGTATTTATTTATTTACACTTTATTGATAGAACTTACAATACAAATAATTACAAATTAAAATACAATATAATAGAAGCAAAAAAATAAAGAAATATATACATAATATTTGTCCTAACTAAAGGGCGGGGTTATTGCCTTAGACAATCTCTTCCACCCAACTCTTGTTGGGTGTATCAGTTACTCTACATTTTTAACTGCCGCATGTAACATTAATGTTCACACTGACATTTCTTGTGTGATCATTAAAGCTATACAGCAGATGTATTTTCCATGCGCCGTCCGTCACAAGTCATAACTCTTGAACGGTTTAAACTAGACTAGCCAGAGTCGATGGCACGTTGGATACGCCAGATCTCGATTTGTTACTGAAGTTAAACAACGTCCAGCAAGGTTAGGACTTGGATGGGTAACCATTCAAATTTGAACTCTCGTGATGGGTGAGTTTAAATCTATTCTCGACTGGGTGAGTCTAATTATTTTGATTAGCTGTTTTGTTAGTGACCTGCGGATGGATGATAAAACTCCCATCGTGATATGATCATGCCGTTGATAGCGACGTTAAACCAAAAAAATCTAGACTTAAGTCCACAGAGGTATAAAAAAGAGACAAGAATATGGCGAACTGTACCTAGACATATACTTAATCAGACCTCAAGACTTAGTAGTTAAGGTAAACTTCACTGTATTTCGTCAATCATAGTGTAATATTCAAAAAGCTATAGGTTGCCCACCCAGTACAAGTGGAAACAAGACTTTTTATTGGTGTTGAGCAGATGGTCACACTTTTTTATAGCTTGTCTATTTGTGTGAGGAATTGTCATTCTTGTCAAATCTATGGAAATTCCAGATACTTCTACTAGCTACTAGATCACATGAGGAAACGCCACTTACCCAGATAGGCCGGCGTGCCCACCACAGAGCGACGGAAGGATTTCTCCCCAATGATCCTGGCGAATCCAAAGTCACACAGCTTGACCTGGGGGAGCTCTGAGTTGGTGCTCAGCAGCACATTCTCTGGCTTCAGATCACAGTGGACGATGTTTTTGCTGTGCAGGTGTTTCAGCGCCACCAGGATCTAACCAAAAAATCTTATTTATGCTCTCCGAATAATAAACAAATGTGTTCCTTTGTGCTAATCACAATTTTAGTTCGTAGCGTAGAATTATAGGACTTTTCCGTATCTTCAATATCCCAATATTTTATTTGGGCCTCGTGAGGAAAAATGAGTAGTTGCTTGTATGAGTAACGACCAGTGGCGGCATTACCAGAGTAAAAAGAAATTAATGTAATAGAATTCGAAAAGTACAGGAGGCTCTTAGTAATGCTGTGCTACCCACAAAAATTATGAAGAGGCCTCAAGCTTCACCACAAATAAAATCATACATACAAGTTACAGCCAGCTAAATAGCTGACTATACACCTTTTTATGCTGATCCAATTGTATGATAATTCTCACACTATTGTTATGCGTGAGAGCCCTTTGGCATAGGACAAGGCAGTTTAGACTCAGACTTGCATCGAGCAAGATCTTAAATCGTTTAAGATATAATTTTATTTAATTATTAATTAATAAATTATTAATTACTTATTCTTTACTTTCTAAGTTATTTCTATAAGTGTATTCTCCATTTTATTAATTCATAATCTTATTTCTAATAAACTACGTTTTCACTCACTTAAGTGTTTAGAACTCTTGTATTCTTATTATATTAATTTATAAGTATTTCAGTGTTTCGAAATAAACTTTTTTAAAAAGCCAACGGCAGGAGCCTGGCTTGTAACTGGCGCAGTCGATTTTAACGGATCAAGGCTTCCAAAAAGACCCTAAAAAACTAAAAATTTAAGCAAAAAAAAAACTCATCTTTGATAAATTTATAAAAGTGTATAACAGTGCCTAACAGTGTAATAGTGCCTGATTATCATTATTATTGGATTACCCACGGGACCATCTCTACGGGATAACTCCCATTTCTTCATCAGCCAACACCAAGAGACTACCTATTCACATCGCACCAGGAACTCCAGAGTCCAGAACCCCGGATCAGCACTCAGCACTAGAGACAACAGACACACATCGCTACCATTGTCTCAGGCGCTAGGCAGAGCAAGGACCCCACAAGGAGCTTCAGCAGTGGACTGTGAATCTTATCTCTTTGCACCGGCGATGTCATCATTTCTACTTATACTGTAAGAATTATTTACTTCACATTATTATTGTTTAAAGGTGTTTACTCCTTTCCTGACTTCCTAGTACTACTTAGTACTTGTTGTTTACCTTTTCTCCTTGTAGAATAATCTAATAGTTTTTATCTCACTATATTGTTTACTGGCAGTTTTATTACTCCAGATACTAGCGGTCACCTATTGACCTACTCATATCAATTATCCTTTCGCGTATAATTCTTGCTGTTTATTAATTTTATCCTTATCTTTTGTTATCGTTTTATTATTTTTAAAAATTTCATCACGGATTCAGAATCCGATAATACCCAGTCAACTGACTCTGGGTCAAACTCTGATATCGAATATCAAACGGATTTAGTGGTTCAAGACGAACTTGTAAATCTATTTACCAACCTAAACATGGCTCCACCAGAATTGAAGGGCGATCATTTAAAGATGATCCCTGAATTCAGAGGGGAGGTCGCACTCCTATCTGAATTTATTTCATTGGGGGAAAGTCTGGTCACGCATTTTTATGATGCGGCCGAGCCCAATAATTTTCAAAACATATTCCTAATGAATTCCTTAAAAGCTAAAATTTTGGGAGAAGCAAAATTAAACTTGAGTACCTTCTCAATCACTACTTGGGCACAGTTAAAAAACGCTCTTCTCACCACGTATGGCGACAAGCGGGACTCTTGTACGCTAACCTTAGAATTGTGTAATATGAATCAAGGGAATGATTCAGCTTTTGATTTTTATCAGCGGGTTCTAAAGCATGTTAACCTGCATGGAAATTATTTAAGTACACATACCGACATAGAAGGACCACAATATGTAAATGCGTACATTGGTAAACTTGGCTTGAGGACTTTCCTCAGAGGACTGGAAGAACCCCTTGGCTCGCTAATGCGAACCCGAAACCCAACTAACCTTAACGAGGCGTTAAATATTCTAACTAACGAATTTCAAATTGACGCTAGTAGGAAAGCCGGTCAGTACCAAAAGTTTCTACACAAAAATCAAAAATGGACACAACATGGAAACAACAATTCTGCCAAATATGTTCCACCTCCCATGAAAAATAACAATAATTACTCCCCAAACACCCAGTTTTCTCAAATAGGTAACACCGTCAACAATGTTCAACGCAATAACTATGCTCAACAGTATCAACCTAAACAAGCCAGCGGTGTCAACCGACAACCAACCAACAACAATTACTCTAACGTCTGGAACAGAAGTTCGGGACCTTCTACTAAGCCAACACCGATGTCAGCCATGACGACACGCTTGAACAACATAGAAATGGTTACACAGGGACAAGACGACATGGAAAACCCAAACTATGAAGAACAGGAGACATGCTATACCGAGGATACCTACCCGGATCAGGATTTTCGGGAACCAGCCTTGGAAACTCCGGAATATTGATGAACCTAACAAATCACGAGAATATGCTCCCGTTTCTCATCATCCCAGGATTGAATTTGAAAATGCTCATTGACACGGGGAGCACCAAATCTTTTATTAACCCAGAAAAAGCTAAAAACCTTTTTTCAAAATACATTGAACATGACCCATTTGAAATTAACACTGCTCATGGACGATCTTACGAAAAGTACAGCGTAACTATTCCTTTCCCACAAATTTTCAAAGCAAAAGGGAACATGAAGCTACATTTGTTCAAATTCCATGACTACTTTGATTGTTTACTTGGTATTGATAATATGAAAATCTTGAACATGATTGTCGATCTCAAAAATAACATGTTAATATCACCTACTGCTGAAATACCTATTTACTACAGAGACTCAGGATTTCATCTGAACCACATCACGTTAGCACCACAAGAAGAACAAGTAGTATCAGTCAGTGTAACCAGCCAAAAAGATGGAGAATATCTCATTCCGCACACCAAGTTGGGTTCTGCATTCATACCCGAAGGTATACTCACGGTTAAAAATAATCAAGCTATCTGTATATTGGTGAATAGCACGGAATCAGACCAAGAAATTGTTGTACCACCTGTAGAAGTGTTACCAATAGAAAAGTATGATATCACCTCTACTTATTCAAATTTTAATATGATTCAGACAAATAACTCGGATTTCGATTATAGTAAAATTAGAACAGAACACTTGAATAGCGAAGAAAAAAAAGCGACACTAAAACTAATAGAAGAATATCAACAAATATTTCACTCAGAGGACAAACCACTCTCATTTTCCAATACCGTCAAACATATCATTCGAACTACCGATGATGTACCTGTTTATAAAAAATCGTTCAGATACCCTCATGCACAAAAAGAGGAAGTGCAAAGACAGGTACAGAAATTGTTGGACGACAATATCATTCGAGCATCTCATTCACCATGGGCATCACCACTTTTCCTTGTACCTAAGAAAACGGACGCCTCAGGTAAGAAGAAGTGGCGCGTAGTATTAGATTACTCACGTTTAAATGAGAAGACAATAGGGGATCGCTACCCTATGCCAAATATAACCGATCTTTTGGACAAGTTAGGTAAATGCATGTACTTCACAACGCTAGACTTAGCTTCTGGATTTTTCCAAATAGAAATTGATCAAGAGAGTATTCCCAAAACAGCGTTCAATGCATTCGGACACTGGGAATTTGTAAGAATGCCGATGGGCCTTAAAAACAGTCCAGCGACATTTCAGAGAGTGATGGAGGACATCCTAACAGGACTCATAAATAAAGTTTGTGTTGTGTATTTGGACGACATATTGATTTTTGGAACAAGTCTTCAAGAGCACATAGAAAACGTACGCCTTGTCTTCGATAGATTAAAAAGAGCAAATCTGAAGGTTCAACTGGACAAGTCGGAGTTTTTAAAGAAAACTGTGGATTATCTTGGACACGTAGTGACACAAGACGGAGTTAAACCCAACCCTAAGAAAATTGAGGTAATCAAAAAGTATCCTATACCCAAGACTACTCGCCAAATCAAAGCATTCTTAGGACTTCTCTCTTACTATCGTAAATTCATTAGGGACTTTGCCACCATCACAAAACCCTTGACCAAAAGACTCAAGAAAAATTCAAAAATCAACATAGAGGATACTGACTACAAAGAATGTTTTGAGTTATGTAAAACACTTCTCGTAGAGGAACCCATCCTCCAGTATCCCGATTTTTCCAAACCGTTCATATTGACCACAGATGCGAGCAACGTCGCAGTGGGTGCAGTATTATCCCAAGGACCAATAGGAAGTGACAAGCCTATAGCCTACGCTAGCAGAACATTGAACGAGAGTGAATGTAACTACTCTACCATCGAAAAAGAACTTTTAGCCATCATATGGGCAGTCAAGTATTTCAGACCCTACCTGTATGGTCAAAAATTTACAATCATCACAGACCACAGACCTCTCCAATGGCTATTTTCCATGAAGGAGCCGAGCTCAAAACTCACAAGATGGAGACTGAAGCTCGAAGAATATAACTATGAGATAGTCTACAAAAAAGGATGTATGAACACGAACGCAGATGCCTTATCGCGCATAGAATGTAATGCTGTGAACGCAATCCAGCAGTTTATTCAGAAGACAAAACAAGAAATTGCCGGTCAACTGAGTTCAAATGAAAACCCGGATCAGTCAAGCAATAACGAAAACTTGAATCAGGTAATTCCTGACAGCGATAATTTCTCAATAATACCAGAACCAGACGACACCTTGGACATCGCAGAAATTGACAAATTTATAGAAGATACCTACGAAAATTTGCATAATGAAGAAATGCCCTCTCAAGCGGACATAACACTACATCAAGAAGACATTGACCTCGAGACACTTAACACCATTCACTCGAGCGAAGAGAATCCCCTAATAGGTATTCCCATTAGTGAAGATCCACTCAACGTGGGGAGAAATCAAATAATTCTCTTGAGAAGTAACAACCCTCAAGAATGCGTGCTGAAGAACATTAAAATTCTTCACAAAGATAAACAAAGAAGAGAGGTACAATTATCTCCAAACAACCTGGAGAAGCAAATGATAGATTTCTTAAAAACCCAAATAGCTCCCAAGGTAAAATATCATCTATATTTCAAAGATGATGATTTATACCCCCTGCTGTCCAAAGTCCTTCAAAATTATTTCAAAAATTCACAGATGAACCTTGTAAAATGTACTAAGGTTTTAATTGATATAACAGACGAGAACAAGAAAATAGATACAATAAAAAAACTACATGATGGAAAAACAAATCACAGAGGAATGGATGAAACTTGCAGACAGATCAAAGAACTCTACTACTGGCCCAACATAGCCAAGTCCGTTCAAGACTACATAAATACTTGCGAAATCTGCCAAAAGACTAAATATGACCGACAACCCTTAAAACTCACATACAACTTAACACCCACAACATTAAAACCATTTGATGTATTGCATATAGACACAATCTCCTTTGAAAATTCAAAATATCTCACAATTATTGACCCTTTCTCAAAATTTGCTCAAGCACATCTACTTCGTTCATCCCATGCAACTGAAATTGCCGGAAAATTAATTGAAAGTTTTTGTCACCATGGTATTCCACGCCAAATAATATCCGACAACGGTGGCGAGTTTAAAAACTCTGTCATCAAAGAACTTCTATCTCTACACAAAATTAATATCCATTTTACTTCCTCTCAACACCCGGAGTCGAATGGAATAATTGAAAGATTTCACTCGACACTCATAGAGCACATCCGCTTACTAAATAATCGCGAAGAATTCAAGAATGACTCCTTAAGTACAAAAATGAAATATGCGCTTATCGCCTATAATCACACCGCTCACTCAGTAACAAAGCTTAAGCCCATAGAAGTTGTTACAGGTCATCTGGAACTTGCGGATGTTACAGAAATCAATACTGAGGAGTTAATTACCTCCAACTATGTAGCCCAGCATAAAGAGAGAACTAAACTTCTTTATCAAAAAATTCATAGCAAAATTTCAGACAGTAAAGAAAAGATCATATCAACTAGGAACCTAGGAAGAGAATCACTTCCTCAAATTCCTCAAGAAGTTTGGGTTAGAAACAAACAAAAACAAAGTAAAACTCAAAATAAGTATAAACCTGAGAGTATCAAAAGAATTGATGAAAAGTTGAAAACTGCCGAGATTAATCCCACCCACCACAACACAGCAGAGAAAATTCATCTTTCCAACATTAAAAGACCGCATAAAATCTTTCCAGGTTCATCTGCAGCTGCGGCGCAGAGCAATTCCGAATAAGAAATATTACCCAGAACCTCGGTGTCCTGCCAATCAATCTAGGCAAAGCAATGCTTCAAAAATCTACTCACACAATAGTCCATTATTACGATCTCCAACCCCTTATGGAAGAATTTTCCAGCCTCAACAACCAATACGAGTACATTCAAGAGAGAACTGCAAATCAGACATCAGAATTAGCAAGTTTTACACAGAAAGAACTAAACAACTATTTTAAGATGGTAAATCACCTACAGAAAGTAACTCAAGATAAAATTGATGTGATTAATTTCTCCTTTCTTTCCCAAAGAAAGAAAAGAGCTCTGTTTCCCGAGTTAGGATCTCTTGTTAAAATAGTTACAGGAAACCTGGACTCAAAAGACGAAGAACATTACAATCTCATTTTACAGGACTTATCCAAAAACCAAGATAACCTTAAAAATCAACTTGACCTACAGTATTCCCTAAATCAAGAAGCTGTTAAAAGGTTTGAATTGACATTGCAGAACATTGAACATAACGAAGAGCTTTTACATAGAAAAATTTCATTATTAGGTGATTTTTTCCAAAAGGAAGGGACACCTAGTCTTATGATAGCAGAAGATGCATTTCACCAAATAATAATATTGTATAACAACCTCATAAGTGTATTACAGGACATTGAAAATTCATTGACATTTTGTAGAGCTAAGTTGTATCATCCCAGTATACTGAGACCATCTGAACTTAAAAACGAACTTAATAGGTTGAAAACCTTTTATAGTAATAAAATTCCACTAGAAATTAATAGTATTTCAGACATCCAAAACCTCTTGGATGTCAACTGTAAGGTTGAAAACTCAAAGGTCATTTATTTCCTTTCCTTCCCCATCAACTATGATAGCCAGTATGATTTAATTTTTCTCACATCCATCCCATCTCTAAATGAACTAGGCTTCACAACAATCATACCAAAAACCCATTACTTCCTTAAAGCTAATACTATAGTAAAACCTTTAAATGATATTTGTGAATTAAGTAAACCATTCCAGTGTTTTCAGAGAAATGTCAAAAACAACCTGAAAGAATGTGAGAAACAAATTCTCCTAAACGAAAAACCAGACTCTTGTGAACACATCACCTTAGAAATCACCGAGAACTATATTGATTTTATTCCGCAGATTAATATGTTTATCATTGTTTTTCCTTTTAGTGAAAGCATTAAATTAGAATTTGAAAAGGAAATTGAAATAAAAGAACTGAGGGGCATTTTTTTAATTGAATCAATTAAGGGTAATCTCATTTTCAGAGACGAAATACTAAGCTTTTCATCAAAATCTTCAGGAAAACCTACTATTTTAGAGGATGTGAACATAGAAATTGACAAATCAAAAATATCTAACTCGAAAATAAAGATCCATGATTTAAACCTGAATGATATTAGACTCAATCATTTAACCCCTACCAATTTAGAGATTCAAACTTCTTTTAAACCATGGAAGATATTAATATGTACCACTCTCTCCTTAACCCTCTTATTGATAATACTTGTTTTTAAGAAACCAGATTTTAGAATGATATTTTTGAAAATGTTTAAGAAAGAGGAGCTTAGAAATGATCAAGTTTCTCCCACAGGTTCTTCAAATTTTAACCCATCACCAAAACAGGGAATCAATCCCAATCTTTCTCTCCCAGGGGATGCAAAGTTCTAAGGGTGGAGGAGTTACAGCCAGCTAAATAGCTGACTATACACCTTTTTATGCTGATCCAATTGTATGATAATTCTCACACTATTGTTATGCGTGAGAGCCCTTTGGCATAGGACAAGGCAGTTTAGACTCAGACTTGCATCGAGCAAGATCTTAAATCGTTTAAGATATAATTTTATTTAATTATTAATTAATAAATTATTAATTACTTATTCTTTACTTTCTAAGTTATTTCTATAAGTGTATTCTCCATTTTATTAATTCATAATCTTATTTCTAATAAACTACGTTTTCACTCACTTAAGTGTTTAGAACTCTTGTATTCTTATTATATTAATTTATAAGTATTTCAGTGTTTCGAAATAAACTTTTTTAAAAAGCCAACGGCAGGAGCCTGGCTTGTAACTTACATACATACACTTTTCCGTATCTTAAATATTCCAATATTTTATTTAGGCCTATAATATTCCGCCAATGGTCGTCACATGAAAGCAGCTACTCATTTTTCCTCACAAGGTATGAGTGGACCAGAACATCCAAGAACAGAGCAGAAAAAATCCTGCCCCGCTGGAGATCGAACCCAGATCACCATGCGTGTAATGCCTATCGCGCTAAATCAGTCGGCCACGGTGACTACTGAAATCTTAAATAGAACGACCCACTTTTAATTATTATTATTTCTTTGTATTATTATTAGTCTTTATGCACACACTGTATAGAGAGTGTAGATAAAGTCCCAGTCCACCCCCGTATCTCGAAAGCCGCTGAGAATATATAAAAACGCAAAACACGTATTCTTTAATATTTTGAGTTTTTAAGTATTTGCAGAAACTAAAATCGAAAGAAAAGTTTTTTTTTGCTAAAAATCAAACTCCCCCCCCCAAAAAAAAAATTGAAAGGGGTTTTTGCGTTTTTAAATATTTTCAGAGGTTTTGAGATACGGTGGGTGGACTTGGACACCATGTACAGGTGGGAAGGTCAAATCCTTATATCACTTGGATTCCTTTAGACAAGAAAAGCGCAAGGTAGAGAGAGAGAGAGAGATGGAAAAATTGAGACCTGCAACACATGCGAGAAATCACCACTGGTTGAATCACGGATCCCTTAGAGTAAATAAAATGAAAGCGCGAGATTAGCTCAGTGGTTAAGTACTCGCTTGCCATGCGGAAGGTCCCGGGTTCGATCCCCCATGCCGACAAAAATTTGTATTCTTAATTTGGTTACAATTGTTTGTAAGGGATACCTTCCGGTGCGCTCGTGTTGACCCAGCACCTAAATGGGAAGTATTGTGTCACTTCTCGCCCATCAGAGGGGAGGCATACTACGGGATGGGTAGGCTACAACACAGATCACAAACGTCTACAGTAGCTCTTGTTTCATGGCTACGAAATAAAAAAGGCTGTGAAACACTCATATTTAAAAAATAAATAAAAAAAATTGGTAGGACGTACCTGCGTGATGATAAACTTGGTGGTGCGTTCGCTCAGTCTGCCTCGCTCACTCGAGAGAATCATCTCCAGCATATCCCCCTGTAGCTTCTCCATCACCACGAATATGCGGCCGGGTGTTTCAAACATGCGCTCTAGGTTCACAACCCCGGGATGGCACAGGTTCTGTAGAATAGCCACCTCGTTCTTGAGCTGAGCTTCTTGTTTGGTCGGAAAGCGGAGCTTGTCTATGACCTTAATCGCGACCCCTCGCCCTGATTTGCGATGAACACCTGTGGAACAAAAACAATATAATAATAATAATAATAAAAAGCTGTCCTGCTCGAAAATTGTCGCCTGCTCCGAAGATTCCTGTCCCACTCATCATAATAATATATCAACATCTCCTTATCAACAATTTATTGAATACTTCTATGTTTGCTACTGCTAGCCCATAGAATAATATTTATTACCATATTATGTATAAATATGAGAAATAAAACTAATAATATCGCCTTATTTATACTGACCGATAAGGACTATTAAAGTCCCATTATTCCAGCAGTAAGCCCAAGACATATTATTATATGGTAAAAATCCCAAATGGGAGGATACCATGTCATGTTCCGGCTGGGTTTCGAACCTGCGACCTCTGGAATCTCTGGATTCACAGAGTGCCGCCTTTACCACTGAGCTACCGGGATAGAATATCATCAAAACTGAGAAAAAATATCAGCGGTCCAGAACTCAACACTATCTCTTGGTTCACAAAAGAAATCCCTACTCCTAAGGGTGTCAATCATCATCATCAAGTGCATTAGTAGTCAAGTGGTTAAGACGCTAGTATGGTAATCCAGGTAGCATAGGGATACGCTGGTTCGAATCCAACCCAATGCATGATTTCTCCTAATAAGACTCTGCATGATTTTTCCCACATAATAATAATAATACTCTGAGGGTTAGGTGGTAGAAAATGCTTTAAGAATTAACCTCGCCTGGTGGTTATCTTCCATTAATAGTATTAGTATTATTATTATCATCATCATCATCATCAGGTGGGTGTGTGTGTGTATGGCGTGTGGGTGTGGTTGGTGGGTGGGTGTGTGTGACTGTGTGTATGGTGTGATGTGTGCGTTTGATGGGCTGGCGAAGCGGCGGGTGTCACCCGCTAGTTTACTATAAAGTATGCACAGTCATTTATTACTTGTACTGGCTTCTTCCATTAAAGTTACAGCGAAATAAAGCTTATAGACTTACCTCCATAGACTATACCAAACTGTCCTGAGCCTAGCACCTCATCCGGAGATATCTGATATAGCTGACTCATATCCGTGACGCGCTCCTCAGATTCTGACATGTCTTCACACTCTGGAGCAAATAGAAAACATAAATATGATTTGTAATGCATTTGAAGAAAACAAAATCCAACACTTGTGGGGGATAATAATGTAACAGGGAAATTTTCATCTCTACTATTGTATATTAACGCAAATAAACCTTTATTATAACAACTGTTGATGGTATAATAAGAATTATTAGTTCCTTTAGTGAAAAATCTAGAGTCTAAAAAAAAATTGAGCAACTTAAAACCCAAAGTAAGTACTTTCAATAAACATTTAGCATTTCAAAAGAACAAAATAGATAAACTAAATCAGATATGTAAGTGTGAATGAGTTCTCATTCTAAGACAATTTCATAAAAACGAGCTCTACTTACTGGTGCCGCCTGGCTCCTGAGCTCTACTTACTGGTGCCGCCTGGCTCCTGAGCTCTACTTACTGGTGCCGCCTGGCTCCTAAGCTCTACTTACTGGTGCCGCCTGGCTCCTGAGCTCTACTTACTGGTGCCGCCTGGCTCCTGAGCTCTACTTACTGGTGCCGCCTGGCTCCTGAGCTCTACTTACTGGTGCCGCCTGGCTCCTGAGCTCTACTTACTGGTGCCGCCTGGCTCCTGAGCTCTACTTACTGGTCCCGCCTGGCTCCTGAGCTCTACTTACTGGTGCCGCCTGGCTCCTGAGCTCTACTTACTGGTGCCACCTGGCTCCTGAGCTCTACTTACTGGTGCCGCCTGGCTCCTGAGCTCTACTTACTGGTCCCGCCTGGCTCCTGAGCTCTACTTACTGGTGCCGCCTGGCTCCTGAGCTCTACTTACTGGTGCCGCCTGGCTCCTGAGCTCTACTTACTGGTGCCGCCTGGCTCCTAAGCTCTACTAACTGGTGCCGCCTGGCTCCTAAGCTCTACTTACTGGTGCCGCCTGAGCTCTACTTACTGGTGCCGCCTGGCTCCTAAGCTCTACTTACTGGTGCCGCCTGGCTCCTGAGCTCTACTTACTGGTGCCGCCTGGCTCCTAAGCTCTACTTACTGGTGCCGCCTTGCTCCTGAGCTCTACTTACTGGTGCCGCCTGGCTCCTGAGATCTACTTACTGGTCCCGCCTGGCTCCTGAGCTCTACTTACTGGTGCCGCCTGGCTCCTAAGCTCTACTTACTGGTCCCGCCTGGCTCCTGAGCTCTACTTACTGGTGCCGCCTGGCTCCTAAGCTCTACTTACTGGTGCCGCCTGGCTCTTGAGCTCTACTTACTGGTGCCGCCTGGCTCCTGAGCTCTACTTACTGGTGCCGCCTGGCTCCTGAGCTCTACTTACTGGTGCTGCCTGGCTCCTGAGCTCTACTTACTGGTGCCGCCTGGCTCCTGAGCTCTACTTACTGGTCCCGCCTGGCTCCTGAGCTCTACTTACTGGTGCTGCCTGGCTCCTGAGCTCTACTTACTGGTGCTGCCTGGCTCCTGAGCTCTACTTACTGGTGCTGCCTGGCTCCTGAGCTCTACTTACTGGTCCCGCCTGGCTCCTGAGCTCTACTTACTGGTGCTGCCTGGCTCCTGAGCTCTACTTACTGGTACCGCCTGGCTCCTGAGCTCTACTTACTGGTCCCGCCCGGCTCCTAAGCTCTACTTACTGGTGCCGCACAGTGGGGTATTTGCCTTCAAAAGTTACGCAAAACCCTCGAAAAAAAGAGGCTTAATCTAAATATTTTTTTAAGTAATGTATTTCAGAAGAGAATATGTGATAAAACCCAAAAAGAAATATTTAGATAACTCATCTTGGGTAAGTACAGTAGATGCTTGAAGTCACGTGACTTGTCAAGCTTACGTCACAACGTACAGCTGCTTTCATGTCTGATTTGAAATGAATGAAATTTTAGGTCTATCAGTTATTTATTAATAGTAGTGATGGTTTATATTTAATGAGGAGGACATCGGCATAACGTATGTGTAATTTGTTTTTCTAATTTATTATTTTAAGTGTGTTTTTTTGGGACGTTCAACTTGACCCTCTTCTGTCTTAAATTAACGATATTTTTTCGAAACAATGGAAAAAAAGTTAGAGAATATACCTTGATCAAGCAGTTTTGGTAACTTTTTCTAATACTTTGAAGTGATTGCTATTATATCTAAAAAGAAAATCTTGCAGTTTTATTGCACTTGTGGGAGTTTTTCAAACTTGAACTTGAAAATTCGAGGATTTTTTATAGTGAGCCAATATAATTATTACACCATAAATTTCGTTACAAACAATTTTTCACCCCTTTATTGTATTCAATAATAAATAAATGTATTTCTTTGTATTATTATGTCAAAATTTTAGAGTGTAGCGCAGAATTCTATGATTAATGTCCTAGTATCAATTTTGCCCATAACTCCGCCACTGGTCACTGCTGACATTACAGCAGCTCATTTTTCCTCACAACTCACGAGGTATGAGTAGACCCTGGTCATTCGAATAAAGAGCAAGGAAATTCCCGCCCTCTTAAGGATCGAACTCAGGTGAAAGCCTAGTGCGCCACACCACTCGGCAACAATAACTTCTTTAGCATTTAATACATTGATGTTTTCTTCAAATTAAATACATTAAGTAATACAGACTATAAGTGGATGAGATAATATAATATTTTATTATAATATAATATAATTATTCCTTTTATTACTAGGAATCGTGCTCGAATGGTGGAACGCATTAGCATTGCACGGATGGTAACCTAGGTTCGAATCTCAGAAGAGTTTAAGTTTTTGGTTGTGTTTTTTTTCGGAAATTTTCGGTATTCGTACCTCGTAAGGAAAAATTAGTAGCTTTTTTAGTTTGAGAAGCGACCATTGGCAGTATTATCGGAAAATAGGATATAAGCACAAAAAACGATAAGTTAAAAAACGTTGTAACTCCGCGCTACCCACAAAAAATTACGTAATATATCATAAAAAATACTTCAGTACAAATTAAAAGGCTTTCCTATTACAATTAAAACTTTTAAATTCAAAAAATAGTTTTGCGCAACTTTTGAAGGCAAATACCCCACTGTGTGCCGCCTGGCTCCTGAGCTCTACTTACTGGTCCCGCCTGGCTCCTGAGCTCTACTTACTGGTGCCGCCTGGCTCCTGAGCTCTACTTACTGGTGCCGCCTGGCTCCTGAGCTCTACTTACTGGTGCTGCCTGGCTCCTGAGCTCTACTTACTGGTGCCGCCTGGCTCCTGAGCTCTACTTACTGGTGCCGCCTGGCTCCTGAGCTCTACTTACTGGTGCCGCCTGGCTCCTGAGCTCTACTTACTGGTGCCGCCTGGCTCCTGAGCTCTACTTACTGGTGCCGCCTGGCTCCTGAGCTCTACTTACTGGTCCCGCCTGGCTCCTGCACAGGCATCAGGGCCTGTCTGAGGCTGAGCTCCCAGGCCCGGGCCCCTACACTATCAGGCCCGCCCACAGGCACTGCCCCTCCACTGTCTGACGAGGCATGACTGCTGTCCTCCCCCACATAGTAGTCCAGGGCGGTGGTCTTGAGAGTGAAACAGTGCGACGTGGAGCCTGGGGAGAGAAACATCAAGCTGTTGGTACCACCTCACCAGAAAATACTTTAGTCTTAGGGCACATTGTAAAACAGGATTTTTTTTTTTTTTTTTTTTTAAGTGGGGTTTAACGTCGCTTTCAACTGCCATGGTCATATCACGACGGGGGTTTTACCCTCCATTCGCAGGAAACTCACAAACCTGCTACTCACATTGACCTCACCCAGCCTGAGTGGGGCCGGGAAACGCCAGCGTCACGAGAATTAGAATTTGAATGGTCACCCATCCAAGTCTTAACCTCGCTGGATGTCGCTTAACTTCGGTGTTCTGAAGGGAACCGGTGTATTCAACATGCCATCGACGCTGGCTTAAAACAGGATTAGATTTCATCTAAGTAGACACGATCACTAAACACGCCCTGTAGAGGGAATATCAACCGATCATAGGGCACTATAGTCGGTTATTATTGTCCACTTAGATTTAATCTAAGTGGATAAGGGTTGGGTGGAAGAGATTGCCATAGGCAATAACCCCGCCCTTTAGTTAGGACTTATGTTTTTATATATTTTCTATTCTTTTTCATTTTCATTGTATATATTGTTTCCATTTTTTTTCATTGTTAAATTAATTATTTGTATGTACATAATGTCCATTTATACCTAATAAAGCATTGTATAATAATAATATGCACCCCTAAAACTGAAGCCATGCGACCAGGTGGATATGCACAATAAGTAGAAGTGTTTTTAACGTTGTTTTTGGAACTGCTTAGGTCATATCGGGGGTTTTACCCTCCATTCGTTGGAAACATAAAACCAACTACTGCATTAACCTCATCCATAGTGGGTTGGGCTGGGAATAGCGAGGGTTCAAATTTGAATGGTCACTAATCTAATTCCAAACCTTGCTGAACGAGAACTATTGTATTCAACATGCCAACGAAGCTGGCTAAAAAAGGTTTTTTTTTTTTTTTTGTAAAGTGTTTGAAGCTTATTGCAAAGAACAAAACTTTAATATTTTCTATGTATAAAGAAGTATAACTAACCAGGAATCAAAGGTTTGCCAGGTTCTATGCTTAGAATCTCGGAGAGAGGGATCTCTTTGTAATATTTGGACCCGGATTCAGATTGAAAAAGGGTGACACATTTTGAATCCAAACGCCAGTAGTGTCGTTTCCTCTGAAAACACAATGTACACAGTATTTATTTTAGTAAAATTAGCACAAAACAGATGCAGATCATGCTGGAAAATATAAAATTCGAGCGGTTAAATTTTGCAGTTCCACATTTTTTCCACAACTAACGGCAATGGCTTAATCTTTGTACTTAAATGTTTGCCTTGTTACTAATTTTCAACCATCTGTGGTGGGATAACGTCCCAGATTCAGCAACAAGTACTTTTTCGTAAAATTTTAAGTGTTTCCTAGTCAACATTATAGGTGAAACTTTTTCTCCTTTCTTCTCTTCTATTTATTTTTTATTTATTTACACTTTATTAATAGGACATATTATATACAACACAAATAATTACAAATTTAAATACAATATAATAGAAGAAAAAATTAAGAAAAAATAAATAAATATATACATAATATAAATAAATATGTCCTAACGAAAGGGCGGGGTTATTGCCTTTGGCAATCTCTTCCACCCAACCCTTTTATTCTATGCTAGCTCCCGGCATGAAAGCTCTCACCATGCTATCCTTGCTGGTGTAGTGCATGAGCCAGCCCTCCTTGATCACCTTGGACCCTCGCCGCTTGGTGTGCTTGATGCTCTGCACCACTCTCATGAGGGGGATGTTGTTGCTGGGGGTAGCAGTGGCGGTGCGGGGGGGAGAGGGCCTCCCCTCATCCTCCTCGAGCTCCGGCACTGAGCTATTGCTTTTGATTTCCTGTACGAGAGAGACAAACACCAATAAATGAGACTTTTTTTAGACTGTGAGTTGTTGTTGTTGTTGTTGTAGCCAGCTTGGCTTCAGCTAGAGGGGGTTGTGATAGTCTTAAGGTAAGATAGATAAGATTTATTTATTGGGGTACATCAAATTTACAATTTGTTTACACAAGTCAAATACAGATACAGAAATGGGGCAGAGGAAGGAAAAGATATAATAGAACTTAAGAAGTAACAAACTAAGTAAATTGTAAGCTAGACCATATCACTCAAGCTACAACTCAAAAATTCTTCTAAGGAATAAAAAGCCTCCTTTTTAAGAAAATTAGTGATACATGTTTTAAATAACTTTAGTGGCATGTCCCTGATATGTGGGGGCAACTTGTTGAACAATATAATATAGTCTCCAGCCAAATTTCAAAGTTGGCTCGTCCTGATCCACATATTTCTATGTGTGATAAACCATCATGAAGACTTGGACTTTTCTTTATAGGCCATTAAACCCTTAGGAAACTGCAAGCTAGCCTGGCTTGTAAGGGTTGGCTAGTCTGTTCTCTATTTATAGTCCTCTAGCGAGACACTAGACTGTGAGTAAAGAGACAAGCTAGTCTCATTCTTGCAAAATAAACAGAGTATTGTATTGTAAGTTATTATTGAATTCCACCCAAAAAAATAGCGCACATTGCCATCTTGTTGCCATTTAGCTCCATCTTTTTTTTGCGGACTAAATTTGCGGTTCAACTGTTCCATAAGTTTTTGTTTTGTTTCTTTTGGTAGACTTTACAGGGAGATTTACGGCAAGTTAAACCTAAGTACTTACGATGAAAGGGATATTCCCAGTGGTATATCCAGGTGGATGTGAAGACCCATTGGCCATTTTGTTTTCAGTGCCGGACTTGTTATCAGTGGGGGAGGTGGCTTCGTTATCACTACTGTCCTCTTCCAGGATATCCCGGCTAGTGTCGCCCATGCCAGAATCTGCGTACTCTGCTGCTAGGAAATATAGTATTTATCAAATAAATCTAATCACATGAATAGAATAGAATAAGTAAATTCATTGATAGTTACAAGCCCGTCATTTAAAAAGTTTGGTCAAGAGAGGCGATGAAGCACAGGATATTTTTAAAATAACAAATACTTGTTACGAAGGATAATCTGAATAGGGGCTTTAGGGACTGTTGTTGTACCATAGCCGAGAGGGTAAGGAGAAGTGAGTAAACCAACAAAACTCTAGACATAGCCAGGTGAAATTTATCTTAATGAACCAAAGGGTCAGGACAGGTCCAGATTTTTAGTTGAGTAATGAGTATGTTATGAGCTTAATACCGATACCTAAGGGAGTGATTCTGACACAATTCAATCGTCCATAAAATTGTCCCTATTCATCTATAAAGACGATTTTTTTACTTTTGAATCATAATATCATGTTAAACGACGTCGAACTAGGCTAAGAATCTGGTCACAAACTCTCAAGTTATCTCCTGATCATTTTCATAAACTAGTTTACATTCTAAACTCAACTTATTATATTGACTACTGAATTTTTCCTATACAAAGCCAGGACAAAACCAATGGTTAGGTGATCAATATGCAACTCTTTTACTCGAAGACGAAAATAATAAACCTTAATGTATACTTAAAAGCACTTTTATATCAGCAGTTCAAGCAGTTGTTGGAGAACTATTATTATTTATTAAAATTATTTAGTAGATCCGTGAGGAAAACAACGATCCTTTCGGCGGAGCTCGCATCCACAAATTATCACACTCCTTAGGGGCGTTGTCCGATTCCGCAAAACCCTCTCCGATTGCGCCGGCTACCGATTCTGCCACGAAAAAAAACCTTCAATTCCGCAAGGTACCGATTCAGCCACGAAAAAAAACCCTTCAATTCCGCCAATTTAAGTAAATAGAAAACACAGAGAACTACAGATTTCGGACTAAGGTTCAATGTGAGATTTATGCACTTTCTTCTCAACAAATCTAGCACGTTTTCATAGTCACTCTGCCGTTTACCTTCTAGTAGACAGAAGACCACAGGAATGTATTGACCACAAATAAACGTGAAAATGGTAAATAGCTGATAAATACTCACAATAGTTGTTCTTGGCGTTGTGCAGCACTGCCTGGGTGCCCTCGCCCGTGCAATCCTTGGGCACCCGGTCCAAACACTTCTTGTGCACGTTGAACCCGCAGTCCTTGCACTGGAGGCCCTGCTTGAACAGGCCCTTGAGCAGCTTCTTGCAGAGGGCGCACAGCGTGGGCCGCGTGTAGGTGTGCAGGTTGAAGGTGTGGGGGATGTTCAGGGGCGTGGCGGCGATGTTGCCGTCGCTGCGGGAGGTGAGGGAGGGGCTGCGGCTGCCCCCGCCTCCCCCGGGCCTGGAGAACGAAGACTGGCGGAACGACGGAGAAAGACGAGGGTTGGTCAAATTATATTTCAATCCGTCTTCAATCAAATTATATTTCAATAAACATAGTTAAATAATAATAATAATAATAATGCTTTTTCTTTGTGTTATTATGTCACAATTTTAGTGGGTAGCGCAGAATCATAGGACTTTACTACTTTAATTTACAATATCTTGTATTATTTTTTTGCCTAAGATTCTGCCACTGGTCGCTGCTTCACATTAAAGCAGCTACTCATTTTTCCTCACGAGGTATGAGTGGACCCCGAACATCTAAGTACAGAGCAGAAAAAATCCTCCCCCGCTGGGAATCGAACCTAGGTCACCATGTGTGCAATGCCTAGCGCGCTAACTCGCTCTGCCACAGTGGCTACCAACAATAAACATAGTTAACGGTGCGAATGACCACTGATGTTAAAGCACCTTAATTAAATAAATAAAAATCACTCTAGCACACAATGCTCAAGAGTTACGTCACGAGACTCACAGCGTGTGGAGTCACGCAGAAAGTAGCATTGACATGTTTTGTTTTTCCAATTTTAGTGTTAAAAATGAACACATTTGACGAGCCTAGTTCCATACGCTGTTTCTCATAGAGTCACAAGTCATAGTTGGTAAACAAGTGAGGCTCGAAATTTTGACAAAAATAGTATGAACACGATCCAGGACCAATGAATGGGTTCCTCGAGGGCCCATATTCTGAATCAATAAACTGGTGTGAACATCACACGACTTTCTATTACAATTGAAGGGCACTGGGGAAAAACCACTTTAGTCCACTTTTTCAACAAAACGAGTTTGAGGCGCCATCTAGTAGTGGAAGTACTATAATATCACTGTATAGAATAATGGCAAGAGTGGCTTCATTAATATAAAAAAATCACTGCCAATTACGGACACAATAGTTCCTCGTGATTTTTTCACATTGTATACACGTGCCAATTTTGTAATTGTAATTGTGCTCGGAGGCACTTATATTTACGGAAAGAGTCCATATATCAAATCTCGATATCAAACAAGTGGTAACCGTATGGGTTTGATGGGAGAGATTGCCTCAGGCAATAATCACGCCTTTTGTCAATATTATTCTTGTCAATAAAGAGTTATTGTCATAGGTATATATTTTATTTTGATACATCATCATCTTCTCGTTTTTATTCCAAGTTTGGAGACCTCAGGATTAAAAATGCATCTTCTGATTCAGTTCAATAGTATTATTATTATATATATAACAATATAGAGATTTTATACTAAATCACTTGTATCTCCAAAACCGCTTAACCGATTTTCTTCAAATCAGCTCGGGGGCGCCAATACTTTTTTTTCTTTTGGCTTTCTTTAAAGTGACAGGGTTCTCACATGTGAGCTCTTCCACTCAACCACTATAATACTCACTGTGCAGGTGGAGTCATCGGACGCCAGGGAGGAGTTGGAGCCGGTGTCACAGGCCGGGTGGGGGACATGCAGGGTGGAGCTACGCCGGTGCTTGTAGCCGGAGCTGCAGTTGTTGGGGATCTTCACCACGCAGCGCTTGTGGAAGTTGAGCGCGCAGCCTGCCGAGCAGAACCAATACAGAAATATTATATTTAAGTAGGTAATTAATACAATGTTATAGATTAAATTTATAATGATAATAATTCCGTGTCCGTGAGATAGGTATTGATACCTAAATCACGGTGGTGAGAGGATTATATGGACGCCCAGAACCAATGTCTAGGCTCCTTTCATGTCCATTGATTCTATTTGGTTTTAACGTCCTGACTTGAGGTAGACTGGACGGGGGTTTCACCCTCCATTCGCTGGGAATCGTACCAGCTACCCACATTAACCTCACCCAGCCTGGGTAGGGCCGGAATTGCCAGCCTTACATGTTCGGAGGAACAGAATTTTCTGTGCGAAAATTCTGCTCCAACCGGGAATCGAAGTGAGGATCTCTGGACTACGGGCAGTAGTCACAACCGTTACGCAAAGGAGGCTGGCTGATTAAATTTATAATAGCGTGCTTTAAAATAGATTTTTGAACCCCTTTGACAGTAATTTTTTTTTTTTTTTTTACATTTAAAATATCTCTTCCATTGTCTCAGTGGAAGGTAAAGAGCCTAATACACTCGCACTGTTTTTCCTCGCTGAAAGGCTAAGGATAACCTTTCAACCAGGAAACAACGCGAGCGTGGCTCTTTACTATTTTTTTTCAGAAGATCCCCGATTTTTTTTATGAAATCAACTGTCTCGGTTGCCCAGGGCCCAAGGGTCTCTACTGCAAGGGCAACAAAATGGTGACTTTGGGCGATATTTTGGTACTTCGAATGTTTGTTCCTTGCAGCAGTTTCCCCTGGGTATCCTGGGACCAGAGAACTTCCTAAGTAAGTTTTTGCCATCGAATTCACACATGTAGCATCCCAAACTAAAAACCGACCCTTTTCCCAAGCTACCATCGTAATCCCATCTGGTCTTTTACCATCGTCTCTAAACAAACCATTAGGTTCTAGTCTCGAGCAGATAAAATAGATTAAAAGTTTTGATCTAGACGGCTTTTGACAAGTTTTGATCTAGAAGTTTTGAACACAATAGTTATCATATTTGTGTTAATCATGAAAGAGTTCATCGTAAAGATTTCCATGGTATTTCCCCATTTTTTTTTCTGATTCCGACAACATTAAACGACTTTTTCAGGTCTTTGACGTTTTTTTGTCATTAAAAAAAACTTTTTTCTATATTTTGCAAGTGACCGATTACTCAAACTAGCTTTATTAAATATTTGCTGAAGTTGGGAATCGAACCAGCGCCCTCCGGTTACGAGTCCGCCGCCTTAGTAGTAATAATAATTCCGAGCCCGTAAGACAGATACCTCTCACGGTGGTGGAAGGAATAAATGGACACCTCGATCCAATGTCTAGTCTACTAAAATGTTATGTTTTTAATAAAAATATCTTTTATCGCTTTAGCGTCCTGAGTGAGGTATTCAGAATGAGGTTTCTACCTTCCAATCACTGGGAATCGTACCAGCTACCCATATTAACATCACCCAGACTGGGTGTTCGCGCCACATTTTAAATTGGCGCGAGTTTTATTAGAAAGGATTATCAGCTGACTTTCCATAACTACAATATTTTTTGATTTGTGAATAAGGAAAATTAGCCAGAAATTTTCTCGCCTATTCATGTATTGTGTGTTCTCGATTTTTTCTTTCTTCCCAAAAGTCACTTATTCTTAACCTTTTTATTTGTAGTTTCTACCAGTATATTTTTCTAAAATCAATACAATATCTTTTTCTGTGTGAAACTAAAAAACCTAATAAATAAAGAACTGTTGATTTTCAATTAACATAGTTTATTCTTTCTTTTTTTGTAACCAGCCCTTTTGGCCTTTAGAGGCTTATTTATTCACTTGGTTGGGCCGGAAATGTACACACTGAAATGTTGCTTACGCTTAAA
This sequence comes from Bactericera cockerelli, assembly GCA_024516035.1. Classification (NCBI taxonomy): domain Eukaryota; kingdom Metazoa; phylum Arthropoda; class Insecta; order Hemiptera; family Triozidae; genus Bactericera; species Bactericera cockerelli. The sequence goes on from CM044958.1 coordinate 23,453,096, forward strand.
CAAAAGTTAAACATTAATGCATCAATCTTCTACTCGTCCCATTCCTGCACCATCTTCACATTCAATCCCTCTGATCCTCCGTCTCGCCCCTCTCAATCTCATGGATACTGCTCTCACTATCGAAATTTGTATTTTCACTTTGAGCCAACATAGCACATGTGAATAGCTTTTTTTCCATTTACGAGTATCACTTAGTTGTCTTGCTGTGTGTTGTATGAAACTGTTAAATCATTCAAAACCTATGATTCAATAGGTTAGGCTTACGTTTAAATCATTCAAAACCTATGATTCAATAAGTTAGGCTTACGCTTAAATAATTCAAAACCTATGATTCAATAGGTTAGGCTTACGTTTATATCATTCAAAACCTATATGATTGAATAGGTTAGGCTTACGCTTAAATCATTCAAAACCTATAGGACCATGGTGTGTTGAGGCCAAAAAGATTGTTGAGTACATTGGTAACAAACTGACAATGATAACGGGCAGCTCCAGGGCCAAAGTGTACCTGAAGCAACGGATTTCCCTCGCTATTCAACGAGGGAATTCAACATCGATTTTGGGTACACTGCCTGATGGGAAATCTTCGGAAGAGATATTTCTAATTGACTAGTGGTTGATTTATTTTTATGAAATACATGTATTCAAAACCTATGTATGATTGAATAGATGGAGAGTTGTGCTGTTACCTTCGCACTTGAGTCCTTGCCTCACCAGCCCGAACAGCATCTCCCCGCAGAAGTCGCAGAAGGTGGGAGCCTTGTAGGAGTGCACGCTGAGGGTGTGAGGTCTGATGAGCACTGGCGGCACCTCCTCAGGGGGGAGTTGAGCTGGGGAGGAGAGTGGATTGTATTATTAGCAGAAGGTGGGAGCCTTGTAGTAGTGCACGGTGAGGGTGTGAGGTCTGATGAGCACTGGCGGCACCTCCTCAGGGGGGAGTTGAGCTGGGGAGGAGAGTGTGAATTGTATTATTAGCAGAAGGTGGGAGCCTTGTAGTAGTGCACGGTGAGGGTGTGAGGTCTGATGAGCACTGGCGGCACCTCCTCAGGGGGGAGTTGAGCTGGGGAGGAGAGTGTGAATTGTATTATTAGCAGAAGGTGGGAGCCTTGTAGTAGTGCACGGTGAGGGTGTGAGGTCTGATGAGCACTGGCGGCACCTCCTCAGGGGGGAGTTGAGCTGGGGAGGAGAGTGTGAATTGTATTATTAGCAGAAGGTGGGAGCCTTGTAGTAGTGCACGCTGAGGGTGTGAGGTCTGATGAGCACTGGCGGCACCTCCTCAGGGGGGAGTTGAGCTGGGGAGGAGAGTGTGAATTGTATTATTAGCAGAAGGTGGGAGCCTTGTAGTAGTGCACGGTGAGGGTGTGAGGTCTGATGAGCACTGGCGGCACCTCCTCAGGGGGGAGTTGAGCTGGGGAGGAGAGTGTGAATTGTATTATTAGCAGAAGGTGGGAGCCTTGTAGTAGTGCACGCTGAGGGTGTGAGGTCTGATGAGCACTGGCGGCACCTCCTCAGGGGGGAGTTGAGCTGGGGAGGAGAGTGTGAATTGTATTATTAGCAGAAGGTGGGAGCCTTGTAGTAGTGCACGCTGAGGGTGTGAGGTCTGATGAGCACTGGCAGCACCTCCTCAGGGGGGAGTTGAGCTGGGGAGGAGAGTGTGAATTGTATTATTAGCAGAAGGTGGGAGCCTTGTAGGAGTGCACGCTGAGGGTGTGAGGTCTGATGAGCACTGGCAGCACCTCCTCAGGGGGGAGTTGAGCTGGGGAGGAGAGTGTGAATTGTATTATTATTAGGAGAGTGTGGATTGTATTATTAGCAGAAGGTCGGAGCCTTGTAGGAGTGCACGCTGAGGGTGTGAGGTCTGATGAGCACTGGCGGCACCTCCTCGGGGGGGAGTTGAGCTGGGGAGGAGAGTGTGGATTGTAATGTAATACGAGCGCGCGATTAGCTCAGTGGTTAAGCACTCGCTTGCCATGCGGAAGGTCCCGGGTTCGAACCCCCGGCCAACAAAAAATTGTATTCTTGATTGGGTTACAATTGTTTGTAAGGGATACCTTCCGGTGCGCTCGTGTTGATCCAGCACCTAATTGGGAAGTATTGTGTCACTTCTCGCCCAATCAGAGGGGATGCAGGTATACTACGGGATGGGCAGGCTACAACACAGACCACAAGCGTCTACAGTAGCTGCTGTTTCATGGCTACGAAATAAAAACGGCTGTGAAACACTCATCTTTTAAAAAAAAAAAAATGTGCATCTTTTTATGTTTAGTGGTTTAACTTAAAGTACCTTTCAACTGGCAATGGGTTTGCCCTAGACATGAAACCAAAAGAAAGGAACTATTTGACACATTATTGTCATGTGTTTGTTTTTTCGTAATGTACATCTTTGTATGTTTAGTGGTATGTAATTTTATACTGTTACTATTGTACTCTGTCCTCCTAATAAACCATACTATAATAATAATAAACTCACCCAGACTGGGTTGGGCCGGAACCCTACTTGCTATAAACCATTGTATTCGTTCCTACTACAGTCGGGAATTACACCCTAAAAACAATATACTATCTTTGTTTTAATCCTATCTACCTATATCTAAATAAAATTACTCGGACTGATTGTAGACAAGTAGTCTGGCCCGGGTAACATTTCTACTCGTACCTACAACCGTAGACGAGTAGTCTGATCTGGGGAGATACCTGCAGTCTAGAGACACTAGACACTGAGGCGTCTAGAGCCTCTATACTCGCACTAGATTACCCCATCCTGTCTGAGATATTCAGAGAATACAATTTATTTTTATTTATCATTAAGAAGCGTTTGAAATCCTTTTTACCTTAGTATGTTTTTGTTGTTGTTATTTTCAGATTATTTAATTTTTTCCTACCCCCACCTTTCGTTAGTTTTTATACGTAATTATTTTTATTTTCTTGTATTATATATTATTATAATTATCTTTAAAATATAGAAAATAGCTGTATGGGTTGTTTTTTCCCAATGCCAAGAAAAAAAAAAAAAAAAAAAAAAAAAACTGCCAATGTCATATCAAGACGGGGGTTTTATCCTCCATTGTTTTGACAGTTCTTCGCACTCAAACATAGGGCCAAGCAAGGCTGGGGTTTTGGCTCATCTATCGAATAGTAAGGCACACGCCACTGCTATTGAGTAGTTATTCGCGGATAATAACACACTTTCCAATGGAGCTCATGATTAGGCCGTATTGAAACACAACATAGCCCAGTCAATGTTGGTATTATATGAAGATGCAGTCAAATAATTTAGATTTTAGAAGATAAAATAATGTGCTAGTGTGATCATAATTCTGAGTAAGAATTATGATAATACAACATAAGATGCCAGTTTTTTTTCTAAGTAAAACAAGGTGTCATCTCTTTTCATCGGAAGCACTGACAATTTTGAGGGGCAATGCCGATTTGTTGAATTAGGAATTCAATTATACTATACTTAGATGAAATTATATTATACTCAATCTGTCATTTTTACTATATAGTATGTATTTTTGCACCATTTTAACCACCAAACAAGTTTGTATATTAATGACGAATAAAGTTCTGAGACAAGACACATATCCACGTCAAATGTGTAATATTTTTGTAACTGTTAGTTCTACATGAAAGTAGTATAGACTCATTTTCTTAGGTGACTAACAGCATGAATAACTGTCGGGGACTATCGCATATTTCATTGTCAAGTAGTAAGGAACAAATATGCCAAATTTGAAATCTTCAGCATTGCTTTTCTCCTGATTTCTCTTCTTTGACCGGGCTAACATCCAATTACCTACTCTTTTCTTCGCTGATTGACTCTACCGTGTATCTTCTCATTTCTCAATATTTGTTTCTATCCACCATCCAACTCATTTTAAAACAATCAGTACAACCGAGTTAGTAAGAATCACTTGCACTTTAATATGCTTCGTTTGGCATTTTAGTATTTAGAAGAAATACTAACACGAAAAGAGATATATTTCCAGTTTGTCGTGACCGTTAACCACTCACCGTTAACCACTCACTTCTCGACCTAGAAACAATGTGATCAATGATGTAGGCGCAAACGTTAACAACGACAACATTGGTTAAAACTCTAACTTGAGGGCGTGTTTGGCTCAGCTTAACTTTAATCCTGTTTACAATAAATAAAAAAAAACACTGCCAATTATGGACACAATACTTCCTCGTGATTGTTTCACATTGTGTACACGTGTGAATTTTGAGATTTTATGGTAAATTACTTGTATCTCCAAAACGGCTCAACCGATTTTCTTCAAATTTGTTTTAAATGGTAGAAAACCGTTTTTTATACATTCTAAATTCCACAAAAATTCTGTATCGGCAAGTCGTGTTCCTTATTTTTTGACTTTTTTGTCCAAAATTTCGGATTTTCTTAAATATAAGAGTCAAATTATAATTAATTAAAAAGTAAATATAAAAAGCCTGTGTAAAACAATATTATGCATATACATACAAAATTTCATCAAAATCGGGTCTACCGTTCACGAGATATAAGCATTTAAGTAAAAAATTAGTGGTCAGGCGCATGGTCTCTTTCACCCAGAACCGCTAGTACGAATTCAATGAATTTAAAATGGGACCATCTACAAAATGTCTCCTAGATGTGTGCAAAATTTCATCAAAATCGGTCGAGTAGTTTCTGAGATTTGCGCGTTACAAGGAATCGTTTTAACAGACCGACAGAACGACAGACCGACAGACGGACACAAAACCAAATTTGCTCAGGAGGTTATGAAACGTCCAGAAATATGAAAAAAATTGAAATCGGAGCAAAAAAATATTTTTTTTTACAAAAACGAACACAATACTTCCGATTTCTAATATTAGAAATTTCTCGGAAGTAAAATGGGAGCGCTACTATTTAATCCAGCTCTATCTCAACTTTAAAAGCTTTTATGTATGTCCAACAGCGGATGTCACTCGTCATTCACGATAGATTTTCTTTTTATTTACTGGAAATTCATAGATACTCATTCATATAAATCAGCCTGGATAGCCTGGGCGTAGCCCAACCACACGGGTTTCCGTGATTATTTCCTACCTGCTAGAACGATCTCAACGACCGTCTCATCCACAATATCGGACACGGCGTTGACCAGGAGAAGAACATTGGCCGAGCTGTAGTCGTGGCGGAACAGCAGCAGACGATCCAGCAGTCTGGTGAGGCCATGGTCTGGGATCTGAAAAACACAGACGGACTTGTAGATCGATGTACCTTAAGGACAGTAACACCCTGTATATATTTTGTATGTATCTCTATGTATGATTTTATTTGTGGTGAAGCACGAGTCTTTTTCACAATTTTTGTGGGTAACGCAGCATTACTAAGAGCCTCCTTCACTTTTCGAATGACTCTACAAATTACATTAATTTCTTTTGACTCTGGTAATGCCGCTACTGGTCGTTACTCAAAGAAGTAACTACTCATTTTTCCTCACGAGGTATGAGTGGACCCCGAACATCCAAGTACAGATCAGAAAAATTCCTGCCCCGCTGGGGATCGAACCCAGGTCACCGTGCGTGCAATGCCTAGCGTGCTAACTCACTCTGCCATGGTGACTACCCCTGTATACAGGGTGGGGCAAAAGTCTGGAAACCCCTGAATAACTTTCGAATTGCTTCTTCGATAAAGATAAAATTTTATATATTAAACCGGGGTAGTAGGACCTTCTTTTAAAGTGGGCCAATTTTTGTTACCGGCCCCATGTCGGGGCCAGGGGGGCCAACTTCATTTTTTTAAATACGAACCCCCAATTTGTGATACATTTTTGGAAATGTCTTTAAATAAGAAATACTTTGGTGCAAATTTAATTTTTTAAATATTAACTGTTTGCAAATGGCGTCCAACTTTGTGTATGCAGTGTAAAGTCTGGAAACCCCTGAATATCTTTCGAAAAGGCTTTTTCAGTAAATTTAAAATTAGGTTCAGTAATCCGTGGTAATCAGACATTTTTTTAGAATGGGGCCGATTTTTTTACCGGACCCCCTTGTCTGGGACAGGGGGGTCCGGTAAAAAAACTTCATTTTTTTTTTAAATACGTAACCACACCTTGCGATACATTCTTGGAATTAAGCACCAAAGTATTTCTTACTTAGAGACCTTTCCAAAAATGTATCGCAAGGTGGGGGTTCGTATTTAAAAAATCTGGTGTAAACATCACACGACTTTCCTTATCATAATTATAAGGAATTGGAACAGGACCAAAAGCCACTGGTGACTCAAAGGTAACATTTAGCTAAAAATCAATATCAAATTCGTAATCAGCACCTCAAAATCATTGGATTTGATATGTCACAACCCCCATCTACGATAAATAATAAAAAAGTTAATCAAAGCGGGTCCCCCCAAAATACCGGTAAATTGGGGCCGAGGTCCAAAAAGTTCAAGATATCAAAAAAATGATCAGAAGAGACCCCTATTATTTTTTTAATCTAAGACATAATTGTTCTCTAATATTTTTTTGTATCTTTAACCAATTCAAAGAAGCGGCACTTGCGGCCAATATTTGCGGTCCTGCGGCCGCAGTCTGCGGCCGATTGCAACCAAAAGTTTCGTGGTTCGTCTGGTGTATAATTATAATTAGCATACCAAATTTCAAGTCTCTAGCTCTTACCGTTCTCGAGATATCCTGTTTACACACAGACAGACAGACAGACAGACAGACAGACAGACGCACGGACCAATGGCTGAAAACAACTTTTTTGGTATCCTGAGGCTATAATTCGTCCAGAAATGTGAAAAACTGGGTAGGTCAAATTTTCGACGAATACAATACTTTCCTTATTATAGGATAAGGAAAGTAAAAAAGGAAGTTGGCCCCGTGACCCCGACTTGGGGGCCGGTACCAAAAATCACCCCCATTTTAAAAGATGGTCAAATTACCACCGATTACCGTGCACAATTTTAAATTTACTGAAAAAGCCCTTACGAAAGATATTCAGGGGTTTCCAGACTTTACACTGCATACACAAAGTTGGATGCCATTTGCAAACAGATAATATTTAAAAAATTAAATTTGCACCAAAGTATTTCTTATTTAAAGACATTTCCAAAAATGTATCATAAGGTGGGGGTTCGTATTTAAAAAAATGAAGTTGGCCCCCCTCGCCCCGACATGGGGGCCGGTAACAAAAGTCAGCCCCGCCCTAAAAGAAGGTCTTATTACCCCGGTTTACCGTACAAAATTTTAAATTTACTGAGAAAGCCATTCGAAAGATATTTAAGGGTTTCCAGACTTTTGCCCCATCCTGTATATTTTCATCTTATATCAACATAGGGGATGCACAATAAGGGCCAAATCATGAAACATTGTTAGATTTAATCCAAGGGGACAGTATCCCTTCACGCCCTTTAGTGGGAATTTCAACCAATCACAGCGTACTATAGTCAGCTGATAGTGTCAGTAAATCTAATCCTGTTTCATAATTCGGCCCTAAGACGGGATTTCCTGAAACATCTTAACTGGTGGGGCGAAAAATTGTTAGGATTAGGCTGGTTCTAGTTTTATTGTAACAAGGGAACAGTTTTAATAGAACTTAAATTGCGTGTACAGAGTACACTGTATAGCTTCGTACATTGTTGATGACTTCGAGTACGTAGAGGCACGAGTAATGACTAATAACTATGTAATGTGATTCCCTAATTTTCATTTTAATTGTCTGTAAAAAAATAAACTTTTTATTGGTTGTAAATCCCAGTGCTGTTCTACTATATTTAAAAACAAAATAGGTAGGATATCACCTGAAAATATTAACTAAATCAGAAGGTAGATCGAGCACATAGAACAAGACTTAGACAACAAGTTTCAAGATGACATTTCAATATTGCTGGCAACCGTCCAACGAGTTGAGAAACCCTGATTTAGATCACAATCAAATTGATTGCCTCACGCTACAAGTTTGTATGATATTCAGTGTCCAAGGATATTTACACCCAGAGGACCAAGTTCAATTAAAATTAAATACCTGTGTAAACTGGTCTGAATATCACACGACTTTTATTATCCTTCGAATAGAAATCAAATTACATATTTCAATTCCACCACTGGTAGCTACACTATGAGTTTAATAATTATATTTTTCATATGGAAGTTCAATATAGACGGTTAATGGAGAATACATTGTCAACATGCACGCACGCAAACAAACACACACACCATGAAACAGCAGCTATTATAGACGCTTGCGATCTGTGAAGCTGTCCCTTATAAACAACTGTAACCAAATTATGAATACCATTTTTTGTCGGTTCTGAGGTTCGAACCCGGGACCTTCCACATGGTATACGAGTACTGGCTAATCATGCGCCGAGTGATATGGTAAATACAATACTGTGTTTATGCTGCAAAGAATGAGGCTAAAGAGTCCCTTTACTATCACAGTTCCTTCAATAAGAAAAGGTATTAACATTGGACAATTTTAAACGTACTGTACAAGTGTACATATACAGTCAATGTGAACTCAATTCATATCCGTCACTTGAACATGTTGCTAATTCTTAGTTAGAAGAGTTCGCTGTCATACAGTATATTCTCGTATATTCCCTTAACAATACGATATAAGTATAGGTACACAATATTTACTCGCAAAATAGATATTTTTAAGAAAATACTTTTAAACCAGACGAGGTGTGGTCGAAAAATATTACGTTCTCAATAGACGTATTTTTTAACAGCGAATGCAAATTATGAAATTATGTACCTAGATTTAGTCAAAGTGGCCAAGCGAGTTAGCGCACTAGGCATTGCACGTACGATGACCTGGGTTCGATTCTCAACAGGGTAGGATTTTTTGGGCTCAGTACTTGGATGTCGTGAGTACCTCGTGAGGAATAAATGAGTAGCTGCTATGTGAACAGCGACCAGGGGGGGGGGGCGAAATTATAGGCAAAAATGAGGTATTATAATATTAAACATAAGGAAATGTCCTTTTATTCTGCGCTACAGACTAAAATTGTGATATAATAACACTTTATTATTTATTAATAATAAATTGTATACCTAGATCAGATCAAAATGTGCAATTTTTATACTTATTGAGAATAACTGAATGTGTTTACATATGTCTTTGTTTTGATTATCAGAAAGTATTTTGTGGTTTTGAGATTAAAACCAAGTTCAGCCTTGACCATAAAGTACAAGAGCGTAGGTAGATACATTGTAAGATAAATTATCATATGTAGTATTTAGTATACAGGGTGGGGCAAAAGTCTAGAAACCCTCGAATTTCTTTGAAGGGTTTTCCCGAGCAGGTTTGAAAATTTTCACGGTAAACTAGGGTAATAAAACCTTCTCCTAGAGTGGCGTCTATTTCTTGGGTTTTGGGCCATGTCAGGGCCAGGGGGGCCAAGTTTTTTTTATATTATTTTTTTTTTTAATAGTAGCCTCCCCCCTCTTGCAATACATTTTTTTTTTGTTTTTTTTTTTTTAAGTCTTTCAATTAAAAATACTCTATGATACAAATTTAATTATTTCATCATTTACAGTTTGCAAATGGTGGCAAACTTTACTTTTGCCATTAATAGTACAAAAGAAGTTTTCATTTTCAAAAACAAAAAATAGGAAGATAAAATTTGTGCGAAAGTAATTAGAATTCATTCAAGTTAAAACTTTTTTCAAGTTAAAACTCTCTTTTGGCCAAGGGTAGGTTACTTTGATTTATTACCTCTTGCGATACATTCTTGAAAAGATTTTACTTCCGAGAAATTTCTAATATTAGAAATCGGAAGTATTGTGTTCGTTTTTGTAAAAAAAAATATTTTTTTGCTCCGATTTCAATTTTTTTCAGATTTCTGGACGTTTCATAACCTCCTGAGCAAATTTGGTTTTGTGTCTGTCTGTCGGTCTGTCGTTCTGTCGGTCTGTCGGTCTGTTAAAACGATTTCTTGTAACGCGCAAATCTCGGAAACTACTCGACCGATTTTGATGAAAATTTGCACACATCTAGGAGACATTCTGTAGATGGTCCCATTTTAAATTCATCGGATTCGTACTAGCGGTTCTTGGTGAAAGAGCCCATGCGCCTGACCACTAACTTTTTACTTAAACGCTTATATCTCGTGAACGGTACACCCGATTTTAATGAAATTTTGTGTGTGTATGCATATAATTGTTTTACATAGGCTATTTATATATATTTTTTAATTAATTATAATTAGACTCTGATATTTAAGAAAATCCGAAATTTTGGACAAAAAAGTCAAAAAATAAGGACCACGACTTGCCGATACAGAAATTTTTGTGGAATCCAGAATGTAGAAAAAACGATTTTCTACCATATAAATTTGAAGAAAATCGGTGCAGTCGTTTTGGAGATACAAGTAATTTAGTATAAAATCTCAAAATTGGCACGTGTTAACAATGTGAAACAATCACGAGGAAGTATAGAGTCCATAATTGGCAGTGTTTTTTATTTACAAATACTTTATTACAATACTGTAATACTTTATTACAAATTTGAGCTTTCTAATGTTTGGCTTTTGAGAATGGTGGCCAATTTCGTGCAATTAATGGAAAAAGTGAAGTTGGCTGCCATTAGCAAAAGGTAAATTATAAAAGATTAAAAATGTAAATAAAGACAATTTATTATTAGAGGGAGAGTAAGGAGACCGACCATGTTGAGACACACTTCCGCGTGACTGAGGCTTGGTCGATCTCCCTGAAAAATACGAGACGTAGATAAAATGTTGGAACAGGACGTCTTTTCCTACGTTTCATAATACATAGATAGTATTGCCTTTAAATTTAAACGTTTAAAAATAACTACGTAAAAATGTATGAAATATTATGACCTTAGGAAGTAAGAAAAGTAATTTACGTTATAAATTATGTTGTCATTTCCATATTGAATAGAATTGAGAGTTCTTCAAAAAGATGCAGAGGGCCAATGAGTTTTATTTTGATTAGTTTTAATCTCTAAAACATAATTTAAAATGTCTCGTAAAATGGACCCCTAGTCTCCTCCGTGTATTAGTCACCTTGCTGTTTGGCTTTGTTTGGCAACTCCTTAGTTATCCACATGCGGACTATCCCGAGTGTCGATATAACAGTATTATAACAGCATGTATAGCTTAAAACGTCAAAATAGTCAAGAAAACATAAAAGTGTGGCATTTTTCCAAACTACCCAGTACATATTATGTGATAGTATAGAAAAATACGTTCATGTTCAAATGAACGCTATGGGGAATTCCCAACCACACTGCTTAAGATCTAAATACTTGTGGTTCTCAGTGTGGGGGACGTGTATAAGTACGCCATTGTATCACAGTTGGGATTTGTTATTAGTACAATAGTATTATTAGTACTATGATGTACAATTGTACATATGAGGTATCTTCCAAGATAAGTGACAATTTACTCGTACACAAACTCAAACTAAGGCTGCACCAATAGAGCCTCCATCAACGACTTTTAATTAGAATTAAACTAAATTAGGGAATTTTAAATGTACATTATAGGGGTCGATTCTTGATAATTACTTCCGATAAATTTCTAATATTAGAAATCGAAAGTATAGTTGGTTTTTGTAAAAAATAATAATATTATTTTTCTCCGATTTGTATTTTTTCCATATTTCTAAACGTTTCATAACCTCCTGAGCAACTTTGGTTTTGTGTGTCTGTCTGTTAAGTATACATTTCTTGTAACGCCCAAATATCAGAAACTATTGAACTTTTGACGAAATTTTGTACACATATAGGATACGTATTGAAGATGGTCCCACTTTAAATTCATGACCTTCGCACAAGCGGTTCTTGGTGAGAGACCATGCGCCTGACCACTAACTTTTTACTTATACGCTTATACGAGGTCTGTCCGGAAAGTTCGTATAAAAATGAGAAAAAAATTTTATTTCACAATTAATCGGGTAATTCAATTTTGTCTCCTTCAAAATACTCTCCCTGAGACACAATGCACTTCTACCATCGCCGTTTCCACTGTTTGAAGGCTCCTAGAAAGTCTTCAGTTTGAGGGCTTCTCAGCTGACTCGTCGTTGCTACTTTAATGGTCTCAACGTCCCCCAAATGCCGCCCCCGAAGCACCAATTTTGTTTTTGAGAATAAAAAGAAGTCACAAGGTGCCAAATCCGGTGAATAAGGGGGGTGTTCAGTTGCTATGATCGAATTGGCAGCCAGAAACTAACGCACAACGAGAGAGGTGTGAGCGGAAGCATTGTCGTGGTCAGTGATGTACAAATACCCGGGTATTTACCCCAAGATTGGGTATTTACCCATTTTAACACATTTCCTTGCCAATATACACATAAATCATCTTCTCCTATTCCTGATCCCTCCCTCTGTGATATAAACATTAAAGTGTTGATCATGAAGGTTAGGATTTACAGAACTAATTATAAAAAATGTATTTTTAGGTAATTAGTCATATATTACTCATACTTGTTCTGCCATGCCTTATTCTGCTCAAGTAGGGCTTTTAGATTGCAGCCTCCATTTGCCCTGGTTCTAATTACCTACGTAAAATTATTCAAACAAATAAACATATCACAGGAAATGTAAAGAACCACATTCAGAAACAGAAGACTTTTATTTTTTTTAAATTGAAATTAAATCACAAATAATAAAAAGAAGGTGCTTCCTACCCACCACTTGAAATTTTATAGAGCTCAAGTCAGAAAAACTTTATTTGGGCAGGAATATTCGAAAACGCAGTTTTAAAGACTTGGGGAATTTACCCGACCCCTGGGGTAAATACCCGATTTTTATTTACCTTCCCACGGGTATTTACCCCGCGGTACATCACTAGTCGTGGTGGAGGATCCACCACCCCTCTCGCGCCAAATCCGGCCGATCTCGAGCCACCCGAGCTTCGAGGCGTCTGAGCACTTCGACGTAGAATCTCCCATTAACTGTCTGGCCTGGAGGCACAAATTCTTGATTGACAATGCCCTGAACATCGAAAAAAAAGATCAACATTGTCTTTTTAACCACTTGTGGAACCGACCTCAGTGGCTTGATCGATAAGGCGACGGACTTGTGACCTGGAGGTCGGTGGTTCAAGTCCCGGTTTCAGCGTAGAATTTGTAAAGCGAGTTTGAGTAGTTGTGATATCACGAAAGTGATTAACACAAATATGATAACTTTTTTTTTAACCACTTGTGGTTAAAAAGTGGTTGTGAAATCTTTTTAACCACTTGTGGACTGTTGGTTCTTTGAAGGCATCATCTCCATAAACTTGGTTGAGATCATTAAAAATTTCGCGACCATTCTTGCCGAGTTTCGCGAGAAATTTGATGATGACGCGCTGTTGTTGAATGACTGAGAGCTCCATGCCGACGAGTGGTAGAGAGGGGGGTCACTTCACAGGTACCGGGACGAACCAGTTCTTTTCGTACGGCGGTCGGGCGCACACTAAGTATTGTTTGGATGGTATAGAAGGGGACGCAGCCCACCTGGCCTCCCCACTTAGCCTTCCAGCCTTCCCAGAACACTTTTATACGAACTTTCCGGACAGACCTCGTATCTCGTGATCGGTTATATGGCAGACAATGGAAAATATTTGCAGCCAGATCGTGATAGAAGAGAAAAATATTCGCTTTATTAACTTAATATGTTTTTTTTTTTTTAATTTTTAATCCATTTATAATATTCATATAAAAAATTTGCTTCCTCATTAATTTTTTTTTTTTTATATTACTGTTTAGACAAAAATCCACAATTTCGTTGGATTTTTGCCGTGTTGCAAAGGCTTCTTGCAGACAGAAAGCCCAGACAAACTTTTTCTTACAATACGTTTTTGAAATCAGGAGCTCACAACACTATATGGTGTTTTAATTAAAAAAAAAATAGTATTGAGAGTAATTTCAGTAATTAGTATAGAAACACATTTTTGCTGAAAACCTTCCATTTGCGAAAACAAAAAAACTAATTTTTGTTAAAATTAGATCAGTAGTTTCTGAGATTATCAAGGAATAAAAATAATAAAGAGTCAGACAAACCAACCATCAGACACAACATGTCCAGAAATATATGTGTTAACCTATTTTAAATCATTAATTTCAGTTTTAAAGAAACACAGTACCTTCTGATACTTAGTACCTAATATTAGATGACTTGGCAGAGCAGAACACTACCACACTTTTTAACATTCTTAGAAGTAATAAATTAAACATACTTGTAATAAGAGATTTTTCATCAAGTTTTCTTAATTTTATACAATTTACAGGGTGTTTCTCAATAAGATGTCAATACAAAAAGGGTTTATTCGGTGGGTCAGGGATTACAAATAATACAAAATAAGGTAATGAATGGTCAATTCCTTACCATTTCCTAGAAAATTGTCATTTTCTTATTTCTATGGTCTGTCCTATCATGTAGGTACCACACGTTTTTGATTTTCTTCAAAACTATTAAGATATTTTATAAATAAGAACAGAATCAGATAGCCTGCCAACATTTCCTCATTTTGAATATTTAAAAATAAGAGACAATAAAGGACATAAAAATAAGGATATGGCAGTTTTCTCAGAAATGGTTAGGAATGGACCACTAGTTTATTTGGATTTTTTGCAGCCCCTTACCCACTGAATTTGGATTGACATCACCTTGAAAACATAGGTAAATATCCTGTGCTGTAGGTGGGGAAACAATTCAAATATTTAGATATTCAACACTAACATCTTACCTTGCTATTGATGAAGTTGCATGCTAGCTCTTTGATGGATTTTAGATTGAGTGAGCAAATTTCAGCAGTGACTATGTCTCGAATAAGTCCAAATTGAAATAAAAAGGTTACTTCTGGACTTTCCATTCTAAAATCAAATGAAATAACACATGGGGACTAAATTTAGATAGAAAAAAAAAAAAAAAAAAAAATAAGATTTATTCCAAGGCTTTCATGTGTGAGCCATTAAAACTATAAATTGTAATGGGACTTCTTCTAAAGTGGTGAAGGGGATTTTAAAATAACCCACTAATGTGTATTTTTATCCTAAGCTTTTCTGAACTTTTTACTTTTTTTACTAAATTTGGGGAAGGGGGGTGACTATGAATAATTTGTCATGAACATTTTTTATATGTAAAAAATTTATCTTTTTTATCTTAATATTTTTTCTTGCCAAATTCAAAAGCAGAATATGAGTAAATGACTAAAAACAAACTATTTCATATAGACCTGGAAGTTTGAATATTTTACTGTTTAAACTGCCCATGTGATGAAAAGAGATGTGTTTTGTTAAGCTGGCTAGAATAGCTTGGATGATGGTATTCGATTAGGTTTTTCAGACTAAAAATTAGTACAGTTCAACCCAATCCAACCACCTGGGCTGAATTGTTTTCTTAGGTCATTCTAAGCATTCTCTTGAAGTTTCATAAAAATCAGTCTAGAAATGACCCTTGAATGAGATCACCATGGACCACTTCAAAGGACTCAGTCAATTTTGATATCAGTAAGGTATTGATAGTAAAAATATGAGTGGACGATAACAGAAAATTTAACATTGATAATCAAGAGTAATGCACCAGCTGGCCTGTATTAATGCAAAACAGAGTTTGTATGTATAAAGTCAACTTGTAAATGAAACACTTCCCTTTGTAAATTATAATATTAAATTACTTGCCTTGTTTCTAGAAAGAATTGCTCCAGCTTAAAATTAATTCAATGTTCCACATCACTATAATGTTGGTGGTATACTAGCATCCATCACACTGACTTTTTTTTTTCTTTTTCTTACACTGACATTTATAAAAATGTAGTTATTATAGGTAACTGAAAATTTGAATGAAATGTAAAATAATGAAGGCATTTGGACTTTGACAAGTTAAAAGATTGATTAAAATCACTTTTGTCATTATAGATTTAGGAAGGGTTCTACCAAAAAACGCTTTTTGTGAAACCTTTTATGTTTGTAAAACTTGGATTCACTCATGGTCGGTTCTACAAATCTGGAAAAACACAAAACTGGGGATTGGGAACGTTAGTTCCAAGAGGATTTGTCAAATTAGAACTAGTGCAGTACATCATGGGTTTTACTCACCAAACCAAGGTAGCATAGTTTTAGTATTATACGTCTAAGGTAGCACGCTGTCATATCCAACATTTAAGGAACCAAGGTCTGTCATAATCTAACAACAGACAGAAATTTTGGTGCTTTTCTTTTATGCTACCAGAGGTGTATATTACAAAAAATACACTACCTTGGCTTGGCAACCGAAACCCTTGATTTACTGCACACATCCTTTCTGAACTATCGATTCCAATCTCCGGTTTCGTGTTTTTCAAGATTTGTAGAACTAACCATGAGTGAATCTGAGTTTTGAAAACAAAGAAGGTTTTACAAAGTGTTTTTTTGGTAGAACTCATCATTAGAATTTGATTCACTTCCAATGTAACACAAAATAAGTGGGTGATTCTCCAAAAAACGTACCTTTTCGATATGAAAATTGAAAATGACATAAATTACTAGAAATAAAAAAATAAAAATACTGGGTCATTCTAATTTCACTATGGAACCTAACGGTACCAACGGTGTTTTCATATTTTCCTTTTTAACTGTGAATTTGGGGATTTTTTTAAAACGGCTGCCTACGGGAATTACTTGGTTGTCTACGGAAATGACGTTTTTTACGGAATACCAGTAAATATTCTTCTGAATAACTTTTTAAACAATCTAATAGTTTTTCAGATTACTATATTTTAGATTAGTCTTCTATCAATGATACCTAGAATTATTATACTTGTAGCTATCCATAAAAAATGTCAATTTTTTTCCATTGATTTTTTTCCACCTACCAACTGCAAAAAATAACAGAACCAAATGAAACTAACTAACAATTTTTTCAATGGGCAATGGGCCAAAAAACATTAGGTTCATTTTGTAAAAATAAATGTTCAAACATAAAATAAAAATGAAACACTTCAAAATTCAAGGTCAATTATAGGTAATTGAATTGAAACGGATAATTTCTAAATTTAAAGTTTACGGTTTTTTTAACCATTAAAAACAGCTTATTTGACTCCTCTGGGTCAGAATCTTCATCATAATTCGACCATCATCACTTGATTCTTCATCTTTTCTATCATCACTTGATTCTTCATATTTCTATCATCACTTGACTCTTCATCTTTTCTATCATCACTTGACTCTTCATCTTTTCTATCATTAGGTGACTCTTCATCTTTTCTATCATCACTTCATTCTTGATCTTTTCTATCATCACTTGACTCTTCATCTTTTCTATTATCACTTGATTCTTCATCTTTTCTATCATCACTGGACTCATTCTTTCTATCATCACTTGACTCTTCATCTTTTCAATCAAAAATGGATTTCAATTAAGGGGATGGGTTGATGACTGTGGTTTTCTCTTCCACCCAACCCAATGTAGTGTATCAGTTTATCATTACTGGATCAGTTTTTTTTTTTTTTTTTTTTTTTTTACACTTTATTAATAGGACACATTATACACAATACAAATAATTACAAATTAAAATACACATTACAAAAGAAAAAGAAAAAAAATATATACATAATATATGTCCTAACTAGAGGGCGGGGTTATTGCCTTAGGCAATCTCTTCCACACAAAGTTCTGTGGGCAACCCATTATTCCCGTAGGCAACACATGTCTACGGAAATGATGCCTACGGGAATGATGAATTTATAGTTTTGGATTAAAAAGCACTCATATTCACACATATAAAATTTCAAAAACAACATTTCTATTAATTGTACACAAAAAGGAATTAAAAAAGATATATATATTTTTTTAATGCATATAATTATTATTTAAAAAAAACTGTCTACTGAAATGATTTTGAATCTTACGTCAGCATAGATCTTACCCTATACGATTCTATATCTCAACTAATTTTGAAGAACCCCAAATTATCAAATTTAAAACAAGTAAATTAGATGTCCGCACAATGTTTTGATATGACAAAGAGGAGAAAGATGCACTCTAGTGCATTTTTTTAAAACTGTTTTCGTTTGCCTACGGATATGACGAAAAAACCAGACTCATTTATTTAGATGTAATAAAGTATTGAAAATAAAATTACAAAAATAAAAGGAGGATAAAAGAGTTGTCGTCATATCTTTGTCAAAGTATTAACGATAAGTATTTTGTGAAATTGTTGCAAATAACTGAATAATTCAAGGCTTAATAATGAATTTTGAACGAGTTACAGTCTACGGAAATGATTTTAATGGTATAATGTATTTCTTTTTTAATAATCTGCGATTTTATTAAAAAATGTGTTTTATCAGAAATAGTTTAGACTATTACTATCTTCATTATTGCGAATAATTGAACTTTTTTAAGTTCAGCGTTGACGGGATAGTTGCGAGTTACATGAAAAGGTACGTTTTTTGGAGAATCACCCAAGTACCTATTTAACTATTGAGAGACTTCTTTTAAGAGTAAAATTTAAATGGAGGACGTTTGTTTAAGCAATTTTATTAATGAAGATGAATAATTATTTATTAAGAACAGAGGGAAAATATTTATGCCAAATACCTATTATATGTACATACCTAGGTAGGTATTACTATTTTAAATTTCCTGAATCTGTAAATTTAAGATGCAATTGGCATTGTGGTTAAAAATTTAAAAAAAAAATGTTAAAAGAGAGCATTATTTAATTGGTAACTGTACCACAGTGACAGACTATTGTTCTTGGGCTGATTATTTTTTGAAGAATTGAAGTTCAAAGTTTGACTTTTGTCTGTCAGTTCTATCATCTGTGCACCAAAAACATAGAAAATGATTTTATAACTGATGAGGATACCACGAAAAAATACAGCAAAAGCCTGCTACTGAACAATACCTGTGATGTGAGATAAATACTTACAGGAGAAGGAAATTGGAAACTTTTAGGACTACACTCATACACTGATGATGATAACTTACATTGCCAAATTGAAATTTTCACTTTCTATCTGTTTCTGGTAATTTTTGTTTAAACTTTACATTCTGTCTGGGCCATACATATTGGCCTGGACTAGTGGGCTCGGAATTCACTGGGTTATCTATGTTTAATGATTTAATGTCTAATCAGTTAAGAACACTGCTGTTGGACTCAGCATCTCATTCTCAGCAAAAAAATCCAAATT
This sequence comes from Bactericera cockerelli, assembly GCA_024516035.1. Lineage (NCBI taxonomy): Eukaryota > Metazoa > Arthropoda > Insecta > Hemiptera > Triozidae > Bactericera > Bactericera cockerelli. The sequence continues at coordinate 23,472,193 of CM044958.1, forward strand.
ATTGGTCTATTACATTATTTTGTACTTTACCTTAATACCTTTACTGTTGCCAGATTTTCATTTACCATCTGTTCACTGTTGATCAAGATCAACAATGAACGTGTATTTGCCAACGTTGCCACCACCCCGCCGGCCTACATTATATTTTAAATCAAAGCGCGTTTTTCTGTTGTGTCAACAACATTTCACGGACGACAGTCCGTAAAGTAAAAGTTGAGACATAGCTGTTGTCATTTTGCTTTTTTCCCCCTGTGTTGAGCAAAAGATCAATTAGCGTAATTAGCCAGAATTTTTACTGTTAGTGAATCTGTTAGTTGAATAAGTGAATGACTTGGAAGAGGGTGTAGGCTCTAGACTCTAGAGTGCGGAAGGGTTAAAGAAGGTAAAATAATGTATTTCTCATTTTAAGGTTTTCGCCAATATCTCAAGAACGGTAGGTGTGTGTGTATGTTATTCCTTTCTTTAACTCGAGAACCATAAGTCGGATTGAGCTGAAATTTTCCATGATTCCCAATGACTGGCTCAGTGCGGTCATGCTCTACCCAAAAAGTCCATTTTTTAAAAGTAGAGCTTTTAATTGAGCTTAATCATTCAAATATTGCCATATCTCGGGAAGTACAATGACGATTCTCATTTTTGAAACTAGGTATACACTTGTTTATTTTTCTTCTGGTCTAGGCAGGCTACTTACCAACGCAATAAATTATTGTACTTAATAGGTAAAGAAAGATAGGTATAATGGGACATGTGACGACGTTCGCGGGACAAATAAATATGAAATGTGTTGTACATAATAATGTGATTTCGTCATGTTGACTTTTCTACAATGGCATATGAGGTTTTTCGAGTGAACTATAGTGGACAGTTAAAAATAAACTGCCAATTGTGGACAGAATACCTCCTCGTGAATGGTAATCTAAATTTTCAACTTTTATTATCGCTACAATCAGAGTTTTTTTTTTACTGAATCACTTGTATTTACAAAAGTTCTCAACCGATTCTTTTCAAGTTTGGTAGAATACCGTAGAGGCAAATATGATGAATTTAAAATGAGAACATCTACAATACATCTCATATAATTATGTGTACAAAATTTCGGTGAAATACGTTCGGTAGTTTTTGAGATTTACCCGTTACAAGGAGTGTTTTTAACAGATCGACACAAAACCAAAGTTGCTCAGGAGGTTATGAAACGTGCAGAATTATGAAGAATTTTTTTTTACAAAAACGAACACAACACTTCCGATTTTTAATATTAGAAACTTATCGGAAGTAATACATACATTATGTATTCTTTACAATTAGACAATGCCTAGATAAACTCACACACGCCGCAGGCCTAGGCGCAACGTGGCTAGTTTACTGAATAAAATAAAAGCTTATTATACCTATTTATTGACTCGAGATTTCCCTAGCCTTTATTGAAATAGATACTTGTAGCTAATATACATGTATGGTCTCAACCAAAGTCTCTGAATCTTTTGATTTATGGGATCCTATAAAAGTTCTTGTTTCGGCAGTAACTAAATATAAAATTTCGGGCGATAACATTACCTCTACCACTTTCCTTTCTAATGGATAAGCAAAGTAAAATATAAAAGTACATAATCAAAGCAGATACGCATTTTTCCTCAACATTTAATAGTCGACCTCTAACATCTTAAGTACAGAGCCAAAAAATTGCGACTCCGCTGGGATTCGAACCCAGGTCACCGTGTGAGCAACAAGCCTTGTGCACTACTCACTCGGCTACTGTGACTACCTACTAATAGATAAATAATAATAGAAGTAGGTACCTATTCATAACTTGCGCAAAAGCTCTGTGCTTACGAAGAGAAAAGTAGAAAGTTGAGTTGTAGAAAGCAGGAAGGCACTCAAGCCTCAGTTGAGTGTTGCTATCGACATGACGTCTTTGTGTCAATCTACTGAGTGACGACCATCTTTAGCCGAGTGCCTTTGTTATCTCTCTTGAATGGAGAAATGGTTTAACGAGAGGAAGTTATGGCTCTTTGGCAATAATCTTCCGCTTCTACCTCGGAAGTAAGTATTTATTAGTTACTTCCTACACATCTTAACTTTTCTGTAGTACCTACAGGTAAGTGTTCATAAAAATAAATAAAATTGCTCCTATTAAAAAATCAAAGTATTCTCACAAGTAAAGTTGATCAGAAGGATCAACTTTACTTGCTTATTTTTTCTTAAAACAATTAAAATATTTTTTTATAAAAACTGAAATTTTTACAATAAAATATAATGATAAAAAAAATATTCCTCGAGATTTTGTTTACAATATTTTTCCAGGTGCTCTAAGAAAAAATATTCAAGTAGTTGATCATAAGATAAGGTACGAGTTAATAAAAAATGTGAAAGTATTTAATTTTTTGAAATGATTTTTTTTTCGTAAAAAAAAAACTCTTTCCTTACTTAATTAAATCATCACATGATTAAAATTATAGGTTCATCCATGACTTTCTGATTGGTGGAAAAGAGGTACTAAGTACCTACTTAAATTCGTACGAGTAGATAACATTAGATTTTTTTTTTAATATACCAACCTAAGGAAGTAATTTAAAATTGCTGATTTTCGGTACTGAAATCTCGAGATTAATTATTTTCTTGACATTATAATATGTCCAATACTTTTAGGTCTTTCCGATTTGCGTGATGAGCTTTTAATTTGATGAGTCATCACGTCGAGGCCGGCTGCATATCTGATTGGTTAACAATACCCAGACAGCACGGCAGTTGACTTCCAGTCTGGATTTAAGGTGGAAATATCCAGGTGTATAAAGTCAACTGGACCTCCAACTGTCCCGACAGCTGGATTTTTCCATCATGGATTAAATCAGTTGACCAGCCACCTGGATATTTCCAACAAAAATCCATCTAGACTCAGTCACCTGGGCAGTCAGCTGGAAATATAACGACTCTCTCCAGCTAGGACATGAGTAGAATTTAGTCAGTTGACCAGTCAGCTGGAAATGTTCCATATTTTTCCAGTTTACATAAAACGCGTCCTTTGTTGAAGACGCCATCTTTGATCTGTCGTAATTTCAGAAATTGTGATATTGGTGATTGTAAATTGTTTTAAATAATTAATAATTCTTTTAAATATTAGGTATTTTATTTAGTTTTGAACATTTTTAAATACAAATATCATTTTATTTAGTTTTGATCTTTTTTATAACTACTAGAAGTGTTTAGATAAAACTCGTAGATAAAACTCGTCCTTTGTTGAAGGAAATTCAGAAATTGTGATATTTTTGTGACAAATTGTGAATTGTTTTAAATAATTAATAATTCTCTTAAATATTAGGTATTTTATTTAGTTTTGAACATTTTTAAATACAAATATCATTTTTTACTTTGTCTTTGTGAAGAAAGAGGACAATCATAGTGTTTACTTTGTCATTTCTGAACTCCAAATTTGCTTTCGAGATGTTTCAAAAAATAGTTCTTTAGTTTATCTAAATCGTGACAGAAGAAAGAGGACAAGAAGCAGTTAATACTGGATCACCTTTTTCATCTGACAATAACCATCCATTTCTAGAGACATTCACTTGGACCCTAACAAACTTTCTGCACTCTCCTGTTCCTGGACCTTCAGTGGGATTAACACCTTCAGTTCACTTGGAATCATACCAGCTACCCATATTAATCTCACCTAGCCTAGCCAAGCCAAAGTAGGACCATGAATGCTAGTCTCATGTGTTAAGGGAAACAGAATTTTTTATGCTCAAGATCTCTTGACCATAGGTTGGCTAAAAAAAGGTTCTGGTTCAAGCAAAGAAACAGCTGAATGCATAGTGCTAGATAGTGAAATTTTTCACTCTGTGGATTTTATTTAGATGTACAATACATATTATTATAAAATGAATATTTCACTGATAGGTGGTTCTGCCACACTAAAAAATGATGTTTAGGTACTTTGTGACATGCTTCCTGATTACTTGATTTAAAATTAATTGGCCAATTTACTGTGCACTGTTCATAATAACAATAATAACTATTGTGCTCTCTCTACCACCTTATTACTATGAAGGCCCTTAAATTTTGAGTTAATTTTATATCTATTTAAAAAAAGTGTTCCACACTATTGTGTTTTATAATTTCACTAGTCTTAACTAGTCAATTTTGTTTTAATTTAAGTATAACAATGTTTTTTGGTAATAATTCTCAAAGCAAACAACCCAGCAATTCTAATTAGCCACAGCAGTACATAAATTGTCATGAAGGATTACAAATACATAATAACATTCACTAATCCATGTTCAACCCCGTTAGACATTGCTTAACTTTTGCAATTTCATGAAAACTGGTGTATTCCATGCCCCATCTTCATTTTCTGCTGGCTATTAGTTTATTTCTTTGTTATTTTTGGTTTCTCAAAAGAAATATATTTTAATTTACATAGTATTATTATTTTATTGTGATTATGTACATGTTATGAGCATATTTTATAATTGGATATCATTATTTTATTTCTATACTAGCTAAAACCTGGCATTTTGTCACCATTAAGGTTTTTTCTCATGGCCGGTGTCCCAATAAAAATAATAATAACACTTTTAACTGGAAGGTAACCACCAGGTAAGGTTAAAGGTTATGCTCAAAGCATTTTCTACCACCTAACCCTCAGAGTCTTATTATTATGTGGTCACAACCATAATGAGGAAAAAATTGAAACAACGGAACCCTACGCTAGGTTGATTATCTGACTAGCGCATTAACCACTTGATTACCAGTGCACTTGAAAATTGTATTAGATATTTTAATTTTGATAATTTTCTAGTATGTTGAAGGTGGCTTAGGGGGGGTGAACTCTCAGTGAGAGTACCGTTTGGTATTGTAACCCCAAGAGGACATAGTCAGCCAGACATGCAAAACTTTGAGTTTTATATATAGAGATTATACCTACTTAGGAAATACTTTACATTGGTACAAGGTCTTGTGACATGATGGAAATTTGATAGTGCATTTTACACTTTTGGGACAATTTTTTTAATAATAAACACTCTTATTGTAAAAATATAATAATGTTAAAGAGTCTTATTTGAATTGTGTTGTTTAAAACAGATTAGTTATTTTCTTTTTCTTTCCAAATTTCTATATAAAAAAAATTATACTCAAAATTGTGTGTGTGTACGTGTTAAAAAAACCTATTTAAAATTTATTACTTTATTTTTATACAAAAAAAAATATTCTTCATGAGATTTGAATGCATGGCCACTAAATTAAATAACTGAAATTGAATTTATGCCTAATATACATTTGTTTCTAGTATTTTTATTACTATTATTATTTGAAAAAAAAAGGCATATAATGGGATTCGAACCCACAACCTCAAAACCAAGAGCGTAGCATTTGATTATTATGTAGTATAATGTACAGTATAGGTAAATAGGTATGTCAACATTGTGGTAGTGAGTTACTACCCATCCACTAGAGAGCGCTACAAGTAGCTGGAAATAAGTGGAACAAATCCAGTTGACTTTGGGCAACTGACTTCCAGTTAAAAGTTGGGTTACTTTCCAGTTCATTTCCAGTTAATTTCCAGGTGGAGGTCAGGTGGAAGGTGGAAATCTCCAGCTGATTTCCAGGTGGGCAAGTAGACTTTTTCCACCTAACAGTATGGTATACATCCAGTTGACTGTGCTGTCTGGGTAATAGATCATTAGACCCAAAACCTCGGAAAAATCATAACTTTGGGCGAATGAAAGAATCCTCACTTTAGCGAACAATGGAAAAAGGTCTGCTTTGTTTTCAGATGAAAATACTGGGTGAACTATTCGCACTATGTTTTCCTAAAAGTATGAAGTAAGTAATGAGTAAATTTAGATCTTGGATGAGGCAATTGAGGCATGGGAATGATGGCCTTCTATGTATTTTTCCTAACCGTATGATAAACCCGAGCCATGGCCTTCTATGTATTTGGCATAAACCTACTAACAACCCAAAGCATAACCTTCCATGTATTACCCCTAACCCTTCTATAAACCTGAGTTATTGACCTTCTATGTATTTTACCTAACCCTACTACCTATACACTCAAGTCATTCCCTTCATTAGTTAGAGTTAGAGATTAAATATTTACCTTGTAAAAAGCTGATTCTTGTATTTTATTTATCTTTTAACCCGAATTTGATGGGAGTACCCAGAACTGAAAACCATAGTACATATATAATATTTCTAAATACACTAGCCAAAACAAAATAGGGCCCACCTGAAAATTTTCACGACATCGTGTATAGGACACCTTAAAGTTAAACTTTAGGGTATTAACATATCCTAATCTTGTTTATTGATACTCTGAGACAATTGGTATGGTTTTATTTACTGATATCACTGGGTAATTAGTCTTTATTTACCTTTTCTAGAGATAGTGCTCTTTTGTGACATAAAGTTAATTTTTAATGGTTGTTTTTAATTTATTCTTAGACCAATAATTTTCAATAAAAAAGTCTTTTCGGGTGTTTTGTATCTTTTTTGTGACCCTATGCCGGATATTCGTCGACATTTAAATGCAGAATCTCGTTCTCGTGCCATAACCTTGCTGGAAAATGGAGCCTCCCAGAGATTGGTCGCGAATCGGCTTCGTGTGTCCCGAAGAGCCATTAGAAACTTATGGAACCGTTTTCAAGAGACGGGTAGTGGTGACAGAAGACCTGGCTCTGGACGACATCGCATTAGTTCAGAGCGGGAGGACCGTTTTATTCGAAGAATTGCCGTACAACAGAGCTTTGTCTCAGCTCCTGCGATACAAAATCAACCGGAAGCATAATCAAACGTTCAAGTAAGCGACCAAATCATTAGGAATAGGCTCAGAGAATCTCAGATGATGTCAAGAAGACGTTTGGTGTAGCCAAAAATGACAGCAGCTCACCGCGCGGCAAGATTAAAATTCGCGCGAGAGCACATCCAATGGGGTATGGACAACTGGCAGTGGGTGCTCTTTTCGGATGAGTGCAAGATTAAGTTTCATAGTGATAATAGACTGATTAGAGTATGGAGACGTGAAGGAGAAAGATTTTCTGAGCCCTGCATTCACGAAACTGATCGGTATGGTGGCCCAAGTGTCATGGTATGGGGAGGGATAAATTTAACCGGTAGAACAGATCTTGTAATTTTCCGTGACAGCAGAGTAACCTCGGAGAGTTACATTGAGCAAGTCATCGAACCTCAGGTGATACCATTTGCACATCGTTTGGGCCCGAATTTTGTTCTAATGCATGACAATGCTCACCCTCATGTCGCGCGCGCTACCAGGCTAGCTCTTCAGGAGGCGAATATTGAAGTAATGAACTGGCCTGCAATAAGCCTCGACCTAAATCCGATCGGACACGTATCGGATCAACTCAAAAGGAGACTTAAACTACAGATTTTGGCCATAGGATCTCAAGAAGAACTCATACGGGCCTTGAAAGTGTGTTGGGACGAAATTCCTCAAGAAAACCTTGTCAATCTCATTCAAAGCATGCCAAACAGAATAGAAGAGTGTGCAAGGAAAAGAGGTACACACACTCATTACTGAGAATTGATCATCACCACTTTACAGCGACTCAGAAGACTTTAAACACAACCTGAATAACTAAGGTAAACATGACAGTTTTGTCAAAATTCTTTTAAGTGGTTGAAATAACCTTTTTTTCCCTTAAAATATTGTCACCTTTACTTAAATAAAATGAGTATGCCCTAAATAAATACATTCCTTAACTTTCTGTTTAAAAAAATAATACGTATGCTTTGTTATTTAGAAAAAGTTGGGTGGGCCCTATTTTGTTTTGGCTAGTGTAAATAAAAATCACATGCATAATAATGAAGAACTAACTTGTGAGTCACACTGAATAAAAAGCCTGGCACTGATTTTTTTTCAATTCGCCCAAGTGATGGATTGTTTTGAACCTTTATCAGGTATAAAAAGATCCTTTTTTAATTGCATTTTCGCCCATCTGATGAACTCCGATCACGTCATCAAAGACTTAATACATTATCGATACTACGGTACATTATTTTATTATAGTTGCTACTTAGTTGAGCGAATTAATGAAGACAAAACTAAAAACTAGACAGCGTCTGTCCATGGCACGCAGAATACACCCATTTCTTGTTGTGTCACTGAAGTTAAGCAACGGCCAGCCAAGTTAGGCCCTGGATGCGTCACCATTCAAATTCGAAACCTCGTGATGCTGGCTGTTCCCGGTCCAAGTCAGGCTGGGTGAGGTTAATTTGACTAGATCATTTACGAGTTTCCAGCCAATAGAGGGTGAGACCTCCGTCGTGATATGAAGATGTAGCGACGTTAAACCAATACTAATAAAAAGTATGAACATATATTATAATATTCATTTTAAATCGAATTAATTTTAAAAGTTTCTAATCGAAAAATTGCCAACGCTTTTTTTTCATATATTGTCTACTAAACGCACTGTTATAGTGCTATTACATAGACAATTTACAATAGTATACATCTACTTCCTACATCCATAATTGAAAAAATTATAAAAAAAGTACTGAAATTAAGACCCTATAATAGAAGTACAAGTTTCTTTAAGGTACCTCTCCGGTAACATTGCTAGGTCCAGGGCTCGAGAATGTCTGTTAAATAGAGATAGACCTGATGGTAGTATGGTCGAAACCTATTATTTTTTTTTAGTTGACAACAATGGTAATGGAAATTTACAAGGTGCTAACTAATCTATGCTAGCTACTTAAACTTACTAGTAGTTTCTCTATGCCATTCTAGCAACTTTTCCCAGCTCGCGCAGGTACCTATATCTTAAATTTTTTTGTATCAATATACAGTCCTTCAAGCAAGAACAAAAAAACAGTAAGAACATTTGCCTTCTTTAACCTCTTCGCACCCAACACCAATTTTTGTTTTGTAGTACAAAGTGACCGGTGGCCTCGCCCGAGGACAAACATTTTATGCTACTTGGTAGTATAAAATGTTGGGCACTTAGGACTATAAAATAAATGTCCTCTCACGAGGACATTGGGCGCAAAGAGGTTAACATGCATTTCAAACATGATACAATTTATACATCCATCTCGAATAACCTCGATGTTAATAGAAGACCCTGATACGTCCAGCTAGCTAGGTTATTTTGAGGAATAGGTTAGCACTGTCCCCTGTATGTTCCTCATAGCCAGACATTTACATCATATGTATTGAGTAACTGTATAATAGTAATAGAGAATCGTGCTTCTCATAAGTCAACCATTGTTAGTAGGGGAGGAGAAAGTAAAAGACTTTATGAAAACATTTTTTTTCTCAATAGATATAGGTACCTACTACCTACATACGAGTATACTTTAACGTTTAACACCATATTATTAAAACTATTAAAAGGAAGAAAATAGATTATACTGTAAAATTTCAGGTAAACAGATATGTAAGTAGTTAGATTAGTTGTCATGACAACTGATCATAAGTATCTATCATAACATAATTTTAGTTTGATAGGTAATACTTTAGGTAAAAGGGCACATTAGTTTGGACTGAATTTTTGTTTTGTTTTTTTTTTATATATATAAGATATAAGTGGGGATCTCCCACTTGTGTTTTTAAAAAAGTTTATTTTCCAAAAACTGAAAATGACAAAGTCTTTAAAAATACTTAATATCGAAAAATGAAACTTAATTATATTTTTAAATATGCAATTGACATATCAAAATGAATGAAAGATAATTATTAGAACGTTTAAAAGAAAATAATATAATTATTAAATAATAAAATACTTAATTAATAAAATGTGAATTAAATAGATCGCAAATTTAAATTATCGATCAGCGACAATGCTCGATGCAAGTCCTGGATCAATCTGCCTGTCGGATCCTACCAATGGCTATTGTCAGAAGGACAATAGCTGATTTTTTTAATACAGTCAGCATTTATGGTGGCTGTAACTCCTCCACCCTTAGAACTTTGCATCCCCTGGGAGGGAAGGATTGGGATTGATTCCCAGATTTGTTGAAGAGTTACATGCTAGATTGATTTGTGGAAGAACATTTTCTGGTTCACGTTTCTTAAATAGATGTAGTATCTGTAAATATAGATTAGATTTCCTAACTATCAGTATCAGTGATGAAATGGATACAGTGAGGGTAATACACATTAGTATTTTCCAAGGGTTCAATGAACTGTGTAAAGATTGAACATCTCTATTTGTTGGAGTCAGTTGGTTTAGCTTAATGTCATCTAAATTTAAATCATGAATCCTTATTTTGAAGTCAGATAATTTTTCTGAACCAAATTTGACATTAACATTTTCCAGGATTGTAGGTTTTCCTGAGGTCTTGGATGAAAAGTTTAAGATTTCATTCCTAAATATAAGGTTTCCTTTGTTTGATTCAATTAGAAATATGCCTTTTAATTCTTTTATTTCAATTTCATTTTCTAATTCTAGTTTTATGGTTTCACTGAAAGGAAAAACAATAATAAACATATTTATTTGGGGAATATAATCAACATAGTTTTCTTGAATTTCTAGCGTTATGTGTGTACATGACTCAGGCTTTTCATTTTGAAGTATTTGCCTTTCACACTCTTTCAGATTATTATTGACATTTCTCTGAAAGCACTGATAAGGTTTTCCCAATTCACAGATATTGTTCAAAGGTTTAAGGGATTTTTCTGATTTCAGGAAGTAGTGAACTTTCGGTATAACTGTAGTAAATCCTAATTCACTTGAAGATGGGATAGACTTAAGGTAAATTAGGTCATATTGTTGGTCATAATTAATAGGAAAAGATAGGAAGTAAATAATTTTTGAGTTTTCAATTTTGCAGCTTACTTCTAAGATCTTTTGGAGTTCTAAAATACTACTTATTTCTAAAGGTATAGTGTTATGTACATTCTTTAATTTCTCTAATTCAGTTTTAAGTTCAGATGGTCGTAGTATAGTAGGGTGGTAAAGTCTAGCTCTACAAAAGGTAAGGGAAATTTCGATCTCCTGAAGCACGCTTATGAGGTTATTATAGAGGATTATTAATTGGTGAAATGCGTCTTCGGCAATTACTAGTGTGGGTAAGCCTTCGTTTTGAACATAAGTACCTAGTAGGGAAATTTTTTGCGTAAGAGCTCTTCATTGTGTTCAATATTTCTAATTGTAGATTCGAATCTTTTAGTTGCTTCACTATTTACTGAGTACTGCAAGTCGAGTTGTTTCTGCAAGTTGTCCTGATTTTTAAAGAGATTATTTATAATTAGATTGTAATGTTCTCCGTCAGTAGAGTCAAGGTTGCCAGTAACAGTCTTGATAATAGATCCTATCTGTGGAAATAAGGCTCTTTTGTTTCTTTTGGGTGAAAAAGAAAAGTGAATTATATCTAGTTTGTCCTGTGCTAATTTCTGTAAGTGAGTAATCATTTTATAGTAATTTCCTAGCTCTTTTTCTAAAATACCAGTAGATTCTGTTTGTCTTGATGTTCTCTCTCTGATGTAGTCTGACTGGTCGTTGAGATTAGTTAGTTCTTCCATAATTGGTATGAGGTCATAGTAATGTACGACTGTATGAGTGCTTCTTTGTAAGTTTGCTTTGCCAAGGTTGATTGGTAGGATTCCGAGATTTTCGGTTACATTGCGGAGTCTGAATTCTGCACTTGTTGCTGTGCAGATGAGGCACCTGAAACATTTTTGGGTGGACGTTTAATGTTTGACAGATGAATTTTCTCTGTAGTGTTGTGGTGGGTGGGTATAATTTTTGCTGTTTTCAGACTTTTATCAATATTTTCAATGTTTTCTTGTTTGTATTTGTTTTGCGTTTTGCTTTGTATTTGCTTGTTTCTGACCCAAACTTCTTGAGGGATTTCAGGAAGAGTTTCTCTTCCCTGATTTTTATGTGAAGTGACTTTCTCTTTGTTTTGAGAGATTTTTTCTCCTATTTCTTTAAACAAAAATTTTGTTTTCTCTTTATGATGTGCCACGTAGTTTGAGGTTATTAGTTGTTCTGTGTCAATATCCGTTATGTCGGACGGTTCAAAATGCCCTGTGACCACTTCTATAGGTTTGTGTTTTGTGACAGAATGACTTGTGTGGTTATAAGCAATGACCGCGTATTTTACTTTTAAGGACAAGGAATCGTTCTTGAATTCTTCGCGATTGTTGAATAATCGTATATGCTCTATTAATGTCGAGTGAAAACGTTCTATTACTCCATTGGACTCAGGATGCTGGGAGGAGGTGAAATGGATATTAATCTTGTGAAGAGAAAGGAGTTCTTTTATTACTGAGTTTTTAAATTCGCCTCCATTATCTGATATAATTAGGCTAGGAACGCCGTGGTGAGCAAAACTTTCCAAGAGTTTACTCGCGATTTCAGTTGCTTGAGCAGAACGAAGCAAGTAGGCTTGTGCAAATTTAGAAAAGGGGTCAATAAGCGTTAGAAATTTGGATTTTTCAAGAGAAATGGTGTCTATGTGTAGGACATCAAACGGTTTTAATGCAGTGGGTGTGATGTTGTATGTCAGTTTCAAGGGGTTGCGGTCGTACTTGGTCTTTTGGCATATTTCACAGTTATTAATATAGTCTTGTACATGTTTAGCAATGTTGGGCCAGTAGTAGTGTTCTTTAATTTGTCTGGTGGTTTCGTCCATACCCCTATGGTTAGTTTTTCCGTCATGAAACTTTTTTATAATGTCAGTTTTCTTGTTTTCTTCAGTCACGTCAGTTAGCATCTTAGTGCATTTGATAAGATTTATTTGTGAATTTTTAAAGTAAGTCTGTAAAGTTCTCGATAGTTCTTCGTATAAGCTCTCAGTTTTAAAGAATACGTGGTATTTGACTTTTGGTGCAATGTGTGTTTTTAAGAACTCAGTTAGTTGTCCTAAGAGATTTTCAGGTGAAAACTCGTAAATTCGTCTTTCTTTGTCTCTGTGAATGATTTTTAGTGATTTGAGTGGGTTAGGGTGGGCTAAATGTGAAATGGAAAGGATTAATTGATTCTTTCCCAAATTAATTGGACCGTCAAATATAGGTATACCTATGAGAGGGTGTTCCAGGTTGGAGTGGATAGTATTTATATCTTCTTCTTCTGCCTGTTCGGTGATATCTTGAGGTGCAGGGGCGACACTGGTGGTGTGTTCTGAAGATGTAGCGGCCTCGTAGGTGATGGGGACCGGGGGTACAGCGACGTCAACAGTTGGGGGAAGTTCTTGAGTGAGAGGATCTTCTCTTAGTAAGTGAGCATATGCGTCTGCAACGAACGCATCAAGGTCTAATATGTCCTGTTCTAAGTCCGGTTCCGGTAACATAGATAGTAAGTCGTCGTCTAGTACTGGTTGTACGGGTGAGTTGGTTTCGTTCATGTTTAGTTCGAAATTTTGAAGAGATAAAGCTTCTACAGGGTGTAACAAAACTTTCGTTTGTAATTCCGTGTCATTAACAAGTGTACATATTGCCTTACTGTCTTTGACTCTAATTATACCTTCAGGTATATAAGCCGAACCAAATATTTTGTGTGGGATCAAACAATCTCCGTTTTGAATATTCATAACATCTATAGTTACAATCTGTTCCTGTCGTGGTTCGAGTATGATGTGATTTACCTGGGTAACTGTGTCTCTGTGATGGATAGTTATATCGGTCGTTGGTGATCGAAGCAGATTATTTTTCAAGTCAACTACCATACTAAGGGCCATAAGATTGTCCATTCCCAAGAGGCAATCGAAAAAGTCATGAAATTTAAAGAGATGTAGCTTCATTGTGCCCGTCATTTTGAAAATTTTGGGAAACGGAATCGAGATGCTATATTTTTTCTCGCGAACGTCCATGAGCAGTATTAATTTCGAATGGATCATATTTTATTTTGTTTTTGAAAAATTTTTGGGCTGTTTCTGGGTTTATAAAAGATTTTGTACTACCAGTGTCAATAAGCATTTTCAAATTAAGTCCCGGTATGATTAAAAATGGTAAGTAATTGTCGTTGTTTGTCAAATTCATAAGAGTTACTGGTCCGAGGCTACTTCTCGAAAATCCTGGACCTCGTCTGTGTCGTTTGGTTGATTCCCATATTCATTTATGGGGTTTGAGTCTTCGATTGACTCGTAATTTTCTCGGGTCATTTCCAGATTGTTAAATCGGGGATTTGTTGTCATAGCGGACATGGGTGTCGGTCTATAAGAAGGCCCGGGTGTGGATCTGTTCCAAACGTTTGTATTGTTGTTTCCTTGATTCTTGTTCATCCCACTCTGCGGTTTGTTGATATTTTGTTGAGAATTGTTATTACGAAATGGATTGAAAAGTCCACTACCTGAAGTAAAGTTATTGTGATTATTTTTGTTTTGCATGTGAGGGGGTATGTATTTTTCTGTGGTATTTGTAGAATATGGTTTGTTTTTGTTATAGTTCGAATTATAATTGTTGTTGTTTTCATACGGTTTTTTCACCGCGTCAATTTGAAAGTCGTTTGTGAGTATGTTGAGAGCCTCGCCAAGATCTCTCGGATTTTTTGTTCTCATGAGAGCACCTAAGGGCTCCTTTAAGCCTCTGAGGAAAGTCCTCAAACCAAGTTTCGAAACGTAATCTCTTACGTCGTTTTGTGTTGACATTTCATGGGTATCCATGAAACTAGAGTGAAGGTTAATGTATTTTTGAATTTTGCTATGAAATTCAAAGGGTGACTCGTTTTTCGTTTGTGTTAAACCACACATTTCGACTGTAAGCGTATAGCAATCACGCTTATCGCCGTATGTACTCAGGAGAGCTGTTTTTAAGTCCCTCCAATTAGTAATATTGTAAGAACTTAAATTGAGCTTTGCTTCGCCTTTAATTTTAGAGCGAAGCGAAGACATCAAAAAGATGTTTTGAAAATTGTCAGCATTTGCTTCATCATAGAAATGCTTTACCATGGTCTCACATATCGAAATGAATTCCGATAGCAGCTCGACCTCGCCCGAAAATACGGGCACCATTTTTAGGTGTTCAGATTTGAGTTCCGGAGGAGCCATTGTGAGCTTTCTAAAAATACCTAGAAGATCTTCTTCTAACAAGGGATCGTATGAATATTCTGTGTCTGATTCTCTGGTAGATTCAGACAAGGTAGACTCAACGTCTGAGTCCGTTTTGAATAGATAAATTCTATGTAAAAATAATAGATAGTAGGTAATATTATTATGTACCTAGAGTAAGGATTATAGTAAAGAGATAAGAAGGTGAGGATGTGTAGTGTAATTGTAAACAATAGTGAGAAAGATTAAACCCTTGAACAGTAAAAGTGAAAGGAAAAATATTATCTTACAGTGCCAGCAGAATCAACAACATTGAGGTGGGTAGGTACTCGGTAACTGCTCCGTGTGAGGTATGAGAAGCTATTGTTCCAGGTCCTTGCTCTGCTCTGCCCTGCTGACTGAGACTGGTTTCTGCTCTGCTGACTGACTTGGGGTCTGCGGTTCGTGGTTCGATGCGAGAAAATCCGACGATTTTACAGCTACGGGGGTAATCCAATATGTAATCCAAAGGGTAATCCAATAATAAGGCACTGCACTGAGTTCCTCACTATTCCTCGGAAAAGGTTTTTTTTTTATAAGGGTTTTAGCTTTTTGGGGGTGTAGATTTTTTTGTTTTGGGGGTGAAAACACCCAAAATTTGACTGCGCCAGATATAAGTGGGGATCTCCCACTTGTGTTTTTAAAAAAGTTTATTTTCCAAAAACTGAAAATGACAAAGTCTTTAAAAATACTTAATATCGAAAAATGAAACTTAATTATATTTTTAAATATGCAATTGACATATCAAAATGAATGAAAGATAATTATTAGAACGTTTAAAAGAAAATAATATAATTATTAAATAATATAATACTTAATTAATAAAATGTGAATTAAATAGATCGCAAATTTAAATTATCGATCAGCGACAATGCTCGATGCAAGTCCTGGATCAATCTGCCTGTCGGATCCTACCAATGGCTATTGTCAGAAGGACAATAGCTGATTTTTTTAATACAGTCAGCATTTATGGTGGCTGTAACTTATATATATGTATATAATGATACTTGGTTATGTTTATGTCTTACTATTTACGAGATATTAGTATACAATATGGGGTACTCGTTAAACTCGCATGTGGGTCTGTAGGAATTATAATTATATAAGTAGATGCCTCAACCTTTAGAAGTTTAAAACAATTATAATGAAACCATGTTATTAATGATGAAACTTAACGGGTTGTATGCAGCTTTGCCCTTTTCATTTCTTCTTGTGCTTATAAGTTTAGGAGCTGGAAAAGTTGTTCTTACCTATAAACTAGTAGATACTAACAAGGGGACTGCATTCATTTTCCTCTGCGGTGCATGTGTCTATTCGTAAAAACATGAAATATCAGGAAATGATTAACTTCAGTTTATATTTTTGAAACATAAATATAAACTCTCTCTTTTTCTGCCCCCAATATAAAACAAAAAATCCATTACACTAATAAGAACATTATCAAAAGTTCAAAAAGACATGGCTTTATCATCAGTTGACAGCTGCACGTTGGAAAAATTCTTAGATGATAGTAGGTACATACATAGGTATGTAGGTACACATGTAACTACATACTTACATAGGTATGTAGGTACATACATATATATGTAACTAGCCGCAGTGTGGTGAGGCCTGCGGCGCGGCGCGTTCACCGAGGCATGGCCGTGTTGGTGAAAGAAAAATATTTGATGGTAATTATGTTGTGGCAATATTTTAAAAAGCTCATTTAAAAGCTCAACTTTTGGAAAATGTACTTTTTGGATAATGCATGACCGCACTTAGCCAGTCATTGGTAACCATGCAAAGTTTCAGCTCAATCCGACTTGCAGTTCTCGAGTTATAGCGTTTTAAACATAGGTACATCACACACACAAGCGAATCATTTTATAATATTCTGTACTATGTAAAGTCAATCAGTGCAGGTTAAGCACTCGCTTGCCATGCGGAAGGTCCCGGGTTCGATCCCCCGTGCCGACAAAAAATTGTATTCTTAATTTGGTTACAATTGTTTGTAAGGGATACCTTCTCGTGTTGACCCAGCACCTAAATGGGAAGTATTGTGTCACTTCTCGCCCATCAGAGGTGAGGCATACTACGGGATAGGCAGGCTACAACACAAACCACAAGCGTCTACTGTAACTCCTGTTTCATGGCTACGAAATAAAAAAGGCTGTGAAACACTCATCTTTAAAAAAAAATGTATATTATTTAATCCCGTAACGAAGCATAGGGTAGCGTCTAGTTTTGTTAGGTATAGGTTTATTATTCGCCCTGTGCTTTCTAGCTAGCTGACCAGTGGTCAATTAATGCACAATAATAATTCTGTATTCCTCCGACAGCCACCACATGCAATGTTCCGTGCAAAGGCCTAATCTCCAAACCACATCTTTTGCTCTGCATTTTCAAAGTTTAACCTTGTTTTCAAATAGAAGTTCTCAACTTTTTAGGGATTCCATATAATTATGCACCTATGTATGTATACATAGCTGTAGCAGTGTAATGAAATATGCATTGAAACATTCAATCCATAAGCAGTCGAGACTGGATATGAGAGAACGCAAGGGACCGGAATTTTTCTCTTTTATACATATATGTATAGGTTTCTCTTTAAGAGTTCATTTTATAGAGTTCAGCCTCTAATCGTAGAGACTAAAGTGTGTAGAGGAAGGATTAGTTGTGGCTCTGAGGCACGCTGGAACGCTTTTATACATAGGTTTCTCTTTAAGAGTTCCGCCTCTAATCGTAGAGACTGAACTGTGTAGAGGAAGGATTAGTTGTGGCTCTGAGGCACGCTGGAACGCTTTTATACATAGGTTTC
Organism: Bactericera cockerelli; assembly: GCA_024516035.1. NCBI lineage: Eukaryota > Metazoa > Arthropoda > Insecta > Hemiptera > Triozidae > Bactericera > Bactericera cockerelli. The sequence continues at coordinate 23,489,975 of CM044958.1, forward strand.
TCTTTAAGAGTTCCGCCTCTAATCGTAGAGACTGAACTGTGTAGAGGAAGGATTAGTTGTGGCTCTGAGGCACGCTGGAACGCTTTTATACATAGGTTTCTCTTTAAGAGTTCAGCCTCTAATCGTAGAGACTGAAGTGTGTAGAGGAATGATTAGTTGTGGCTCTGAGGCACGCTGGAACGTGGTTTGTCCGGCAGGTCGGGAAGTGCGCGTTAGCTCCTACGAGCCGGTTCTGTGTGAGGTGTAGGCTTTGCCCACATGGTGACCTGGGTTTGATTCCCAGCGGGGGAGCATTTTTTCTGCTCTGTACTTGGATGTTCGGGGTCCACTCATACCTCGTGAGGAAAAATGAGTAGCTGGTTTATTGTGAAGCAGCGACCAGTGGCAGAATCTTAGGCAAAAAAATAATACAAGATATTGTAAATTAAAGCGGTAAAGTCCTATGATTCTGCGCTACCCATTAAAATTGTGACATAATAACACAAAGAAAATCATTATTACATATTATTATTATTATTATGTTGTAACAATTTATGTTTGGATTTTGAGAAGGGCCTGCTTCCATAGCAATGCCGTTGGCATTAGCACCGCCCTTGATCAAGTTTTGTTTTGTTAATTTTAATTTCTCTGTATGTATAATTGTATATATTCTATGTCATTTGTAAATAAAACTTGATCCAACATGTTTAATAGTAATAGCAGCATGTGCCGGAATATAATGAAGAGAATGCCGAAGGCATTATCACCACCCTTGATCAGGCTTTGTTTTTATTTATTTCTAACTTGTTACCATGTTCATTGTATATAAAAGATGTAAACAAAGCTTGATCCAAATGTTTATAAAATGTCATCGCATCCTCCCCAGGTCTCGCACTTCGTCCCGCCTGATGGAGAGATACGAAAAGATTGGCAAGCTCGGTGAAGGCAGCTACGGGGTCGTGTTCAAGTGTAGGAACCGTGAGACCGGACACGTTGTGGCCATCAAGAAGTTCCTGGAATCAGAAGAAGATCCCTTGATACGGAAGATAGCGTTGAGAGAAATAAGACTGCTCAAGGTAAATTTTATTTAGATACGTGTCCAGTCCAGAGTTTTCCAGAGGTCCAAGATCGCGATATTAAGGGCGGAAATAATAGACGTTTTTGTAATACCTCTGTGGCGCTAAGTCACGGATTGCGTACTGTATAAGATAGGGAAAACCGACACTTACCAACGACTTAAGTTATTGTTGTTGTCTATTAATTCCGCCCTAAAGGGACTCTTTAGTCTCATTCTTGCAGGATAAACAGAGTATTATTAAATTATGAAACGCTTTATTAGAAGAAGATAATTATATACAAACAAATAATGGTAAAAATAAAAATACAAAATTTAAAAAAATTAATATGAACAGGAAAAAAAAACAAAATATATACTTATGGGCTAACTAAAGAGCGGGGTTATTACCTATGGCAATCTCTTCCACCCAACCCTTTTGTATTGGGTTGGGTGGAGGAGTATTGTATTTCATCATTGTGGTGGAAGAGTTCACAGTATAGTATACTTTTTGGTGGAAGGTAACCACCAGGCGAGGTTAATGCTCAAAGCATTTTCTAACCACCGAACCCCCCAGTGGAAATTATTATGTTGTCATTTACTCAAATTTTTCACAACATCTTCTGATATTTTAAAAAGCAAATTGTCCGTTCTGTCCACCTTGAACCAGTGATTTTTTTTTATTTTTTTACATTCTTTATATTTTTTACTCTACTAAGATACTGGATTTTTTTAATTTTTTCATCACCTACTTTAGCATTAAGTTTTAGTTTTACGCTTTTTTAGTTTTACGTTTCAGATATAGGTTAGGGAAACTTGTAAAATGGGTATCTCCCGTCAACTTATAAATAATAATAATAATAAATAAATGAGGAAAAATTCATGCATTGGGTGGTATTCGAATCAACGGATTCCTACACTAGGTACCTCGATTAGCAGACTAGCCTCTTAACCACTTATCAACCAATACACAGTAAATTATTCTTGTGTGTTGTAATTTTGAGAGGTGGTTTGATGTTAGAGTGTTGTCTAAACGTTATTCTTTGTCCTATTCTGTTAATGTTAGTTTCTGGTCGGTTTCGTCAGCCAGCGGACGAATAACCGGAATTAAAAAAAAAAAAAAAACAAATCGAGTTATATCTTGTCTAAAAACTCTCGCAATGAGGAGTTCTTATCAACAAATCTTATCCTTCTGGAACTTACGCTTAACGAGTTATAGGTCAAAACATATAACCAGGACGGCCATCCCTGTATTTCGAGAACAGTATGTCGTAGCTCACTGAAATTTCGTTGCAATGAACTAATCTTAATGAGGCATTTAAAACAATATGCCACACAACAGACCATTCTATTTAATTTTTAAAGTTGGTCCATACCTAGTCCGACTGGAGCCATGTAGGATTTTTTTGCTAAAACTTAATCCCCTAAGAAATAGAGAAATACGAGATTTCGCGTTTTTTCATATTTTAAGTTGTTTCAGAGAAGCCCGGGCCTGGGTGAGACTTTATGGAAGTCCTGTATACTTCCATAAAGTCCTGTATACTTGGTGTATACAGTAGAACCTGGATGTAAGAGAACTGTAGGGACTGGAAAATTCTTCTCTTATGTCCAGGTATCTCCTGTAAAGAGGTTATTTTGCCTTTGCATCAGACGTAAATTATATCCAGGATCGACTATTTCTGTTGTTGATAGAATAGCAATATAGCATAAGGTAAGAGAGGCGGAGTTCATTCGCTGGAAACTCACAAGCCCATATTAAACTCATAAGTGCCAGCGTCGATGGCATGTTGAATACACCGGTTCCCTTCAGAACACCGAAGTTAAGCGACATCCAGCGAGGTTAAGACTTGGATGGGTGACCATTCAAATTCTAATTCTCGTGACGCTGGCTTTTCCCGGCCCCACTCAGGCTGGGTGAGGTCAATGTGAGTAGCAGGTTTGTGAGTTTCCTGCGAATGGAGGGTGAAACCCCCGTCGTGATATGACCATGGCAGTTGAATGCGACGTTAAACCCCACTTAAAAAAAAAACTCATAAGTCGTGGGTTTGAACGTGGATAACCAGCATCATGAGGATTTGAATTTAGGTGGTTCCCTGCCAAGTTCTATACTCGTTGGACGTTGCTTATTATCATCAGTGATCTTACAAGAACTAGTGAATTCAGCGAGCCATTGACACTTGTTAAAACCCTGCATGTAGCGTGCAAGATGATAACTAATTGATATTTTTTAAAAAATAATAATGTTGTCAGAGTCCAAAGTTGGAACGCAAGCAGTAGGTAAAGGCACTAAAGGCAACAGACAGATATCCTCTTCATAATTCATAGCAACATCCGCAAGTCAAACTAGGTGTATTGATCGTCGCCTAGCCTTGACTAGAATATTTATTAGGGTCAAGTCGTTATCCTGCGTTATTGTGTTCCAAGGTCAAAATTCATTTAAAGGGTTTTGCCCTTCGTATGCTTCATTCATAAGAGATGGACGTCAATGGCACGTTGAACACACCAGGGTCAGCTACGTCCCTCGAGGTGAAGACTTGGCGGGTGACCTCCAGGTTCGAAACTTCGTGATATTGGTTATTCTGGCGCAATCCAGGCTGGGTGAGGCTAACTCTGGGTAGCAAGTTTTTATCTTGTGCATGTAGGTAAGACCATCGTTAAAAAGACAACGAATATGTTTGTTTACTATCTCATTATAAGTAGAACTCATTTTCTGTCTGTGTGTAATAAGTTGGCGCCTAAAAGGTACGTTCTAGAGATCTGAAATTTTGCACACAGGTCCGTCTTGGGTTACAAGTCACTAATGTTAAGCAACGCTGAGTCAGGATAGAAAAAGGATGCGTGACTTAAAAAAAATCTGGTGTGGTACCACACGACTTTCCTTATACCCCGAAAACAAACCAAATTCCGCCACTGGTGACTCACGGTAACATTTAGATAAATTCATAATCAGCACCTCAAAATCATAGGATTTGATACCTATGTCACAACCCCCATCTAGGGTTAATAATAAAAAAGTTAGTCCAAGCCAGGTTCCAAAAAGTTCAAGATATCAAAAAAATGATCTGAGTTTTTCTTGTCTTAAATTTTTTTTTAAGACAAGAAAAACTTGTTCTAATAAAAATTTCATAACTCTTATTCTTTAGCCAGAACCGTCAAACGCCACCAAATGGCGGTCACAGCAACTTTGTTGTTATTCTCTCTGATGTTTGTGTGTTGGTGTGTGGATGTATTTGTGTGTATGAGTGTGTCTGTTTGTGTGGTGACTTGGCAAAGCGGGTGTAGCCCACTAGTAGATACAAAAGAAGCAAAGACACACTGAGTGGAAATCGAAATAGTGATCGAAATTTGATGAATCAGAGTTGTACCTGAAGTGTTTTGAAATCCTGGAGCAATAAGTTGTTAACTACCAATATAATTAGATTGGAAGCAACGCAAAAAAAGCTGTTGCCTGTCATCTGTTTTATCATAGTGAAGTAATTTTAATGTTATTTTGTATTATGACATTTGGGGACACCTCCAGAGCCCCCGATTATTTCAGTTTGCTTTACTAAGGGTTTCTTTTTCACAGCTGAATCAATATATCTGAGGACATTATTTTATTTATTTTAGATGAATATTCTTTACTATTTTATTTAGTTATCTTGTTTATTCCACGAACCACTTGATTCCCAAGTTCAGAACCGTAGGTCCGATTGTTCTGAAAGTATTTTCATCGAATTTCTCGCTGAAAATTACAAAAAGGAATATCCTTCCACCCATAGTGTTTTACTAACTTAAACTCTTTGTTTCAAATGCACTTTTTAAAGTAGGTCAATGCACAAACTTTTGACGGCGTTAGTGATGCTCAAAATTAATTTTATTTTTATATAGAATCCAATTTAAAATATTTTTGTTTCAAGTTTTTCTTCAAATTCTTTTGGAAATTAATTTCAAATTAACAAAGACTGTCCTCACTTATGTAGGTACAAGACTTATCAAGTTTTTGTATTAGATACAGCAAGAACATTTCAAACAATCGAATCTTTTCAGTTTTTGAGCTTGACTTTTTCTTTTTCCTGTTTTAATCTAACTTGATCACGCAATAGCTCCTCTCCCATAATTCTAACTTACCTACCCTTTTCCTCACTACCTACTTTCCAATTCTTTTCTTTAAAAAGAAAACATAAAAAAATGACGAGGGTGTACAAAAATTTATGCATGGGATTGTATGAACCTAGGTACATATTTAGTTACAAGCTGGTATAGAAAAGTATTGCAACACGTCCATAATTTCTAATAAGAGCCTCATCTGCTTTTAGAAAGGAAGATCATAGGTGGGAGGGAAGTAATTGAAATAGCACAAGCAATAGGATTCTGAGGTCAAGATAATTTTAGACAAAATAATTAATTAATCAGTTGGTTGAAGAACACGAAGGTTGAATTATTAATCTTATATTTTCGACCAAAGCATGCACAATATAGTAGATCAACCCTTAAATGAAAACTAAAACTGAGAAGTCCCAAAACTTTTTCCTCAGTGTATAGTCTCTAGTATACCTGCTATTATAGCTGAGGTTTTCCGACAGAGACCGCAAACTTCTTGAATAATTCATTTTTTTCTATTCCACTTCAAGACAAGCGTTGAACAATTTAATTTCATAATGTGCTTTCTTCGTTAGAAAGGAGAAGGGGTGTCTCTCTTAGTTGTAAATATGAGCACGAAGTTTTCGAAAGAAAAAAAAATCTTCAAAAAACATCGTCGTCACACTCGGCATTGTAAAGTTGTGGCAGTATTTATAGTATTTATAAAGTTGTATCTGCATATCAGTACAGGGTCCACCATTGATCATGACCATTTTGAAATGCCTATATATTTTCACAACTGAAGTATCAAAATAAATTTTTCTTTGGTGGAATGCTAGAAAACAATATACCATTTATTGTAATGCTCACCAATTCACGTTTTAAAGATCACATAGGACTTCGATTGTTATAGACCTCTCTTTAAATAAATGTTCATTAAAAAAAAGAGATCACATCAATTACCATGACGATGTTCGGTTTCCCTGAATTGAGACATTCTCTCGAGCCCTGAATTCAGACATTCTCTGTGCATCGCGTTAAATGTCTTTGGGGATAGCATTGATTTCTTGTATTCTTGATTTGGGGGGAAAAAAACAAAACTCTACAATAACTGAAAGAAGTTATTCGACCTAAAGATCATTGCAATGTTATATTTGAATACAAGATGGTAAAGGCGATGCGTCACTTGAGAGAACGTCTGAGCTCTGAATTCATGAACTTTGCATTGAGTCCAACATCTCCGTCATGTGATCTTCAAAAGGTGAATGGTGAGTATTGCAATAAATTGCATTCTTTTTTCTAGCAAACCATCAAAAAAAAAAAAGTTATGAAGCTTCAGTTTCGAAAATATAGGCATTTCAGAATGGTTCATAATCAATTGCGGACCTTTATAAGTTATCTGAGTGTTGAAGGTATTTAGGTAGAAAGTTGTATCTCCCTAAGTTGTTTATACGTATAGGTACTACAGAGAAAGTTTGAGCGCGTAATTCAGGATTTGTTGCACAAAATTTGGTTTAAAAAGATCTGTCAAATTCTAAGATAGTGTGCTCGTGATAATCATCATCTAAAGGCAACGCCTTGTCGAGATAGCCATGTCCCTCTATGTACTGCCAACAACTTCAATTCCAGGTCTGAGTTGACGTTCATGAGTGTTTTGACGTCTTGGAAGTAAGATGTTCTCGGACGTCCTCTGCGTCGTTTTCCATTTATTTTTCCTTCAAGTGCTCGTGATATGGACCTCAAATAGTGATCATTATTTTCAGTCCCTGAAGCATCCCAACTTGGTGAACCTACTTGAAGTATTCCGTCGCAAGAAGAAGCTTCACCTGGTGTTCGAGTTTTGCGACCACACGGTACTGAATGAGCTGGAGAGCCACCCACATGGTCTGCCCTGGGATCTGGTCAAGCAGATCACCTGGCAAACGCTAAGGGGCGTGTCCTACTGCCATCGCCACGCCTGCATACACAGGGATATCAAGCCGGAGAATATTCTGCTGACAGCGAACGGAGTGGTCAAGCTCTGCGATTTCGGATTCGCGAGACTTATCAGTGAGTTTGTTCAATTTGCTTAACACATAGACGACCGGCATGATTTTAGTGAGTTCTCCCGTGGGATCGGCGATGTTAAGGCTATTCACAGGCGTAGTGCATGCGTGTACCACCGGTGGTACACCCAGTCGTCTAAGTGTTAAGAAATATTCTGACTTTACTCTTTTCCATTTCGGTGATTACGGCGTACTACATAGAAAATTCAGAGCTTAAACTAGCAAAATAACTATTTTTTCAAAACTGTTTGCCTCACATTGGAGCTTATCTGTCGTTTTGAGACATTAACTCCAATTGATAATGAGACATAATATAATGGTATTTTTATCTTTTTCATATTAGGAACCTTGGCAGTATATAAAATCTTCCGGTAGGTAAGTATGTATAAAGTGGAATTGTGCATACAAGGAGGGTGTCTCATTATAAACAAGACATTCAAATATCTCGAGAACTACTGATGATAGAAAAAATCTGTTCAAGGATAATTTTCATAGCTCATAATGGTGAGTGACCTTTACAAGTTTCTTGAATGACCCCTTCAAGGTCATCTTTGTAATTTTAAATGGCACCCCCCTTTCAAATTACACAAAATTATAGGTTCAAACAAAGTACGCCTTTCAGTGCATACTCGATATAATCGATTCTACAGGGTGGACCAAAAAAACGTTTACACCCGTTAATGGTAGATTACTGACGACATTTCTAGGACGGATCTGCAATCCGTTTTTTCGGATTCGCCTTTATAACTGCACAAAGTGATTTTTTTCAACTTTCTGAAAAAGTCCGACTTTGGCTTATTCTTCAGGTCAGAACTTTTTTCCTGTTTAAGATGAGTTGATTCTGAACATTTCTGCAGAAAGCCAACAAAATTTCGATGTTTCTAGCTACACTACTTTGTTTTTTACGGTTTGGTTTGGCATCTTTTTTGACACCTGAATAGAAAAAAAATTCTCATATAAATTTTTTACACTATGAAACACTCAAGATTTGTCCGAGCAAATTTTGGCACAGACATGGGCAAGTTTGATAAAAGTTGGCGGCTAACCCAAGAATGCTAATAAATAATTTTACGATTTTTTATCACGTGATCTTCTGGGTAAACAAACCAGGTAAGTCTCAAAAAATGATGTTCAAAATCTTAAAAGTGTTGACCGTGCAGGGTCGTCTTGTACTCAAAGAGTAATTAGCTATTTATGTTTGATAATTATTTTCCTTGGAATTAATTAAAGGCCAGTCAAATGAATGATTGTTTGTTTCTCGATGATAGTTTTCAAGCATATTTTTCTGCATTCTATGAAATATTATCTTTAAACTTCTTGAGTTTTTTTTAGTACAAGTTACATTATTATAATTCGGATGCTGAAATGGCAGATACGCATTTAGCATATGGAGTTCCCAACAGGAACATTTGGGATCACGTGAAAAACATAGTTTACGAAATCTGGTAGCAAGAATCCTGTTGGCATTCGATGACCTGACAGAAAAACCTGGAATCTTCCGCAACATTCGACGGAACATGATGAAGAGGTTCAACCTTTGCATCCAGGAAGGTGGACGCCACTTCCAACAGTTCCTCTGAGGGAGAGAGAGAGAGAGAAAGAGAGAGAAAGAGAGGGGAGAGAGAGAGAGAGAAGAGAGAGAGAGAGAGAGAGAGAGAGAGAAAGGCAAGAAGGTTGTCCCTCTACCTTCTGAGTTAGAACTAAGGTACTAAAGTCACCATTGGTTTCAAAAATTTGTGTGAGGAGAATCCATAGTGTGTACTATGGCTAAATAAAAAATGGCAACAGTCTTTTATTTTGTAGTCATGAATTTTTTGCTGGCTCTGGCGTTTGGACCGGGTGGACTAGCTTACCACTGAGCTAATCGTGCGCGTCTAATCGTTTCTCATTGAACATACTAACACAAAATGTTTTTTTTTTTAAATACCTTTTTGTTTAAATCAAAATAGTATAAAACATAATAAAGACTGCAAAAGTTTATTAATTTTACAAAATATTATCTTGTTTTTTTCAAGACTTGTATTAAGAGTTGGCAATCGGTAAATATTTGTTAATTAATTAGTATTGTTTATGATAGAAGAACCTACCTACATATTTACCTGGATTTATTTCATAAACTCTATTTTCGTTTGGAAAATTCGCTAGTTTTTTTTTCTCTCGTAGGGAAGTATAAGAAAAACCATCCTTACATTATCAAGGCAGTCTCTCAGGGGCTTACATGAATAATAATTTTGTGTATTGTGATACCAATAGTATCTGATATAATTCAATTTACAGATGGTATTACCCCCAAAAAACCATAAGTTGTTGGTGTTACAACAGGTCAGATACAGGTATGAATAAAATATTCCATCAGCTTTTTTGATAATTAAAATAATATTGACCGTCGAAAATTGAACCTCGGTCATGCGTCTTACACTCATAGCACTACCACATCTAGCTAACACCACTGACAATCTGAGAAGCACGAAATTTATCATTTGAATTTTCCTAAACTGGCTGATGAAGGCATGTGAGACCGCGGTATTCAAAAAAAGCAATGTAAACAATTTTTGTAAACAATACAAGACGCCCTTACACAGTCTACAGCTAGAAAACTCTTAGGATTTTTGAAGAGTTTTTGGCAAACATCTAATAATTTTTCCCAGAAGATCACGTGATAAAAAATCGTAAAATTATTTTTTAGCATCCTCGGGGCGGCCGCCAACTTTTATCAAACTTGCCCATGTCTGTGCCAAAATTTGTTCGGACAAATGTCGAGTGTTTTATTTAGTAAAAAAGTTTTTTTGGGTGTTTTTTTTCTGTTCAGGTGTAAAAAAATATGACAAACCAAATCGTAAAAAACAAAGTAGTGTAGCTAGAAGCATTGAAATTTTGTTGGCTTTCTGCAAAATTGTTCAGAATTAACTCATCTTAAACAGGAAAAAAGTACCGACCTGAAGAATAAGCCAAAGTCGGACTTTTTCGGAAAGTTGGAAAAAATCACTTTCTGCAGTTACAAAGGCGAATCCGAAAAAACGGATTGCAGATCCGGCCTGGAAATGTCGTCAGTAATCTACCATTAACGGGTGTAAACGTTTTTTTGGTCCACCCTGTATATCACTTTCCTATGAGGAGATATGAATTCCTCCAACAGTCTAAGAATTCAGAAAAATGGATTTTCAAGGGGTTTCGAATGAGACAACATATATCAATTCAGTTCTCTACCTTAATTCGTTCAAAGTCATGCCTTGGGGTAAATGGCACACGAAATCGTTAATGTCCGGTGTTGTTGTTGTAGCCACCATGGCTTCAGCTGGAGGGGGGGAATAATGGTCTCTAGCCAACTTGATTTCAAAATTAGCTTGTCCTGAACCGCATATTTCTATGTGCGATCAACCATCGTGAGAACTTGTACTTTTCTTTTGAGCCATTAAACCTTTAGGAAACTGCAAGCTAGCCTGGGTTGCTAGTGTCCGGTGTCGATATTATTGGTATCCAACTTGAATTTTGATCGGCTATCGGTCACAAACCCGGAATCTTTAGCATGGCAAGCAAGCGCAGCATTTTTTGTTGACATATCGAGTTGCACAAAACGGAACGAACTCATGACATCTACTTGTTTTACATACCTATAATATGTATATTTATAAAATGAAAACTGACAGATATTGAATTTTTTCCACTACGTCAGAACTTAAAATAGAAAAATATACAAAAAGCGGCAGCTTAATTCAATGAGTTGGATTTTATGTTCGCGTTTCGTGCATATATTGGGACTAGCTGTTTGCCGGTACTCCGCAAAGGCACGTTCATTAACAAATACTAACACAATTAGTATACTCAAACACAGAACTGAAAAATTTAGTGACAGAAATGAACTAGAGAGACTAAAGTGAGAGACACAATCAATAAAATTTATAATTTGTATGGATATCTGTAACAGAGATACATCGGTGGTTGTATCTCAGTGGTACAGTGGTAAAGGTAGCTCAGTGGTAAAGGCGGCACTCTGTGAAGCCAGAGATTCCAGAGGTCGTGGGTTCGAAACCCAGCCGGAACATGACAAGTTATCCTCCCATTTCGGATTTTTACCACATTATAATATGTCTTGGGCTTACTGCTGGAATAATGGGACTTTAATAGTCCTTATCGAGCAGTACAAATAAGGCGATATTATTATTATCGTCCTACCTCATTGCAGAAATACTTTTACGTCATTTTCTGTATGATTCATGAGTAAAATCACTAGAAAACTTTTATTATTTCAGACCCAGGAGAGAACTACACGGACTATGTGGCCACGAGATGGTATCGCGCCCCCGAGCTGCTGGTGGGAGACACCCTGTATGGGCCTGCGGTGGATGTGTGGGCAATAGGTGGGTCTCCCGAGTGAGGATTCTTTAAAAAATGTCTTTTTTTTAAGCTTTATTAGGTAGAACAAAAAATATATACAGTAGAACACAATAAAATATAAAGAAAAACAAAAAGATTAAACAAATATACAAGAAGGAAAAAAAGAGAGAAATGTCCTACCTAAAGGGCGGGGTTATTGCCTGTGGCAATCTCTTCCACCCAACGATGTCTTCATGACCTCCTGTCATTGACACCGAAGGAGCTAAGAACATTGATTCTGGGTGTCCGACGGTTTTTCATTACCATATCAGTTCTTCCAGCACTATGACGTAGCACCTGACAGATAAGTAAATATATGTATAATAAGTACAATGGATAAAATACACATGCACTAACAAACTATGTAATCTTTCCACAAACATAAACAGTAAACGCAGTCGTATGTACTTAGGTACATCCTACAATATACAGTACATCCTAAAATTATCCATATAGGTATATTATCATGCCGTTCTCAGCGAAACGACCGTATTGGTAAGTTCTTTTTCTGTGATATTTCTGAGGTCCCTTGTAATGAGCTGGTATATTATCTATGTACATGGTAATTTTTACTTTCCTCATTCTATAGGTAATAAAGTAATAAGGAAAGTATACTGACAAAAAATACCAAAAAATAGTGCCCATTAAGGACACAATACATCCTCGTGATTGTTTCACATTGTATACACGTGGCAACTTGAAATTTGGTATGAAAGTTTTATTCATCAACTACACGAACCACGAAATTTTTGGTTTAAATCAGCCACATGCTGCGGTCGCAGATCCGCAAAAATCGGCCGCAAGGGCCGCTCCTGTGGATTAGTTAAAAGTAAAAAAAAATTAAAGAACATTACTAATTTGACATTGATTTTCAGCTACCTGTTACCGTTGAGTCTACAGTGTCGGAATTAGACTTATTTTCGAGTGATAAGGAAAGTCGTGTGGTGTCATTTCAGTTTATTTGGTTGACTTTTCTTTACAGGCTGTGTATTTGCAGAACTTATCAAGGGCGAGGCACTATGGCCAGGCAAATCTGACGTAGACCAACTTTACCTGATAAGTAGGACACTAGGTAAGATCGTCAGTGAATATATTAATGTACAAATACTTTCAAGGTATGATACAGAATTTAAATAATTTTCATTTTCCAAAGTTGCCTAGGGATTCTTTTCGAATCTAATTAAGGATAGTGTGTTGTGAGAATTTATTATTATCTGACCTGGTTGCAGGGTTTTCAGTGAAACCCTTGCAATTAACACTGCGACCTAATTAGATCTATTGTGTTGTGACAAGCTTTAAGTAAATTAAATTTTTGGGACCGAATAATAAAACAGCATTCAATTTAAGATAAAGCGACTGCGCCTGTTAAAAATCGGGCTATTGTAGTGCGCTGTGATTCGTTGAAAGTTGCACGTGAGGGAGTGTGCAGACTTTTAACATGTGTATTTCATGTAGCGTGCTGCGGAGCTGGTTTTTGGTTTTCAACAGCACCCCGAATTCCAGAAAAAAATAATGTAATACTTTGGAAATTTTAAGGGGGATTTCGTACTTGTTTGGATCTATTTTCTAACTATTTTTAATAATAATAATAATAATACTATTTTACTAACCCATAACACTATTTAAAAAAGACTGAAATCTTTAGACGAGTAAATTATGTTGGTACATAAGATAATTTGGACTTTAGATTGGGATGGGTAAAGAAGTCATTACCCAAAGACTTTTAATTTAGAATGATTAGCTTAGGAAAAGAACCTTTGTAAAAATCCAATATTATAATAATAATATGCCCCAATGTCACCCAATTTGGGCAAGGGCGTTTATTTGTAGTAAACTACAAAATGTATTATACAAATTACACAACAAAAAAACAAAAAATTACTTATCAATACATTATAAACCTACAGAACATACAGAACATGAAACCTACAGAATTATTCAAATCAAATTAATTTCAATGTTTTCCTTCTTTTTTTTTTAACTTTAAATTAGTATAGATATCTTAGTTTTGTAGTAATTTCTTATATGAATTTTCTAGAAATCTATTTTCTCAACTAACATTAACACATGAAGATAGTAGTTCCTTTTTGTTTTTGTTTTGTTTTTTTTTTTTTTTGAACTTTACAAGAGAGAGGAAGCTATTAAATTATTTGCACATTTCTTGGACAATTCTTTTCCACAGCTGCCGATCTCTTGCTAGGGACTGCCATTCTGGACCAACATTCTTTTTCATCTCATCATACCATCTGATTCTTTGTCTGCCTTTTGACCTCTTGTTTGATATTGGGATCCATTCCGTTAACTTTTTGGCCCATCTCTCATTGTTCATTCTTGTCACGTGTCCAGCCCAGCTCCATTTCATCTTTGTTGCTTCTTTGCTTAATTCTCTCATTTGCATTATCTCATTTATTTTCTTATTACTGATTTTGTCATACTTTTTTATCCCTAATATACTTCTAAACATTTGGTATTGTGTCACTTTAGTGCCTTCTAAACATTTGGTATTGTGTCACTTTTTTCGTTAGTGCCCAGGTTTGACATCCATAGAGAATCGCAGGATATATACACATTTGTAATGCCTTGGTTTTTGTTTTCTCGTTGAATTTCATGCTCTTAAATATTTTTTTCATTGACCAATATTTCTTCCAACCAATCTTGATTCTCCTTTCAACTTCCTTTTCCATGACATTTTCACATGAGATTGTTTGTCCTAAATATATACAGTCCTTTGTTTTCTTGATTATTTCTCCATCTATTTGTATTTCTGTTTCTTCTGATCTTGTTAGAAATGATGTTTTATTCATATTTATTAATAGTCCATGTTTATTACTTTCATGTTTTAGTTCTTTGATCATTTCTTTTAATTCATTGGTATTTTTCCCTTATAATATGACATCATCGGCAAATCTCAAGTGTGAAATGTTTTCGCCATTGATAATAATCCCATATAACTTTTTTGATCTTGTGGACAGCAAAATCAACAACGAAAACCAACAAAACAAAATAGAAGCACTTGAAGAAAAAATCGAAGAACTATATTCAGAACAAAACAGTATGAGGGAAAAAATACACAATGATGAAGAAAGAATCAAAAGTATTATAGAAGACAGTACTTGTGAAATAAATGATTATAAAGATCAAATTCAACAGAAAGATAAAGACTTACAAGACCTTCATATCACAACTGCTTGTAGTCTAAACAATCAACTTACAACAATAAAATCACAAGAAGAAGAACTAAAAAAAGTAGAGACCAAAATTTCAACCTTAGAGAAAGAAAATCAAAGTCTAATTGATAAAGTCAAAAAACTTGAAGAAGATAACAAAGGGCTACTCATCGCAACCAAAGGACTAAGAAAAATTATTGATGATCAAAAAAATAATCCAGAACAGCAGGATACAGACACAGACTCACAAGAAAGCATATCAAATAACTCTATGACAACTGAATCATCCCTAGACCAAAGCCAACCTACATACAACCTAAATAACAAATACAATAATGACCTAAGTTTCACAGAAGAACTAAACACACCTCCAAACACTCATGTCACAAACGAAGAAAACAACACCTCAACAAAAAACAACAAGAAATTAATAAACAAAAATCAAGATAAAACAGAAAACATCACTTCCCAAAGAGCTGGTCATAAAACAATTTACCCACTTGAACCCGAAATCCAAATTATCAACCCTTATAATACAAACATATCTCCAAACAATTCAATAACATACATGATACCCCATAATAATGAAGAAGATCTAAAATATGCGACACAAATTAAACTCACAGAACTAGAAGAAGAAATTAAACGGAATAGTAAGAGAATTGATGATATTGAAAACACCACCAAAACAAATAATACACTGAAAAGCCATCCAACCCCAAACAACATGAAAAGAAAATGTGTTATATTAGGAGACAGTCACTCCAAATTTCTGAAATCGGCTTTCACAAAGCATGAAGATTTCATTTATAACACAGACTTACAGATTGTAACAAGACCAGGTATTGGCTTCCAAGATGCATGCAATTTAATACCTAAAGCTCTAGATAAAGATGCCTTCCTCATTATATGTGCAGGAACAAATGACATGTACAAAACAGAATTTCAAAAACTAAGCGAAGACATAAACAAACTAGGTGCTATAAACCAACAAGTGATAATAATATCAATACCCCCACAGCGTCATCCACAAACAAACCATGATATTATAAACCTCAACACAAGAATAAAACATCACTCCAGATTATACAAAAATATAAGGATTCTCAACACCCATGCCTTTATCAAACCATACCACTTATCCTGGGATGGAATACATATGAGTAAAAGAGCCATTGAATGGATAGCAACCAAATTAATCACTATGTTAAATGATACAAACAAAACGAAAAACTCGATGTACACCCATACAAATCCTCACAAAATACAATTCAAAACTCCAAACAAAATCCCTCCCAGAAATAAACCTGAAACTACTAATCAGAAAGCGGAGTACTATTCTCTGTCATACCAAAGAGATAATACTAAAAAACTAGCAAACCAATACAAATGGACAGTAAGAGATTACAAAAATAGAAAATACAATAACCAGCTACAAACAGAATACAACAAACAGCGAAAAATAGACCACCAACAACACACATCAAATGTAACAACACCAACAACTCAGCAACAAAACCACAAAGAACAAATACAAAAAAACCAGAAAACTAAAAGTAACAGCTTTAAAAATAACACAATGATAAAAACATATACTCATAGCCATCTTCTTAAAACACCAGAAAATTATTTTCCACAGACAAATCCATATAATGAATCTCATTATAGCCCTCTCCTCAAAACTATAGAAAATAATTATGCCCAAACAAATCCCAATACTTGGTGGAACACCCAACCTAATCAGTGGAATCTAAATGCTAGTCACAACATTCAGCCAATACAAATGAATCCATACATCAATACTACAATCCCATACCATCACATTAATCCAAATTTTTTTCTAAACCCATATCAACTAAACCATCCAAATATAAGAAGAATATAGAAACATATGACTCTACAAAAGAGCATAATAAACATACAAACAAATCACAACTAAACCCAAATGCTAAAATTTTCATTCCACATACAAACCCATTAGATTTACTCAGTACACCAAAATACACTGACAACAAAAATACAAACAATATAAGTAACATTGACACTACAACTAAAAATTAATATAAAACGAACCACAAAAAAAACGCAAAAAATAAACTTATCAATCTTGAAACTAACTCCAAACAAAATCATACAACAGTACTTCATCAGAATGTCCAAAGTCTATTCAATAAACGAGAACAAATTGAAGTTTTTCTTGAAACTTTACAAAAAGACCATGGAATTAAAACCAACATAATATGTCTTTCTGAAACGTGGATGAAATTAGAAAACATTGCAAACTACAGTATACAAAATTATACACTAGCTAGTAACTACTGTCGACAAAACATAAATGGACATGGAGGAGTATCCATATACATACAAAACAACACAAATTTTCAAAACCTTAACCTCAAAACAAAATGTGAAGATAAAATATTTGAATACTGTGCTTCCTATTTGGTTGCAATTAATACAGTTATAATATGCATTTATCGATCTGGCAGCCTAAACACCACTACACACATAAAGAAATTTATACAAAACTTAGAACATCTACTACATGAAATAGTACTACAATCACAAAAAGTTATAATTTCAGGAGACTTTAACATTAATTTTACAGGAGACTCCTGGGCAAAAAAGGAACTAGACGTCATGATCAAGACTTTTAACATAAATATAACAATTGATGAACCAACAAGAATAACAAGTGAAACACAATCTACAATAGATAACATCCTAACAAACATAGACAAAAATAACATTACATCCCACAATATATACTCAGGATTATCTGACCACAGCCACGCCCAAATCTTAACATATCATCACCCTAACAAGATAAAAACTGTAAAAAAAATAACAAGAACATTTAACAATAAAAACATAACTCATTTCAAAGAAGCCATTAGTGATATCAGCTGGTCAGACATCTACAATACTGAAAATGTTGATGAAAAGTATGAAATATTCATCACCAAACTAACCCATCTACTCAACAAACACTTCCCTAAAAAATTGAAAAATATGAAACACACCTCGCAAAATGATTGGATAACACCTGGAATAAGAAAATCATGTAAAACCAAGAGAATCCTATACGAAATAACACAAAAGCACAAATCGGCTAATTTCTTTGAGTATTTTAAAAAATACAAATCTATCCTTAAAAATACAATTATAAAAGCTAAACAAATCTCAGCAATTAAAAAAATAAATGAATCTAAAAACAAATCTAAAATAGTATGGAGTCTAATAGACAATAATCCTAAAAAAAGTAAAAAACAACAAATAGACTGGACTAAATTAAAAACACCTAACAATACAAATAACAATCTAACCGATTTGGCTGAAAACTTCAACAACTTTTTCAAAAACTCAGCCAACTTTAGTACAAGAACAAATACTAAAGATATCCAAATATTAGGACCACCCATAGAAATTCCAATGGAAATGTCACAAACAACATGCAAAGAAATTGAAAAAATCATCAATAACTTAGAAAATAAATATTCTACTGGTGATGACGAGATACCAATCCCCATAATTAAACCAATCTCTCACATTATCTCACCACCTTTATGCAATATAATAAATGCCTCCTTTTCACAAAGTACATTTCCCTCTAAACTAAAAAAATCCATCATAACACCCATACACAAAAAAGGCTCAAAAGAAGACATAAATAACTTCAGACCCATTTCACTCTTATCCATATTTTCAAAAATAATTGAGAAAGTTGTCAAAAATCGGCTAGTTACCTTCCTTGAAAAAAACCACATACTAACACCTGAACAATACGGATTTCGGGACAGCCGTAACACCACAGACGCCATCGACAACTTTTTGAACATGGTATACAAAAACATAGAGTCAAAAAACCAAATTTTAGGTGTATTTTGTGACTTAACAAAGGCCTTTGACAGTGTTAACCACAAAAAATTAATTAAAAAGCTAGAACATTATGGTATTCGTAATAAAAGTCTCCAATGGTTTGAATCTTACCTGTCAAATAGAACGCACAAAGTCAAACTTTCAAAACCAAACCAGAACGACATTATTGAACACTATGAATCAAATTTTTGCAATTTAGATCGAGGAATACCCCAAGGAACTGTATTGGGACCTGTGTTATTCATAATATATATCAATGACCTCAAACACTGTACAAACCAAGCCCTTTTCACCCTATTTGCAGACGATACCTCAATTCTAATAACCGACAAAAACAAAGATCAACTTAAGTATAAAGCAAACAATGTCCTAACAGCTGTGCATCAATGGTTCAGTATAAATGACCTATCATTAAACATGACAAAAACAATTTATATACAATTCAATAGCCCAAATAATACCCCTGAAACCATTACACTATCTGATATATCTTCAAAACCAACAATACAATCTACACAACAAACTCGATTCCTAGGAGTTATTCTCGACCAAAATCTCACATGGAACAACCACCTAGACTTATTAAAATCAAAACTAGGATCAGCCATTTTTGCATTAAAATCAGTCAGAAGAACAATAGGACCAGAAGCAGCCAAAGCAGCTTATCATGGCTATTTTCATAGCCTCATTGAATATGGCTTACCCTTCTGGGGAGCCAACAACCGTATAAAAGAGATTTTTACCCTCCAAAAAAAAGCTCTACGAGCTACACTAAATATTAAAAACCAAAGGACCAGCTGCAGAGGTAAATTTAAAAACAATAATATTTTAACAGTTGTAGGTAACTACATACTCACAGTGTGCACTCTGATCCATAAAACTGTTGAAAATTATCCGCACCTAAACCACAACCATCAAACAAGAAATAAACATAAGCTCATCATCCCCAGAGTAAAACACAACAGTTACGCATACATGGGAGTCAAACTTTACAACTCTATACCTGAACATACTAAACAACTAGAATTAAAATGGTTTAAATTAAAATTAAAAGAACTAATAATGCACATAGAACCCTATTCAAATGAGGAATTTCTCACCAAAATTACAACAGAAAGATAGCAAAATTCGGAGAGAAAAAAAAATAATAATTAAAGACACATAGACATATAAACATAAACAACACTTTATGATAATTATATATTATATATTTCATTCTGCCCATTTGTTTTTGTATTGTATTTTTTTTTTTTTTTTTTTTTTTTTAATTATATGATTTTTTTTTTTTTTTTTTTCTTCTTCTTTTTTTTATCATTGCTTTTTTTATTTTTTATTTTTATATTTATATATATATATATATATCCTTGTACCACACATGTATTATGTTTAGCGTGCAAATAAAATCTTATCTATCTATTTATCCCAATCTAGTTTTCTAAATATATTTTCAAGAACAGTGTTGAACAATTCAGCAGACAAAGGGCAGCCTTGTTTTGTGCCTCTGTTTAGGTTAAATTTTCTTCCTTCTCTATCCAATGATAGGCTTGACTTTTGTATAGTTTCTGAAGTATGTTGATGTATATATTTTCCATTTGTATTGACTTTAAGGATTCCCAAATGCTTGTTTGATAAATACTATCAAAAGCTTTAGCATAGTCAATCACAGCATACGAAAATTCTATGTTATATTCTCTACTTTTTTCCAGGAGTTGATTCATAGTTTGGAGATTATCCATGGTTGAAAAACCATTTCTGAATCGTGCCTGCTCTTGTGGTTGATTTTCATCTATTTTTTTTCTCATTCTTTTCTGTAGAATTTTTGCAAATACTTTGTATATTGTTGGTGATAAACTTATGGGACGGTAGTTATTGATATCTTCTCTCAGACCTTTCTTGTATAACAATATGACTTTACTGATTGTCCATTGTTTTGGAACTTCAGCTTCAAAAAGGATTCTGTTGAACAATTCTTTAAGTTTTTTACAAATTATTTCCTTTCCGTATATCAGTAAGTCATTTGTGATACCGTCATTTCCTGGGGATTTTTCTTTCTTTAGTTCTTCAATAACTTTTTTGACTTCGTCTTCCAGTATGCTATATTTTTCTTCAAATTCTCTCATTTCTATTTGTTGGTAACTTGATTCATCTGTCTCTACATTCGCTGAATACAGTTTTTCAAAGAATTTAGTTGCTTCTTCTACTATTTCATCTCGCTTCTTCTACTCGGTTTGTTGTTGTTGTTCCATCTTCTTTTCTTAATTTATTGATCCACATATTTTTAGTATTTGAGAGTTCTTGTTTGATTTTTTTCGTAGATCCTGTGGTATTCATGATTTTGTTTATAATGTCATCTTCGTATTTGTTAATGTCTTCTCTAATTTTCTTCTTTGTTAATTTTCTAATTTCACAGTGTTCAATTTTTTGTGTTGGTGTTTTATTTACTATTTTGTTGAGTTTTTCTCTTTTGATAATTAATTTTTTTGTTTCTTCTGTGATTTTTGGACTGATTATATAATACTATTTTACTAACCCATAACACTATTTAAAAAAGACTGAAATCTTTAGACGAGTAAATTATGTTGGTACATAAGATAATTTGGACTTTAGATTGGGATGGGTAAAGAAGTCATTACCCAAAGACTTTTAATTTATAATGATTAGCTTAGGAAAAGAACCTTTGTAAAAATCCAATATTGTTAATATATAAATAAAAATGTTTCAAAAAAAAAATTGATTGGTTTGCTCAAGATCTTAACCAATTACCATACACATAAGTGGCCTGAGGCACTCTACCATGTTGGATTAGTTTTCAAGATATATTGTAGTACCACACTATCTATGTATGTAGGTAGGTACTTTCTAGTATAGACTACTGTTTTGATTATTCCCTCAGGTGACCTGATACCGCGGCATCTGCACATATTCCAGAGCAACGAATACTTCAAGGGGGTGACGCTGCCCCACGCAGACAATGTGGTGCCACTGGAAGTTAAGATAGGGAAACCCGCTGCCACCAATATCTACTTGATAGACTTTCTCAAAGTAAGACAATTACATTTTTCTTTTAAGATTATTAAGTGAGAGAGTGAGAGAAGGGGGAGAGAGAGTGAGAGGGGTAGAGAGGGAGAGAGAGTAAGAAAAGGAGAGAATATGAGGTGAGAGAACCTTTTAAATATCAGTATGCCAACCAACAAAAAATTTACCTCTAAAATATTTTAGAGAGGTCTCAGTCAGTGACTGATTTTGTCTAAGAATTTGGAATATATGTATTAATTGTAAGTTTTTTCCGATTGTAATGTATTCTTAAACAAATAAAGACTATTCTATTCTATTCTATTCTATTAAGAAGAGGAGGAAATTTTTTAAAGACAAGCACCCCCAGGTTGGTGGTGAACAGTGTGGGATTTATTTGTGCTGATAACAGTGCACTCTCACCCACTAAAACCACCTCTTCCTCTAACATCTGTACCCCGGAACCGTTGCATAACATTACTTCAGGATACAGATGTTAGGCCCCTAATTTTGGGCCCGTCTCTCCTTTGAAGCCTTTACATTTAGAATTCTAAATGTAAAGACGGTTACACAGTTTTATTTTAAATGTCAACACATTACACAGACAGACACAATTTCAGTTGCTGAAGGGGTATGATGATTTTTTTTTATTTAAATCAGAGCAAATATTTTTTATTTTTTACAAAATTGAACAGAATACTTCCGATATTCTTCCTATATTAGATACTAGCGGGCTGTCGCCCGCCTTGCGGGCCGAGGCATGGCCGTGAAAGCAAAAAATCCTTTTTCGCCAATGGCAGGTGTTGTAGTGGGAATTTCGAAAAATCCCGTCTTATTGCACATCTAGACTATAAGACAAAGCTACCTACCAAATTTCAGCTTCCTAGGACTTACGGTTTGGGCTGTAGAGCGATGATCAGTCAGTGAGTGGTCAGTCAGTGACTTTGACATTTATATATTAAGATTATCGGAAGTAATCCTCAACTAAAACCATCATTTCAAATTAAAATAGATAGTTAGCGTCTCCACCCTTTACATTACCTATGATGCCTAAACCAAGAGAGTAACCAACGAAGGCACTTTGTCTCCCACAGAGATGTCTGGACAAGGACCCTCTGAGGCGCTGGTCCTGTGATCAGCTCCTGAGGCATCCTTACTTCAACGGCTACTACTTCGAGGTACCTGACGAGACGGGCTATGAGGAAATCACGCAGGTGTCTCGACTGCCTACCAAGGAGAAAAACAAGGTAGATATAGTGGTCATGAGATGTTCCATCCAGTATTAAAATATTGACGGGACGGAATACGGTGAAAAAAAAAGGTAAAAGGGACGGAATTTGGTGCCTCCCGTTCCAGTTTGGTGAACTCGAGTAAAGTGAGATTAAAATTTAACTTTTTTTTGTATTTCACCTTTTAATGTGTTGAGGAGCGGAGTCAGGTGCTCAAAATGTACAAAATCCCATGTTTAGGGGGGTCAACTTTGAGAACTTTTTCTATATTTTGGTATTTAATTTAAATACCAAAGAAAAAGATGGTATTTAAACTAGCAATTACAATAACAAAAAAATCGTTATAACTTTGGCCTCGTTTATCTGAGGCTCAACATTTTATACATTCGAATAAGGTGAAATATACGTTATCTTGGCCGAAAATCGCAGAAGATTACCGCGAATTCTACAGAATCACCAAAACAAATCATTAAGAAGAGAGTAATGTAATTTTTCTTCCTATTTTTAGAATCAAAATCAAAGCAATTCAAACGGCCTGTTCCCCCAGCTATCCTCGCAGGACCAAAACTCAACAGAACCCTTGCGATCAAACTCAAACCCCTCCGTGTACCAATACAAGTTCGACCATCTGCCCGACATTTGACACCCGTTCTGATGACCCGTCGGCACTCGGCAGACCACCTTGTTCATGGGAACAACCATCTTGTGAAATGAAAATCAAAATATATGACTTTTTTTCTCTGTTTGTTTGTATTTTTCTACCTTTAAATATTGTTGTTTTTTTCGTCATCATTTAATTCGTGGAAATGAAACAGTTGATGTACTTACTATTGAACTTTTACAGTATATTTCTCGAGAACCGTTTCAAATAAGAAAAATAAATAAAAATTATGCATACAATACTTCCTCGTGATTGGTTCACATTTCATACACTTGGCAATTTTAAGATTTTATACTAAATCACTTGTATCTCCAAAACTAGTCAACCGATTTTTTTCAAATTTGTTTTATATGGTAAAATACCGTATTTCTTACATTCTAGATGCTACAAAAAATTAAATAATAAAAATATTGATCATCGCAATAGATTTCAAGTTCCAGGGCAAAGACTGTCTGAAAATCGGACCCTACCTTAAGGCAATACTTACTTGAGGATGATTGCGAATTTTAGACTTTTGAAAGTTTTCCTAGTATTGTACGGCAATTTTACTAGAGGTCATCTCTCAACAATTTTTTGCTATCTCTTACCATTTCGTCTAAATATTTCGGACACACAAATATACATACATACATAGTACGTCCATATTTCTGATTTATAAATGAAGAAAAGTGGGGTTTGAACACAAGTGGTTAAATCTTAAAATTTTGCTATGACCCTACAAAGTCCTTGTTATTATAATGTGTAATAGAAAATAATGATTTATTTTTAGATTGATTTAAAATGTCGTTTTTTTTTCTTCATTATGAAATTCCAAGGTCAATGCTGTATACAAATACATACATAATTAGGTACAAATGCTGACGACAAATTGATGATTATGATTTTAAAATCATTTAAAATTAGACTTGGACGGAAATACAGTATGTTTAATAAAGTCAAGAAACAGCTGAATAACTTTTGAACGGTTAAAGCTTATGGTAAACTGAAATTTTGAATCAAGGTTTGCGTTTTTTTAATTTATTGAAAATTTAAGGGACAGACAATTGAAAAGTTGTTGTTTTTACTTTTAATCTCCTCTAAAAGTGTATCACATTGAATTATAATCAGTAATTAACCGATCTCAGTAGCTTGATCGATAAGACGGCGCACTTGTAACCTGGAGGTCGGTGTTTCAAGTCCCGGTTTGAGCATAGATTTAGTAAAGAGCGAGTTTGAGTAGATGTGATATCACGTATAGTGCCTTTACATGTACACACTTGCAGTTATACACTTACTCCCAAGGTCACCACAATAAAGACAGTGTCTGACTGACTCTATCTATTTCAACGGGTTATTACTGATAAGGTGATTAACATTAACAGAAATAGAAATAGGTGAAAATTCGGTAATTCGTTCAAACCTACCTTAGCAGGCACGAGATTAAAATTTCACGACGGGATCAGATCAGGAACTTTTAAGTGAGAAGTAATATAATAAAGAATGTAGGTATGTATTTAAAAGCAAAACATGGGCATGTCATTTTCATGCATATTGTATTTATCTATGGGGTGTTGTTTTTAGATAAAGCTATTTTTTTTTTTTTTTTATAAATACTACCCATTTAGTTAATTTTTGTCAGGAATCTTTCATTTATTCAGAACTTACAAAAAATGGTTTGCAAATTTGCACTGTTTGACTTAAAATTTAACAAGGTTCTTGGGTTCGGGAAAAAAAAACCATGGAAATCCTTACGATAGAGACAAAAAAGTGCAATGATCTATTGCATATAATGCACATGTATACCTACAAAAAATCTGGTGTGACGTCACACGACTTTCTTTATGCCCCGAAATAAGTCGAATTCCACCATTGGTGACTCAACAGTAACAGATAACAAAAATAATGACAAATTCGTAATCAGCACTTCAAAATCATTGGATTCCATTTGTCACAAACCCTATCTAGGATGAATAATAAAGTTAGTCAAAGCAGTCAACAAGACACACACACACACAAACACACATGCACAAACACAGACAGACACACACACACACAAACAAACACAAGGGTTAGCACAATCTTAAAAAACCATTTTCTTTTCTCAACTTGAGACTTATATGGCCGGGTTGAGCGAGATGCGCCTGCCATGTCCCGCCTCATGTAGATTTAAAGTCACGTGATCAATTTCCACCAATCACAGAGTTCCAAACTGATCACGTGACCTTACATGACCTTCAACCTAGCAGGGGCATTTGGACCCGGCCATTAGTTAATCGTTACATAATAATTGTGAATACTTAATAGAAATTTATACACAAATGTCTGTCCCGGTAGCTCAGTGGTAAAGGCGGTAGCTCACTCTGTGAATCCAGAGGTCGCGGGTTCAAAACCCAGCCGGGACATGACAAGTTATACTCCCATTTGGGATTTTTACCACATAATAATACGTCTTGGGCTTACTGCTGGTATAATGGGACTTTATAGTCCTAATCGGGCAGTTTAGAAAATTATACAAAAATGGCTGTCCCGGTAGCTCAGTGGTCAAGGCGGTAGCTCACCCTGTGAATCCAGAGGTCGCGGGCTCAAAACCCAGCTTGGACATGACAAGTTATCCTCCCATTTGGGATTTTTACAACATAATAATACGTCTTGGGCTTACTGCTGGTATAATGGGACTTTATAGTCCTAATCGGGCAGTTTAAATAAGGCGATAAATGACTCGATGCGCTTCTCTGTAATGTCTGATTCTCTGATAACATGAGTCATGGCAAATAAAGCACTCGTCCCACCTCCCCGTAAACTCGACATTGATGATGAGCGTAATCTTAGTACACTTGAATGTTTGATTACTGTTTTTTTTTTTATTAGTAGGCATCACTCCGCCGCGCTAGCTGGTCGAGGCATCATGAACACGGGTGCAAGGTGTTCATATAGGACACTGCTTGGCGTACATCATATTACAAGTAAGTTTTTTTTTTTTTTGTTTTTTTAGAGAAGGGGAAAACTTGCATCAAACACCTGTGAGCCAGCGAGAAGGTTTTTTACCGTCTAAAAACCTCTTCATTTATAGTTTCTTATTTATGCCCTGGAACCGCCGTGTGGCATTACTTCAGGGATATTACAAGTAAGTGATAATTGAAAGATACTTTCAATATTGACTAATCTAACCAACGTTCTCTCGCGTGTATTGTTATGCTAGGGTAAAGCATTGACTGACTTAGTATAAAATGTAACAGATAGCGGGTAGAAAAATTTCAAGTTTCAGTTTTTATAAGATTTATAGACAATTTTCAGAAAAGGTCTTTCCCTTATAGCAATGTTCTAACTTATTGATTTTTTTTTTTTAAAGATGAGTGTTTCACAGCCTTTTTTATTTCGTAGCCGTGAAACAGGAGCTACTGTAGACGCTTGTGGTCTGTGTTGTAGCCTGCCCATCCCGTAGTATGCCTCCCCTCTGATGGGCGAGAAGTGACATAGTACTTCCCATTTAGGTGCTGGGTCAACACGAGCGTACCGGAAGGTATCCCTTAAAAACAATTGTAAACAGATTAAGAATACAAATTTTTGTCGGCACGGGGGATCGAACCCGGGACCTTCCGCATGGCAAGCGGGTGCTTAACCACTGAGCTAATCGCGCGCTCATTAAATTGAAACATTTAATTAAATAATGGTTTGAAATGATAAACAATAGGTATACTTAAAAATTTGGGAAGGTTAGGCAAATTTGGACCAATGTGTAAGCCGAATAACCATTGAATTAGGTTATCCGTAGATGTTTCAAAGAACGAGTTGTGAGTGTGAGCATTTAAAATAATTGCTCTGTAAGAGGGAATTCACTTCTTCAGTTTTCCGCACCACATGTTCTTTGAAACCACACTCAAATAGAGGGCCTCCTTGTGAGGTAACTTCTTGCTGTTCTAGAACTTTGATGTCAGGAGCTTTTTCTCTAAACCTACTCAGAACATCTTCTTCTATCACGATGGAACAAAAGTATAGCTCACATTTTTTCGGATTAATATTTCGTCCGATTTCTAGTTTAAGAGGGTTGTAAGATCTTGTAGTACACTATCACGTGTATCATTGCATCATCCAGGTACCAAAAGTTGCATAATTTAGTGATGGAAGTTTAACACGAATACCAGCTTCTCCGTTGGATACGTCTGTCCCGGTAGCTCAGTGTTAAAAGTGGCACCCTGCGAATCCAGCCGCGACATAAGTCATCCTAACATTTGGGATTTTTACCACATAATAATACGTCTTGGGCTTACTGCTGAAATAATGGGACTCAATAGTCCTAATGTTACAGTATTATTAAGGCGATATTATATTATTATACTTGGCGCTTCATTTCTTCTGGAGGTAACGCGCCATAGGTGTTATAACTTGATAAGACCTAAATATTGTTTTAATTTTGTCAGGCCAAGTTCCATAATATTTTACAAGAATATTTTCACAATGGTGATCAACTAAGTTTCCCTAAGAATCTCTAAATACTAGAAATAACAGACAACTAAATGAATACTTAGAAAAGAAAAACATAAAGTGTAATTTTTGATCAACAGAATGGACATGCAGGAACTTCTCTCAAATCGGATTCATTGGACTTGGAAACATGGGATCGCACATGGCAAGGAATTTACTCAAAAATGTAAGTTTAGGAATTCGTAAATTGGAAAAAATACATAGATGAACACAAATCTCTATACGTATAAATATAAAATTCAAATCTATCTATCAAGGGTTGTCTATACCACTACGGGCAAACAGCTAGTTCTCAATAACTTAATGGGCGAACGCAACCGAGGCCTATACCCTGGGGTAGAGCCAGTACTACGTCAAATAATCTAGCCATGTTATTAAATGTAAGCGGCCACAACGGAGTCCCGAAAATCTTCTACAGGGTGCGGCGCGGTTATGTCCCATTTTGAATCGCCCAGTGTGAAGCCGCACTTCTAATTAGACAAATTCGAACAAAGTTAGAAGATGCACAAACTACTAATTTTTTCGATTCAATTTAGCTCAGTTGTCAAAATGATTTTATGCTTTGATAAAATCAAACAAAATATGCGTTATTGGAGTGACAACAACCCTAGGGAACTTCATGAAAACCCCCTCCATGCAGATCGAGTTATAGTTTGGTGTGCAATGTCAAACTCCCGCTGCACTGCTACGATACACTTATTTTTCGAAAAATAACTCTCCACGCAATAAGCTTTCTGTTGCTTTGATAAAAATCATTTTGACAATAGAGCTAAATAGAATCGAAAAAATTAGTAGTTTGTGCATCTTCTAACTTTGTTTGAACTTGTCTAATTAGAAGTGCGGCTTCACACTAAGCGATTCAAAATGGGACATAACCGCGCCGCACCCTGTACATCAAACTGTAGGTTACGAGAGTCTAGCGGGTTGGGAATATGGGTTCAGGGTCTTTGTTATGGCCGCCTTAAGTGTTGAAAAAAAAAACCATACTTATTGATAAATATCAAGATTTTTAATAGGTAATGATGATTATACTTTGCAAAAATATCCACTTCAAATGTCTTTTCTCTGTAACATTGTTGCCTCTCCGTGGTTTCGCTCCATGAATTTGACGGGTAGGTATCTTACTAATACATCGGAACAATTTCCAGGGTCATGACGTCATTGTATACGATAAAAACACCGACGTCAGCCAGGCCTTGGCTAAAGAGGGTGCCAATATGGCGTTTTCACTCGGTACTCTGGCTTCGGGAGCCGAGTTTATCGTGTCAATGCTGCCAGCCAACCAGCACGTGCTGGACATTTATGCTGGCACGGAGGGGATTCTCAAGTAAGTTAACAAAGCTCTTGACTAGTACACCAGAGAAAGCAGGCTTGACCCATGGCATTTGATCCTGCATTTTCTTTCATCCCGACTTTTCTAATCAAACTGGTAGGTATTTTAAGTACTTATATATTTATTATGTTATTGTTATTCAAAATATTGTAATGAAATGATGTACAAAAATAAAGCACAAATCTTTTAAAATCAATTATGACAACAATGTATAAGTTTTCAAAATATATGTATCGCCTCATCAATTTATCATAGAGGTGATTGCGGAACAGATGCAGATCCAGGGTGGGGCCAGCACCTCATGGGAAATAATACTAGCCCTACTTACAGCGGGACATTTTGATTTGATAAGTTGTGCCCCAATTCCTTATTATTCCCACAGGCCTAGCTAAAAATCTCCTGCTATCAGAACTGTTACAATTCAGACGTCTTTGGATTTCTCATCGTATCTCATTAACAATATCTTAAAAAAATACATTTTACAGAATTTTATTAACAATAGTGATCAGACAAGTTTTTTAGAAAAGTTTATTCAAAATTCAATAGCAGACCACAAAAGGCAGCTAGTGTAGAGATGTATTTACTATAGTTTCCATTTTCCTTCTTATTACTAAAGGGAAGAATGGAAAATTGTGTGGGAGTCTTCTGTTCTTTTTACAACCCTGCCCTCTCACAGAAAAAAATACCATCTTCAGCAATCACACGAATAAGGTCACTGACTTGAAAAGATATTGCTTGGTTTTCAGTCACGTCAGGCAGGGCACTATCTTGATCGACAGCAGCACGGTGGATCCTCAAGTCCCTCAGAAACTCTCGGAGATAGCCAAGACCAAAAACATCTCTTTCTTAGACGCCCCAGTATCGGGAGGTATGGTTTTCTTTATAAATTTGTAAATATAATGTATACACTGATATGTTACAGTATGGTAAGGGTTTTCTATTCCTGTAATAAAGTATGAACGTTATTATTATCAGATGTATGAACATTTCTTCTAAGGATCAAGGAAGAGGGAAGTCGACTATACTGTGCGATTTTCTTAGCTAACTAGGCGAGATCAAATAATATTTAAATTATAGAGAGAAACAATTAAAATTTATTATTTTAACGGACTGCTACAAAATTGTAGTTACCTTTCGGACACAGCATTACAATCAATCGAGGACATTGTATTCATAGGTTTTTTTTCTTTCTTCTTTCTGGTGAGGTTTATTCTTTTTGGTAAATTTCTCTCGAGTTCAACTTTGGTTTGAATATAAATGTTTTTGTATGATATGAAGGGTATCTTTCATAACTGTTAGACAGAGTTCTTCGAGTCTTCGCCTTTGTATATTATTGGTTATGAAAAATTGTTTTAGGTGTTGTGATGCTGTTCCTCGCACGCCAAACCACAATCCAGACACGATCCAGTGTTCAATTCCGTACTTTTCACGGAAATAGGGAATTGTGGGAACATAGATGGATCTCTTTTCTTCGTTTATGTCAATACCTTGAGACTCATTGTTAGTTTCCCATCGAAGGGTCGGGTCTAAAATCATGCCACGATTTTTCTGTCTATCTAGGGCAGCAATATCAGCTCTACGGTTTTGTTTATACGATTGCCGAGGAAAGTTAAACAATATGCATACTGGGTTTCTACCTTTTAGTTGTTCTGAAGGATTTTTGATACAAGGCTGCCATATCCTCCCAGTAGGTTATGGGAATAAAGGAAGGTTTCTTATGAATTTAAGGGAAGGTACATGAATTACCCTAACTCTGTTCTAGGTACCAAGGCAGCACAAGAGGCCACCCTCACGTTCATGGTGGGCGGGGACAAGTCATCCCTGGACAAAGCGGCCCCTATCTTGCAGTGCATGGGCCGCAACATTATACACTGCGGCCCCTCGGGGAATGGTCAAGTGGCCAAGTTGTGCAACAACATGCTTCTGGGAGTTACAATGATGGGAGTGGCCGAAGCTATGAACTTGGGAATAAGGTAAATGTTCAAACTTGAATCACTTTTACTTTCCTCTCTATTTTCTAGAGGTAGTGTGTATTTCATTTGCACAAAAACAAAGTTGCTCAGAAGGTTTTGAGATGACATGTCTAGAAATATGATTTGAAATCGGAGCAATATCATAGATGCAAAATAAAAGAATTAGAAACGTTAAAATTATGTATCTGAGAGCACGGAAGTGCGCCAGGCCAAGTTCCAGCAAGAACGGTAGTGTATCTTTACACGAACCGATTTAGCTGGTTTTTCACAGCTTCATATCTTCGGTTCTATTTTCCATGGAGATATGAAATTTGGCATAAATATCTTCTTAACTATATTCAATTATTCTTATTTCATTATTGATATTTTCCATTTATTAAAAAATTACAGGCTAGGAATGGACGCCAAATTGTTGGCTGAAGTGATCAATAGCAGCAGTGGACGATGCTGGTCATCCGAGCTCTACAACCCTGTGCCCGGAGTACAGCACACTGTTCCCTCAAGTAATAATTATAATGTACGTTCACATAAAATATTTGTTTTTGGTACAACGAAAATTCAATTTCTAAATGTAAGTGATAAGAAAGTAAACCAAGTTAGAAAACCAGGTTTTGCAGTTTTTTAAATAAATTCTTCTGTTGTTTTCAAAGTGAAGAACATGTGAGGTTGGCATGCCCAGCCAAACCCAGGCTGAGTGAAGTTAATGTGGGTACCTGGAACTATTTCCAGCGAGTGGAGGGTAAAACACCCGTCCTGAATAATACATACCAGGGCAGTAAAAACCTTCCTAGGTAGACATATTTGTGGACAATTTGTACACCATTTAGACTAGTATTAATATTGGTACTTCTTTCCTGGCTGGCAAATAAAATTGTTGATGAAAAATTAATCACTACAACATGCAGTAGGTACCTAAAATACTCAATGAGTATACTCAGAAATAAGAGGTAAGCAGAGTCAATAAGTAGGAAATACTTTTGTAATATTTGTTTATGGTGAAAACATTAAATTTATTGCATTCTATCATTGATTGGTATAATTCTTTGTTACAGGGTGGTTTCAAAGTAAGTCTTCTAGCCAAGGATATGACACTGGCAGAAAATCTGGCCGACAGATCCAATGCCCAAACTGACCTGGCAAAGCTTGCAACCACCATGTACAAGCATTTGATTGACAAAGGCTGCCAAGACAAAGATTTTAGCTACATATATGAATACCTTAAGAACAAAGGATAAAAAGATCTAAACTCACAAAGAGCAAAGAATAATTTGCAATTTACTTTACGATTTTGAGATGCTTCTAAAGAAAGAAAGAGAGAAAAAAACAAAATATCTAGTATAACATGTGAAATTTTGGTATGGTAATAATGCATTATATTAAAACAGTGAGATTAACTGCTGAACTCTTCAAGTTTTGATTCCACACGAGAAGTTCTACATAATAGGTATAATATGTTCACCTTTTTGGAATAAGACTAGTTCCTTTGGTCTCACAGTTTTCAAAAAAGTGTGTTTCTGTGTTTAAATAGATTTCATCTATATCAAAAACATTCATTTTCTTTTGTAAATGCATGGCAATGGCAGTACATCAGGAACAGTTTTATCCCAACACACATGAAGTGTAAATTACAGTTGAAACATTTCAGCATTTTTTTCAAGTTATAATTACAGTGTTACCATCTAATCCAAGTGCATGGAATTGGTAAATAAATAAAATACCTTTAATTATTCAAAATGCAAATTTTGAGATCCTGATGTCCAAAATTCATTTTTCCTTCTTTGAATTTCAAATAAATTTTTTGAAGTTTTACCACTGTGAAAAAATTTCTGTAAAAAGTACGTAGTATTATAAAGAGCTATAGCTCATTGGGATGTGAGCTCAATAAACACTCCAAAATCACTATTGAAAATCCACTTTTTTTACACTTTCAATTGAATAGTAGCACTTTAGTTTTTGGTGCAAAATGATACCTCATTGAATCATAACTTCAGAAATAGCACAGATAAATAAAAACAGTTCTAGTAGGCTAATTGTTTGTTTCTATTTATTAATTTTTTGAAAATAAAGCACCATTTACACTTTACAAGAGCTTAAAGTTCAAAATGTTGATAAACTAGAAAATTTGTCCTTATTTTTACTTACTTTTCCATGACTGTGACCTAAAGATAGCCAAAATTGTGTTATTCTATCTTGAGCAATTTCTTCCCATTCTTCTGGATCATTTCCTAACTTTTCTACATCCTTGCATATTGTCAAATCATTTGGTTCTTGGTTTTCCTCTAGATTTATATCCTTCAAATTTCTTTTCAAATGAGCTTTTCATTTAAAGTCCATATAAAAATGTGGCAAAACCAACCAACCTCAACCATGAGGTTGAACAACGTCGACACTGCTTGAGCAGGTTAAGAAAGAGTAAAAGAAGAGAGGAATGGGTAGCACAGTATTACAAAACTCCTAAACACATAATTTTTGTAAGTAACTCACTGTTTGCTTGAAATGCTATCACTTTTTGCTTTCACACAAATAGTTGCTTGTTTTTAGAAGTATTGAGTGGATGCCATGTCATCCAAGGACAGAGCCAAAAAAAATCTGACACTGTCCATACTCAAACCCAGGTCACCTACATGTTACCAACTCTGCTATAGTGATTCCTTGTAATAATGAACAACTATTTATAGACTAGAAGAAACCAAAGCTTACCTGTTCATCTTTCTGAATGACTAGATGTGGAAAATTGAAATAGAGGAATTTTATTCACTCTAATGTTTCAGATTCTGTTAGCATCTGGCTGTTTGACCTTCTATGTTCAATAGTCTCTTTGAGATCCTGAGCTCTGAATGTACTTTCACTTACAACACCTTCACCTATTCTATATTTGACATATTTCGTCATAGGGGCATTGATGGTGAGCATGGCCTTTTCACCTGAAAAATAATATAGTAAATCAACAACTACCACCAGCAGTATTTAAAAAAAGAATATCATATTTGTGTTAATCAGTTTTTGTGAGGTCATAACTACTTAAAATCAAACAGTTAATTTTTTACCAAACTGGTTACAAGTCTGCCACCTTATCTATCAAGCTCTGAGGTTGCTAGCTGGATTTTAATGTTTATTACAAGGGATGGCTACTAAGTTCAAGGACTGATACTGTTACAGGAAAACTACCGTTTTGTCACCAACTTATTACACACAGACAGACAGACAGAAAATGAGTTTCATTGATAAGATAAAGCTACAAGTCTAATGTGTTGATTAATAGGTTTCATGTATCTCTCCAATTATTTTTAATTTTATACTACATACAATAGTATACTTTAAATTTTGAAAAAAGTACTCTACTATTAAATATGAAAATTGTACTAGGAAAATCTACACTGAATACTGTAAGTCCTAACCAAGAACACAAACCTGTAGAGAGACTTTTTTCTTCTTCTTTGGTGACTCCAGGAGTTTTATAATTCATAACAGATAAATTGAATGCCATGAATGCAGTGATGGCATAAGCTATTGATAAATAAAGTTTCTTTTGTTGTGCATTCTTTGGATCAATTGGTATTTTTTTCTTGATATATTCTCTTAACCACCATGGCATACGAAACATACTGAATGTCTCCTGAAAAAAGAAAGATAATGTTTGTAAATCCCCTAGGTTTTGTTTTCAATAATCCACAACTGAACCAGAAAATCATCAACACCCATAATAATGATGGTTTTATACTATCACTTACACTTGTTTTTAAGAAGCCTCTTTTTTAAATTTTGAGACTCCTACATCACTAAGAATCAAACTTCAGGACCTTGTTTCCATCCGTGAGACCGATGCATGGAGCCAACCGTTAGGTTTCCTTTTTTAACCTTAGTTTTAGATACTGTTTCATTTTATTAATAGACCTAAGTTTTATTTTATATTAGAATAAGATAGGGAAATTGTGAAAAATGGGTAGTTCACATTAATTAATTTAAAATTAAAAAAAATATATAGAAAGGAAAGTAATGGGATCACCCAAAAATTTCAATAGTCATATTTTAGTAGGTACCAAAACCATCTCAACATGACCTGGTATAAGCTAGACTTACTGGCTGGCACCCCTGGACAGTTCTAACCATAAACCACTGCTGAATGAAATGCCTTGGTCCCCTAAAACTTTAGGATGAGAAGAACTTAAGAGTTCAAACTCTCATTCTATAGATAGGTAATATAAAGTTTGAATTTCTAAATATAAGACTTAACCACTGAGATCATTGTTATAGTGGACTTAGCCAACTTACCTAGTAAGATAAAGATATCCACTGGTCTCTGTTATTATGTTATAATAATTTTCCTTGGCTACCTTTTTATTTTTTTTCCCCTTTAATACCTGTAAAATTCCTTTCGATCCTCTTTTATTTGTGGACTAACCTAAAATTAGTCTAGATCCTGGATTCTTGAGCTGGGCGGCTAGGCAACTGGCTTTCTGGCTTAAGCCTTAACCAATAAGAGTAATAAAATAAGTAATAACTAGTGGAAGACACCAAGTGGAACTTTTGGTTTGAAATTTGAATTTTGTATTTTTTTGGCAGACAAAAAAAATTAAAGCATGATGTCTGTAAACAAAGCGCGTTTTTTTCTGTTAGCGGACTTATGCTTCACGGACATGGTTGAAAGATCTTCACGGACTATTCTCCATGACGTTTTATTGACAAATTGACGTCAGTCGACACTCCGAGACAATTTTTTGTTTTGTTCCCCTTTAATTCAGAGATTTTTCACAAGTTCTTTTATATAAATTTAACATTTGATAATAATAATAATAAAGGTACCCATGACATTGTCATAGGAGTAGGTACTGGTCAATGAGAGAGCTACAAATTTCACAATTTATCTGTTAAATTGCGACCGCCATGTGCCCGCCGCGTGCCGTACCGATTTTCAAAAGTTTTGTGCTGTGTCCTCTATATATTTAATAATAATATTTACAAAGTCAACAATAAAAATGTCAATTAATACTAAGATTAAAATAAAATAATTTTAAGACTATACCTAATAAATATCACAAAAAATAGTAAAAAGTAATATTACCTAATACACAAATATGAAAAAAAGTAGGTACAACACAAATACAAGAGAAATGTATGACCTCCGTACCGAATTTCAAACTTTCAGTGCCAAAACGTATTTTGGCACTGAAACCTATCGAAAATTTTGGGTGACTCCATTACTTTCCTTTCTATAGGATAAGGAAAGTAAAAAAGTTAGTACATGCGGGTCACCCCCAAAATACCGGTGAATTGGGGCCGGGTTCCAAAAAAATTATCAGAGTAGGTAAACCCCTATTATTTTTCCATTTTAAGAAAATGTTGTTCTCTAACCAATTCAAAGAAGCGGCCCTTGCGACCAATTTTTCCGCAGAATGCGTCCAAAAGTTTCGTGGTTCGTGTGATGTAGGTATAAAATTAACTTTCGTACTAAATTTCAAGTCTCTAGCTCTTACCGTTTTGGAGATATCTTGTGCACACACACACACCCACACACACACACACACACACACACACACACGGACCAATGGCTGAAAACAATACTTGGTATCCTTGAGGCTATGATTCGTGAAAAACTGGATGGGTCAGATTTTCAACGAATACAATATTTTCCTTATTGTAGGATAAGGAAAGTAAAAATGTCAAGATCAAAGAATTCACTATAGCAAGCTCGGGACCCTGCTATACACTGTAGGGATCGAAAAACGACGTTGCAGACCAGCCGGTCCGAGGGAGAAACTTAGGGTAGGGGAGTCCGGGAGTAGTCCGGTCACCATCACGGTGATGGCGACTCGTCGGGTGAAGACACTGAAGACATTTTCACCTAATTTTGAACAGTGAAAACACTACTCATAATCCCTTGAACATGGCACAATTGATCCAACACAAAGAAAAAAAAAAAAAAAAGAGTAAGCTTTGTGTAAAATAGATCAATGCTGCTTAACATATCATGTTACTTTCCAAGGAGAACACCAAATGTGAAGACAATTCGAAATTGTCTTCAGTTGTCCTTGAATCAACCAATCAGAGTTGAGTATTTCCAAGTAGGTATCATGAAGTATTAGGCAAGAACTATATCTTTGTAATATGCTACTGAGGACAGTCTTCAGTTGTATTCAGTTTACATTATCTACACGACCTCATACGAAATGTCACGAAGCCACATACCATGTGAGATGTCATGTGTTTTTGATATTAACAATGTTGCCAGTAGCATTATACCAGACCTAGGAAACCAGTCAATGATTTAGGGCGGAATTAATAGACAACATCAATAACTTAAGTCGTTGGTAAGTGTCGGTTTTCCCTATCTTACACAGTACGCAATCCGTGACTTAGCGCCACAGAGGTAATACAAAAACGTCTATTAATTCCGCCCTTAGCCTCCCAATATCTAGCACAATCTTGTTATATTAAAAAAAATAAAATAATAATAATAATAATAACGTAGGCGTTAGGAAAGCAGGATTTTGTGTCAGGAATTTTGGATATTATTTCTCATTTTTTGGGTTCTAGTTTTGTACATAGTTCCTAAACGATTGCCGATACCAATTAATTTTAACTATTTATGTATCTTGTCAACTATAGTCTTAAAAAGGACATCTCGATTGAAGTCAAATCTCGGAAATAATTATTTAATGTAGGTACCGAAATTGAGCCAAATAAGATAATCTGGTATCAAGTTTTAAATAGGGATAATGGTGGTCCTGTTTAAGATCCTGACTATGGAACCACTTAAAAAAAAATCATGAAATTAGACTTGTTGAAATGAAATTCTCAAGAGAAAATTCTGTCAGGCGGTGTAGTATT
This sequence comes from Bactericera cockerelli, assembly GCA_024516035.1. Lineage (NCBI taxonomy): Eukaryota > Metazoa > Arthropoda > Insecta > Hemiptera > Triozidae > Bactericera > Bactericera cockerelli. The sequence continues at coordinate 23,528,032 of CM044958.1, forward strand.
ATTTTTTTAAATAAATAAATACGTCTTACATGATTTGAGGGATTTCTTTAAATTTAAAATATAGCTCTTGAAGTTTGTAGAAATTTAGCTATGAAATTAACTTGGCAACATTGTATCTCTTATCTTTAGAATGTAAACAAAACTTGTTGCGCACTTTTTAAATTTTATTAGATTATTTTCAAATCTTTTCAACGGTAATCAAGTGACTTTTAATTGGTGTAACTAGTTAATAAAGTTATTTCCCAGTATTTGATACAGGATAGAAACATTATTCCTACCTGATCTGACCTGTGCTTTTCATAATAAGTTGAATATGAAGTAGCTATGTACTTCTTTCAGTGTCAGAAATAACATTATAATTATGCAGGTTGCAGGTAGCTAAGCACACAGCTTCCAGTGAAGTACTTAAAATTATAAGGCAATATCTGTGTTTTTCATAAATAGTCATTTAAACATCAATGGTAACACAAATTTAAGCTGATTTTATATTTGTAGTAAGTATGTTTTCTTAGATTTATTTTGTAATCTGGTGGTGGATTTTCTTCCAGTTTTGGATTGTAATTTTTAGTCTTCAACTAACTTTCTTTCCTTCCCTGTTCTAACCCCTCTTTAAAATGTTGTACCTACCTATCTACTGAGGTATAATCCTAATATTTTTATTTTAATTCCTTTTTACCAACTTTTAGTTAATATTTTTTCTTAAGATGAATAAATATTTTTTATTAAGATGAATAATGAATAACAATATTTCAAAGAAACAATGAGATTCCCACAAAATCATGGGGTTCAAACATTAAAAGTAACCCCATTCAGATTAAGAAGTAATGAGGATAAGAAAGATATTATGATTACTGGATGTCCAATTTCTCCAATTACTATAACCACCACCAAAAAAGTAAAGCAAATGCCTGCCCCACAGCCATACAGTTCAAGCCTGAATGGCTTATGAAAAATGAATGGCTGTGTACCAGCTGTACCAGCTCAAGTGTTGACAAATTGTTCTGCTGGCCTTGTTTATTTAGTATACCAAGTGTTCTCCAAAAAAAGTACCTATAAAAACTTATATGATGCAAAACTGGTATGAGAGAAAACCATGCTCTGCAGGGAAACAGCCATAACTTACAATGGGCTGTGTTTATGAGACCATAAGAACTAAGATCTGATAAATTAATAATTTTATTTTTTCAATACTTCTGGGTATAATTTGTCTTCACCTAGTCTTGAAGTCAGGAGCCGCCACTGCCATCACCATCAATATCTCAGTTATATTTTCTCTAATTTTGTTGAGACCGATTGGAAAATGTTGTGTATAAAATCAATACAGATTCGTTAGTGTGATCATTGCAGTGAAGAGTGTGAAAGTGTGTCTATAGACAGTAAATTATTTTTCGATTATGTGAGTATTTTTTTGATTTTTTTTTTTTTTTCAATACATATAATTATTATTATATACATATATGAAAAGGTAATTGTTCCCCGAAACCGCTTCCGCATTACTTCAGGGTACTTTACCTTTACATAAAATTTAGGCCAGACTAACTCCGGTCTCTCCTACCTATGGCTGGCCAAATTTTTGGACACATTACTAGTAGTTTAGAAGTAGTATTAAAAAAACTGAAAAGTCGTCCAATATGGGCTATTCTACCCTACTAACATATACAATAATTATACATGGTGATTCCGTTCCCAAAAGAAGAGACTTTTTTGATCAATTCCACTGATTTTGTCGTTAATTATTTTCTTGCTTTTAGTCGATTTGGCACACAGGTGTTCAACATTGAAATACTCATGTTAAAAATCAAAATTTACCCATTTTATACATAGTAATATGTACCTACACCAAAGCTTTCAACTGCCAGAGTGAGCCGTAAGGTGTTCCATGAGTTGAAGAACAGAATTCAGGAAACCTATACCCTGTTCTATTGATTAAAAAGATTACTTATCCCATGGTTAATAGATACTCGATTTTTTATCCGTTCTGTTCTTCTTCTTGTCCTTTTACTTTGCCTTCTCCCAAATCTATGTTCCATCAATTCTTCCTTCCATAATTATCTTTCTGTTTAGCGCGTCCTTTTTTCTCCAGTTTTCTCTCTTAGGTCTTCTTCAAATTTGTCTCTCCATCTCATTTTTGGTCTCCCTCTCTTTCTTTTACCGCCTATTTCAATTTTTTTTTTTTTATCTTACTCACATAGTTTTTCTCTCCGCTCTATTTGTTTATCCGTTCTGTTACAACCTATATTTCTGGAAACCGCACACCTGTAATTCTGACAGCAGCAAATTAACTGCCTTTACTCGCCGACTCACAGTTCAGTAATGACGTGAAACTTTCCATTATATTCTCTAGTTGGAAAAACAGATATCTCCAACATAGTAACAGTTAGTATGCCCTAATATGCATCTTTATAGTGGCCTGGCGATATCCACATTTCCCACATTTCCGGCGATTTCAAGTCTCACAACAAAAGGTGAATAAATAATATGTTTTATAATTGTAAATAATGTGTTTTATAATTATAAATAATGTGTTTCATAATTAATATCTTTCTTATTAACGAAAGTTCATTAGCATGGTTTTTAAGTTGCATTATTATACATCATATTATACGAATATATCTAACTAATTAAATCTTATTTAAACATTAATTAAATTGTATAACAATAATTCGACAGTTTAATTTCATTTTATTGGTTTTATTTCTACCAATTAATCAATAAGCACAGGGTGTATTAATTTTCAGGCCACCAATTACTTTTTGACAAAATCCTCATGTATTTGGGGGTTTTACGTATGGTTTAGGGGGGGTCAACTCTCATACCATTTTTAATATCTTCAACCGCTTAGACAAAAACACTAAAATCGACCAAAATGTTGATTTTGGTGGTTTTTCGTTGATTTTGTAAGGGTGTTGGAGATATAAAAGAAAGTCTGACAGTTGACCCCCCTAAACCACACATATAAAACCCTCAAATTCAAGAGAACTTTGTCAAAAAAATAATTGACGAAATCTGAAAATATGGGAATCGATAACATCTAATGCATAATGTTTAAGTAAAATGCCGTAATCAATCAAAATGAATTTAAATAGTCATTTTTGGAGCCCCTACAGTGGAATTACAAAGTGAGTTTATTTTTCAAATAGTAGGTACTTAATCTCAGAAACAATTAAGTTTTTTTTCAAAGTCAAAAAAATCTATAATTACTACAACAATACTCCTACAAAAATGTATCGTTCTTGAGTTATAAGGGAAAATCCGAAAATGGGACCTCTTTTCACCTATTTTGTTACTCCCTTAATTCCGTTTCCTCCTCTCAACGTCAGAAGTTTTAGTATGTTTTTGTTTACACTCTCACCCTCCTGAACAAGTATTCGAAAGAATTGTCTGTTTCGCCTCTCACGCACTCTCACTTTATTCAAGTAATTTATTAATCAGACTACACGTCTCGTCTGCTACTGTTAAAATGCTTAGCAGGTGTTTATAGCGGTTCGGAGTGTATTGTTTTCAGCTCTTGTCCTGGGTATCCAAGAGTAAGGAGTGCGAGTACTGGGCATTAAACACAAAATGTCGGATAATTTCTCCGTTAATTGGGGGACTTTGAAATTAATTCCAGATATTTCTTGACTTATTTTCACGTTGGCAATATTTATTATTGCAACAACCTGTATACAGTGTATCAAGCAAAACGCTAGTTTTGCAACGCCAAGATAAACAAAACGAGCGTGCTATACTTACGCTAAACCGAGTTCGTATGTATTTTCTTTTGTAATTTTGACCTTCTTAAATAAAACTTCTTAATCTTTTTTCTTCATATTCGTGTTTTTCTCGTCGAATAGAAGATGACTACTTTTTATTTGACCTTTTTCTGACACCCCTAACCGCTTTTACGAGCACCCCCAAAATTAGTAAAAGATTCATACTTTTTTTTTTTTTTTTCCGCATTCGACTTACCACGGGCATATGGTTCAAGTTAAAATTATGACATTTTGGTTATGGGTTCTTAATGCTTGCAGCTCGAGGTTTTAACAAAAAAAAAACTTCCGCGGTCACTCGGCGGCGCTTTGGCGGTATTGCCTGTATCTCAAATGCGGCTGATAATAGAAAGCTGAAACTTTGTATGTTTATTATTTGACCAATTTACAGCTTTTTTTATTCTGTGTAATTTTTTTATAACTATAACCATTTATGAGTTATAACATTTTTTTTTTGATTTTTGACGTTCACCGACTTTTCTTCACGTAATCACATGTATCGCTATTAAGGCTTTATTCTATCGAGCTGAAATTTTCAGAACGTATTCCTGAGTCTTGTCAGATGATTCCTCCTCAGAATAGCCGTCTTCAAAAAATGTACGGTTTTTGAGTTATAAGCTCCTTAAGTCATTGGTAGCGCACAATATAATTTCGATTAGAGTACCTATGTTCTCCGAGTATCAGAGCTCAGGGATTCCTCAAATGAAATATACGTAATGGCTGTGTTTGCTGCCTTTCTTTCTTCGATCTTTTTTAGGTTATTTGGTCTTATAGATGAATGTATTTTTCTTCGTCTAGCTTTTTTTAAAGATATGAGTGAGATTATTCAATAAAATATCTAATATCTTTAACAATATCATATTGAAAATACCTACTTGATCTAATGCACATAATAATTATGTATGATTTTATTTGTGGTGAAGCCCAAGGCCTCTTCACAATTTTTTGTGGGTAGCGCTGCATTACTAAGAGCCTCCTTCACATTTCGAATTATTCTATTACATTAATTTCTTTTTACTCTGGTAATGCCGCCACTGGTCGTTACTCATACAAGTAACTACACATTTTTCTTCACGAGGTATGAGTGGACCCCAAACATCCAAGTACAGAGCAGAAAAATTCCTGCCCCGCTGGGAATCGAACCCAGGTCACCATGTGTGTAATGCCTAGCGCGCTAACTCACTCTGCCACGGTGACTACTTAATGTACATAATATACTTTGTAATGTATAAAAAACTAAAACAATTAGGTATAGAGCACTAAATTAAAATAATGTACGATGTACGAGGCTATAAAAAAAAAACACACACAACGAGTATTTACTTGTTAAGGTCATCTTAAGTTTTAGTATTTTGAAAATATGTAGGCCTGCAAGCCGAGATTTGGCGATTTGAGTTTTGTTTGACAATATCGCATCAACCATACGGAAAATTCAGATCCTCGGAGAATTGAGATCCTCCCTAAGCAATCTAAGCATGCATACATAACACACATACATAACGGGAATAGTTAATGTAAAAACAATTTCACGAAATTTCGTTGTTACGCATTTGATTTCTGAGAATTACCGATCCATAAAAATGCTTGACTTTACATAACTAAACACAAGAGAAGGGTAAACAAATCATAAAAGATTATTCCAATCGGTATCTGGTGTAGTACCTACTTTTTTGCGAAAAAACCAAAAGAGAACTGGTTTTCTTTTGTTGTTTCATTGACCGATGATACTATAGTATATCCATTTCATTATGATAGTTGAGAATCATCACGACAAAATACGAGAACCAATCAGATTCCAGAATATCTTACAATGTTGCAGTCCTAAAAATATCTATTTTCAGTACACTCTCTCACTCGTTGCGATTAAAAGGAGCTCTACTATACAAAGGTCGGAAGGGTACGTTTGGTGCAGATAAGAGAGTGTACCTACTCTTTCTATTTTAAAGAATTTGCTTCATGCGTGTACAGATGTACAATGTACATAATTTTTAAAAGTATTTGATTTCCGAATTCATGCAATTTTTTACTTTTTACTTTCCTTATCTACTATACAAAGGTCGGAAGGGTACGTTTGGTGCAGATAAGAGAGTGTACCTACTCTTTCTATTTTAAAGAATTTGCTTCATGCGTGTACAGATGTACAATGTACATAATTTTTAAAAGTATTTGATTTCCGAATTCATGCAATTTTTTACTTTCCTTATCCTATAATATACATTCCTTATTGTCGAAAATTCGGTCTGCCCTGTATTTCACATTTCTGGACGAATCATAGCCTCAGGATACCATAAAAATTGTTTTCGTCCATTGGTCCGTGCGTCCGCCTGTCTGTGAACGAGATATCTCGAGAACGGTACAACCTAGAGACTTAAAATTTGGTGTGGAAGTTGATTTTATAATATACCACACGAATCTCTTAGTGGCAGAAGGTGACTTCTTTTCAACTGATAAGAAAAGTGTGGTGGTGTCACACCAGTTTATTCTCTTTTTAATTAGTTGTTTTGTAATGCGTTTTCGAACGACTTACCCACTTTGGTAATATTTTGCCGAAATTAAAAATAAAAAAATAAATAAGAACCGATTGTCCTGAATATCCATACTATCGGATTCCCCATTAATACATGAGGAAAAATTATCACTCAATTTCCGTAACCCTCTGGCAGGATAGGCCAACCATGGACCAAAAATCCTAAGGAACAACTAGAAAGAAGAAACCCGGTGTAATAAGCTTAAAGGAAAAAATTAAAGGTGCAATATTTTAGATATATTGTACCGAAGAATAGAGATGATGAGAAAGGAAAAGTTTAAGACACCAATATTTCCAAGGATATAGTTAGTTCTACCTTGGTGCTCGTGTGAAGTTATAGAAAATTGCAAAAAATGTAACCTACCAAAAATATCTGATATCCCCCAAAAATACACTTCGTGTGCAAAAGACGCCAAGAAAATTAGAATCCTTCAAATATAATTAATTACCTAAAAATATTTCTAAAAAGGAACTGATATCAAATGAATGCCAAGTTCTCCTAAACTGGAAATCATTTGCCCAGAAAGAAGTTTCAAGCACAGAAATCAAACTGAGGATTGGACATGACATTTCCCATTAATCTACGATTTACCAACGCTAAAAGTTAACATTAAAAATCTTGGCAAGTTGAAAGCATTTTTTAATTTTTGAAACTTGCCAAGATTTTTAATGTTAACTTTTAGCGTTGGTAAATCGTAGATTAATGGGAAATGTCATGTCCAATCCTCAGTTTGATTTCTGTGCTTGAAACTTCTTTCTGGGCAAATGATTTCCAGTTTAGGAGAACTTGGCATTCATTTGATATCAGTTCCTTTTTAGAAATATTTTTAGGTAATTAATTATATTTGAAGGATTCTAATTTTCTTGGCGTCTTTTGCACACGAAGTGTATTTTTGGGGGATATCTATAATACGTACAATAATATGATATATCAAAATTGACATTGTTCAAGACCAATGTTGCGTCCTATGACATGTGGACTGTCTTAGCTCCATATCTTGTGGATGAGTCCACCTTTAGCGTCTCGGTATGTGATCTCCAACAGGTGAAGGCGCATGTGCAAAGGAAAACTGTGCGACGCAGTATTTTCCTTTTCTTTTTCCTTCTGGCTTTCTCTTCAGTCTGCTCTTAGCGGTATACACGTTCTATCACGCTTTCCCGCATTCAAAGTCATGGTTACGTGAATTCATTTTTGTTTTAAACTGAAATGATAGGTGATAGCACACTCCAACCAAATCATGGTAAGTTTTTATTGAATTTTTTATAGATTTCGAGTTCTTCGAGAAATAATCACAAAGATTTTCATCTTTGTGTGAATTTGTAGGAGTATTTTAAAGTGAATGTTCTAGCAAACTACTCTAGAAAGCATGATTTTGAAAATGTAAACATAAACAGAACACATTAGGTAGGTACTTATAATATTCAGATAGGTGACACAGTTCATTATCGCACTCTTTCACACCTAACGTATTCAGTTTCATGATAGTGAACTTTCCCGTATTTGTCATTATGCTCATTATCATGATAATAGGCTCAAATAAAATCGTTTTTTTATTGTTGTTGAAAAAATGCAGTGATGATGTTTTAATATTTTTTGATATTATTTACCTATAGGAACCTTGGTAGGTATTTGTTTGTCGTTCTATTCCGATCAACAGAATATTATGAATTTATTCATCCATTACTTTCAATGATAAGATTGTGATGCTCAAATGAGGAAAATAATTCGTGTCATTTTATCTTTCAAATGGAAAATAATTATGTTGATTTTGTTATCATTGTTGTGTGTTACGTTCTCATCAGGCAATACAAGAAACTGTTTTAAAAACCATTTTCATACTGTGGTTCATTTGTGATCTACGTATTGTCCACAGCTGACACTGGAGTAGTGTACTCGGAACATTCTAGTCTTCTGTCATTATTTTTAAACCTGCAAATACAGGGTAATCGTTTGAAAATCAGAAAAAAACATTAATACCTTTATTTTTGAAGGATTATGTTTATGCAAGAAAAGTTTTGCCTACAGTGCCCCAGTCAGGCTGTGCACGGACCAACTTTAAAATCCTATTTAGGATGGTACATCGCGTATCATATTGTTTTAAAGTTATCATTGAGAGAAGTTCATTTTGACAAATTTCAGTAAGCTACGACTTACGGTTCACGAGATATAGGGTCCCTTAAAGCGCGAAAGGTAAAATGAAATTTTCAACGTTAAAAATAGCTGAACTAATTGTATTTTATCTTTGAATAGTGAAAATTTTATTCTGATCAACTCTGGTACAGTGCGCGCTTTTCGAGACAAACGTATCCTAATAGGTGGATTGGCAAATGAAGTCCACTAGCATACCCTGTATAAGATGCATTCCATGTCTTCTTTTATTTATTCGATGATACTCTTTCCTTGGCCTTCCAGGTGGTTGCTTTCCCTCAATCATCCCTTCTATTTCTATTTTGGTATGGAGCAACCCATCATGTCTCAAAATGTGACCTATCCAAATGGCTCTTCTTATCCTAATATTTTTCAGAAGTTGTCTTCTTTGATCAATTTTTCGGAGTGCTTTTTTGTTACTTATCTCACACCATTTAATTCTCATTGTTCTTCTGAAGCACCACATCTGAAAAGCCTCAAGATGTTTTATGTCTTTCTCTCTAATTGTCCATGATTCTCACACAACCATAAAGTACCATACACGGACTTTGTATAGTCAAGCTCTCGTGACCCTAAAACTAAGTATTGAATTTTTTTTGGTTTATTAGAAAGGAAAGCAATTTTCTGTAAGATAAGAAAAGTAAAAATTAGTGTTGTTAATAGAAAATGAAAATCATTATGCTATAGATTGATAGCTCGATACCTTGTTTGACTAAAAATAGTTTCATTGTTTAAAAAAACCTTGGGTATCATTGCAAAAAAAGGAGACTAATTTTATTACATAATAACATTATTATTAGGAACATTTTATTATTACAGCTATATACTATATTAGGCTGTTCAAATTCAATATTAGGTTACTACTTGAATGATTAATAAGTAGTAGCATGTTGATAACGATCCATAGTCCACATGAATATTGTATCACTCAATTCACATACTCGTAAGTTGACATGCATGAAAAACACGCTAAGTTCATTAGTAGTAGTTCAATGATATGCCCGGCGCACCATGGAAAGGGTTGCAGGGTTGTTGTTTTTTTTTGCATTGGTAGCCATGGCCATTCATTCTATACAGCCAATTGTTGTTAATATCATTATTTTTTAGATTTTTTAAAGAAAAAATAAACAATTAGTTGTGCACCGGAACCGCTTTCAGGGCACTAATATCATTATTAATTTCTTTATTTTTTAATTACATAAGAAAAAGTAAGAGCGCTTTTGGTTTTTTTCTTCTTCCCAATTTGCTGAAAGTGAATATGCAGTGCACCCAATGCATTCATAGAAGACTCGCCCCTGTCTTGTAATCTCATCCTTGTGAAATAAGAAGCTCGCGAGATTTTTAGCTCCATTTTTATTTTGATCCTTTTTTTGGTTAATCCATGTAGGGTTACTGGAGTTCTTCTATTCAAAATTTCGAATAGTAAGGTATCTTATGTCATGCTAACTCTGAGATCAAATAAAAGTAAATAATAAAATAATTTATTTGAATTTGATTTATTCATTAGTACAGAATACAATGTTTTCATTAATATGGATGGCGTACTATTTTATATCTGAAACTTTCTTTAAGAAATTATTAGCAGTTTGAACTGAAATTTTATTTCTTCACATCCACGGGTTATAAGAATGATCTTGTTGTAAAAGAAATATAGGTAATCATTTAATGCTAGAGATCAACTGCGAGAAACGACAGTAACGGACAGTGATATAAAGAATGATCTAAATATTCCAAAATTTCCAAACTATCCTTATAAGTCATTTTCTCCAGCTAACTAATGACCGGTTCTACGGATCTTGAAAAACACCTAAAAAACACGAAACCGGGGATTGGGAACGTTAGAGTTCCAAAAACATTCGTCAAATTAGCGCTCGTGCAGTAAATCGAGTTTTGCCACCTCGGTTTGGCGAGCAAAACCCTCAATTTACTACACTAGCGCTAATTTGACGAATCCTTTTGGATAGTTAACGTTCCCAATCCCGGGTTTCGTGTTTGTTTAGGTGTTTTTCAAGATCCGTAGAATTGGTCATAAAAGTGTTCATTCGAGATTTGAAACTTTCAAAAGTAACGGTGCACGGTGGATTGTTACAGACAGCGACGCGGTGTTTTCGGATAATTATGCTAAAGTATTTTCTTCCACAAAAAGCATCATTAACGCACCAACCAGTTTTTTTTGATCATATCCGATGCCTTCTCTCCTATCATGTACACCACAGCCACAGTATGGCCACCCGGTATAACTGGGATAATGGAAGCATCCACCACCCGCAAGTTATCTACCCCGTAAACCCTCAGCTCGGGATCCACCACTGCAGAGGTGTCCCACCGCGGCCCCATCTTGCAAGTACCACATGGGTGGTGCAGCTGCGTGGTTATGTGACGCACACTGCACGCCCAGTAAGCGTCACTACCAAAAGGAAACTGAGAACACCCGGGAATAGGAACCTTATGAAGTTTCGAGCCAATGGACTGAAATGCTCTTGTTTCACTGAGCTTAACAGCCATTTTAATTCCCTCTACAATGACATCCAAATCTCTCGTGTCATTTAAGAAATTCGCGTGAATGACTGGCGGAGTTAATGGACCAGCGTCCTTGAGAAGAACTCTACCCCTACTTCTTGGGTACAGGATCATCGGCCAGATACTCCACGAGTCCTTTCGACTCACTGATGAGTAAACACTGTTGTACAGGTGATCCGTGATGCCCATCTCTTGCCTGAGGGACACCCCACCGTCAGATGCCAGGGAGACAGAGGTGAAGATGAATTCAATGTCCGGGTAGTCACCAGGCAATTTACTGTACTTGGTCTTCACGTACGCTAGACCCTCGCAACCAAGCATGCTTAGTTTACCCTTGTTTTCAAAATACCATTGAGGAAAAAGTTTAGGAATTTCTAGTAGAAGCCTATCTTGTACTAAACCAATAGGTTGGTTTACTAAGAATGTTAAACCAGCCATGGCTAAATGTTCTTGAAGATTCTCACCTACTCTAAGATTTTTTACTGTTGGTATTTTAAAAGCGTCCAAATGCTCCTTGGGACCTATGCCTGAAAGCATCAGTAACTTTGCACTATTGAATGCTCCTGCACTCACAATGACTTCTTTTCTGGCCATTATTTTATAATCGACCCCTTTTATTTTGACTAGTACACCAAAAGCTGTTTTAGTGACAGGATTAATCAAAATCTTTTTCACAAAAGCAGAATCTCTTATGGTCAAGTTTGGGCGGTCTCGTATGGGATCAATATAATCTTTAGCAGAAGATCTTTTGTACCGATTATTTAATGTTGCCTGCACCCTTGAGAAGCCTGTCTGCGTGATTCCATTGTAATCCACCAGAGGGTAGCCCACCTCCACACCTGCCTGTAGAAAAGCATCCAACATGGGTGTTTTGTAGTCTGTGTAGTCCACACCTATGAAGCCTTGCGTCCCATGATACGAGGAGTTACAAAGCTCGGGAATCTGTACGCGTTCTGATTTCGTGAAGTAAGGGAGAACTTCATGGTAGCTCCATCCATAGTTTCCAAGGCTTGCCCAATCGTCATAGTTTCTCTTGTTTCCTCTCGTATAGAGCATGGTGTTTATCAAACTAGTTCCTCCAACACCTTTCCCGGAGGGCCAGGGACATCTTTGGTCTTTAAGACCCAGGCATGCCCGGCACTCTTGTTTCTCAGTTTTGTATCCCCAATTCAATGGAGACATAATAAGATTTGTGTTAAGTATAGGAATATCTACAAGATAGTTGAAGTATTGTCCAGCCTCGAGTAACAAAACCTTCCAGTGCGGGATCTCGGAGAGTCTATTGGCAACAGTGCATCCTCCGGGACCCGCCCCCACTATGATGAAGTCATATTCAACGAGCAAGTCCTGGTCCTTGCAAGATTTCTTGTAGTTGAGCTGTTCCAGTAACCCATCTCCTATGTAAGATTTGATAGCATATTCCATTTCACCATTTGCTTCGGCGAGAGTGAAGATACTGCATGTTGCAATAGTTATTAGGACTATGAGCATAATGAATAAAGTGATCTGAAATATGAAAAAGCCCATTTTAATATTATTTATTATTTGTTTGCAAGGTGTATGTGCGTAGTGGTACATCGCAACAATGAAGTTTTCAGAAAAAAAACAAAGATAGTTTAATCTACTACACATTTGGATAAGCCCAAGAATATTCAAATATATTTATACATATAATAATAATATTATGCGCACAAATGAACTGTATCCGAGTTATAAGCCTTCGAATCGTGAAGATTTTAAAAAAATACCGTCTTGGACTAATAAATTGAAAATCGAAAATCTATAATAATAATAACATTCTTTAGTGGAAGGTAACATCCAGGCGAGGTTAATGGTCAAATGTGGTCACAAACTTAAATTAATGGGGAAAAATAATTCATACACTGGGTGGGATTCGAAACAAGGATTCTACCTGTATTATTAGACTAGCGCGTTAACCACTTAACTAACAGTGCATGGTTGTCGCGGTATAAAGTACACAATTTTTTTTTTTTTAAACTTTAGTAGACATTAATATTGGTTTCATGTTTTTCAGTTCAGTTTAAATAATAATAGATGAAATAAACCTATGAATTCTACTATAAATTAATATGTAATAGTACCCTACTCACAAAAATTAGGTGGTAATTTATGTTTTTAGTTTGAATAGGAACATGACAGGAAGTGTGAGAGTACAAGCGTGGTCTTGGGAAAGCAATTGAGAATTGAATTTTCAATGAAGTCTTAGGTGCTAACAATTTCTCTGCATGCTAACTCCTCATTTCCTGGCGTTGAAACCTTCTTCTTCCCTACTTGCTCTGGAGTGCAAGGCCAAATTTTACAATTTTACTCCATCGAGTCTGTCGTAAGATTAGAAACTGCAGAAAGCTTATAATGGCTTAACATTACGCTGGAAACAATGTCGTTTTTTTCTTGTTTCTCATACAAGAGTTTGATATTACAGCAAGAATTACCTTTCGTGAAAATGTCGCTATACATGTAGAAGTTCTTCACTCAAACAATAATCAGGAATAAAATTTATTAATGTAATACTTATTTTGTGAAATCAATATATCACTGGGTTATTTGCGCATTTTCAAAAAGTTAAGCAATCATTCTAGAAACATTTTTATAAATTTAAAAATTTCGCCTTGAGACAATATTATTATTTACACTACCTAATTGATTCACAGTTGCAGTACCAACTCAGGTGAGTGGCTGAGTGGGTATTGTACCCTATGCGTCTCAGTTATCTAGAATATCTAATCTTTGAATAGAGATAATCATCTATCGTACGTATCATTATATCTTATACTAGCTGGAACTTAGTTCTCTTTGTCTTTTCAGAAGTCTAAAACTAATATTAATACTTCATGATAACCACCCTTTATACATAGGAATTTTCCTGTATAAATTGGAATTTCCAAAGCTTTTGTACCAAGCTTATTGTTTTATTTGAACAAAAGGTTATGTACCTAAGCTATTCTCATCGGTCCTAGGAGAACCGGTGCATTTAACGCGCCATCGACGCTGGCTAATATCATGGAATCTAATTACGAGGTGTGGCTATTAAGTTCGTAGACTCTTCCCATAAAACGATGTGTGTTTAACTTACCCAACTTTAGTAGTTATCCCCTTCAATGTACTCCCCTCCTCTATCCCTATAACGTTCTAAACAAATTTTCAATTGATCGAAACAGTGGTGGAGGTCATTTTGTGTGAGGCCTTCCAAGACTTCTGCCGGTTTTTTTTTTAAACAGCATCTACGCTGTCAAATCTGGTACCTTTCAGGGCAGATTTGATTTTGGGGAATAAGTAAAAGTCGCACGGGGCCAGGTCGGGTTGTAAGGAGGGTGTTCCAACACTGGGATGTTGTACTTGGCCAGGAACGTCATTACGGAGAAGGCACTGTGGGCTGGCGCATGACACCATTTTTGCGCAAACTTTTGTCATGTTGAAATTTTTGTGCAAAATTTGTCTCACACATTCTTTATCAATTTTAAGTGTATCAGCCATTAGTGTAAGAGGTAACCTACGGTCAGAACGAATCATAACACAATTTTTTTCAATGTTTTTGTCAATTTTTGAGGTTTGGGGGTGATCAGGACGTGGATCGTCCTCAACATCTTCCTGACCATCTTGAAACCGTTTAAACCACTTCTAAAGCGTTGATCTTTTCAAACATGACTCCTGGTACACTGTCTTTAAAAAGAAAAAGTTTCACCAGCAAGTTTTACGTAAAATTCAATAATCACTTGTTGCTCAACGTTTGTATCAATCATAATTCTGGCAAAATTAAAAAAGGTGTCTTGCGCGTCTACGAAAACTTAATAGCCACACCTCGTATTATTAAACAATGAATAATTTTAAAACGGTGAAAATTGAAATTATTCAAGAACATTTTACAAGTTCATTACTTACCTATTTCCTTAAAAATTGTAGGCACGTTATATGCAGTAAAAATATTATGATATTATTCTGTTTAAACAGTTTGTTTCTGAAAAGGTGGTCACGCCCTCGTAACTTTTGAACGCCATGGAATTTTTCAACTCTGTGAAGTTGTAAGATATAACGTGTCCTGTGGCTTGGACCCTGAACGGCCCTACAGCTTTTAGGCCATATTTTTATATGGCTATCTCGCGAATGTAATGGCATATTTTTTATTCCTGTTAAGTTTAAATGAGCTTTTAAAATTTTCAAAAACTTTATCAGAGGTGGAGCTGGTAGGTTGCGAAAATCAAAACAGTTACACCCTGTGTTTCATTTTGTTTTTTAATTTATTTACATAGGTTCATAATATTGCTTTGTAGTATAAATTCAAAAATTATTCTAGTTGGCTTTTTACTATGGCCGTAGATAAGTTTTCGTAAAAGTATTAATTTTAGGGGCAAGGACTTCGATTGTTATAGACCTCTCTTTGAATAAATGTTCATTAAAAAAAAAAGTATTTATTTATTTTTCACGTCACATTTTGGGTAAAATAATGCTCTTTTAGAAAATAGCCTTTTTTGGAGTGAAAGTCAAGAATATTTTTTTGGTTTAATACAGTGCAAAACAATATTATAAACCTAAGTAAATACAAATCTCAGCCTTATTATTCTCAGCTCATATTATGCTTTAATTAACAGGAATAAAATATATGGCATTTCATTTAAAATTCAAGAGAAAAATGGAAAAATATGGCCTAAAGGCTGCAAGGGCTGGAATTTTACAGAATTGGAAAATTCCATCTCATTCAAAAGTTACAAGGTGGCCAACTTTTCAGAAACACACTGTATAATGGCACTATCTATTTTACTGACCACACTATCTCACCTGATATAAATTATTATGTTGATTGCTTTGCTTACATTAGGATTAAAAAGATTAAAACAGTTTAAACTAACAATAATAAAGATTGCTTATTTGTATCAAAATAAAGATTATGAGAAGGTCTAAAATTTAAAGAATTTCTATCTGGACCAACAATTTTACATGAATATTTAAATTTAAAAATACATTATTACAAAAATCGGATAGTTCAGAGGTGAACGAAAGAAGGTGAAAGTTGGCTCCTAATATAATATTTATAATATTATAGGACTAATAAGTCCCATTATTCCAGATAACCTGTCATGTCCCGGCTGGGTTTCGCGAATTAATGTACATTTATTGTATAGACCAAAAACTGAAAAACCTCTTCTTTAACTCTCCCTTCTCCCGTTCCTCAGTGTCCTCCTATTCCATACATATCTGAATATAAAAAAAATGCATTTTACTTGGGGTCGTCTCTCATCAATTTTTCGCAATCTCTTACCGTTTCGCCTAAACAATTCCTGCACACAAAGCCACAAACCCACAAAGTCCGTCCATATTTCTCATTTATATATAGAGATTATGTCCTATTATCTAATAAAGTGTAAAAAAAAAAAAAAAAATAAAAATTGCCATCCGGTCTGTATATTTTCCGAGATTTACGCGTTGCAAGAAATGGTGGTAATAGACGGTAACCAAACCAACCGACACGCGACAGACAGATACAAGACCAACAAAGTTGCTAGGAGGTTGCGACATGTCCAGAAATTAAAAAAAAAAATTGAATCGGAGAATTTTTTTATACAAAAACGAGCACAATACTTCCGCTATCTAATATTAGATATTGTCGGAAGTAAAATACAAGGATTTCAAGGACGTATTAGTACTCGAGACATTGTATCCTCCTATTGCTAATTCATACCCATGACAGGAGGAGAGTGCTGGGTGAATTAAAGTCAATCTTTTTCATATTCCACAACCCCCCGAGTAAGTTATTTTTAGCCTGTACCTATTACACTGTTGTACGGAAAAGCGAGTACCATGTCGAATCACGTTTTCTATTACAAGAAAGGGAAACGGAAACATAAGTCTGTACAAATAAGCATGCATAAGATTCTCTAATAATATTTGTTTCTCGATTCGGAAAACGTATTCATGTTCATATTGTTCATGGACATAAATCAAAAACTAAGTTTACCTCAGAGATTTGGCATTGCTATGATTAGAGGGAATGTAGCATCTGTGCTTGGCACACTACCCCAGGATGATTGTTTGAAAGAAGTGTATAATATAAATAAAACCAATCACTGAAATATTGTGCTCGTTTTTGTATAAAAAAATTCTCCGATTCAATTTTTTTTTTTAATTTCTGGACATGTCGCAACCTCCTAGCAACTTTGTTGGTCTTGTATCTGTCTGTCGCGTGTCGGTTAGTTTGGTTACCGTCTATTACCACCATTTCTTGCAACGCGTAAATCTCGGAAAATATACAGACCGGATGGCAATTTTTATTTTTTTTTTTTTTTACACTTTATTAGATAATAGGACATAATCTCTATACAGGGTGGTCCAAAAAGTTTGCACCAAAATGATAGGGGTAATAAAAGAGATCATTTCCAACAAAAATATTCCCGGACATTTTCCTTTATTTTTTGTCGTTTTCAAAATGGCGACCAGAACGTGTGTTTTTCAAATATGTGCGTTCAGAACCTTGACAGCCTAAATGAGCATGATCGTTAAAACATTGAACGGGTAATTTAACTTATTTTCATTAAAATTTTATTCTCACTTCAAAAATGCAATCCGTTTTTTTCTAGGTGGTACAGAAAAAATTAAAAAAATCAAAAGCCAAACCAAAGTTGGAATATTTGAAAACACACGTTTTGGCCGCCATTTTGAAAACTACAAAAAATAAAGGAAAATGTCCGGGAATTTTTTTTGTTGGAAATGGTCTCTTTTATTACCCCTATCATTTTGGTGCAAACTTTCTGGACCACCCTGTATATAAATGAGAAATATGGACGGACTTTGTGGATTTGTGGCTTTGTGTGCAGGAATTGTTTAGGCGAAACGGTAAGAGATAGCGAAAAATTGATGAGAGACGACCCCAAGTAAAATTGCCGGAAAATACCAGGAAAACTTTCATAAGTCCGAAATTTCAAACCGTCCTTGAGTTATGACCTTCCTCAAGTATTGGCTTGAGGAAGGGTCCGATTTTATGACAGTCTTTGCCCTGGAACTTAAAATCTGTCGCGAGGACCTATATTTTTTATTATTCGGTAACACATAAGACAAAACTAGCTTTCCTTTAAATCATTTTAGGCCACATTCTGACGTACCGTTCTCGAGATATTAGCCAGAATGTTCGAAATTTTGACCTTTTTTTCAGACTTTTCACGTTTTTTAACAGATTCTAGCGCGGAACTGAAAATTTATCGCGAGGACCTATATTTTTTATTATTTAATAACAAATTAGACAAAACAAGCTTTCATTTAATTTATATGAGGCCAAATTCTGACGTACCGTTCTTGAGATATAAGCCAGAATGTTCGAAATTTCTACCTTTTTTTTTAGACTTTTCACGTTTTTTTGACAGATTCCAGCGCGGAACTTAAAATTTATCGCGAGGAGCTATATTTTTTGTATTGTAAAACTGTCTCAGAACATCACATGCTTTTATTTGAGCCCTTTGTTGCCATATTCTGACAAACCGTTCTCGAAATATAGGCCTGTTTGCTACATTATCAATATCCGCTATGATAGATTTGGCTCGGGATTTTGAAATTTACAGCAATGATAATTGGTTGTGTGTGTGTGTGTGTGTGGATGGGTGAGCGGGTATATGGGTGTGCGTGTGGATGGGTGTGCGTGTGGATGGGTGTGTGGATGTGTGTTTGTGTGTGTGTGTGTGTTTGTGTGGATGTGTGTGTGTTGATGTGTTTGTGTGGATGGATGTGTGTGTGTGTGTGTGTGTGTGTGTGTGTGTGTGTGTGTGTGTGTGGATGTGTTTGTGTGGATGTGTTTGTGGGTGTGTGGATGGGTGTGTGTTGTGTGTATATGGTGTGGATGGGTGAGCGTGTGGATCGGTGTGCGTGTGGATGGGTGTGTGGATGTGTGTTTGTGTGTGTGTGTGGATGTGTTTGTGTGGATGGATGTGTGTGTGGATGTGTTTGTGTGGATGTGTTTGTGTGGATGTGTTTGTGGGTGTGTGGATGGGTGTGTGTTGTGTGTATATGGTATGGTTTGGGTGTGGTGTATGTGTGTGTGTGTGTGTGTGATGTATGGGTGGTGTGTGTGTGATGGCTTGGCGAAGCGGGTGCAGCCCGCTAGTAGGACATATACAATACAAATAATTACAAACGAAAATACAATATAAAAAAAATAAAAATAATAATAAATAAAGAAAAAATAAATAAATATATACATAATATATGTCCTAACTAAAGGGCGGGGTTATTGCCTTAGGCAATCTCTTCCACCCAACCCTTGGGTGGAAGAGATTGCCTAAGGCAATAACCAACCCTTGGCAATGAAATTTTGGAAGACCTTTTCTTTCACTAACTTGTAGATCAAATTCCAAGAAACTCCATGATTATATGGATAATTATATAGAGGAAAAAAAATTAAACAGTACACATTACCGACTAAGAAAATAAATATTTTTATGAACGCCTAAATACTAGAGCATTTATGCAATGCGCAGTAATGTTCGACAACGTAACACAGAAATAAAAAAAAAATGGCAAAAATTAGTGGTTACTGTCGATTTTGTTAAAATTTGGCTGTCAAGTTTTTTTGAGATATAGATTGACTGTACCAGTTTCTTGTTTCTGTAGTCGAGGTGTTCGTGGATATATGTATGTATTGGCGATGAGATTTTCAAACAGTCTGATCAGGGGAGTTTCCATTTTTATATTATGTTGTGACATTTTTTCTTCGTTTGGGGACTTTACCATAGAGAAAATTTTTATTTGGACAAGTTTACATTTGCCCCTGTTATGAAGTTGACGGAGAAAGTATGTATTTTTAAATTTAAAAGTATTTATTTTAATAAAAATTTTGAGATAAAAGTAAAAAATAGATGCATCCAAAATAAATCTAACTAGCGGGTTTCACCCACCGGCGCACACATAATTTTAATTTTCATAATTTTCTATAGGTAGTTTGACAGTGGTTAAGGTTAAGGTCAACTCTCATGATTTTTTTGCTGTCTCTTACCGTTTGGGCTGTGGAATTGTAAACGGACAAAATTAAGAGGACATAGTCAGCCAGACAGATGCGCACAGATTTGAGTTTTATACATAGAGATTCATCATGCGTAGGTATTAAAAATATGCAAAAAAATTCAAGCATGTGATGCAACTTTTACGATGAGCCATTGTGTTCTGGTAATACAAAACATCACCTGGTCCTGGATTATTCCAACAATAACCATAATAATTGTTACTGTCTGATAGATAGCTCATTGTGTGGTTAGAGACGTCACGCCTCAGACAATTTTATTCGTACAAATGAAACGCCAAAATAATGATCTAATTTAGTTTATATGTAAAACATTATATTTTGGTGTTGAATTGCAACTTTTCAATTTATTTAAAAGACATCAAATTGTACAATATAATAATACTACTCGTATTTTCTTTTCGACTCTTAAAAGTCTTAAAATAAAGTAAAATATAATCATCGTATATATGTTTCTTTTATATAGACCAAGCGGTAATAGATACCAAAATACTTTCCTTATTAGTCACCGTGGCAGAGTGAGTTAGCGCTCTAGGCATTGCACGCATGGTGACCTGGGTTCGATCCCCAGCGGGGCAGGAATTTTTCTGCTCTGTACTTGGATGTTCGGGGTCCACTCATACCTTGTGAGAAAAAAAGAGTAGTTACCTACTTGTATGAGTAACGACCAGTGGCGGCATTACCAGAGTAAAAAGAAATTCATGTAATAGAATAATTCGAAAAAGTAAAGGAGGCTATTAGTAACGCTGCGCTCTGTGCTAACCACAAAAATTGTGAAAAGGCCTTGTGCTTTACCACAAATAAAACCATACATACCATACTTTCCTTATTGTAGGATAAGGAAAGTAAAAATATATGGCCATGACCTCCGCAAAATATTTTTCCTTTATTGGATTAGTTTTTATATTGGTAGACATACATGTAAAAAAAACCACTAAGAAACAATTAACTATGTACTTTGTCGTTTTACAAACGACCATTAAATTTCTATCGAATCTAATACATGGTATTTTGGTCGCTCTCGGTGCATATATGATGGCCGTTGTTCTTTCATGCGCTAGGTACCCTCATTAATTTCAGGCCTCTATGTACCTGTGGTGCTGAATCTTAATAGAGTATTTTAAAATGTAAGAAACTCAAATTTCATCGAAAAATAACTCTTCGTAAATCCACCGTATTTTCATCACACAAACATATTCTTTTCACGTTATCGAAAAATTAATCGGAATTGAGTTATTCGAGATTTAGAAAAAAAAAGTTGGTTAAAAAAACCAACCTGTATGTAAAATTTTAGTAGTAAAAAGTACTCAGGAACAATATTTATAAATAAAACTCCATAATGGGCAGTGTATTTCTCATTTATATAATATTAAGATTATCAAATAAAAGTTCAAGTCGACCCATTTAAAAATTGAAAGTTGGCACCATTTTTTCTGACTGTTAAAGATCCCTGTATGAAAAAAATTTCATGTCTGGAAGTGCATAATTAAGACGTGTTACCTTTAGATTTTTATTTTTCAAAAACTCTATCAGGCAGGGGCCGAGCAATTTGAGATGTCCAACTTTGATGCGACACCCTGTATACTGACTATTTAAATTCGAACCGTCATGATGTTGGCTATTCCAGGCCCCACTCAGGCTGAGTGAGGTTAATTTAAGCAAGTGGAGGGTGAAACTCCATGCAGTTGAAAGTGACGTTAGAAAAAAAATCTCTATTTTTCTTTAGAAACTTTGGTAGTGTAACAACATTAATTTAATGTGTTAAGGTATTTCATTATACTTGCCACCATTATCTGAATAAACTTTCATGATATAGTCCAGTCAAACTATACCAAAAATTCCGTTCCGTATTCTACAAGAATTCTTTTGAGAAAAGTTCAGTTTAGTATTCTTGTTTTCAGAAGTAAATATATTTCAAATGATTAATACGAATTGAGGAAGGTGGGACTGTGTGTACTTGTAAAGGTATTGAAAAAAAAATACTTCCGAGAATATCCAATATAAGATATCGACGGGGGTTTCACCCTCCACGCGCTGGACATCTACAAAACAGCTAGGTCTTTAAATTAACCTCACTCAGTCTGAGTGGGGCTGGGAATAACCAACATCCTGAGGGTTCGAATTAGAAGGAAATCCATCAAATCATGAGAAGTAAAATAAAATTTTATGGTAACTTAATTTTTTTTCGAGAACCGTCTAATACAATCTACAGGAACAAAAGGTACACAAGAATAGTCTCTTGAATGTTTAGAGCTTACAACTTGAATGATCTAAATTTGCCAAGCCCGGCTCTAAACTGAAACGTTGTTCATATTGCGACACGAACTGTTTGCGTCTTGAATATTCGACATGTGGTGCAACTATGTATGTACCTCAGGACTGTGTTGCAGTCAGTTATTATTATACAAATAAATTTCAATTCGGCATCACATACACACATTAATTTATTTTACCAAAAATAGACAATACAACTTATTTTGAGTGGTTCTCGAGATACAAGGTGTGGAGTGAGAGTTTATGCTCACTCTGAATACATATATTTTTTTGAACAAAAACTAAATGCAAAACACAAAATACGATTATTTAGGGTCGACTTATAAAACAGGATTAAATAGTTAAGGTGAGCCAGACCCTCTCTCAAGTCGGAGTTTCAACCAATCAAAGCGCACTAGCTCGACTAGGGGAACACTCTGGCTTATCCTAACTCTTTCTTCGTTTTAACGTTGCTATCATCTGCACGGTCATATCACGACGGGGGGTTCACCCTCCATTCGCTGGGAACTTACAAACCATCTACTCAAATTAATCTCACCTAGACTGAGTGGGGCCGGGAAGAGCCAGTAGCACGAGGGTTTGAATGGTCACTCATCTAAGTCCTAACCTTCCTGCTTGTTTCTTAACTTCAGTAAGAGAACGAGAACTCGTGTATTCAACGTGCCTGGCTTACCAACCCTTCAAGTACTGGCGTTACATATATGTAACACCAAACGGGAACTTCACGATTCGGCCCAAATTACCTGAGTAGACCTTTTCCATAGCATGATTCGGCCCCAAAAAAAAACACAAAAAAACACAACCTGATTCGGCCATAACCCGATTCGTCCCAAAACACACTATCAAGTTTTGATCCCACACCAAAAATCCCACTTTTATTCCAACAAAAAGTCTCACTTTTATTCCGCCAAAAAATCCCTATAAAATAGTATGGAAACATTGTTTTGAACCAGTAACAGTCACCTCTGTTATCAGTGTTTATTAGAGTGTTTGACAGTAGGGTTAGGTAAAATACATAGAAGGACATGCCTCAACAATATAGTAGGGTTAGGTAAAATACATAGAAGGCCATGCCTCAAGAATATAGTAGTGTTAGGTAAAATACATAGAAGGCCATGCCTCAAGAATATAGTAGGATTAGGTAAAATACATAGAAGGCCATGCCTCAAGAATATAGTAGGGTTAGGTAAAATACATAGAAGGCCATGCCTCAAGAATATAGTAGGGTTAGGTAAAATACATAGAAGGCCATGCCTCAAGAATATAGTAGGGTTAGGTAAAATACATAGAAGGCCATGCCTCAAGAATATAGTAGGGTTAGGTAAAATACATAGAAGGCCATGCCTCAAGAAAATAGTAGGGTTAGGTAAAATACATAGAAGGCCATGTATCAAGAATCTAGTAGGGTTAGGGATAATACATATAGAAGGCCAATGCCTCATATAGAAGGTAATTTCGTAATTTAATGTTGAATAATAAAAAATCCCTCAATATGTACGGTACTTAGAATGTTGCACTGGGCCGAATCGTGTTGTTTATTTTTTGGTCAAGATAACGTTTTGGGACGAATCGTTCGGTGACTTTTTTTACCTGAAATCAAAAACCTTTTTCATAAACCTTTTTGGGCCGAATCGTAATGCGCCCCACCAAACACGTGTCAGCAGATTTCTTTTTAATATTAACAACAATATAATAGTACTCATAGAACACGTTTCTTAGTGATTCATAATAGTCGGTTCAACCTATAGCCAAAAATAAAGTTCACTGTTACAAATATGTAACGCCAGGACTTGACATGTGCAGTAGAAAAATAGAAAAACTGTAAAAATAGTTTTCGGACTTGCAGGGGTATTTAATCTTGTTTTATAATTTGGCCCTTAGAGAAATACGGGAACAAAGTTTGAACAAACGGGAAGTTTGAAGATTGTCGTCCTATGTTTTGCTTTCAGTTTCTGAAGCCACCGCGGAGGTGACAGCAGTGCTAGCCGTCCTGGGAGCTCTCCTCGTGGTCCTGGTCCTGATAGTTGTGTATCTCAACAGTCGGTGGAGCGTCGACTCGACCCTGGGTCCTAGCAACCTACCCATCGAGGATCCCTTCAGTGTCCACACTGGTGAATTAGGTCAGTACACATTTCACACTACCTCTGCGCGCCCAACTTCAATTTTTGTTCTGTAGTACAAAGTGACCGGTGGCCTCGCCCGAGGACAAACATTTTATGCTACTTAGTAGTATAAATTTTTAGCTTGGGCACTTAGGGCTATCAAATAAATGTCCTCTCACGAGGACATTGGGCGCGAACTGCGAGGACTGCTTGACTGCTGGTCTACTCCCTGTTTAAAGTCCCCCAGCCAGAAAATCAATGATATCCCCAAATACAGGCTCATTGGCGTTATGGCGTTAAAACTACGTCAATTTTCCAAAAGTCGAGCTTTTTTTTTTTTTTTTTTTTTTTTTTTTTTTTTTTTTTTTTTTTTTTTTTTTAAGTGGGGTTTAACGTCGCTTTCAACTGCCATGGTCATATCACGACGGGGGTTTTACCCTCCATTCGCAGGAAAGTCACAAACCTGCTACTCACATTGACCTCACCCAGCCTGAGTGGGGCCGGGAAAAGCCAGCGTCACGAGAATTAGAATTTGAATGGTCATTCGAGCTTTTGAATGAGCTTTTTTCAATACACGCCATCTCGCGAAGTACAAGTCCGATTGAGCTGAAATTTAGTATGGTTCTTAATGGCAGTGTATAGAGCGTTTTAAGTTTTTCAAAATATACATTTCTTAAAAGTTGAGCATTTTCACATTCAAATCTGACCGTCCCAATAGATCTCTGAAAAGAGTCATCTTTGTACTGAACATTTCTCATCCTACCACGAATATTCTTTTTCGTCCGCGCGTGCTATTTAACGAAGGGTCTCTATTGGAAAAAAAGAATATCTTTGACCTTTCTTAATTGTTGTTATCCTTCGAAAATTAGAACAATGAAAAAGAGGATTTTATTTTTTCTAATGAGGTATTCTTTGACAAATCTATTGTAAAAAATGTTTTGATTATTTCTTTTTTCCCCCCCCTTAACTAGGTCTTATACCTGTCGTTCGTGCTGTGATTATCTTTAGTTCAATCTTTTGTGTAGTATCATAGAGAAGATTACATAATCTTCTCAATGATACTGCACAAAAGGTTGATATTTTTGGTGGACATTGTTGTGAAGTGAGAAAAAGTAATCTATAAAATTAACTACCAATACGTAATTACCAAATATTTTTCTTTCACCAGCACGGCCATGCCTCGGTGAACGCATCGCGGCTAGTTTATATACGTACAGAGAATAAGTATTCTCGACAACTCATGTTATGAATTAAATATTATTTATTCCATACTCCTTGATAAATACATTAATACTCCTTGGTTTTCAGAGAAAGCGTACTGTTTTGACGGACTAGGGGGAATCACTTGCTCGGATAGCGATGAGGACCTACGCCGTAAATACTCTCAACATATCGTCTCGACCAATCAGCCCCCCGTACAGGAGGGATACCTGCCCCAGCCCCCCTCTCCCCTATCTATCTCTCATCCACCCCATCATAATTTTCACGTCAATGTCCGTAAGTATAACCTCAGTACCCTCCTTTATTATTAAATCTTCTTTTTGGTCTAAAGCTATTAGATTTAGTATTACATGTTTTATATATAAATAAAAAAATTGTATTTATTTTTTCAAATATGTAGGTATGTATTTACAAAGTATCTTAGTATTAGCCGATTAGCAATTAGAATACTTACAACTATTGAGATAGGTACAATTAAATTTCCAAATAGAAGTAGTATTATTATTTCCGACTATCATAATCTTAGTTCGGTTTGTCTCTGTTAGTTTTAGTTCGGTTTGTCTCTTTCTTATCAACAAATTTATTGTGTTTATGCTAAGAAACATGATATTATGCTGCAGATGTACCTTTATGGTTGCTCAGTTAAAGATAAAGAAGGTATTGAAACATTACATTATTCATTTTCGGGGGTCTTTTCTTAATTCCTAGATATTATGTGCTGCATCTTTTAGTTAGAACTATTGCACCTTTCAAGGCCTTGGTAAGTTTGCTGTGAGAATCTTTGGTTCCTGTAGCTCCAATGATAATAGGGGTGATTGTATTGATTAAAGGTTGCCATCTCTCATGTCTCATTCTTTTGTTGGTGAATACTCGTATTTCTTGATTTTCTCTTTTTTGTCTTTTTATCAATATTGTGATCGACTGAAACCTTTCCAAGACTGATACAGATACACACCTTTGTAACGTGTTTTTTTTTTTTTTTTTTTTTTTTTTTTTTTTTTTTTTTAGATTTCCATTTCTCTCTGATCACATCTCAAATAAATTAGGGAGATCTTGCATAGATTGGGTTATGGGGAAACTTATAATTATATATAAATTTTTTTTTTTTTTTTT
The DNA here is from genome assembly GCA_024516035.1 of Bactericera cockerelli. Lineage (NCBI taxonomy): Eukaryota > Metazoa > Arthropoda > Insecta > Hemiptera > Triozidae > Bactericera > Bactericera cockerelli. The sequence goes on from CM044958.1 coordinate 23,554,703, forward strand.
TTTTTTTTTTAATGAATCCTTTCAAAAATTATACATACCTACCTACATTGAATTAAAAACGATTTTCTTTCTTTTTGAAAATAATACATATGTATCTGAAAAATTGCAAAACCAGAAGTTGTGATGGTGAAACTTTAGATATTGAATAAGTGTAAATTAGTTGTGTAAACGTATCTAAAAATCAGCAGAGCCTCACATGTAACTAATAGTTTTCCTCAACACGGATGTGACTCTAACTATACAGGGTGTCCCACCAAACTTGGACACCTCAAATTACTCGGCCCCTGAAAGAGTTTTTGAAAAATAAAAAAACCTAGGGTACATGTGCTAATTATGCGGTTTCAGTTATGAAATTTTTTTTATACAGGGTGGTTCAAAAGTCAGAAATTGAGGTGTCAACTTTCGATTTTTAAATGGATCGACCTGAATTTTATTTGATAATTTTACTTCTAAATGATTCCTAAGTACTTTTTAAAACAAAAATATTACATACAGGGTGGTTTTTTTTCGACCAATTTTTTTTCTAAATCTTGAATAACTCAAGTTCAGTTAATTTTTTCGATAACAAGAAGAGAATGTGTTTGTGTAATGAATACACGCACTTTCAATTGGCATCAAAAAAATTTATACAGGGTGGTTAACATGTGAAATAATGACTTGATTTTTTTTAAAACCGAGTTTTTTTAATTTTTTATTTAGAATTAATAATTCTCGTCTAATTTTGCACATTTTTCGTTAGTCATATCGAAAAACAAAACTAAAGCGTTTTACAGGGTGAGACATAATTTTTTTGTAACACCCTGTATATGGGCAGTCAAAGAGACGCAAAATTAAATATAAAGACTAAATATGCAATAAAAACTTTGATTTTTAATTAAACTAAAAAGTTATGGTGTTTTAACTAATATTGTCGCATGGACCACCCTGTAGATATTTTCTTAAACTATAATGTAGGTACTCTAAGTTGTATAAAATTCAACGAACACTTCGAATTATGTGGGAAAAACAAGTAAAAAACACGAATTTGAAGCCATTTTCAATTTGGTGTCCACACTGAATGATTTTAAAACTTGAAATAAAAAGTAGGTAGGTGTAGACACAAAATTGAGCATGGCTTTTTGAATTCATTTTTTTTCTTTCAGATTTGGACGCCTCGTTGAATTTTAGACAGTTTCGACTACCCATATGATGGTTTAAGAAAATATCTACAGGGTGGTCCATGCGACAATATTAGTTAAAACACCATAACTTTTTAGTTTAATTAAAAATCAAAGTTTTTATTGCATATTTAGTCTTTATATTTAATTTTGCGTCTCTTTGACTGCCCATATACAGGGTGTTACAAAAAAATTATGTCTCACCCTGTACAACACTTTAGTTTTGTTTTTCGATATGACTAACGAAAAATGTGCAAAATTAGACGAGAATTATTAATTCTAAATAAAAAATTAAAAAAACTCGGTTTAAAAAAAAAATCAAGTCATTATTTCACATGTGAACCACCCTGTATAAAATTTTTTGATGCCAATTGAAAGTGCGTGTATTCATTACACAAACACATTCTCTTCTTGTTATCGAAAAAATTAACTGAACTTGAGTTATTCAAGATTTAGAAAAAAAATTGGTCGAAAAAAAACCACCCTGTATGTAATATTTTTGTTTTAAAAAGTACTCAGGAATCATTTAGAAGTAAAATTATCAAATAAAATTCAGGTCGATCCATTTAAAAATCGAAAGTTGACACCTCAATTTCTGACTTTTGAACCACCCTGTATAAAAAAAATTTCATAACTGAAACCGCATAATTAGCACATGTACCCTAGGTTTTTTTATTTTTCAAAAACTCTTTCAGGGGCCGAGTAATTTGAGGTGTCCAAGTTTGGTGGGACACCCTGTATTTCCTAACTCTAACAGAGGTTACCCACTCGATGTAACCTGACAATTATTAGCTCTCCCAACCCATAGCCTCAAACTAAAGAACTCTGCACACGCCTACGTCACCCTGAGGTTGGAGGTTTGAGACACCCGCGAGCTGCAAAATATGTAAAAAGTGTATCAAGGACGCCATGTCATTAAGGTCAAGCATGATCACACCTAACTCCAAAACCGTACAATAGGCAAGAAACAGGCAGGTACTATGTAAAATTACTATTCGCCGAAATACATAATATATATGAAATAACAGGTTAATAAAATGTTGATATAATTTACCTATTCATTTATGGTGGCCATGTAAAATTATTACAGGTATGTACAATGTTGTACATCTAATAGCTACATAGCTTAAGAAAAATTACATTTTGAAGTATGTATAATGTTTGTATATCTACCATTATACCGATTATTAATTTACAATGTTTTTGCTATAAATAATGTTGCAATAAATAAGTATAATTATGGTATCGCCAAAAATAAACTTTGGGTAACGAAACTCCAGGCTAGTTTTTTACTGAGCAATAACAGATTTTCATCAATTTTGTCCTTTACCTGTCTTGCATTCTGTACCTAATTAACGCATAAGGTCCATCACGTTCTACGTGAAATCCCTGGAACTGATTGCAGAAACTAGAGACCATTACTTTCTCTATGATGACTCCGTGCTCTACAAAGAAATTAACAGAAATTAGTCACCTGAACGGAATGGACCATATGACTCGGTGTTGATGCAATCCAATATTACGACGTGGCGTGTCGACAAACTTTGAGTTAGTCTTGCCGACTGCCCGAGATAACTGCCGCAGGCTCCTGGCAATATTTCTGAATTACTTAATATTAATGATAAATGAGGGAGACTTACACCAATAAGAGCAGTGTCTCTGAATCTAGTTCACTTGTGGATATTGTTTCAAAACAGTTTAAACAGAGAGCTTTAGCACACCCGATACCGCTAGCCTTTCTTAACTGTGCAAATCTATCGACATTTGCCCATAATGGTATTGGTTATGTGATTTCAACGTTTGGTGACAGAGATCACAATGCGAATTACTATTACTAATATTGATGATATTTCTGTAATTATCTTCCTACTTTAAACTTGAGAGTAAAGGAACTAGGTATAAGCTCCGCAGGTAAATGACTCTATACCAAGAATCATGGTGTCAAAATACTTCAAACTAGAAAAATTAGGCTGAATCTAAAAATCGTTTATTCGCTTTATTGAATCTTTTATTGAATAATGTATTTTAAAAAGTTCTGCCATCTACCCACAGGGTTTTTCTATCAGAATTAGAATGTGACAAATTATTTAGTGCATTCTTTAAAACCAGAAGACTTTGACAAGCAATTATTCCGTATCTTATATGAATATATTTAGTCTTTTTTTACTCTCATTTCTCATTAACTGTGTATAATATGAAATGGAAATGTATAGTGAAAAACAAATAAAAATTTAAAACATCTACTTACGAACTCTACCTCGTGTTAGAATAGGCCGTTTGGTATTTACTTATACAAAAACAAAAATCAGACCTGATGAGGACTTGCTTTGATTGCTTGGTGAATGTTGAAAAACCAGAGAAGCCATCAACAAGTTTTGACCTGCACAATAATTTGTACAAATTGATGTCCGAAACCAATCAGCCCAATGTCCGCTGGTAATTTGAAACGATTTATTATTTGAGTGTTTGCACATGGTATTGCAGTTGAGCCAGGGGCCTGTGTTGTAGAACAGGTTTTGAGCTGATTAAATCTCGCTGATCTGAATTGGAGATGAGGTCTTTGCCAATCGGCTGCATTCAACCCAGACATTAACCTTCCAGTGGAGGGTAGTACAGGGCAACATGTAGTGAAAGGGAGCTCCATTTGAGGTCAAAACATAGATCGTTTTAATTGATATAAAAATGTTTTGAACTTGAAAAACTCACTTAAGGCGAAATCATAATTAATAAATTTAAAATAAAAAAGTTATTTTAAAAGAAAAAAATTCTAATTCGCAAAATTATCCTGAGTATTTATTTTATAAGAATTTGGGTTCCTGGAAATATCTACGTTGAAGTCGGAAGGAGAGCAGGTTTCATTTTTCAATAGTGGAGAAGAACTAATATTCCTTTAAATAATAATACCTATCAAAAGATTACATCTTCCATTTAGGGGAAGAAACGAAAGGAAAATATTTTATATGGAAAGTATTTAATATCTAAAGAATACTCATTAAAACATTCTATTGACCATTAGGAAAATTTGCAGTTAATACGTCACTGTTATCTAATGTTCGATGTTGTAAGGCCAAAGTGCCCAGGGCATTTCCAAGCCAAATATCCCGCAGATAAGCTCACAGTCACATGGGGCATCACTCTTTCAGAAAAGCAAATAGTAGATACCTAGAGTGCGGTGGATTATGCAAGTGCATGCGACTTATTCATATATTATGCTCTATTTTCGTCATCTTAAACTTCTTTCGGACTTGTTATTGGATCTTTTGCAAAGATCTTTTTTCAGCATGTGTCCAACGTATCTTGATCAACACGACATTACGCCAGTAAATTACTGTCAAAGTGATGCATATCATGTGGAGCAACATTAATATTAATAGTTGCGTTGCTATTCATAATGATAATGGGTAGATAAGATCTTGTTAATCGTAGTGGTCACATCGACGGTTAATTTATTGGCTGCCTACCTGCCTGAATCATGGTCATTCACTTGAGATTTTAGGCTTCGCATTTTGCGTTGTATTTTGTTACTCTTGTTTTCAACATCTTCGTGTACTTGATCTATATAATCAAATGGTACGTATGGCACAAGGGCAAAAAAGTAAGGTGGAACGGAGCAATTGAAAATAGTTTCTTACTCTTCTTTTGACCGATTGACGAATTAAAGTGTACCTAGATATAAAATCTATTCGCCGAATCGGAATCATCTCATCTGGTGATTCTCTCTTCTGGAAACTCTAGGCCATTAGTAATACTTTACACAGCCTTCTTATGTAAAATGCCGGGTCCACACTAAGCGAACATTGTTAGCTAACAATGTTCGCAGTGTGGACCCGGCATTAGAAAATGTTTTTTACGACTTGTTTGAAATAACATTTGTTGGCATTGGCCAGTCTGTGGTGGCCGCTTTGATGTAATGTTGAGATTGATGAGCCAGTGGTGATTCTATAAAATATACTCACTAAGACTTCTTAAAATATGGTGTCATGGTGTCTGAAATTTTTTCTGAAATTAGTGAATTTCTATTGAAAGTTTAGTGATAACATTATTTTGTTTTTCGATTACTTGTGATCATGGATAAACTCGATGAGAAAGTGAAGGAGATGGTGAAAACATTAGTTGAACAACAAATGAAGACTTTGAAACAAAATTTGGTGGAAGAAAACCAACCAGACAGAGACAGCAAACTGAGAGTGACGAGCGTACGGAACGTGCCGGTCCCGAGTGTGTTGAGTCTGGAGGGTAACATGAAAGAAAATATTCACCATTTTCAAAGAATGTTTAACAATTATGCAGTATCAAGTGGATTAAACAAAGAAGAAATGAATGTTCAGGTATCAGTGATGATGACAATTATTGGTGATGAAGCCAGCAAGATGATTTATAAACTTATTGAAGACCCAGAAAAACAAACGGTTGAGAACATTATAAAAAGTTTGGAACAAAAACTTTGTCAAGAGGTGAATGTCAGATACGAAAGATATATATTCAATTGTATTAAACAAGAAGACAATGAAAATTACAGAGAATACTTCATGAAACTAAAATCAAAGGTGAAGTTATGTGAATACAAGCAAATGGAAGAAGAACTTCTTTTAGATAAAATAACTTGTTCAATCAAAGACATAAACATGCGAGAAAAATTGTGGCTCAAGAAAAATATGAACTTAAATGATGCAATGCAAATGTGCATTGGAAGTGAAGAAATGAAACAACAAATCAGCTGCATGCAAGATGTGACAAATAACATCAACAAAGTTTACACAAAGAATAATAAAAAGTATGTCAAACAAGAAAATAAAAAGTGCAATTTTTGTGGAAATAATTGGCATTCAGACTTGAAGATGTGTCCTGCTAAAAAAAAAAGAATGTAATTACTGTCACAAAACTGGACACTTTGCGAGTGTATGTAGAAAGAAACTCAGTGTAAAACAAATTGAATATTATGAAAATGGCAAAGAAAGTGACCAAGATGAAATTCTGAAAATTGAAAACACAAGCAAGAATGGTGTTTTTACAACACTGCAAGTGATCAATGGTCAAAGTCAGGTATGTGATGTCAAATGTCAGCTTGACACTGGAGCCTCCTGTAACATAATCGGTGAAAAGAATCTGTTAAAAATTATAAACAAAACCAAAGTGTTATTAAAACCATGTTACACAATATTGAGAGCTTTTGGAGGTACCCAGATAAAACCTAGAGGTATTTATGCCCTGAAAATACGCAGACTAAATAAAATATTTTGCCTCGATTTCATAGTTGTTGAATATGAACACTGTCCTCTGTTATCTGCTCAAGCTTGTGATGAATTAAAACTCATTAGTTACTGTAATAAAGTAAAAGAACAAGAATCAAAACCACTTGATAGTAATATTCCTATGTCCACAGCAAATATTATGAAGAAATACAGTCATGTCTTTGAAGGTTTGGGGAAGATAAAAGGAGAAGTTGATTTGGAATTGACTAATGAAGTGGTCCCTGTGAGGCAAGCTCCTAGAAGAATACCAGTAGCACTAAAAGATGAATTGAGAAAAGAACTAGATGATATGGTTCAACAAGGAATAATAATTGAGGAAGAAGGTTATACAGACTGGATAAGTAACCTCACAATGGTAAAGAAAAATGGAAAATTGAGAATTTGTCTGGATCCTAGTAATTTGAACACAGCATTGAAAGATACAAAGCAACAGTTACCTACACTTGATGAAATTCTTCCAGAGCTGAATAATGCAAAAGTATTTTCAACAATGGATGCTAAAAAAGGATTTTGGATGATACAATTATCTGAAAAAAGCAGCAAAATGACAGCTTTTTGGACTCCATTTGCCAAATATAGATATCTTCGACTACCATTCGGAATATCAACTGCAATGGAAATATTTCAAAAGAAGATGTTGGAGATAACTAATGGATTGCGAGGTATTCATGTATTAGCAGATGATATACTTATTGTTGGATATGGTAATACACATCAAGAAGCACAAAAAGATCATGATAAAAATTTGGAAACTTTGTTCGTAAAATTAGATAAAGAAAATGTCAAATTAAATAAAGAAAAAACAAAACTATGTAAAAATGAAATAAAATTTTACGGTCACATACTAACTGAAAATGGAGTGAAACCAGATGAATCAAAAGTATCCGCCATACTGAATATGCCCAAACCAACATGCAAAGAAGATTTATTCCGATTTCTAGGGATGGTGACATACCTATCGAGATACATTAAGAATCTATCAGATATTAGTGAAACCTTGAGAAAAATAACACATCAAGATGAAATTTTTGTTTGGAAAAATGAACAAGAAGAATGTTTTAAAAATATTAAAAAGAATATTGCTAATGCAACATTGTTAAAATATTATGATCCTAAAAAACCAGTTACCATTCAGACTGATTCATCATCATTTGCAATGGGATGTGCTTTAATTCAAGAGAATGTTCCTGTGGCATATGCATCAAAAACTCTCACAGAGACTCAAAGAAACTATGCACAAATAGAAAAAGAGATGCTAGCCATCGTATTTGCCTGTAATCGTTTTGATCAGTATATATGTGGAAGATCCAATGTAACAATTGAAACCGATCACAGTCCTTTAGTGAGCATTTTTAAGAAGCCATTATTGAAATCTCCAAAGAGACTACAAAACATGATCCTTTCATTACAACGATACAATATTAATGTAAAATATAAAAGTGGGAAAACAATGTACTTGGCAGATACGTTGTCACGTGCACCGGAGAGCATGAGCAACCAAGAAAAACAAATTGACATATATGAAATAAATACTGTTATGTTTGATCAAGTACATGTATTGGATGAATTGAACACTGGTATATACTATACTGATGACAGAAGTGTCAAAATAAGTGATCAATCAATTGAAAAAATAATTGCAGAAACTATGAAAGATGGTCAGTTAAAAAAACTCAAAGAACAAATCCTCAGAGGATGGCCTGAAAACAAGAATCAAGTTAGTGAAGACTTAAAATGCTACTGGAATTTTCGAATGGACTTAGTCATAGAAAATGGAGTTGTGTTAAAAAATAATCAAATTTTAATTCCCATATCACTACGACAAGAATTTTTGAAGAAAATACACAGTGGTCATCTTGGTATTGAAGCAACAAAGAAACTGGCAAAAGAAGCAGTATTTTGGCCGAATATGTTATCAGAAATTGAAGATACTGTGAAAGGATGTGAAACATGTGCTAAATTTGGCGAAAATCAGAAACGGCTAGAAATGATGTCTCATGACGTAGCAAAATATCCATTTGAAAAAATAAGTATGGATGTACGAGTATTTGAAATAAATATCAAAGGAAAACAAAGAAAGTTTTTAGTGACAGTCGATCATTACTCAGATTTTTTTGAAATCGATGAAATTCATGATCTAACTCCAAAAACAACAGTTCTTATGTGCAAAAGAAATTTTAGCAGATATGGTATACCAGAAAAAGTAATAACAGATAATGCAACAAATTTTACTGGAAGTGAATTTAAAGTGTTCAGTAAAGAATGGGAATTTGAACATATAACATCAAGTCCATACTATCCTCAAAGTAATGGTAAAGCAGAAGCATCTGTAAAAAAAAAAAAAAAAAATGATAAAAAAAAGTATAGAAGAAAATGAAGATTTTTATAAGATGTTGCTCGTATTTAGGAATACTCCAAATAAAACAAATATGAGCCCTGCCAAAAGAATGATGTGTCGATGGCTAAGATGTCAGATCCCAAACTGGAATAAATATCAGGAAATGATTAACTCTAAAGAGTGTGAAGAAAAAATCAATGAAAATAGAAACAGAATAGCAAAGGTATACAATAGAAGTTGTGTGAAGAGAAGAAATCTACAAGAAGGTGAACAGGTTTGGTATAAGAAGAAAATTGAAGATGAAAAATGGGAAAGAGGAAAAGTTATTAGTTGTGAGGGAAAACGTTCCTATCAAGTAGAAGATGAAGATGGAGCGGTATACAGAAGAAATGAAAAATTCATCAAACCAAACATATGTATAACTGATAGCAATGAAACCGAAGAAGAATCAAGAAGTGATATTCAAGAAAAGGATGAACCAGAGATAAGAAGATCAACAAGAAAGAAACAACAACCTAGCCGGTATGGAGACTATGTCATGCATTAAGGAGAGGGATGTTGTGTTAAAGATCAAAGAAGAGGGGATGTTGGCATTGGCCAGTCTGTGGTGGCCGCTTTGATGTAATGTTGAGATTGATGAGCCAGTGGTGATTCTATAAAATATACTCACTAAGACTTCTTAAAATAACATTGTTAGCTAACGTTGTTCGCGAACAATGTTCGCTTAGTGTGGACCCGGCAAGAGACAGCGAAATGAGGAACAGAATGATGTCTTTAATGAAACACGCCCTGCTTCTTTACCAAGTTATTGTAATAATAATATATGTCATTTTTACTTTAAGTATCTTATATTAGAAAGGTATGTAATGGAATCACCCAAATTTTTAGAAAGTCAGTTTTCGGTGCCAAAACACTTTTTAGGGTCCCCAGAGACTAAATCTAAAGTTTCAGCCATTGGTCCGTATGTGTGTCTGTGAACAATATATCTCAAGAACGGTAAGAGCTAGAAACTTGAAATTTGGTAAATAAACCTCATTGGTAAACAGCCTTTCGACCTCCATTTGAAGGCGTTTGGCGATTCTGGTCTACTCTGATGTTTTGTTGATATAGGTAGGTATTGAACTTTTTGGAACCCGAACTCAATTTACCAGTATTTTGGAGGGTCCCGCTTGGACTAACTTTTATATTATTAATCTTAGATGAGAGTTGTGACTTATCAAATCCAATGACTTTGCTGTTTACGAATTTTTGATTTTTAGTCACCAGTGGCCAAATACGACTTCTTTGCGGGGGATAAGGAAGGTCGTGTGGTGTCACACCAGTTTATCCTAGTCAAGAACTGTATTTTGTTACATCAGCAGTATTATAAATGAGCACACAGAAGAAAACACTGCCAATTATGGACACAATACTTCCTCGTGATTGTTTCACATTATTATTTTATACACTTGGCAATTTTGAAATTTTATACTAAATCACTTGTATCTCCAGAACAACTTAAGCGATTTACATTAAATTTATTTTATATGGTAGAATACTATTTTTTCTACATTCTACAAAAAATTCTGTATTCTACAAAAAAATCGGCAAGTCGTGGACCTTATTTTTTGACTTTTTTGTCAATTTTTTTGGATTTTCTTATATATATCAGAATTTAATTCAAAATTTAGGAATCATACAATGAAACTTAATCAAAATGAAAATGGTTCCAGATTCGATCGTCAAAGGAAAGATAGCGTCCCGAAAGTTCAAGGACTTGCTGTCGCTAGCGGAGGCGGGCAGGCTGGGCCGCAGCAGTGGCTCCTCCAGTGGCTCCACCACCAGCGCCGACGATGAGAACGCCCTCCGCCACAGAGACAGACTGAGGGGCGGCGCGGTGCCGGTACAGCACAGCTCTGTCAGCGAGGAGCCGGCCTACCCAACGCCTCAGGACGTGAGTAACATTCCAATAGTCTTGAGCCGGCCACACAGAATAAAGGGTTGGATGGAAGAGATTGCCACAGGCAATAACCCCGCCCTTTAGGTAGGACATTTCTCTCTTTTTTTCTTCTTGTATATTTGTTTAATCTTTTTGTTTTTCTTTATATTTCATTGTGTTCTACTGTACATATTTTTTGTTCTACCTAATAAAGCTTAAAAAAAAAAAAATGCATCCGGGGTTAAGTGGCAGAGAATGCCTAAGGCATTAACTTCGCCCCGGATTACAAGACAACTGTGTACATTTAAATTTAAATATTTTTTTTCTATATTTTATTTTGTAAACACTGTTAATTTTTTTTTATCTCTGTTAATATTGTTGATTGTTTTGTATAAAAGTACAAAGTGTAAATAAATAAATAATGCATGCATGCATGCATGAACTGGGAACAGGCTGTATATAAAAAAAAAAAAAATGCATCCGGGGTTAAGTGGCAGAGAATGCCTAAGGCATTAACTTCGCCCCGGATTACAAGACAACTGTGTACATTTAAATTTAAATATTTTTTTTCTATATTTTATTTTGTAAACACTGTTAATTTTTTTTTTATCTCTGTTAATATTGTTGATTGTTTTGTATAAAAATACAAAGTGTAAATAAATAAATAATGCATGCATGCATGCATGAACTGGGAACAGGCTGTATAAACGATCTTATGCTCGTTTTCTTTTTCTGCCACACATTCTCATGCATGTACTTGTACATAATTATGTACATTTGTGGCCGGCTTGAAGACGAAGTTTTTTTATTGGCATGTACGATATTGTCCAAATTGCTTTTTTTTTCAAATATCATATTTGTGTTATGCTACTCTAACTCACACTACAAGCTCCAGGGTACAAGTCCGCCGCCTTAAGGTAAGCACGCACTTATCCGCCTTAAGGTAAGCACGCACTTATCCGCCTTAAAGTAAACACACACTTATCCGCTTTAAGGTAAGCACGCACTTATCCGCCTTAAGGTAAGCACACACTTATCCGGAGCGTACGGATCGTAGTTTCTAGTAATAATAAATAATAGGTACATTAGGTATCTTTATGATGTAGTTCTCAATATTTCTGCGGCTCTTATCGCGATAAGCCATTTTCAAACAAATCTTAGGTTAGCTCGACATTACTTTACAAAGTGTCATTCAAAAGTTGTATACATTTATAATTAACATACTCTGAAAATTTGAGCTATAGCTTCTACAAAAGTTGCAGCTTTTATCACTATAAGCCATTTTGATCGAAATCTTAGCCTAGCTCGACATTACTCAACATGGTGTCATTTAAAAATTGTACATTGATAACCAAGCATGTAAGGAGCAAATTCCAAGTATGAATGGAACATTCCCTGAAAGTTTCAACTCGATTGGACTAAAATTATACAACTAAAATTACGCGTTACAATATACATAATATACATAATAATAACAATATCGCCTTATTTCTACTGCCCAATTAGAACTATTATGTCCCATTATTCCAGCAGTAAGCCCAAGACGTATTATTACGAGTATGTGGTAAAAATTCCCAAATGGGAGGATAACTTGTCATGTCCCGGCTGGGTCTCGAACCCGCGACCTCTGGAATCTCTTGATTCACAGAGTGCCGCCTTTACCACTGAGCTACTGGGACAGACAACATAGGTACATACAAACATAGAAATGGACAAGTGCTCTCTTCGTTCGCAATTACAAGATAAAAGTACTTGCACACTCAGCAGTACCACTGTTTTAAATTAATTTGGCTCTAAAATTATAGGTCTATCATCTATCAGTAGATATTACGGCTATCAGAATGCTCCAAGGCCGACGATGATAAAAAGATCCAATTAAGTTCACGTTGTCTACGTGTTTCCATATGATCTGACGAAACCGAGCAAGGATGTTTTAGACATTACAAATTGGCACTATTATTTAAAAATAATGAAACCTCATTAATGTTGAAGAATTTTGCCATTAAAGCTAAAATAACTGAAGCATCTAGAAAATAAATACAGATCCACTACCAAATAGAAGAATATAAATACAGATTCACTACCAAATAGAGAAGTGTTTATGGTTTATGGATCTTTGAAGATTAGGAAGGCAGTGAAATGACTCAATCAGCTTTGCTAATGACTGAAATTTTATTGAACTGAAGCTCATTGCATTAGAGTCGTCAATGGATTGATTATTTAGCATCAAAATAATTAGGTAGTTACTTAGTTACCTACTGACATTTGCAAATAGGCACACTACCAATTATGGACACAATACTTCCTCGTGAATGGTAATCAAAATTTTCAACTAGTATTATCGCTAGAATCAGAGATTTTTTTACTGAATCACTTGTATTTACAAAAGTTCTCAACCGATTCTTTTCAAATTTAAATATCAAATTACACTGCCACTTGTGGACACAATACTTCCTCGTGATTGGTTCACATTGCACGTAGGTATACACTTGGCAATTTTGAGATTTTATAGTAAGTCACTTGTATCTCCAAAACCAAAAACCGATTTTCTTCAAATTTGTTTTGTATGGTGTTATACAGTTTTTTCTACATTCTAGATTCTACAAAGAAATCTGTATTGGCAAGTCGAAGATTTATTTATTGACTTTTTTGTCCGAAATTTCGCATTTTCGTAAATATCAGAGCTCAATCAAAATTTATTAAAAAATGATTATAAACCTAAGAAAAAAGCTAATACGCATTTACATACAAAATTTCAGTAAGTAAGTAAGTAAAAAGTTACTGGTCAGGCGCATGGTCTCTTATCACCAAGAACCGCTAGTGTGAAGTTGATAAATTTAAAATGGCACCTTCTAGAATACGTCTATATGTGTACAAAATTTTGTCGAAATCCGTTCTTTAGTTTCTGAGATTTGCACGGTACAAGGAATGTATTTAACAGACCGACCGACAGACACAAAACCAAAGTTGCTCAGGAGGTTATGAAACGTCCAGAACTATGAAAAAAATTGAAATCGGAGCAAAAATATATTATTTTTTTACAAAAACGAACACAGTACTTCCGATTTCTAAGTTAGAAATTTATCGGAAGTAAAATATCAATGAAAATGATCTACAATGATACTTATTTATTAATACATAAATATCATGCAAGATCTGAGTTAACAAGACCTTTAATTTTTATCTCTTTGTTAACAATAGAAGGTGAAAGGTTTGAATTTCATAGATCATGGCTAGGTACGAATACATTATTCCTTCCCCTTGAACTTGTGTAGAGAAATAACATAATTTGCATTATGCAATAATGGTGTGGATACTGGGTCGGTGATAATTTATCATCCGGTGAACGGAAGGACGTCTCATGAAGACTAATAGACCAGTTGCATTAAACACAAAAAATGTGTGTGTGTTGTGTATGCAAAATATCTCAAGAACTTTAAGTTTTATAGAGATAAAATTTGACGTTTAGCTTTATGGCGTTAAAAGTACGTACCCGGAAGGATTTCTTGAAAATCATCGTAAACTGTGGCAGTTATCGAAATATGAATTGAATGTAATTCACTTTGTAAGTCACATGAATTTCCGACATATATGGTAGTTTTCTGTAGGTTTAATCCCACCACCAACAATATTTTTGTCTTTCTAAATATTTTTTCGAGAGGTTTTTATTTCTTGAAGTTATTTTTTTTTACTTGTTACAGTCTGATTTTTTTTTTTAGAAATTTCTATAAAAAATAGAAAGTCGTCTGATGTTCACATCAGTTTATTTTTATATCGTTAATCAATCCAAAGGAACGATCCTTGTGGCCGCTTAGGGCCGCCCTGTGACCTTAGAGTGCGACTGATTGAATCGTGTGGTACCTATATGAAACGAACTTCCATACCAAATTTCAAGTCTCTAGCTCTTACCGTTCTCCAGATATCAGGGTTATGCATGGACGGACACACACACAATGTCGGACGCACGGAACAATAGCCAAAAACAACGTTTTCGTTCAGAAACGTGAAAAACTGGGTAGTTCAAATTTTCGACGAATTAAATATTTTCTTTATTATAGGATAAGAAAAGTAAAAATATTTAGCTACCTCCCCGCAGTCCCCGCTCACCCCGCTCTCTCCATACTATAAATTAATATTTACTAACTATGTAAAATGTTTTTCATATTTATAAACAAAAAATCTGGTGTAAACATCACACGACTTTCCTTATCCCCCAAAAAGGAGTCGAATTCCGCCACTGGTGACCCAACGGTAACAGATAACTAAAAACCAATGCCAAATTCGTAATCAGCACTTCAAAATCATTGAATTTGATATGTCATAACCCCCATGTAGGATGAACAATAAAAAAGTTAGTCAAAGCGGTTCCCCCCCAAATACCGGTAAATTGGAGCCGAGTTCCAAAAAGATCAAGATATCAAAAAAATGATCAGAATAGACCCCTATTATTTTTTTAATCTAAGAAAATGTTGTTCTCTAAAAAATTTTGTATCTTTAACCAATTTAAAGAAGCGGCGCTTGCGGCTAGCATTTGCGGCCCTGTGGCCGCAGAATGCGGCCGATTTCAACCAAAAGTTTCGTGGTTCGTCTGGTGTATAAAATTAATTTGTGTACCAAATTTCAAGTCTCTAGCTTTTACCGTTCTTGAGATATCCTGTTCACACACAGACAGACAGACAGACAGACAGACGCACGGACCAATGGCTGAAAACAACTTTTTTGGTATCCTGAGGCCATGATTCGTCCAGAAATGTGAAAAACTGGGTAGGTCAAATTTTCGACGAATACAATACTTTCCTTATTATAAGATAAGGAAAGTAAAAAAGTACATATACCTACATACCTTGTTATGGGTATTGTTCAGACAAAATTGGCCAAGCAATTCTTAAAATTTCAAGTCAGTTTTTCCAAAAGGGTTATTCATTGTCTCTATCTAAATGTATCTTTGTGTCTTATGGTCCACCCAGTTTTTTGAACAATGAAGAAATGTTGAAGTTCAATATTGGTAGATCAGCACTGATACGATTCTCCAAATTTCAATATGTTAGAGATTTCCATCTATATATTCCTTTTCGTAATGCCAAAACTGGGTCTTATTCACACAAATAGCTATTTATTTTTCCACACGTGGTATGAGTGGACCCCGGACATTTACGTAAAGAGCAGGAAATTTCTGTGCTGCCAGTAATCGAACCCAGGTCACTTGGCTCTAGTCATACGATGGCTAGTCTGACCACATTCATTGTCAATAAATGACAAATAACCCTCTAATTTCTCCTCAATTCATACATTTGCTGAAAAAGAATAGTGAATTTTTAGATGAGAACTCGGATTATTTATGTGTAGAATATACTATCACTCATCATGAAAATAGTCGTGACTTTTGTAGGAACTTTTATGTCTACATTTCTACAACCATTTCCAGGATTTGTGAAACATATATATTTATTTAATACGTTTCATACAGACGACATTCACAAAATCACAGACACAACAAATAAATAACAACATTGTATGACAATGTAACAAACATGACACTATGTACAGAATGACTTGATGAGGGAAGAAGTTGACTGAGGTAAGATAGAACTAGCTATACTAGAATGTATAGTTGTCTCTTATTTAGTATTTTGGGTAAGCTGGGGCTGGGGCGTAAGCGGGAGCTGGGGCGTAAGCTGGAGCTGGGGCGTAAGCTGGGGCTGGGGCGTAAGCTGGAGCTGGGGCGTATGCTGGGGCTGGCTTGTAAGCTGGCTTGTAAGCTGGGGCGGAGTATTTGGGGGCGCTGTAGGCTGGGGCTGGAGCGTAAGCTGGGGCTGGGGCGTAAGCTGGGGCTGGTTTGTATGCTGGGGCTGGGGCGTAAGATGGAGATCCCTCCTTCTTCACGACAGCGTTGAAACCGTAACCTTCGTCGGAGTACTCGACGATTCTCTTGGTACCGTCAGCCTCAGTCAGGCTGTAGTAACCCTTGACGTAGTCACCATCTCTGGTCTCAGATTGGCTCTTGTAGTCTCCGGAGTAAGAGTCAGCTACTTCGTAGGAAAAGTCGTATTTGGCTGGTGCCTCTGGGTACTCTGGAGCGTAAGATGGCTTGTAGGCTGGGGCAGCAGAGTAAGCTGGGGCGGGTTTGTAGGCTGGGGCTGGGGCGTAAGCTGGAGCTGGGGCGTAAGCTGGGGCTGGGGCGTATGCTGGAGCTGGGGCGTAAGCTGGGGCGCCATATTGGGGTGCGGCGTGCACGGCAGCGATGGCTGCGAGGACAATGACGATCTGAAACAGAAGACATGGCATGGTTAATATAATACTTGTAAAATGTGATAGTTGATAATTACAATTACAAAAGAGAGGGTAATTTCGATTTTAATATTATTTTTATGATTTTGATCTTATATACCAAAGTATAGGTACATATAAAATACTATCTACTTGTATTTTATATCTACTTAATTGTAAGGAGTCTACCTTATGAAAATGGAGCTAGATTACCAGTGATCTACTGTTAAATGTATACCATTATTTCTTTTTCATAATGATGTCAGTCTGTTGATTAAATATTACCTAAGTGTTCTGATTTATTTCTTTAGAAAAAGTATCAACTTAAATTTCACGTAAGTCGATTATACATTTTAAAATATTATAGGCCTCTATAGATATTGATTTAAAATTCATCAATCATTATTATGTTGAAAATTACGGCTTGAGTTTGATAATATTATAGGCAAATGATTTCCATATCTTAGACTTCATATAGTTGGTAAAGAAAAATACTTCCGATTTCTAATATTAGAAATTTCTCTGAAGTAATAAGTACATTGAACATAAGACTGATGGACAAATTACACAATAATATTCCGGAAATGTCTAAGATGCAGTACATTTTCTTTGACTAAACTAGATATATGTACGTGAAATGTTTGGCTCTATTTAATACATATCAATAATATATTAATGAATTTTGAAAATGTGTATTTTTTTTTGATACCTAATATTTCCCATTTTTTTCTTTTCTTTATCAAACAACGCTGCATTCAAACAACCTTCAAAAAACCGTTAGCACGCTTAGCGCTGAAATGCAAAGCATTATACTAAGAAGGAAATGGTGTTTCATTTGTTTGTAATTCTGAGACATTATTTTGTACTATTTCCATGATTATCTTGTCCGAGAATTCAGAATTCACCGCCTATCAGGCATTTAAGGTAACATTAAAGAGAACAAAACGAAAGTTAATCTACGCTTCCCAAAAATATGAGACTGAGATAAATTTTGCCCTCAACAAAATTCAACAAGTTGAAGAAGAGCTTAAAGTCAAATTAAAAAAAAAAAAAAAAAAAAAAAAAAAATGAAAAATAGTATTCCAAATAATAGAAGTTCGATTTTCTATAAATAAAAAAAAATGTTGTAAAACATGAAGTTTATATTAGACATTCCAATGTAAATTTGTTATTGGTACTTTTTATGTGTTTTATTCAAATTTTGATGACTTATTTGTTCGACGCTCAGATGGTCAATCATAATAGACTAATACCCACAAGATCAGTTCACCACCAACATGTTTCAGTTCCCTTGATAATGTCTATGAAACGGACGAAACTCGAGTCGGATAAGTCATCAAAGTTTGACTGTGGTTCAAATGAACCAATTTTTTTATGTATGTACCTTCAAAAATGACTTGGACCTACTTAAAATCTTTGCTTTAAAAGTCTCTATAAAACGTTAGTTTCACTTCAATTGTTTCTTGCAACCTGTTTTGTTTCTTTGAACGTTTTACCTACTACAATAAATCTTCTTTGTTCCATATTTTGAAAACAACCTTAAAAACGATTTAGGGCATTAAGTTTCCAATTTCTTTAACCTGCACATGGTGAAACAAAATGTACGTATCTGTCATTATGACATTTAAGTCTTATTTAAAAAAAAAAAATATTCTGAAATCCTTAATTGAATTAACAACTACATAGCCTGAGCCCCACCCCCGCGAACCACAGTAAGAGTTATGAGACTCGCAAGGGAATTTGAAAGAAATTAAACCTATTTAAAATGAGCAATGAAGCAATCATTAGTTTGCGGGGGACCACCGAATATTTTATAAAATCACATTGGGGTGCTCAATAAAATTAAATAAATAATTAAAGTTCGTAGTACAAAAAGTAAAATGAAAAATATTCACTCTTTCACAAAAAAAACTTGAAATGAACACAAAATATTCCACTTAACCAAAAAAGAAAATGATAGAATTTACGAAATAATTTAAGAACTTTAAAGAAGCTTTAGTAAATACCTTGGCGGACATGTTGATTCGATTAGTGACAAATTGTAACTAGTACTGGACTGTGCTGGTCAAAATACTTTTATAGTATGTATAACCAAAATCATGAACCTACCTACCATTGAACAAGGAAGCTTTACTTGCCCCAGGCCAAAGTCACTTCACCCCTCTAGATTCATAAGAATGCGAATATATGATCATGAACTTGATAATAGCACTTATTTTGTCTGCATGACTGAGACCCAAAGTTATTTTAACTGATAAATATGTGATGAAGAATTCACAAGTTGCTCGACTAGCGGACAAAATAGTGACAGTTAGAAAACCTAATGACTTCTGATATGTATGGTCATGATTTTGATTAATAGCGAAAAACACTTTCTATTCATGAAATAGGTGAGTTGGGTTAGGCGACCGCCAGTATTCTAAAGGTTCCAAGAACATATTTTTGGTCCTTTTCACACCTTATAGGTTATAGAATGTAAAAAACACGTTCATGCTCATAGCCATTTTATTAGATCATCTTCGTAACTCCTTTAAATTTCGCACCTATCTTCCTTCTATCTTTTATTAGATTGTCGAGGTGCATGTCAACTTCTTTGGTCATACACACCACGAATTTCATACCTACTTATATTGGTGTTCCTCTTAATTTCTTATCAGTTAAAAACTGAATTAATTAAAAGCGACGTTAAACCCCACTTAAAAAAAAAAACTGAATTTGCAATAAGTAGTCAAGAGCGTGGTTTAGTTGAATCTTTAGGTTATAAGTCATTACACTACTTATTACTATTTGGTAGAATTTTAAAATAGCAGAATAATCTTGAAAAATAACTTCTTGGTAGCAAAGACTAACGCTTTGAAACCTATTACATTTCTTAAATGCGTTACGTAAAATTATTGTTTTGTTTTAGGGTTTAACATCATTTTCAACTGCTGAAGTCATATCGAGGCGGGTTTTACCTTCCATTCGCTGGAAATATACTAATAAGTCATTAAATTTACCCTGTCTAGTTTCGCACGGGAGGAGCCAGCATCACGAGTGTTCAAATTTTAATGGTCACCCATGCTAACCATACTGGACATTGCTTAACTTTCTGGACATTCTGAGTTCCTCATTTCGTATGTTTTTAACTGCCCACTATCCTCTAACTTGGCCAGTTCTTTTTGGTGGTTAAATTGGCATCTATGTATTTACATTTTTCCAGAATATTCTAGACAACCGATATCATAAACTGGCCAAGTTAGAGGATATTATTTGTCAGTTAAAAACATACAAAACGAGGAACTCATAAAACGGGTTTACATAAAAAGAAATGGTTAAGTACCAAAGTAACTTGGCCGCAAACAAGATATCATTACCTTTATTGGCGGAGTTTTTTAGATAGGAGCTCTGGCATTTGGCCCTTTCTTCAACGGTAGTTTTTTGAGAGATATCAATAGTTTTTTGTAAATGTATGTATAGGTATCTAGGTTAGCCGACGAAAATTAAAGGAGGCTCTTATTAATGCTGCACTACCCATAAAAATTGTGAAGAAAACTTGTACTTCACCACAGAGAAATCAAACACCTCGGCCGAGGTGTGAAGAACGCCTATACAAAGAAAGAGACAGCCCGGCAGAGTGTAAGGTTACGCAAAACATAGTTCCCATGCATTTCATGTACTTTCAGCCAGCGAAAAGTGCAACATGAATTTCAAAAATCGCGATTTTTATTGCAGAAATGGACTCTACGTTGATTTTATTCCTTCATCCGGTCCACTGGGTGGCACCTGGTGGCCTTTTCATTTTCTTTGGCGGGTAGGTACCTTCGAATCCTTAGCTTAGTGGTCAGATCTTGGCCAGTATGTATTTTTCGAGATGACCTCGCTCTCTCACTGCAAAATTTTAATGTTTAAGTTTCCAAGTATTAATTTAGTTCATTTTCCGTCCGTTTAATTAGAAGATAACTTTGTCCATTGGTAGCATGCTCGACCTGCCACCCAGTCAGCATGAGTTCGAATCCTGGCGGGGACGAAATTTTTTAGCTCTACATATATTTTCAATTTGGGCTTAACGTTGTTTTGTTTATCCGATCTTTATGTTTGATCTTCATGACGACCCCATTACCCTCGCGAGGAAAATTTTAGTAGTTGCAGAATTGGGCAATGACCTGTGGCGGCATTACGAGATTGATTTTGGACAATCATGGTTGGATGGAGATAAAATATGATGAATTAGCTCTCATAATATCGATGCTACTCACTAATAATTGTGACAAAGTAGTGACTTTGGCCAAGTGGGTAGCATACTAGGCTTGCACGCATAATGACTTGGGTTCGATCCCCTTCAGGGAAGTTTTTTTTCTCTGTCCATTATGTCCGGTTTACACTCATACCTCGTGAGGTATTGATAAGGGACGTCACCACCGAGTTCTCTCCTGCTCATGGTTTTATCAACACCAAATTGTCTCCCGTCGCGTCGCTTGCATTTTTACCTGATTTTAAACGTACATAGTTTAGACCTAGCATAAAAATTATAATCGAAACACCTAGGAATCATTGATATAGACCTGAGGCATGGCCTTCTATGTATTTTTCCTAACCCTATGATAAACCCAAGGCATGGCCTTCTATGTATTTACCTAACCCTACTAGAAACCCGAGGCATTGTCTTCTATGTATTATCCCTAACCCTACTATATTCCTGAGGCATGGCCTTATATGATTTTACCTAACTCTACTATACACTGAAGGCATTGCCTTTCATTAGATAGATATTTTAAAGATTTCCTTATAACAGGCCGATTCTTATACAGGGTGGGGCAAAAGTCTGGAAACCCCTAAATAACTTTTGAATGGCTTCTTCGGTAAAATTAAAATTTTGTATGGTAAACCGGGCTAATAAGACCTTCTTTTAAAGTGGAGTCGATTTTTGTTACCGGCCCCCATGTCGGGGCCAGGGGGGCCAACTTCATTTTTTTAAATACGAACCCCAACCTTGCGATACATTTTTGGAAAGGTATTTAAATAAAAAATACATTGGTGCAAATTTTATTTTTTTAATATTAACTGTTTGCAAATGGCGTCCAACTTTGTGTATGCAGTGTGAAGTCTCGAAACCCCTGAATATCTTTCGTAAGAGCTTTTTCAGTAAATTTAAAATTGTGCACAGTAATCGGTGGTAATTTGACCTTCTTTTAAAATGGGGGCGATTTTTGGTACCGGCCCCCGTGTCGGGGCCAGGGGGCCAACTTTTTTTTTTAATACGAACCCCCATCTTGCAATACATTTTTGGAAAAGTCTTTAAATAAGAAATACTTTCGTGCTTAATTTCAAAAATGTATCGCAAGGTGTGGTTTCGTATTTATAAAAAAAAATGAAGTTGGTCCTCCTGTCCCAGACATGGTGGCCGGTAAAAAATATCGGCCCCATTCTAAAATAAGGTTTGATTACCACGGATTACCGAACCTAATTTTAAATTTACTGAAAAAGCCCTTTCGAAAGATATTCAGGGGTTTCCAGACTTTACACTGCATACACAAAGTTGGACGCCGTTTGCAAACAGTTAATATTTAAAAAATAAAATGTGCACCAAAGTATTTCTTATTTAAAGACCTTTCTAAAAATGTATCGCAAAGTAGGGGTTCGTATTTAAAAAAATGAAGTTGGCCCCCCTGGTCCCGACATGGGGGCCGGTATCAAAAATCGGCTTCACTCTAAAAGAAGGTCTTACTACTCCGGTTTACCATACAAAATTTTATTTTTACCAAAGAAGCGATTCGAAAGTTATTCAGGGGTTTCCAGACTTTTGCCCCACCCTGTATAAAAATGAAAATTTTATAGTTTTCATTTTCTTAAATGCCTAATGTAAAAAAGCATGGTCTTATTTCCGGGAGAGATACTCGTGGTGACCCCTGCAACAAGCCGGAGAGAATTCGGGTAAGAAAAGGTCAACGGGAGAGAACTCATTACCTCAAATTGATAAGGTGATTACAAATTAATTTCTTTGGCATTTGTAAATCCAGATGTTTTAGTGTCCCTCATAGGAGGCTCCGAGGTTTATTTAGCATTGAAAGATAAACCTAATCATGTTGAGTATAGAATCAAAAGGTCTTGCATTGCAAAGGGGACTCAGGGGGCCAAATCTGTGATCCAAATACATATTGACCTTGGAAAAATTAAATACGTACTGCTAAAACTATATCTTAAAAAAAAGACAACTTGGTACATTTACATTTTCCCAGCTTATTTACTTTTGTTATTCATAATGTTTCAGTAGTGTATGAACCTATATTTTCGTACAAAAAGAACTGATATCCCCCCAAAAACACCACTTCGTGGTTAAAAAAAGAAGAACGCCTCACTCAAAAGAATGATTATAATTAGCTAAAAATAAATGATATCAAATTGAGAACACCTTGCCACCTCTCTTTCTGTATCTCTGTACTCCTTTCTGAATTTATTCCTTTTATGTTTATCTTCTTTATCCTTTCTAGGGGTCATCCCAAACTTGATTTCTCTTTAAATTTACTTGTTGCACGGCAATAAAAAAGGCGGTCGCGGTGTAATTTTCTCGATTCAAATAAAATAAGTTCAGAAAAATCATACTCCGACCACCATTTTTTATTGCCGTGCAACAAGTAAATTTAAAGAGAAATCAAGTTTGGGATGACCCCTAGAAAGGATAAAGAAGATAAACATAAAAGGAATAAATTCAGAGAGGAGTACAGAGATACAGAAAGAGAGGTGGCAAGGTGTTCTCAATGTGATATCATTTATTTTTAGCTAATTATAATCATTCTTTTGAGTGAGGCGTTCTTCTTTTTTTAACCACGAAGTGGTGTTTTTGGGGGTCATACTCTACCTTTCTTACTTTGCTATATTTCGACCGAACGTACTCCCCAAACCGATTCAATTGTACGGCACTGTCTAACTAGAATTTCAAATCGTTTTTTTTTTTAGATTTTTCCTGTACTTTTACATTAAACTTATTAATTTCAGCTTTCTAGGTTCTCGGGAAGTGCCTCATGATTTTGATGATATGACATGCCGATACAGATTTTTTTGTAGTATCTAAAATGTAGATGAAAACGGTATTCTATCATAGAAATTAAATTTGAAGAAAATCGGTCAAGTAGTTTTGGAGATACAAGTGATTTAGTATTAGATATAAAATCTCAAAATTGCTTTACAATGTGTTTAAAATGTGAAGTGTCTACAATGTGTGTTTACAATGTGAACCATAATTGGCAGTGTATTACTTCCGACGAATTTCTAATATAATAAATCGGAAGTACTGTGTTAATCTTGTCTAGTGATGTATCACATGATATCATGAAGACAGAAATTCACCTTTAATCATGGCCTGGGGCAGTCGGTTCTAAATCTAGCGCAGCGGAACCTTATTATTATTATTGTGTTTGTTTTTGTAAAAAAATATTTTTTCCTCATCCACCACATCCTTCACCTTTGCTCTTCTTCTTATCTCTGTATTTCTGATATCGCTACTGATTTGCCAAAATGTAACAGGCGCCAGTGGACAACTTTTCAGGAAGGAGGAAAAACTAAAATGAAAATGCTCTTATTTTTGATATTGTGCGCAATGTGCGTGAACAGTTGAACACTAATACTGATATTTTTGAAATTTAGGCGCAACAGGTAAATTGATTTCCTCTTAAAATCCATGCTTACTAATGTTTTTTTCTGTATTGGAAAAGATAGTTTTGGCGCTTGTTACATTTCTAAATGGACTATATATGGATATCTCGAGTTCCCAAAAATGTAAGACACGCCAATGTTTTCAGAATATCTTGATATCTGTTCCGCATAAGTGTAACAAGCGACTCATTTTAAATGCATTTTGCATCACAGTATGATATTTCATGGTCATGCGCTTGTTACATCTTTTAATTACAGGAGACAATTTTGTAATTTTATATAGAATCAACTTACAACCATTGCAGTTAGGAATGTGGGGGTAAGTGCTATCGATCGAGATTAAAAAACAAAAAATATCAATGAATAAAAAAAAAATCGACCCCTGGCGCTTGTTACATTTTGGCAAATCAGTAGCGATATGTTGTTCTTTTATTTCGTGACATAGCTTCCGTTCTACTGCTCTTTGTGTAACTCTCTTCCACTCTTTTTCTTGTATTCCAAGTTTCTCCTCCGTATGTGAGCGCCCATAAAATGTGAAAAAAGAGAGGTTGGAGTCAACCATTCTCCATGACCTACCATCAGGTATCCAACTGCTCCGATTTAATGAGTATCAAACTGTACCGATTATGAACTGCTCTCTTAATATTTTTAGGGTCACGCAGACTGAATAGTCTGAATACCAACTGCTCCTCTCATTGGTATCAGGTACATTATGTGAATTCATCAACATCTCGTGACGAAGGAATTTTCTGTCCCACGAACAGATGCAAATACTTTAGGGGTAGTTAGGTCTGGCATCTCAAGGACTATCATATTAAGCTCAAGTATGTCCTACCGCAACTGCTCTTTTACAAAGTTAAAAAATCTGGTGTAAACATCACACGACTTTCCTTATCTCCCAAAAAGGAGTCGAATTCCGCCACTGGTGACTGAATTCCGCCGCATTCTGCGCCACTGGTGATTGAAATCGGCCGCATTCTGCGGCCCTGCGGCCGCAGAATGCGGCCGATTTCAACCAAAAGTTTCATGGTTCGTCTGGTGTATAAAATTAATTACCATACCAAATTTCAAGTCTCTAGCTCTTACCGTTCTTGAGATATCCTGTTCACAGACACACACACACACAGACAGACGCACGGACCAATGGCTGAAAACCACTTTTTTGGTATTCTGAGGCTATGATTCGTCCAGAAATGTGAAAAGCTGGGTAGGTCAAATTTTCGACGAATACAATACTTTCTTTATTATAGGATAAGGAAAGTAAAAATAAACTGGTGTTATACCAGATGACTTTCCTTATACCTCGAATATTAATCAAACTTAGCCACTGGTGACTGAACGGTAACAGTTAACGAAAAATAAATATCAAATTCGTGATCAGAACTTCAAATTTTTTGGATTTGATATATCACAACTCAGATATCGGATGTATAGTAAAAATGTTAGTCCAAGCGGGTCACCCCCAAAATACCGGTAAATTGGGGCCGAGGTCCAAAAAGATCATGATATCAAAAAAAAAAAATGATCAGTACCTACCCATATTATTACTTCCGAGAAATTTCTAATATTAGAAATCGGAAGTATTGTGTTCGTTTTTGTAAAAAAAAATATTTTTTTGCTCCGATTTCAATTTTTTTCATATTTCTGGACGTTTCATAACCTACTGAGCAAATTTGGTTTTGTGTCCGTCTGTCGGTCTGTCGGTCTGTCTGTCTGTCTGTCTGTCTGTCTGTCTGTCTGTTAAAACGATTCCTTGTAACGCGCAAATCTCGGAAACTACTCGACCGATTTTAATGAAATTTTGCACACATCTAGGAGTCATTCTGTAGATGGTCCCATTTTAAATTCATCGAATTCATATCAGCGGTTCTGGGTGAAAGAGACCATGCGCCTGACCACTAACTTTTTACTTAAACACTTATATCTCGTGAACGGTACACCCGATTTTGATGAAATTTTGTAAAAATATGCATATTATTGTTTTACACAGGTTATTTATATTTATTTTTAAATTAATTATAATTTGACTCTGATATTTAAGAAAACCCGAAATTTCGGACAAAAAAGTAAAAAAATAAGGACCACGACTTACCGATACAGAATTTTTTGTGGAATTGAGAATGTAGAAAAAATGATATTCTACCATATAAAACAAATTTGAAGAAAATCGGTTGAGCCGTTTTGGAGATACAAGTAATTTTCTATAAAATCTCAAAATTGGCACGTGTTTACAATGTGAAGCAATCACGAGGAAGTATTGTGTCCATACTTGGCAGTGTTTTTTTTACTTTCCTTTACCTCGTAAAGGTATGATACCTATGCCACACTGTAGTATGATGTAATTGAACTCGGCCTATTGAAATAAAGATGGGTGGTGCTGTGATCACTGATCAGTGTGTTATCTTGAATTTTATAATACTTATGCTGTATGTATTCTGAACTACACAGATTCTTTTCTACAACTCGGAAGGCACACAGATTCAGTTGTTTATCCTTTCAAAAAGAAGAAGTCATTTTTTAGAAACGACTTCATTAAAAAAAAAAAAAAAACAATTTTTATAGAATACACAATCACATATCATGAAAATAGTCGTGACTTTTGTAGGAACTTTATGTCTACAACCATTTCCAGGATGCGTGAAACATATATATTTATTTCACGTGATTCATACAGACGACTTGTAGACAATCACGGACACAACAAATAAATACAAATAAATAACAACATTGTATGACAATGTAACAAACATGACACTATGTACAGAATGACTTGATGAGGGAAGAAGTTGACTGAGGTAAGATAGAACTAACTATACTAGAATGTATAGTTGTCTCTTATTTAGTATTTTGGGTAAGCTGGGGCTGGGGCGTAAGCTGGGGCTGGGGCGTAAGCTGGTGCTGGGGCGTAAGCTGGGGCTGGCTTGTAAGCTGGGGTGGAGTATTTGGGAGCGCTGTAAGCTGGCTTGTAAGCTGGAGCTGGGGCGGAGTATTTGGGGGCACTGTAAGCTGGCTTGTAAGCTGGAGCTGGGGCGTAAGCTGGGGCTGGGGCGTAAGCGGGGGATGGCTTGTAAGCTGGGGCGGCGTATTGTGGAGTTCCTTCTTTCTTGACAACAGCGTTGAAACCGTTGTGTTCGTCAGCGGTGTACTCAACGATTCTCTTGGTACCGTCAGCCTCAACCAGACTGTAGTATCCTTGAACGTAGTCACCATCTCTGGTCTCGGATTGGCTGTGGTAGTCACCGGTGTGTGGGTCAGCTACTTCGTAGGAGAATTCGTATTTGGCTGGGGCCTCTGGGTAAGCTGGGGCGTAAGATGGCTTGTAGGCTGGGGCAGCAGAGTAAGCTGGGGCGGGTTTGTAGGCTGGGGCTGGGGCGTAAGCTGGGGCTGGGGCGTAAGCTGGAGCTGGGGCGTAAGCTGGGGCTGGGGCGTAAGATGGCTTGTAGGCTGGAGCTGGGGCGCCATACTGGGGTGCGGCGTGCACGGCAGCGAAGGCTGCGAGGACAATGACGATCTGAAACAGAAAAGTAATGATTAGGGTAAACAAAAGTAACGAAAATACATGTTTGAGTTTTTAATGGAAATTAGATTATAACTGCTGTTTTGGCAGCCCATCAAACACACCACATACAAACACACCACACACACACCCATCCAACCTCACATGAAATGTCTTTTTCGTCGAAAATCGAGAATATTTTTGTGTCACCCATCCATTTTTTGTCCTTTCTCGGCGTAGTTCAAGAATGAGAATTTCGCAATTAATATGTCAAATCAAAGCTCAAACCCTTGCCTAAAACTTTCTTGCTACGAGTTGATAAGTCGTTAATTTAATATATTTTGTGCCACCCATCCAATTTTTGTCCTTACTGAGGGTAGCTTATTCCTAGGGAGACATAGAGGTCGGTGAGACATAGAAGTATATATCCTGTACCAGATTGACCTATGTGCAAATTTTCAAGTTTATCTGTCAAACGGTGTGGATTTGAAAGTGGATCAACTTTTGCCGCAGCGTGACTTTACCACTGAAATCTCATTTGATCAAACGCTAGTTGTTTGCTTTAGTTAGTTAGAGTAATAACATTTCTCAACTTGAAACCACAATGTCACAGGTTCGATTCCTAGTGTGGCAAAAATTTAGTTTAATTATTTTATGTATATTTAGGTAAATATTTGTTATTGTGTTTAGTTATAACTAGTAATTCTGTAAACTGTAAACCTCACACAGATTCAATTATCACATTATAAATGTCACATTCAGGACATCGAAACCTTTCGTTAAATACCCCACTCGATGGGTTTATTTAAAAAAAAAAATCTACCGGTCTACTTTTGTGGCCCTTTTATAGAAAGTCGTGTATTGTTCTGTTATTAATATAAACACAACGTTCAAAAAAAGAAATCAAGAAAACAAAACAAACTAACATAAAAAACACTTTTTACATTGTACATAATGTACATGTACATTTGGATAATATTGGTCACCACTGTCACTTGTAACGAAGTCTTTGTAAAATTTATACGGGTATTTCAAAAAGAAAAAACTTCAAGAAACCTCCAATAAATACCTAACACAAACAGAATACTTTGTATATTACTGTTCACCAGTCACGAAGTCTTTTTATATTGGTATATTTAAAAAAGAAAAGCATCAAGAAACTTTTACAAATTAGAAAAATGTTTTAAGGTTTGGATATATTACCTTGGCGGACATGTTGATGTGATTGGTAATGAATTGCAACTAGTACTGATACTCAGTGACCAAAAAACTTTTATAGTCTTTCTATAATTGCAGAATGATTGAGCAAGGTCAATATCACATCAACGAGTACCACCCCTAGTCAAATTTACCAACCCCCTCCCCCTACCCTCTGTGTGGAGTTGTTCACATGTATCATTCAATGTATTTATATATGTTGTAATTGGTTAACTTAACACCATAGGATATTTCACTCTCAAAAAGTAAATAAAATTTGAACTTCCTGAAAATATTATTTTTGAATAGGTAATACCATAATAATAATAATAATAATAATAATCTAGACACCTACTTATTCAAATAATCATAAGGGAAAAGGGATTTGTTATTTATTCTAAGTAATAATGAAAAATACAATGGTGTGAACAGCACATGACTTTCTACTACCGAAACTTGTATCGGCAAGTCTTACACCTTATTTTTGAACTTTTGGGTATAAATTTTCCCAATTTCTTAAATATCAAGGCTCAACAATTAATTACTCAATAAAAAAATCACCAAAATCGGGAGTACCGTTTACGACATATAAACGTTTAAGTAAAAGTTAAAGGAGAGACCTATGGTCTCTATCTCCAAAAACCGCTAGTGCGAAGTTGATGAATTTAAAATGGGACGATCTACATATATTACGTCTCCTAATGTGTACAAAATTTTGTTGAAATCGGTTCGGTAGTTTCTGAGATTTGCTCGTTACCAGGAATGTATTTAACACACCGACAGGCACAGACAGGCACAAAACCAAAGTTGCTCGGGAGGTTATGAAATGGTCGAGAAATATGAAAAATACACAATACTTGCTCGTGAATATTAATCAAAATTTTCAAATTTTATTATCTATTGCTAAAATCAGAGATTTTTTTTTTTACTGAATCACTTGTAAAAGTTCTCAACTGATTCTCTTCAAGTTTTTCCTACATTCTAGATTCTTCAAAAATTCTGTATCAAAGTAGTGGACCTTTTTTTTGTTGTTGACTTTTTTGACCCAAAATTCTGATTTTCTTAAACATCAGAGCTCAAAAAAAAGTTATTTAGAAAAATTACTATAAATGTACTATGTAAAACGATAATAAACGGTGCACAATTTAATCAAAATCGGATGTACCGTTCACGAGATATAAGCGTATATACCTAATAAGTAAAAAGTTAGTCGTCAGGCGCATGGTTTCTATCATCAAGAACCGCTAGTGCAAAGTTGATGAATTTAAAATGGGACGATCTACAGAACGTCTCCTATATGTGTACAACATTTTGTCAATATCCGTTCTGTAGTTTCTGAAATTTGTGCGTTACAAGGAATGTATTTAACAAACTGACAGACAGACACGAAACCAAAGTTGCTCAGGAGGTTATGAAACGTCCAGAAATATGAAAATCATTTGTGTTAAATAATTTCGTGATATAACAAACTACTCAAACTCGCTTTCCGAAATCTACGCTGAAAACGGGACTTGAACCTCCGACCTACAGGTTACAAGTCCGCCGTCGCCGCCTTATCGATCAATTTACTGAGGTCGGTTCTAAAGAATGTAGAATACCAAAGAAAATAGAAATGCAAAAAAAAAAAAAAATATTTAAAACAGGAATGAAATTATTTCTGGTATACATTACTCCAGGGTCACCCCTTAGTAGTTGAACCCTAAGTTGAACTTAGGGTTACATATTTTACATATTTTTCTAACAAGTGAAAGATTGCAAAATAGACACTTATATTTTGGACAAGCTGATGTAGCTGATTGTATGTACATAGAAAAACTCCTTTTTCTTGGAGACACTCAGCTCCAAAAAAAAGGAGCCACTCAAAAAATCTAGAGAATGGATTTAAATTTCGAGAAAAAACTAAAACAGGATTGAAAAAAATAAAATAATCCGTTCTCTAGATATTTCGAGTGGCTACTTTTTTTTGGCGGACCTATGTAATTCGAAATAGGTCGATACGTAATTTCGTCTTCTGGACTGCAGCACCTACTCATAGCAAATTCTATAGTCTTCTTGTTCCATCTGGTTATATTTCGTAAACTTTCAAATAGGTTGGTAATTTTTCATGTTCATTATTATTCTTCAATTTTTCATGAAATAATTCATTCAGATTTTTAACTACTTCTCGTCAGGTTACATCATTTGTCACACCAGTGCATACCTCCAAGGATCTTCTTACCTTTTACCTCATCGCTGTCCAGAGTTTATTCACATCCATCTGTTGGAATAATCGCTGATAGTCTAAGTGAAACACTATCTACTTATCTTATATTATATATTATAGTATAATAAAGATGATTGCCCAATAAAAAGATATAAATTGTTGCATTTTGGTTTCAGATAAAAAAATATATAATAATGTATCATGTATAGGTATATTTATATAGAGATGAGACTTTACAACCAAAGAGGCATTGCTCCTATTCTATACAATAGTTTAGCATTGGCATAAAATATGTCCTAAGAATTCAGCTTTCTTGCACTGGGTAATAGTTACTTTGCTTGTTTCAGCAATTTTGCTGTTATTTAAGTAAAAAAATCTGCTAATGTCTGAACTTATTTTAAAAATTTGCGACGTTTTCAAAAACTCAAACTTTTATTATACCTACGAGTAGTACGTAAGTATTTATTGCCAAATTTAGTCTCCGTCCGGCCCAAATTTATAATTTAATCACTTTCTCTATCAAAGTTGTCTTAGAAACTATATACATGTACATATTGTACATTGTACATAATAATTCTATGTATTATGATTGTGAGATTTGTTAGGTTTACTTAATGAATTTTTCATAAGTTCGACCTTCTTGATATTAGAAAAGAGAAAAAAAAGGTGTTTCACAGAATTTTTTCCTAATTATCGATAGAGCAGCTACAGTAGAAGCTTGTGGTCTATGTTGATTGCCCTTCCCTCTGACGGACGAGAAGTGACTCCAGTGACACACTTCTCACATTCAAGAGCTGCTTATCAACAACTGCAAACTAATTTCAAATATATTTTTTGTCGGCTCTAGGCTTCAAACCCAGGATTTTCCGCCTTCCGCATAGGAATTTGGCACGCTAATCCCTTGACTGGTGGATAGAGTTCAATAATTCATCAAACGATCTGAGGAAATGAAATAAAATTGTTTTCTAATTAACTGTAGCACCGAGTCTGACTAAAGGTAACAACTTACTGAACTTACTATTGTACAATTTGGTACCCATCACATCTTTATTTCGTATTAGGTAGATACCTATATCAAGCTCGCCGGGAGGCGAGCGCTCGTCAAGCAGCGCCAGCCTACCGGCCTATATTAACACGAAACAGAGTTTATACGTATTTTGTTTTATTGTTTTCGCACACTTCTCGCAAACTTTTATCAATTTTTATTTCAAATTCGTAATGAGACGCGAAAATAGATTGTGTTTCACGAAAGCGCGAGGTTCCTACGTACAGTTAAAGTCGTTTTCTAGCCACGCTGAAAATCTTGAATTTCATGAAATTTTTCATACGGGTTTTTTTTTTTTTTTTTTTTTTTTTCAGACCAATTTTCTGTCAAGGGTACAGCAACGTGTGCTTATCGTGGAAAGACGTGAGCTACGTTTTTGAATAGGGAATTTTTATCTCTGCATACCTTTTATAGTTTCAAGTATTTATTTTTTATAGGATAGGAGATATAGCCTTCTAAAATAAAACCGGAAAGTTGCACAGAGCCGCCCCTGGTTATCTTGGAACTGTGATTGTGGTATTTTTTGAAAGGTCTTACCATAGGAAAAAATATAAAAATATAATTAAAGTATTACACTGGACCGAACTTGAGTTATAGCCTTTGAAAGGAATACTTATTATGGAGCCCAGAGCCGTCTATTGTTATCCTAGAGATGTATTTCTGGTGTTTTTAGAAAGGTCTAGTCAAAGGGAATGAGATCGCTTAGTTTCAGATGGTTGAAACAAGTAGAAAAGTATTTAAAGTCCTCTAAAGGAATATCTATAATGAACCCTGGAGCCACGCCTAGTTATCCCACGTGCATGACTGAAGGTTCTTTCTAAAGGTCTAATTACGGAAAATTATAATATGATGTAAATAAAATTTTAAAAAAATCAAGGATAGTGTGAGACACAAAAAGAAAAAACTTAAAATATGGGTGAGACCTAATCGTCTTTGCTTCATCCAAGCTGCCAACAGACCGCTTTGTTAGAGTGGGAATAATAACGTTTTATAAATTCATTAAAAGGTTTCTACATCAAGAGGTAAACTAGATCTATATTATTATTATGAGCAGTGTATAAAATATTGGCCAGTAACAAGCAAAAATATTGATTTGCAAATCAAATGATAAGTACATAATAAAATATTATGTATTGAGCAGTCTCTGTGGTGGTCGTCGACTGGTGTAGGTAAATTACAAAGTTTGCAAGGTGACCTGGGTTCGAATCCCGGCTAGGTAGATTTTTTTTTTACTCTGTACTTTGGATGTCCGGTATTCTCGTGAGAAAAAAAAACAGTAGTTGCTAGTTTGAGTCAACCTCCTATGACCGTTTAATTTCGAACGAAGTGAGTATGGTTTAACTCGATCAACATTTATTTGTCACAATCTAACTATCCATCTACCTATGTATGAAACGTGATATAAGTTGCATTTTTGTCCGATCGAGCTGAAATTTTCAGGGTATATTCCATGGATATATGCTTGCCTATTAATTCATAATTATTAAATGTATATCTATTACAATTTCTCACTTCTTCTGTTTATATCTACCGATTATGCTGAAATGACACCATGTTTAGCAACTCGAAGTTAGGCAAATATATGGGTCAACATTTCTGAACACATAATAATACTCGGCACTTTCATTTCTCTCTTTATTTTACCAAGATCGAATTGGTCATGTACGTAGGTACATAATATAATTAAAATTGTATTGTAAACAAAACCACGAAACAGAATTGTCCGTTTTTTAACGAGTTCATTACTAAATTTTCAATACAAGGTTAAAACACTAGTTGATTATTAATGAATTATTGTGAATGGATTTTAAGATTAAATAGGTATGTTTTTTTCTTCATTATTATAAACTGGTTTAAGTCCCACAAAAGAAGCACCATTTATCACACCAACCTCATTTTAAAACGATTGCGACCAGTTGATTGTATTTTGGTTTTAACGTCCTGATTTGAACTAGTCAGGGGAGGGTTTTACCCTCCATTCGCTGGGAATCGTTCCAGCTACCCACATTTACCTCACCCAGCCTGGAGGGCTGTGATTCCAGACTCACGTGTTTAGAGGGGAAAAAAATATTAGAAAAGTCTGCAACAACCGGTAATGGAACTCGAAATGTCTGGACTACGGGCAGTAGTTACAACCATTACGCCACGGAGGCTGGCCACTGACAGTCTAAATAAAGCATTTATTTGGATCAATACTTTTGTATTTTGAATCGTAAATTACGTAGATCTCATTCAAAATTTACAAATAACTACCTACAAATACAGGGCATCCATAAAGTCTCGCCCAAGCCTGGGTTTCTCGAAAACGACTCAAAATATCAAAAAACGCTAAAACCTGTATATATACACAGCCCCAGTCAGGCTGGAAATGGACCAACTTCAAAATCTTAAATAGAATGGTGTGTCTTGTGGAATATTGTCTAAAGGTGTCATTGAGAGAATTTCATTACAAAAAATTACAGTGAGTTACGACTTGCCGTTCTTGAGATACAGGGTCGGACGTCCTGCGTATCCATATATTTTGACGTATAACTTGTTAACCGTAAATTATAGAAAAATGAAATTTGTCGATAAGAACTCCTTATGGCAAGACCTGTCGAACAATTTATAACTCGACATAAACTCTTGATGTTAGTTTCTGGTCGGTTTCGTCAGGCAGCCGGACGAAAAAAAAAAAAATTATCGAAAAAACAAATCAAGTTTTAACTTGTTCGAAAGGTTTTACCACAAGGAGTTATTATCAACAGACTTCATTTTTCTGGAATTTACGATTAACGAGTTATACGTCAAAATATATGGATATTAGGCAGGACGTCCGACCCTGTATCTCAAGAACGGCACTAGTTCAATATAAATTACCCAACATTTTATATGATAGTCTTATATAATATTACTGCGTATCACAAAAACCTTAAAATAAAAGTCTTTTTTCTTTTATCTGTTGATTACTTTCTATTTCATCTATCAGAGGATTTCATCTAAATCAAAAAGTAGTGATATCCCCCAAAAAACACTACGTGTAAAAATAGTCGTCAAGTGTTGGAATGATTAAAAAGAACTGATATCAAAAACGTCAATTTTCTATGTGTTGAAGGAATTATTTTTCACGTAATAAGTCTCTTGATAATTCAACCAAAATAATAGCCTCACAACAACAATACACCTTTGAGCAAACTTCGATTTGGTAATTTGAGAATTTAACCAAAAAATAGCCACACAACAAAACAATGCTCTTGTAAGAACAATGGTTCTGTAATTATGCAACATTGTTCTTACAAGAGCATTGTTTTGTTGTGTAGCTATTTTTTGGTTAAATTCTCAAATTACCAAATCGAAGTTTGCTCAAAGGTGTATTGTTGTTGTGAGGCTATTATTTTGGTTGAATTATCAAGAGACTTATTACGTGAAAAATAATTCCTTCAACACATAGAAAATTGACGTTTTTGATATCAGTTCTTTTTAATCATTCCAACACTTGACGACTATTTTTACACGTAGTGTTTTTTGGGGGATTATTATGTACTCATAAAATACATAAGACCTGCTGGACTTTTGGAGTAAAGGGACTTTTCACTCTGTCCACCGCAGTATAAACAAGGTATGTTCTATTCTATTATATCCTATTCTATTCTATTCCCATGAAAAACAATCTCTTAATGTTCTATACCTATGTGAAACCAAAGACATTGTGTTTAGAAATGATTTACCTGAATTTTGAAAGTAGAGGTACCTAACTTAAAATACTTAGATAGTAAAATTATGTATTAAAATACTATTTTCACTCAAAGGATAATCCGTTATGCAGGATGCAATGGACCCTAAGTTTTTAGTAGAAGTGATGATTTACCATTCATTACTGTAGTATGATGTATGTAGTTGAACTCGGGCTATTGAAATGAAGATGGGTGGGTGCTGCTATATCATGAAATTTATAAAAATTAATTTAATGAATTTTGAACTATATAGATACTTTCTTTCAATTTGAGGATAATCCACTGTGCTTTATCCTTTAAAAAAGAAGAGAAGAGCAATTAACCTTGCCTGATGTTTACCTTCCACTAAAAAGTATTATTATTTAAACAACTTTTTCGTAGAGAAGTGGATGTCATACCTATTAAACCTTCCTCAATAAAAATAATTATAATAAAGAACAAGACATGATATTTTCAGAATACACAATCACATATCATGAAAATAGTCGTGACTTTTGTAGGAACTTTATGTCTACAACCATTTCCAGGATGCGTGAAACATATATATTTATTTCACGTGATTCATACAGACGACTTGTAGACAATCACGGACACAACAAATAAATACAAATAAATAACAACATTGTATGACAATGTAACAAACATGACACTATGTACAGAATGACTTGATGAGGGAAGAAGTTGACTGAGGTAAGATAGAACTAACTATACTAGAATGTATAGTTGTCTCTTATTTAGTATTTTGGGTAAGCTGGGGCTGGGGCGTAAGCTGGAGCTGGGGCGTAAGCTGGGGCTGGGGCGTAAGCTGGAGCTGGGGCGTATGCTGGGGCTGGCTTGTAAGCTGGGGCGGAGTATTTGGGGGCGCTGTAAGCTGGCTTGTAAGCTGGAGCTGGTGCGTAAGCTGGGGCTGGGGCGTAAGCTGGGGCTGGGGCGTAAGCGGGGGCTGGCTTGTAAGCTGGGGCGGCGTATTGTGGAGTTCCTTCTTTCTTGACGATAGCGTTGAAGCCGTAACCTTCATCGGAGTACTCAACGATTCTCTTGGTACCGTCAGCCTCAACCAGACTGTAGTATCCCTTGACGTAGTCACCATCTCTGGTTTCGGATTGACTGTGGTAGTCACCGGTGTGTGGGTCAGCTACTTCGTAGGAGAATTCGTATTTGGCTGGGGCCTCTGGGTAAGCTGGGGCGTAAGATGGCTTGTAGGCTGGGGCAGCAGAGTATGCTGGGCGGGTTTGTAGGCTGGGGTGCGTAAGGCTGGGGGGGGCTGGGCGTAAGCTGGAGCTGGGGCGTAAGCTGGGGCTGGGGCGTAAGATGGCTTGTAGACTGGAGCTGGGGCGCCATACTGGGGTGTGGCGTGCACGGCAGCGAAGGCTGCGAGGACAATGACGATCTGAAACAGAAATTGGAATAATTTTTAGACATGAAAATCAGTCACGAAAACACAAATGTTTATATTTTATTTGTAAGTATATGTATACATAATTATATTCTTACTCTAAATTAAACTTGATCGAATATTTACATTATAATATTGTATAGGTAATGTGTGCCCATGGAAATTAGATTTTAATAGGTAGCAAGTTATATTATTATTTAGTATTTATTAATCATAATTTGATGTTATAATTTCATTGGATGCAAAATGAATAGTACATATACGAGTACAATACCCTTATACCCTAAAAAATTCAAACATTAGTAACGATTTTATTTCCGAGTTAACTGGTACAACCGATTTTGATGAAAATTTGTATGTGAATTAATGCATATTAGCGTTATACATAGAACGTTTGTAAATTTTCTGAAATTCATTATTGTTGAGGTCTGTGTTTGAAGAAAATCAAAAAATCAAAAAAAAAAAAAAAAAAAAAAAAAAAAACAGTAAAGTGGAAAAATATTTTCATTTTGCAGCCGTATGATTTTTTGAAGAATTTAGAATGTAGGAATACCGCTATTTTTCTTTGGGTAAATTCCCAACGGGCAATCAGTTGTGGGAATTTTTAGAGATTTTTTTTAGAGACACTATTTTGTAAAAATCTCAGGATATAAAATAGATAATGGAATTTTTAATTGGCACTATACGATTGGAACCATTCACGAGAGTACTGTGTTCATCTACATTGTATTATTATTATTTTATAAATCTGCAATTTGGCACAACTTGTTTATGAAAATAGATGCGAACGAAGAGAGTACCTATGGTTTAACACAAGCGACATTTGTCCTCATCCATATATGTATATTTGTAATGCGATAAAAGTTATATTTTTTTTTCAAATCTTCAAAAGAATTCGAAGTAGGTATACATACTTTCATTAACCCAGATAACGCGGTGAAATTTTTTGTTTTATTTTTTTGGAGTGATATAAATTGAGTCCTGAATTAAAATAAGTGCTGTCAACTTATCACTCGGACTCAAAACAAAGAGCTTAAGGTGTCGCCAACTAACCTCAACAAGCTGAATTAATTAGAAAAATCCACAACGTAGTACCTTTCACCAGATGGGGCTGACGTCCTTCCAAAAGGACGTCCTTCTGGAAGGACGTCAGCCCCATCTGGGTTAATAAACTGGTGTGGGTGCAATTGTTCTAAATAAAGGATGCATTCTATCTTTTCTAAAAAAGAAGTAATTTTTCTTTAGAAAAGAAAGACTCTTAGAAATAAAATTTTAATGTAATAAATTATATACAGCTTCAAATCGCCCGATTTACAATGAGAACAAATTCTCAAAAAACATAGATTTAAGTTTAGAAATAGAAAGCGACCATGTTTTACCTACTGGTAATCTGACCAGTAACCATAATAATAATGAAATTGTACAAACATCAGGACAGATAGGAAATAACAAATTATCCTCTAATAACAATACTAGTAGGAAAAAAGTAATCAATATTTTTTACCAGAATACTCGAGGTTTGAAAACTAAAACGAAAGAATTTTATTTAAATCTCCTCTCAGAAGAATACGACATAGTGGCTATCACTGAGTCGTGGTTAAGTCCAGATGTAAATACAAATGAACTTTTCGACTCTCGATATACAATATTTCGGCAAGATAGGGACGAAAAGAAGACAGGCAAAAAAAGAGGAGGTGGCCTAATTTTAGCTTCAAAACGAGAAATTTCTTTGACTAGAATTGTACATTGGGACATATGTAACAATATTCTTGAGCTCATGTGGTTTCGATTGACACTAATAGGGGAAATAATCTATCTTTGTTTGATTTATTTACCACCACATCAAGAGTCAAAAAAATATGACGCTGTGAAATTCCTTTCAGAATCAATATCAGAGCGAAACTTACAAAATGAAAATTTCATCCTTATTGGTGATTTAAATTTGCCCGATTTCTCTGAGGAATTAAATGTAGACCCTCCTCGTTCAGTTTCCAAGTTTAGAGAATTTACCAATTTTCACCTCCTAGAATCCAAAAACCATATAAGAAATAAAAATAATAGAATACTAGATCTATGTCTAACGAACATAAGTGAAATATTTTTATCTAATAATAAACAAGTTGATGTAGAAATCTTAAAAACTCAGGGATTAGTAAAGGAAGACAGTCACCATCCTGCATTAGAAATAATGATCAAGTATCAAAATAAAATTAAAATTAAGCAAATACCATATAAAGTTGATTCTAAAGAAAAGACAAAATATTTTGCCTTCCACAAAATTGACGCTGAAAAACTAAATAGTGAAATACAAAAAATCTGCTGGGAAGATGACATAAATCTAATCACGTGTCCAAACATCTTCCTTAATAATATTTATGTAAAGTTAAATGAAATATTTTTGAAAAATGTTCCCCTTTACAATGTAAGCAAGCGATCACAAAATTTCCCCGAGTGGTGGAGCGCAAATACAAGACACATTTTCAAAACAAAAGAAAAATTGCGCAAAACGCAAAACAAAACACAGCAACAATCTGAACACTATAAATATTTACGAAAAGAAATTAAAAAAGAGATTAAGTCCAACTATCAATCCTACATCCAGAAGTTATCCACTGAATTCAAACATAACAGTAAAAGTTTCTGGAAATACGTAAAAAAGGAAAGATCTAAGGGTAAATCGACAAACATAATCTTTAAGGGGCAGCAGTTGAACTCTCAAAAAGAGATTGTTGACTCCTTTGCAGATCACTTCATTACCTCATACAAACCATGCTCTGTGGACTTAGATAAAATCTGTTCGCTGAACGATCTCTCTACCAGTATAGAGATACCTTTGTTCACAGAGCAACAGGTCTTGGATGAAGCTATGAATATAAACCCAAATAAGCCCGCGGGAAGGGATGGAATACCCCCAAAATAGTGCGAGATTGCGCTCCATCACTCGCCAAACCTCTTACTTATTTATTTAATTTAAGTTTGCAATCAAATGTGTTTCCTGATCGACTTAAAGATACAATAATAACACCTGTACCAAAAAATGAATCTGGCTGTGTTGAGGACCACAGACCAATAGCTAACCTCAATTCTTTTGCCAAACTATATGAGGCACTGTTATACAAATCTATAGCAGGTCAAGTTTTTTCTAAGGTTAGAAATATTCAGCATGGCTTTGTGGAAGGACGTTCGACAGTTACAAATCTCACTGAATTTTCAGAATATGTATGTGCAACCTTACAGGAAGGCTATCAAACGGATGTCCTTCTCACAGATGTCATGAAGGGATTTGATCAAATCTCACATGAATCAATCATAAAAAAATTATACAGCATAGGATTTAAGTCAGCAAAATTATTTGTCTCATACCTCACCAATAGGAACCTTCAGGTAAAATATATGGACATTACATCAGAACCATTTATCCCAACATCAGGCATTGCTCAAGGCTCAAAATTAAGTAGCTTACTATTCATTTTAACCTACGATGAAGTGTGCAAAGATATTAGCCCTGAATCAAAAATACTCCTCTACGCAGATGATCTCAAAATCTTTAGAAAAATAACAAACATAAATGACTGCCAAAAATTGCAGGAAGATCTCAACATAGTTAGACAAAAACTTCACTTGATTGGGCTAAATTTCCATCCATCCAAATCAAAACAAATCACTATCACAAGAAAAAAAGTCAATATAAACTATAACTACAAAATGGGAGACATCTGTATAGAAAAAGTAAATTCTCATAAAGATTTGGGTATTATAATTGACAGTGAACATAAATTTAACGAACATCGTGCAAACATGCTAAAACGAGCTTATAGAAAACTTGGCCTCATTATTCGATTCGGAAAACACGTTAAGGATATTGATGTTTTAAGAACGCTATTTTTATCACTAGTGAGATCTACTGTGGAGTATGGATCAATATTATGGGATCCAAACTCGAAATTAGAATCAAAAACAATTGAAAAAATTCAGTCCACATTTGTTAGATACCTATTTAAAAAAGAAAACGGGTTTTATCCAAAATACCCGGAAGCTATTTCCTACAACACCCTTCTAGAAATGCTTGATATTAATTCTCTTGAATTAAGACGGAAAGTAGACCTAGTGATGTTAATTTATAATCTTGTAAACAATAATATTACATGTCTAGAACTCAAAGAAAAAATAGTGGAAAAAACACCAAACCCCATTTTAAGAAATACAAATATTGAAACCTTCACAGTCCCTCATCCTAGACTTACTAAACTTCATGAATCGCCACTGAACAGAGCAATGACTCTATGTAATGAAGTACACTTAAACACAGACGACTTTTTACTGTCTAAGGAAGCTTTTGAAGCAAATGTAAGACAATTAGTTTTTAGTTCGCTATAGTTTTAAGTTCTTAATTAATTATTTAATTTTAATGTGAACATTGGTATTGTTGTTTCAATTTATAGTTATAAGAATTATTTTTGAAACAATGTTATGTTCTTAATAAAAAAAAAAAAAAAAAAAAAAAAAAAAAAAAAAAAAAATGGTGAGAACATCACAAGACTTTAAATTAACTATTATTGAACAAGTTTGTTTTCCATTTCAGGAATTTCCAAAATAAAATCGAAAATTTGCCATCTAAGGTAAAAATTTAAAAAATGTCGGAAATTTATGCTTAAAAAATAAGTGTGACATCACCATTTAGAACTTTTTAATTCTTTAAAATGTTGATATCTCTTATTCTTTACGAAATACAGTATCCACTTTTTTCATATTTGAAGAAAAAGCACTTGGTTAATTAGAATTATTTTTAAAAATGTTGGAAATATTTTTTTTTTTAAAAATGTCGGAAATATTATATCGTTAGAACGTTATACATATATGTATGGGAAAGTCGAAATGCGAGACCCCAGTGAATGATCTTGTATTGACCTAAAGAACAATAGCTATGGGGATAGGGATAAGGAAGCTAAGAACTTAGTATGTTACAATGTTACATAATCTGAGGCCTCAACTAGAACAATTTCATGAGAATGGGTCATTTGTATATCTTAGTTAGACAAGAGACCAAAATCTATAAATATTTCACATAAAGACATAAAACAGGAAATCTATAAAATGATATTAGATCAGTATAAATAGAAAAATGAGAAGTTGCATTAGATGTACGTGAATACAGGTCGCCTTACACAATATAATTAAATAATTATATTGTAGGTATATCTATTTTATGTATATTAATATCTTCATTCCTCAATTTCCGACAAAATGTAGGTACTGTAGGTAAATACATATTTCAAGTATTCTCATGAAACCAGCGTCAAACTTTATTTGAAATTGATTTTTTTTTTTAACAATGACAGATCAAAAAAATATGCTAAACTGTAATAGAAAATTTTATTATGTTTTACACCAGTATTCATTTATTAGGAAAGTAAAACAGACAAAAATGGCACGAACGACCTTTT
This sequence comes from Bactericera cockerelli, assembly GCA_024516035.1. Taxonomy (NCBI): domain Eukaryota; kingdom Metazoa; phylum Arthropoda; class Insecta; order Hemiptera; family Triozidae; genus Bactericera; species Bactericera cockerelli. The sequence continues at coordinate 23,597,761 of CM044958.1, forward strand.
GTGACATAGTGTTAAAGTGCCTAATTATTAGAAGAAAAAAAAGACAAAAAATCCTTCATTGAAAATTGGTTACTCATTAAGAGGTTGTTATTAAGAATTATAAAACATCTACAAGTTTTATGACACTAAACCGTTTATAAATTATCACTAACACACAACGTTCAAAAATATAAAAGACCACTTGTACAATTTTTGCTCTATATCTTATTCACGAATTATTGTATAATTTCAACATTTAAAAATCATAAAGGAACTTTTAATACTTAAATAATCCAGAGTGAATAGTTGTTTATACCTTGGCGGCCATGTTGATGTGATTGCTGACGAATTGCAACTAGTACTGATATGCAGTGACCAAAAAACTTTTATAGTCTTTCTATAATTGCAGAATGAATGAACAAGGACAATATCACATCTACCACCCCTAATCAAACCTAACACCCCCTACCCTCTGCGAGTAGATACAAGGCAAGATAAGGAACTATACCAATAGTTTAATCGTTTCCATTCAATGCAATGCGATTGCCTGCCTTGATCAGTGGACTCAGTGGTCACCTAGAACAATTTTACAGTTAAAAAGTAAATTTAAAAAGTAAATCTGAACAAATTTGTGTACTCTAATATACTATGTATGTATATGTTACAGTAAAAGTACATAATTGGTGATTGTATACAATTACCGGTAGTTGTATACAATCACCAAAGTCACTGGTAAATGTACGAAATTTATCTCAATTTTTATCTTATATATCAATTACTTTATCTTAATATACATTTTATGAAATCCGTTTAAATTCATTAATTAATTCATAATCAACGCTGCTCCGAAAAGGCTAAACTAAATAACTCCAAACCTGTCCAGAGTCTTCTAGTAGGTATGTAGTTACTTACTGAAGAAGGTGTTTTTTTTATCCCCAGTAGGACGTCACGGGTAAAAACCATAATAGCGGCGAAGTTCAGTTTTTCAGCTAGTCTACATTTGCGTCTATAAAAATCTATACATTAATTCATTCATAATCAACAAATCTCCGAAACGCCAGGTACATGTGTGAGAAATATTTTTTAAAAATTGCCTGGCGTGGCGTGGAAATAGAACGCCAGGCTAGTAACCTTTTTTTTTGACAGGAATAAAATACCTACACCTAGCCTAGTATATTATCACTCTGTAGTTGATATAGGGCAGGTTTGGTTTGATTCCAATAGACTCCACCTTAATCACAGCAAAACTCAACAAATTATCTTCTCACTTACCGAACAATCCACCTGAAGTTCGTCTCTTGGCCTTACTCCTTGACCCACATCTAAATTAGTAAAAACACATTGACTCAGTGGCATCCAAACTAAACAGTCGCCTTTTCCTCTTATCCCGTCTAAAAAAAAAGAAGTTTCGTTCCCTACTATAAAAAATCCTTATTACGGGTTTTTTTCATTCAATTTGGCCTACGGCCTGTTGTTATGGGGACACTCATCTAAATCGAATCAGTTGTTCATTGTACAAAAAAAGGCAATCCGGGTAGTAGCGGGCATTCCATATAACGGTCATGCTAAACCCTCTTTCATTGAGCTTGGTATTTTCACCCTACCATCTCTATTTATCCTGCAATGTCTTATGCACGTTAAAGCAGGGTCCATTTCGCCAACACCACCACCTTTAATCCCCAGCACCAACAAATTGAAATGGCGCCCTTGGTGTTTGAGCACAAAATTCGGGGTTTGCTGCACAAAATTAGCACAAAATACCCATGTAAAAAAAAAAAACATTACATTTTAAAGGTGGTGGTGCTGGCGAAATGGACCCTTTAAAGCAACAGCAAGCAGTACACATCCTTATTCCTTCAGCTCTGTGCATAGTTGCATACGTACATCACCAGAAATAAGACTAATCTGGTTCCTCAAATTCATCGGATACTTAAACAGTTCAAAAAATGGTCCGAACTTCTTCGCTATCACAATGTTTACCGGATGAATTTGATGAAACTTACCGGAGAAGAAACTTACCACAAATTCAGTAAAATATATCACTGATAATCTTAAAATGAAAGCTCATTACAACTTTGATGAGTTTCTGTGTGATAGATGGGAGTAGGCGGTAAGCACTCTGTGATAATATTATGTGTGTGTTCTGGTCAGGATCTAGTCTTAAGCATAGAAATGATTTTCCTTAACTATGTACTCGGAGTATGAATCATCGGAGTATGATTTTCCTTAACTATGTAAAATATAAAGAAATGAATATCGCGACCACCAGTTTTTATTGCCGTTCAAGAAGTTAAACTTAAAGAGGAATCAAGTTTAAGTTGACGCCTAGCAAGGAGAAAGATAAACTTAAGAGTAATAAGTTCAGACAGGAGTGCAGAGAAATAGAAAGAGTGGGGGTTTGAAAGTGTTCTTCTGTTCTGTACAAATTTCAAACTTGGTTTCAAACGAATTTCAATTTTTTTTTGTTCGTCAATCGTTCTGTTAGGAATATAAGATATGAATCATATCTTGACCCTATAGTAGGCCGGAGCGAAAATATAAATTTTCGAATTTCAAAACGCCTGGGGTCTCAAAAGTTTCGTATTGATGAGTAGATTAATACCTTAAAATTTCATAAAAATATTTTAACATCTTCAGTCTCCACCTCGAGCTTAAAGTTTCGAGTGCTTTTAGTTATGCAATGTAGGGGCAAGAAAACGTTTTTTGCTATATTCGTTCTTTTCTCTTGAAAACGGTAGACCATACAAACAAATTTAGGGAATCAAATCTGTTCTAAATTAAATAAACAGAAAAAATACTTATTAGGCTTTAATCGCTACGAACAACTGTTTTTGAATTATACGTGAAAATATTGTTTTGACTGACTCAAAAGTCTAGAGACATGCAAAAGAGACACCTGAACTTGGGAAATTATTATTTTAGGAAAGTGATGTGGTAATTACCACTTAATTTTAGACTTAACGTTATAACTTCCACTATGTTATTGTTGTGTCCATCTTGGCTACAGCTGGGGGAGTGACGGAATCTATCCAACTTAAGTGGAAAAGTTCACTCGTTCTGAAGCACATATTTCTATATGCGATCATTGGGCTTTTTCTTTATGATTCATTATACCCTTGTGAAAGTGCAAGCTAGTCTTACTTGTTAGGGTTGGCTAGTCTGTTCTCTGTTTATAATCGTGTAACGAGACACTGGTATTGCCCTGTCTACGGTTTCCTAGCCAGACATTTCCATGTTATTAATAGTTTTGTGTGTTGAGGTAAAACTTAGTTTCATAGGACGGTATATTCCGCCGTACTTTTTGGCTTGTTCGAATGAAGCCATTCTATACCTTCACACCACTAACAGTTAACAACGATGCTGTCACTAATAGTTGTACTTGCCTCTCTTTTAGTTGTAAAACAACATAAAATAATAAGTAACACGGGACACTAATGTAGCCCAGAACATGCCTCCTGGACTCCTATAACTAGGGTTTTCGGTCGACACATAACACTCGTAATATTTGATTGGCCCTAGGTGAGCCAGCCTGAGTGTGCCATCTTTCCTGGTGGTTTTCGGTTTAAATAGCTACTTTTAATGTTGAAAAATATTGTTGGAAGTTGTCACATTTTTCAAAGGCTTTCTTTTTTCGCAACATAGAACCAGTCGTTTTTCCATCCATCTTTTGGAAAATATGAAAGAGTACCAATTCATTTGAATGTAATTAGCACACGGGCAGGAGCAATTTCGGTGCAACAAAACAATTCGTGGCGTCTAAAGCCGACTGAGTACAACAATTGCAACATACTGTTGCGCAACGATATTTTTGTTCCACTTGTTCGAGTCTTTCTTTAGGACAAAATGAGATTGAACCTTACTGACTTCGCAAGCAATGTCTAAGTCGATAGTATTCCTTTGTACTTTTCTAATGGACTTTTTTCTTTGTATTTTTAATCCTGGATAAGCTAATTATGATCCTGGATAAACTTGCTAAACTGACATTATTGGCTCAGTCTTCGTCCTAGGACTAAATGAGGTAAACAGGATAAAATGTAACATAAGCTAAACTGTCCTTCAAGTCGGCCTATAGTGCGCTGTGATTTGTTAAAACCTCGACTTGAGGGCGTGTGTGGCTTAAATTAACTTTAATTTTCTTTCATAATCTGGCCTAAAAGTACCTTTTGATTACTGACCCGGAAGTTCTGAGTTCGAATCTCGACAATTATATATTATTATCTACAATTCTACATACATTATCCGTTCTAGGAATGGTATGGATGTAAGTTTGTGTCTCCGAAGAAATGCGAAAGCAATCGCAGGGAAATAAATATTAATAAAAGGTTTGTTCTGGTAGCTCAGTGGTAAAGTCAACACTCTGTAAATCCAAAGATTCCACAGTTCGTGAGTTCAAAACAAAACCTAGCAAGGACATGACAAGTTATCCTCCTATTTGGCATTTATAGCACATAATAACATGTCTTGGGCTTACTGCTGGAATAATGGGATTTTAATAGTCCTTATCGAGCAGTATATTATTCATATTATTAAAAAAGTAGAGCCCTAACTACAAGGTAAGGTACAGATTAACTAAAAACCATTTATTTTTAGATAATTGGTACGTAATGGGTCGCATAACCTGTATTTCGCTCTATGTTTATAGTTTTCGACCTTTATCTTAAAATCAGTAGATCAATACAAATTAAGTTATAAAACAAAAATTGTTCTTCGTTTAAATTAAAAAATATTTTAGTATAGGAAGTTTTTTTGTGTGGTGCACTGTTTTCAAGTAATAAGCACAATAATCACAAAAAATGTTATCTTGCCCCTACATTGCATAACTAAAAGCACTCGAAACTTCAAGCTCGAGGTGGAGACTGAAGATGTTAAAATATTTTTTTGAAATTTTAAGGGATTAATCTACTCATCAATACGAAACTTTTGAGACCCCAGGCGTTTTGAAATTCGAGAATTTTTTTTCCCCCCTCTATAGATTCGCTCCGGCCTACTATACAGTCTTCTATTAAGAATCCGAAGTACTTGTTAACTGTCAACATATCCTAGTACACAATGTATACATATATCATAAGTACATCGAACCATAAAACAACCCAAAAAATAGTAAGCTTCTGAGAGTTATGTGGTAGAAAATGCTTTGGTCATTAACCCCGCCTAGTGATTACCTTTCAGCCTTCCACTAAAATTTGAATGAGCTGTGGTTCATTATCTGTAATTTAAAATATTACTTCAATGAATAAAAATTTTGTAAAAAAAAAATTGTCATAACCTCCTGAGACCTGGATGTACTTTTAAAAGTACATAAGACAGGTACTGACTGAGTCCTGAGATTTTTTTTATTTTTATTTATTTTTTATTCCTGTTCATAATAATTAAGGAAGTCATTATAAGTGTATACCTAAGTACAAAGAAAATTACCAAATACGGCCTGAAATAAGAGATATCAATGTACTATATAAAGTACATAAGGACTCAATGCAGTGTTTTTTTCTACTATTACTCTCACAGCTGAGTAAATAAAAACTCAAATTTTCATATAAAAAAAGTGTTTGGTTTTTGACAAGATTTAAACTTTAGATGAACCTACTTACTGAAACAGTGAGAAACAATAAATTTTGATTTTTTTTCATAGAAAGTAGAAAAATTATAGATTTTTTTCCATACCTATTCTTAAAGTTTAAGAACTTTGTCAATAAACATATCAGTACTTAGAACTACAAAGTATAGAAATAGTTTTCTAAATAATCATTAGGTGGGAACTGACATCAATTTTGATGGAATGTTAGAAAGCAATTTGTGTTTTTTTGTTAAGCACAGAAAGATATTGCACTGAGTACATTTGATTTTTGTTCTTTGATTGCATTTTTCCCCACGGCACCTGTGTTGTTCGTCTTCAACAATAGGCAGTTCTTCAACAAAACAAATTTGGCTGATTACTAGATTGAATCCCAATGTACTTTAAAAAGTACACCCAACTTTGGTTGTTGTTATTGGAAAGGAAACAAATAGTAAACACCATGAGGTAACTTCAGGTCCAAAGTAAAAGAAATATATATTTAATTTAAAACGTGTCAAAAATTCAATAATATTAAATTACTGCTTTTCATAGGGGTTGACGTTTTCTAGCGACGCTTGGACATGTTTTTAGCTCCAAATCATAACTACAAAGGAAGAGATTTTTTCCACAAAATTGTTTTGTTTACAATTCAAAACAGCTGAATAAGATATTCCGACCAACTTCATACCACTATCTTCTCTCAAAAACCGGCAGGAATTTTTGAAAATTCCATGTACTTTTAAAAGTACGCCAGGTCTTAATCAGTACTTTCTGGTAAACATGCCCAGGTCTCAGGAGGATAAAAAAATCGATACATATTTTTGGAGATTTTCATTTGCCGCCCCAGAATATTGTGCATGTTCGCAGGAGGTCGAAAACTTATATATGACACAACCTTTGTAATGATTATATACGATCTTCTTCTCCTTTCACTCTACATTTTTCCAAGCCTACTTAGGGTCTCAGCGATGTTTTGATGCAGTAGGTATTGGTCTCCAATTGTTTCTGTCTGCTCCGTCCCTCCCTATCCAACCCAACGTAATCAGCACCTCGAAATCATTGGATTTGATATGTCACAACCTCCATCTAAGATGAATAATAAAAAATTTAGTCAAAGCGGATCCCCCCCAAAATACCGGTGAATTGGGGCCGATGTCCAAAAAGTCCAAGATATCAAAAAATGATTAGTTAGACCCCTATTATTATTTTAAGTTAGAAAAAGTTGTTCTCATAAATTTTTCGTATCGTTTAGGCCTAAAGGTCGGCACCGATTTCATCGAAAAGTTTGTCGTTAAATGAGGTCTACATACCAAATTTTAAGTCTCTAGCACTTACTGTTCATGAGATAACTTGTTTACAGACACACGGACACACAGACACGCACACGGACCAATGGCTGAAATTTTGGATTTAGGCTCTAGAGACCCTAAAACGGGTTTTGGCACTGCAACTGACCATCGAAAATTGTGGGTGATTCCATTACTTTCCTTTCTATAGGATAAGGAAAGTAAAAACGGTTAGTGGTTCATTCGCTACTGGTAGTCAAGTCGTCAAGTGGTTAACGCGCTAGTCTGGTAATCCCAACAGCTTATTAGGGATCTGTTGATTCAAATCCCACCCAGTACATGAATTTTTCCTCATTATTTTGAGTTTCTGACGACATAATAATAAGAAGACTCTGAGGGTTAGGTGGTAGAAAATGATTTGAGAATAACCCTTGCCTGATATTTACCTTCCACTAAAGAGTATTATTATTTAAACAACTTTTTCGTAAAGAAGTGGATGTCATACCTATTAAACCTTCCTCAATAAAAGTATAATAAAATACAAGACATGATATTTTCAGAATACACAATCACATATCATGAAAATAGTCGTGACTTTTGTAGGAACTTTATGTCTACAACCATTTTCAGGATGCGTGAAACATATATATTTATTTCACGTGATGCATACAGACGACTTGTAGACAATCACGGACACAACAAATAAATACAAATAAATAACAACATTGTATGACAATGTAACAAACATGACACTATGTACAGAATGACTTGATGAGGGAAGAAGTTGACTGAGGTAAGATAGAACTAACTATACTAGAATGTATAGTTGTCTCTTATTTAGTATTTTGGGTAAGCTGGGGCTGGGGCGTAAGCTGGAGCTGGGGCGTAAGCTGGGGCTGGGGCGTAAGCTGGGGCTGGGGCGTATGCTGGGGCTGGCTTGTAAGCTGGGGCGGAGTATTTGGGGGCGCTGTACGCTGGCTTGTAAGCTGGAGCTGGTGCGTAAGCTGGGGCTGGGGCGTAAGCTGGGGCTGGAGCGTATGCTGGGGCTGGCTTGTAAGCTGGGGCGGCGTATTGTGGAGTTCCTTCTTTCTTGACGACAGCGTTGAAACCGTTGTGTTCGTCAGCGGTGTACTCAACGATTCTCTTGGTACCGTCAGCCTCAACCAGACTGTAGTATCCTTGAACGTAGTCACCATCTCTGGTCTCGGATTGACTGTGGTAGTCACCTGTGTGTGGGTCAGCTACTTCGTAGGAGAATTCGTATTTGGCTGGGGCCTCTGGGTAAGCTGGGGCGTAAGATGGCTTGTAGGCTGGGGCAGCAGAGTAAACTGGGGCGGGTTTGTAGGCTGGGGCTGGGGCGTAAGCTGGGGCTGGGGCGTAAGATGGCTTGTAGGCTGGAGCAGCAGAGTAAGCTGGGGCGCCATACTGGGGTGCGGCGTGCACGGCAGCGATGGCTGCGAGGACAATGACGATCTGAAACAGAGCAATTGAAATATATAATCTCCGTGATTCTTCAGGAAAATCGCATACCTTAATCTTAGTTGCTATATTATGAACTTTGATTAATCTCTCCTATAAAATCATACATAACTAGTCGCGTTGCAGCCTGCGTTGCGTTCACCGAGGCATGGCCCTGGTGGTGAAAGAAAAATATTTCTTAGTTATATATTGATAGTTAATTTGCTACAATCCTTTTTCTCACTTCATAATTATGGCCATCAAATACACAAATATGCGTGATTATGTAATCATCTCTATGTTTATAAAGATAATTACAAGGAAGGTAATATGGTAAAAACACTTCTAAGAACAAATATTCTCTTTTTCAAGTGAGACCATTTTTAATTTTCCTAATTTGCGAAGGATAAAATCAACGAAAAAATGGTCAAATAAATCGAACCTTCTTTTGCTCTATTGTACGCGGGGACGAAAAAAATATTTTTGGAAGGTGCAAATGCAGAAAAGTTTAGTTCAAGGAATTTTCATTTCAGAAATCTATCGAACATCCAGATTTGATTTTGAAAGAGCTCAACTTTCAAAAATTGACATTTTGAATATCAATCTCAATAGCTCTTATACATTTTCAGCTCAATCGGACTTATATTTCGCGAGATATGCTTAGATATGCTAGTATTTGAAAAAGCTCATTTAGAAGCTCAACTGTTGGAAAATGGACAAACACACGCACACACACACAAACGAATCAATTTATAACATTATCTAGTATATCTAGTAGTATTATAGTTAAAACCAATGAGGATTTTCTGTTGGAAATAAGAGCTCGAAAACATTAAATTAGCTTTAGAAAATGTTCTGTTTAATGAACTTAATAGATTTTAATTAAAGAACTTTTCTTAGTAAAAAGAACTACATATTTTGAATTAGATATGTTAAATTGTTAATTATGATTCACGGATAAAATTTAGAATACTACATAAAATTTGTTCTATTTTTTGATATAATCCAGGAAAAAACACAAGAAATTTTATTAATAAATTCCAATGCACACATGCAGAACCTTTGTTAAAAACACTACGAACTTATGAAGCTAAAACTGAAATACTTGGATAAGAACCCAACATACCTTGGCGGACATGTTGATGCGATTAGTGTCAAAACGAAACTAGTACTGCTTAGTACCGGCAAAAATGCTTTTATAGTATGCTCATAAAAATATGAATTAACACGGGCAATTATCTCACCCCCTTACAAATATGGCTCACCCCTCTATTAGACCGTCGGTGGGTGGAGCAGAAACCAAGAGAATTCTACGTCCTAGACCTTGATACACATACACACACGTACCTGACAAAGCCCATTGACACACTTCTAGTATATTTGCTCTGCATCAATTAGTAAACTTTGAACCTATTATTTCAACCTGTTCAGAAGAGGTGGAACTTCCTCGACTTGAAGTTAGAACTTGAAATTCAAGGTCACTCCGGAACTTTTGCCTTGTGGAATGCAATGGAATGACAACAAACGGGTGTGAACATCGCACAACTTTCTATTACAAATAAAAGTGAGACGGATTTTACTAACGTAATCTTATGTAATATATCGCAAATTTTGGAAATGATTCAAACAAATTAATATATACCTACCTACAAAATAAAGTCGAATACAAAATCTCATAAGCCCTCTTATTATAATAAAATTATGTGTTTAGGTAATATCCTTTACTCGGGAAAGTAGAATTCTTGTGAATTTTCATTACTGAAGTGATCGATTCCTGATTATCCACCTGCACTAGATTGTAGAGCATACTGTGTGGATAATGATAATTCCGTGTCCGTGAGATATCACGGTGGTGAGACTGAGAGGACTATATGGACGCCCAGATCCAATGTCTAGGCTCCTTTCATATCCATTGATTCTACTTGGTTTTAACATCCTGATTTTTTATTATTTATCGTAGGTGGGGGTTGTGACTTTTAAGGTGCTGATTACAAATTTGACATTAATTTTTAGCTAACAGTTACCTTTAGTCACCAGTGCTTTTTGGTCCCGTTCCCATTCCTAATAGGATAAGGAAAGTCGTCTGATGTTTACACCAGATTTTTTCTTTGTTATTTTTGTCATCCTGTATGTCTTTGTTTTCACGTTCATTACATGAAGCCTTCCCTTAGTGTTCCATCACCACAGAGTAACACTCATCATCAAGTTTTGACATTGAATGCTCACTGGGATTAAATTGACCCTCTCTCTCCATTGTATTAGTGAAGTAATTGAAAATTACCTATGCCTTACTATGAAAACTAAAGAACCATATCAAAGTAACTTATATTTTGGCTCGTGTTTCATATTTCGTTTGTATGGATAGAAGATTTAGCATCGTTTGTTTAAGGACCTCGTATAGTTTTTTCGATCGATTTGTTATTAAATTGATTGTGTTTACCATGCTGATGTTAATGCTAAGACATGCATGACAAATTAAACGTCTTGGCTTTGATCTTGATAGTGTGCATGCTACCAGATTAAACATTAGTTTGGTAACAGTAACACATATCTATATATATATCCATAATTTTCTTTTCTTTGTATACTCTCTCAGACAGTTAGTTAATACAGAAGGTGGTTAATCTTTACTCTATAACTTGAGCTATTTCTACAATAGTTTCTATTTCATCAGAATGGTGGTCAAAGTTGGAAGTGATTAAGGTTCTAGTCTGGATATCTAAGTAGGGTGCGGAATGGGGATCTATTGGTTTGGATCTGACCAACGCGCAACGCATGATATTTTCTTAATATTTTTGAGAATTGACCATTTAATGATGTCAACAATATAACTGCTGGAATTAAGAGTCTTTAACCAGACAGTATGAATATTTGAATAAATTATCATTATATCTTTGTTGGGAATCGAACTTTTTGTGTTCACACTGAAGCGACATCTACAATTTTAGCAAAAATCTTTAGTGCATATTTTCCCAGAGGATGAGGATAATATTGTTTTAGACACATTCGTGTGTAAATTGTTTGGCAACTTTCAGTTTAGTGAAACATTAAAATTCATACTACAAACACATCGTAATGGATACAACGTGCAGAAAAAGGACGGTAAAAATGCTTTAGTATATCATCATCATATCATCATAGGGTGGCGTCATCGTGAACGATGGTAGCCAGACAGTGGAGTAATAACTCAGCACTTCTACCACTGTCTATACAAGGAGGCCAATAATTGACAAGGGCCCCCAGAACCAAGCCAATGCTAGTCTACTCCCTGTTTATAGTCCCCCAGCCAGACAATTAGTATATCAGGTCTGTTGAAAAAGTTCCAGAACTTATTTTATTACTCCTCCACAATAGATGCCACAGACTTCCACCATTGTGGCGTATTGTGTTTATTGAAGCCTCACGAGTAACCTGCATTTTCTATATTGGTGTTATCTTATCTGATAGCCGAGACACATTTGCTTATGTGGTGGCGTCTTCTTGTTAGTCGGTGCATTTTGCGATGCCCTACGCGAGCAGCGGTGTGCATTAATTCTTCTTTAAAATCTAGAAATTTTTCTCCTAAATTCATGAACTACTTCTAAAGCATTACGGTGATGGTTTCATGAAAAACAAATAATGTTAAGACAGCCACAAACGGTTCAAAAGTGTTCAGGATTCGGTCAACAACGATGAGCAATCTGGCAGGCCGTCGACGCGACATCGACTGACCCTCATGTGGTCAAAATCAGAGAACTTGCAAAAGAGACCACTGTCGAGGAGACGCCACCACAAAAACAGGTGTTTCTCGGTTATCAGATAAGACAATACCAATCTGGAAAGTGCAAGTTACTTGTCAGGCTTCAACAAACATAATACGGCGAAAATCTGTTGCATCTACTGGGGGGGAGCAATTAAATAATTTCGGGAACTTTTTGAGCAGACCTTGTACATTTCCTTTAGGTACACATGTAGGTACAGACAGTGTAAACTATATATCTGTTTTATTATTTTTTTAAGTTATTATGTAGGATTGTAGGTATAAAATATATTATTTTGTATCACAAAGTTGTTATATTACAGTGCTTTTTAACGATCTATTCTGGACAGGTTGTCCTACGTATTGAACCTTCGCAAACTTAGGAGTAGACTTCATTAATTTTTATCGAGATACAAACCACTTAACCGGACCTCAGAAGAAAAAAATTAAAAATCATGAGTTTACCTTACGCGGTAGATTATATGTACGTATACGTTTGACCAGAGATCAGAACATTAGACCTATGACTTTGGCCTCAGCAATTAGAGACAAACAAGAAGGTCAGATCAAGCTTGACAAAAAAGAAGAAAAAAGTTGTAGGTAACCGTAATACACGACTATCAATATACCTAATTAGAGGTGATACACAGGCTGCCTGAAAGGTTTGTAGAAACCGTAAAGTAAATAAACCAGCCTTCCTTTAGAATTAATTCAATAAAAGACAAAGGGTGTAAAACTTAAGGATATAAAGTTTTATTCCCTTTGTGAATGATATCCTCCAATGTCCATAATAATGCTCATTTATTTGTAAGCTTAAGAGCCCAGAGAAAAACAAAACAAATACTTCAATGCAGGGTCATAAAAATCTTGAAAACAAAAATTGAATAGATAAATCAAGAAAAATCAAAATTATTAGTAGACTTTTAATTGAACAGTAGGTATACTCCAAGAAATGTCCATAAAGTACAAAGCACACAACTTGCTAACAAGAGAAATAAATAGCTTATCGACTGATGAAGCCATTTATTTCTGATGATAAAATAACAGTGAGGGATTATTTTTGTGTTGTCCATTCGAGTTTCATAAATTATCGTGAATCTCAACATTCTCAAACTACAAAACGACGCGAGTCAAGAAAAGTCTCAGAATGTCTGTTCCTCTGTGGTTGCCAATTCTAAGGTCTTTTAGGTGTTCAATTTCAAGTCTACTAATACTTTCCAATACACGTTTTTATTCTTAAAGAAACCCTAATAAAAAAGCAAAAAAAAAACCAAGGGATCATTGTACATGTACAATATGTACATAGCTTAAGCTTTGTTGTGAGTGGTGTTACTGTTCCAGAGATGTAGATAAGTGCATGAGTGATAGGAATTGAGACTCTGTGTTTTACTTCCGAGTACTTTTTAATATTAGAAATCGAAAGTATTGAGTTTTTATTCAAGTAAACCAGGTACTAGTACTCAACGCGATCACGATGAATAACTTTTGAGACTGCTTATACTAACAGTGACTTTGTAAATATCTAACATGTTTATTAAGGAAAAAACTATTTATTATGAAGGTCTATAAAAAATGATCCTGTTACATAGGTATTTACTTGGTAAGGTTTTTAATGTATTGTACGTTTGATCTTGTTATTTTTGTTTTTTTATTAGGTTCTTTGTCTTCTCTGGTATATCGGTTATTGTGAAGGCGATTATCCATAGTAGGTACGTATCTTTTTCATTGTCAACAAAGAAGTCTGACCTGACCACCAGTGGTAACAGCATCAAGTGAATGAACCAGTTCTGGCCGCACGAGTAGAAGGCTCCAAATGTCTGTTAGGGTTAGAATTGTGTTTGCAATGGAAATAGACTGCCAGTTATGGACACAATACTTCCTCGTGATTGGTTCACATTTTTAGAGATTTTACACTAAACTGCTTAAATGATTTTCTTCAAATTTGTTTTATATGGTAGAATATCATTTTTTCTACAATCTCAATTTTACGTAAAATTCTGTTTCGGCAAGTCGTAGAACCTTATTTTTGCACTATTGTGTCCAAAATTTTGGATTTACCTAAATTTCAGAGCTCAATCATATTTTATTAAATAATAATTATAATTATACATTGTGTAAAACACTAATACGCATAAACATACAAAATTTCATCAAAATCGGGTGTAGCGTTCACGAGATACAAGCGTATAATAAAAAGTTAGTGGTCAGGCGCATGTTCTGAATTTAAAATCACACCAAGAACAGTTGATTAAATTAAAGAGGCACCATCTATAATACTTCTCTTATATGTGTGCAAAATTTTGTCGAAATCCGCTCAGTAGTTTTTGAGATTTGCGCATTACATAAGGAATGTAGTTAACAGACCGACAGATAGACACAAAACCAAAGTTGCTCAGGAGGTTATGAAACGTTCCGAAATATTTGGAGCAAAAAAATATTATAATTTTTTACAAAAACGAACACAATGCTTCCGAATTCTAATATTAGAAATTTTACGGAAGTATCTTAATATATAAATGTCAAAGTCACTGACCACTGACTGATCATCGCTCTACAGCCCAAACCGTAAGTCCTAGGAAGCGGGCGACAGCCCGCTAGTAATGTATATTTGTGGCGCAAGAGGTACAGCTGCGCGCATCGCTCCGATATTCGTGGGTCCAATCCCACCCATCATCAATTTGTTTGTTTACTAAATATTCTTTTGAGAGGTTTTTATTTCTTTTAGTTACTTTTTACTTCATATAAATTCCTAATATTAAAAATCGAAAGTATTGTGTTAGTTCTAAAAAAATATTTTTTTACTCCGATTTCAATTTCACGTTTCATAACCTCCTTTGAATTTATGTCTGCGTCGGTTTGTTAACTACATTTCTTGTAACGCGCAAATCTCAGAAACTACTGAACGGATTTTGACGAAATTTTGTACACATATTTGAGACGTATTGTAGGTATATTGTCCATTTCCCATTTTTCTGATCGATAGAGACCATGCGCCTGACCACTAACTTTTTACTTATAACGTTAATATCTCATGAACGGTACACTACAACTGATTTTGATGAAATTTTGTAAGTATTTAGATATACGTTTTAGTGTTTGACATAGTGAATTTGTAATTACTATTTAATAAATATGATTCTCCTCTGATCTTTAAGAAAATCCAAAATTTTGGACATATAAGTGTGAAGTAATGTGTTGTTTTGTGTGTAGTATGTGAAGATTCTGTGTGTAAGTGTTTGATGGTCTCGCAAAGCGGCGGGTGTAACTCGCTAGTCTATATCTATAAAATGTTGCTGTCTATAATTGTTTATGTATGTATGTAATGTGTATGTTATTTATACAAATCCACACCGTTAGACCGAGAAACTTGAAATTTTGCACATAGTTCCGTTTGGCTCAAGGAATTCTTCTTGGCTATATCTCCCTATGGTAAGGCTACACGGAAATGGATGGAAAAAAATACTCTCGAAATTTGTTTTGACGACCTATCAACTCAAAAAAAGTTCATTTGACATATCGAACGCAAAATTTGATGAGCCGTTCTTGAGCTACGCCGAGTAAAGTCAAGAAATGGATTGGTGACACAAAAATATTCACGCGTTTTGCGACCTAAATGACATGTTTTCTCGAAAACACACACGGACCAATGGCTGAAACTTTGGATTAGGCTCTGGGGACCCTAAAGCGTGTTTTGTCATTGAAAACTGACTTTCGAAAATTCTGGCTGATTCCGCTACTTTCCTTTCTATAGGATAAGGAAAGTAAAAAGGGCTCCTGAAAACGTTTTCATACTTTCTGCCGGATACCAAATTTGTGTAAAACACTAAGTTAATTTTATTGTATTTTTTCCCCCAAAGATTTCCTTTATTTAATTTTAAAACTCTGCGCTGGACTGTTTACTGCTTGGCAAATGATATTTTCAGGCAAGGAAGTTATTAATCTGAGAGACTGAGCCTAGGAAACCTGATTTGTATCAACCAATATTATTTATGTTCATTGTGTTATATGAATGTTCGATAGTAAATTATAAGGTAATCCGTGAAATTTTAACGTGCTATATTTAAAAGATTCTTGTCCACAATATTCAATTTGTTGAAAACTTTTTTTTTTTTTAAGTGGGGTTTAACGTCGCTTTCAACTGCCATGGTCATTTGAAAACTTTGGACAAAGTAATAGCGCATTTTTACTTTCCTTATCTTATAATAAGGAAAGTATTGTATTCGTCGAAAATTTGACCTACCCAGTTTTTCACATTTCTGGACGAATCATGGCCTCAGGATACCAAAAAAGTTGTTTTCAGCCATTGGTCCGTGCGTCTGTCTGTCTGTCTGTCTGTCTGTCTGTCTGTCTGTCTGTCTGTCTGTCTGTCTGTCTGTCTGTCTGTAAACAGGATATCTCAAGAACGGTAAAAGCTAGAAGCTTGAAATTTGGTACACAAATTAATTTTATACACCAGACGAACCACGAAACTTTTGGTTGAAATCGGCCGCATTCTGCGGCCACAGGGCCGCAAATGCTAGCCGCAAGCGCCGCTTCTTTAAATTGGTTAAAGATACAAAATTTTTTAGAGAACAACATTTTCTTAGATTAAAAAAATAATAGGGGTCTATTCTGATCATTTTTTTGATATCTTGAACTTTTTGGAACTCGGCCCCAATTTACCGGTATTTGGGGGGGACCCGCTTTGACTAACTTTTTTATTATTCATCCTACGTAGGGGTTGTGACATATCAAATTCAATGATTTTGAAGTGCTGATTACGAATTTGGCATTGGTTTTTAGTTATCTGTTACCGTTGAGTCACCAGTGGCGGATTTCGACTCTTTTTGGGGGATAAGGAAAGTCGTGTGATGTTTACACCAGATTTTTTTTATATGAATATAAAAATATTTACAAAATGGGGATAAAAAAATCGAAAAAAAAAAACAAATAGAGTGACTAAAACGATTTATTTTTCTCTTCAATTGCGATCTGGCTGCAAAATTTTTCTACTGTCCATTTATCTTGATTTTTTTATTCCATTAAAAAAAATATTCATATAAAAAAATTTGCTTTAAGTACACTCACTATTCAGATCTTCAGTCTAATGAACTGGCCATTACCTGAGTGAGTCTCCATGAAACTCAGCGTTGTCGCAATGACTTATTTGTAACCTTACATAGAACCTGAGGGGTGTTGATCAGATAGGATTATTGTAAGCCCGCAGGCTCACTGAAAAGAACAAGCAAGTCACGAAACCACTATTCTTCAGTCATGAAAGTTCCCAACCTCGAGTTTCAAAAACAAGACTTTTGTAATAGAGCACTGAACTGGAGCACACACATGTAATAGATGCATATCACAGGCCATAATGCTAATTTCATTTTATAATCCACTCGCAATCCTGTCAGAATGAATAAGCTTTTTAGGAGCTATATAAACCCAATATGGATTTGCAGTCACAAGTAGTATTCTTGCAAACTCCTCATTATAATGGTAAGTATGCACTTACCATAAGAGGGTACCTACTCTTGCACTTGCACTTTACATTGATGGTCCAGTGGTCTAAGCGCTAGTTTGATAATCTAAGAGCTCACGAGTTTGATATGACCTTACAAAGTTTATAGATTTTTTCTGAATGAATTAAGAATTTGAGCACCTGAACACCATTCCAGAAAGATTTCTGACTCTCATAATCCCCAAATATCTCCTAAAACTGTCACACTGTGATTGAGGTATTTGAACGAAATATGACGGTTGCGAGGGAGATTTGGGGTTATTTAGAGAGAGTTCTTGAGTCAGGCCATAATACCCATTCAAAAAAAAAAAAAAAAAATGTTGAAGATATTATGTTGTTTCATCTTTTTGAAGATTTATAATGTTGTTGGTTTTGATGCTTTTTGTAAATTTAATAATGAATAAGTTGATTAGGTATGTCGATTTTTCAAAAATGTTGTGTTTGTGACTTGGATGGTGTTCCGTTATCTGTGGTGCCTATTCATAAGTGGCTGTTCTATATTTATTTTGAATGTTATGATCAGCAAACTCATATCAATGAGATATGAGTTCATCTATGAATGAGATGTCAAGTTCTTTTAAATTTTGCAATGATTGTTTTCATAATATATGATCGGATTGTCCCAGTATCTCTATCTTTTGTATGTTAAATTACATTAATACACTGTATAAATTTTCCAGAGTGTCGGATTTTGGCAATTTTGGCAGTGTGAGATGGCAGCCTAAAATTATGTTTTAATTGTTTTCGGTTGGCTGTTCCATTTAATTCAATTATCTGTAGAGATTTTAAGATCTTTCCTAATGTAATCATTCATTGTAGTTATGTGTGTTCTGGAGTGATGTTTTTTTTTCTCGCAAAAATTGGTCAAGAAGCGAACGAAGAAAAATGCTATTCAGCTGTGTGTGGCTAAAACATTTCTATAGAAGCCTCATTTTAAAATAACCTATCTTTAGATGTAAAATCTGGTAAAATAAAAAGAAGAGTTTTTCTTTGAGCATCAATCCACGGAGATCATAAACGTAATTTTGAACAAGTCTTGGTTCAAATTACTTCATCCTCTCCTGGACATTTTTTATATATATTTCACTCTTCACATTCACACACGACAGGTACACAATAAAAATAATAAATAACGACATTGTATGACAATGTATGTATGTACAAAATGACTTCGAAATGGACTTATTCTTATGAATCGAGAATTTTCTCAAAGCTCTGCCTGATTTGAGCTGAGATATCATTGATTTTCAAATTAGTATTTTGGGTAAGCTGGGGCTGGGGCGTAAGCGGGAGCTGGGGCGTAAGCTGGCTTGTAAGCTGGGGCTGGGGCGTAAGCTGGCTTGTAAGCTGGAGCTGGGGCGTAAGCTGGGGCTGGGGCGTAAGCTGGTTTGTAAGCTGGAGCGGCGTATTTGGGGGCAGAGTAAGCTGGGGCGTAAGATGGAGATCCTTCCTTTCTGACGACAGCGTTGAAACCGTAACCGTCATCGGAGTACTCGACAATTCTCTTGGTACCGTCAGCCTCAGCCAGGGTGTAGTATCCCTTGACGTATTCACCGTCTCTGGTCTCAGATTGGCTCTTGTAGTCTCCGGTGTAGGAGTCAGCTACATCGTAGGAGAAGTCGTATTTGGCTGGGGCCTCTGGGTAGGCTGGGGCGGCGTAAGCTGGGGCGTAAGATGGCTTGTAGGCTGGGGCTGGGGCATAAGCTGGGGCTGGGGCGTAAGCTGGAGCTGGGGCTGGGGCATGGTATGCTGGGGCGCCATACTGGGGTGCGGCGTGCACGGCAGCGATGGCTGCGAGGACAATGACGATCTGAAACAGATATTTTTTATTTATTAATAGTAATGAAACTAAAAAAAACTGACCAGTGAATGTCACGATAGTAGTATAATGTCCTCAGTAATTGGAAGCATATAAAAATAGTTGTGATCTAGTTCATGGTATGTAGAAGTACGTATAAAGTTGAGTTGTTTTCTTTGAAGAAATGCTGTGTTCCACTTTTTGCTTCTTTGTATTTGTAACCACAAAATTTGCATAATAAGATACGAAGTCTGATTCTGATCCATAAAAAGATTATAGTTGTGTAAACAATACAATGTGCCATTCAGATATTGGCAATAAGACAGAGTTTTGCTACATAAACATTATTACAAGTTATCAAGTAGTTTAGTCGCCAGACATTTCTTTCTACCTGGACAGAATGGCCTGCTATTGAAACTCTCAGGTATTGTTGGAGGATGGAGGATATTGTTGAATATTTTGGGGGGAGTATAATTATATAATTATTTGGTTTTTTTAGGGGGATTTGGCCCGACAAGGTGCTTTTTAAAGTTACGAAGTGATATTTTTTGTAGATTATAGTGACATGAGACGGCGCAACACAGAAGAGCATATACGCGGGTTAAGCTGATTATGCTTCTTTGTTTTGTAGAAAAAATGTTTTTTACGGGTTGCGTTTTTTTTTCACAAAAACACTGATAACTTCTAATAGAAAATGAGCTGTGTTGCGATTTTGTGAGATGAAATATAAAAAAAGAATACTATTGAACTTAAAAAACGGAAATTGAAAAAATGTGGGTTACACTGGTTTGTATTGTGAGAGGCGATAGGTGGAATATATTATATCGGACAAAAAATCGTCAAAAATGTGATGTAAAACTTCCTACAACTAGTTTTCATTTTACAAAAAGAGGTTGAGCACCTAATAACCTATTGTTCCCAATTCCCATGATTTACCTATTTACCTCATAATTATGTTTTTCAACAGAAAACACAAATGTATTTCTCATGCCAATTTCTAAGTAATTTGTCCAGATTTCGAATAATCCTCGCGATACGAGTTTCTGAAAATAGCACGCTGGAATTCCTACCCAAGTCTAATCTGGCTCCACCGACCGGTGCCTTATTTTTTTTAATTTTATTTTTGAATATGGATTCTACTGAACTTCAGGGGTAGGGTTTTAGGGGGGGGTTTTCTCTCTGCCCATGATTTTCTCCATTTCTAACGTTCAAATTTCCGCCACTAGCAGCTACACCGATTGCTATTTTCATCATAAAATTAGAAGCAATAAGAAGTAAAAAAAAAAAACACTGCCAATTATGGACACAATACTTCCTCGTGATTGCTTCACATTGTAAACACGTGCCAATTTTGAGATTTTATAGAAAATTACTTGTATCTCCAAAACGGCTCAACCGATTTTCTTCAAATTTGTTTTATATGGTAGAATATCTACACTCTAAATTCCACAAAAAATTCTGTATCGGCAAGTCGTGGTCCTTATTTTTTTACTTTTTTGTCCAAAATTTCGGATTTTCTTAAATATCAGAGTCAAATTATATTTAATTTAAAATATAAATAAATAACCTATGTAAAACAATGATATGCATATTCTTACAAAATTTCATCGAAATCGGGTGTACCGTTCACGAGATATAAGCGTTTAAGTAAAAAGTTAGTGGTCAGGCGCATGGTCTCTTTCACCCAGAACCGCTGGTGTGAATTCGATGAATTTAAAATGGGACCATCTACAGAATGTCTCCTAGATGTGTGCAAAATTTCATTAAAATCGGTCGAGTAGTTTCCGAGATTTGCGCGTTACAAGGAATCGTTTTAACAGACAGACAGACAGACAGACCGACAGACAGACACAAAACCAAATTTACTCAGTAGGTTATGAAACGTCCAGAAATATGAAAAAATTGAAATCGGAGCAAAAAAATATTTTTTTTTACAAAAACGAACACAATACTTCCGATTTCTAATATTAGAAATTTCTCGGAAGTAAAACACAATGATAGTAGAATTCAACTGTGAATCTAATCATATAAAAAAAAATTAATGAGAACTAATTCTCGTTTAGTTTACAAATTCTACAAGTTCGATAATAGAATGTAATGAAACGTAAAATATACTCTATCTAGAACTTCATTTTTTAATGTTTAAAAGAAGGCATTAGAATTTTCTTTAACAAGTAAAGACGATGGTGTTAGAACATGATGTATGGAATTTGTATATGTAGGTATTAATGGTAGAATTAATAGACAACATCAATAACTTAAGTCGTTGGTAAGTGTCGATTTTCCCTATCTTACACAATACGCAATCCGTGACTTAGCGCCAAAGAGGTATTACAAAAACATCTATTAATTCCGCTCTAAGAGTTAAAGTGATTTATTGACATGAACAATTCGAATCCCTGAAACTAGGATTTAGTAGGGATTGGATTAGTATGATACGAATTATTGGCAAATTTAATATTTTTCTTGTATGATGGCTCTCGTCACGTAATAAATTCACCCTAATCTCCGGGCATTATTATAATTTATTATTTAAAAAAATAACTGTTAGTGTTGATTGATACATACACCTGGGAGCAAAGTGAACATGGGAAAGTTAATGGTATTTTTTCTCAATTGAAATTGAACCTCAATTAAATTTATTAATTAAAATCCCACACAAATACAATATATGTATTGTGATATAATATTATATCAGTCAAAAAAGGATGTGTGTATCAGTATAATCAGTATAAACAGAAAAGTGAGAAGTTGTACTAGATGTACATACATGAAGAAGTACAAAAATAGTAACCTTAAGGTTGGATGTTCGAGTTTTACCCAAGGTTAATTTTCGGCACTATTTGTTATGTTTTTGATATCATGATTGTGATAAACACAAAAATGATATTTTTAATTTTACTTCTAAAAACGCTTGCATACGAGTCTGCAACCATTTCGACATTTTCATCTTTACTATTCAAGGTCCAAAACCCAACTGACCAAATTTCGTATTGTGCGCATGACACACACTTTCCCTCTTCTCTTAGGGTTGCAATATCGAAACGAAAATATCGATATTAGGTATATCGATAATATCGAAACCATAATATCGATATCCGATATTAGAAGACTTCTCTCCCTTTACAATTCGATATTTCGTTACATAATATCGTTACATAATATCGTTACATAATTTCGTTACATAATTTCGTCACATAATTTTGGTTATGTGCCAGAGCAAAGACATGAAAATGTCAAAAGAAAAATGAAATTGGCTAAACAATAACTATTAATTGTTATTACTTTAACTTTGGTTACGGCCCAATGGCATTTGCAAGCATAATTCATTGCGACTTGAACTAATACATTAGGTAATAATAATAATACTCTTTAGCGGAAGGTACCCACCAGGCGAGGTTAATGCTCAAAGCATTTTCTACCAACAAACCCTTAGAGTCTTATTATTAAGTGGTCACAAACTCAATTTAATAAGGAAAAATTCATGCATTGGGTGGGATTCGAATCGGCGGATGGTGCAATACAATAGGTACAAATGAGAGACATTTCTTTTTAACAATAGCCTGGATATTTGAATTAACAAACACAGTACCAATGAGATACCTAATAAAGTTATAAATTAACAGTTTTGTTAAACTTATAAAAAATTATGGACTTCTTTAATTTTTAATCATGCTTCTAAAAGATATCGAAAAAATAGAGGTAGATATTTTAAAGAAAATGAAAATTTGAATGTAAAAATTAAAAAAAGAAAATATAAGGACTCTCTAAAACTAAAAATAATGACACTCTTTAAAAAAATATTAATAGGTACTTTAAGAAAATAAAATTCACTTGTAAAAGATTTTCAAAGTGGAAGATCGTCTTACCTTTGCTGACATGATGATGTGTTTAGATTCAAGATAGAACTAATATCATCTGGTCTGCCATAAAATGCTTTTATACTGATCAATGAGTGCTATTCGATACATTATAAAATCTAGCTCACCATATTTTTTTACAAGTTTTAGTTTTGAACTTATCGCCTTTGGTGATTTGAACAATGAATCGTGGGCGTTGCAATATGTTAAGTAATCTGTAGCGACCAGCAAGATCAAGTACCTCAATGTCACGGGAGACGGGATGCTGAAGCTGATATTTGTATCAATGGGTCACGGGTCATTCTGGAATCCCAAGCTAAAGCTGTACAGCTGCGGAGAGTGCCGAGTTCACTCTCAGTTTCAATTTTACCATGGACCTCGGCAGTGGATGTACCCAATGAACAAAACCAGCATCTACCACATCTTCGAATATTATACATTCTAGTTTTATATTCTTGTTAATTATTTTATAGTTTCCATCTTTTTAAAGAATAGGCACATAAAATAGTTCTTTTTGTAAAAAGTTCAGAGCGCTCTTTCAAGAAGCAGTATCCCTGTAGGTATGGATCTGTGATACCTGTCAACATGAGAGTTTGTTTCTCCAGTGTTGCAGATCACATGACCCTCATCTTTTTTTATAGACAATTGGCCATTGAAAAACAAATAAGTATATAATATATAATTTATATACTTATTGGCATTTGCATTGATAGACCTGCCCTACACTTTACTATTTATATATGTATAGGTACTTGTTTGTTTTTTTCTCTTTCTATTTTTTTCTTTATATCTTCAATTAATTCTTATACGCTATAGAAAGCCTTTTTTAGCATGATCTCTTAAGAATAATGTGAAACTTTTCAAATCTAATTCTTTCAATCCTATTGGTAGTTTAATAAAAAGTTTTGCAGCATTATATTGTACACTTTTTTCATACAATGCTGTTGCATGTTCTACTTGGAATGTTCATATTGTTCATTATCATTTCTGCGAATTCTTGTATTGCAATTGCTAGAATGAACCTAAAATTGGGAAATTATTTGGCATTTTTGTAAATGCATATTAGTGTTTTTAATAATGCATTTTTTTTTTTTTTAAATTTGTGCTTTAGTGTATTTGTAATTATTTTTTAATAAAATATGATTTAGCTCAGATATTTAAGAAAATCCAAAATTTTGGACAAAAAAGAGCAAAAAAAAGGTTTACGTCTTTACGTCTAGACGTAAAGGTTTACGTCTAGTCTACCATATTTAGAAAACAATATAAATTTGAAGAAAATTGGTTAAGCAGTTTTGGAGGTACAAGTTTTTTGATGATATAATATCTCAAAATTGCCAAGTGTATACAATGTGAACCAATCTGGAGAAAGAATTGTGTTGCGATAATTTTAGTAGATTCCATTACTTTCTTTTTTAAAGAATTAAGGAAAGTAAAAAGCAGTGTTTGATCAATATTAGATTTGATTGTTTTACTTTTCATTTGATAACTTTGATGTCTCTCTCTCTGGGGCCGAATTATAAAACAGGGTTATACAGGGTGTATGAAAAAAAAGGAGCCAGTCAAAATATCTTGTCTATGGAAGCGCTTTTCAGAAAATCCTGAAACATGTGTCTCATTATATGGAGGGGGAAACTTTTTCAGGGGGTTTAATTTTTCATACTATTAACAGGGGCGGCCCCAGGGGGGGTCAACTTTGGAATCTTAAATGGAACCACCCTATTTGTAATACATTTCTGAAAAGTAGTTGAAATTAAAAGTATTTTAAAACTATTTTAAGATTTTTAATCAAAACAGGGCCGGAGATATCGTACATTTCATTTCACAGGTTTCAGTTATTTTTTATAAGTAATTAATGGTATTTTTGTTAAAAAATGTTAAACACATGTCTTTCTATTTGAAAGAATTAAATTTTCATGCCTTTTTTATATCATTAGCTTTACCAGGGAAGGTGTCAAGGGGTCATTTTTTTTAATTGTCTAAAAACTAGTCTTTTTTTAGTATAGTCTGTGCTAAATAAATGCACCGAGTGTTGTTATTTAATCTAAATTTAAGGTACCCTTGAATACAGGGCCGGAGACTAGTACTGCACGCGGGTTTTGAATTTTTTCACATTAATTTGAAGTAAATCGGGCCCTGTTTTATTTTACATTGAACAACATGAATCATTGCATTTATTTCTCACAAATTATACCTACTCGAAAAAGGATGGTTTTTACAAAATAAAAAAAGTTGACCCCTTGAAATCTTCCCTGGTAAAGCTAATGGTATCAAAAAGGCAGGAAAGTTTCATTATTTCAATTGAAAAACTATTTGTTACAAAATACAATTTATTTCTTATAAAAAATTTACTGAAACATGTGAAATGAAATGTACGATATCTCCGGCCCTGTTTTGATTCCAAAATCTCAAAATAGTTTTAAAATACTTTTAATGACAACTACTTTTCAGAAGTGTTTTCAAATAGGGTGGTTCTATTTAAGATTCCAAAGTTGACCCCCCTGAGACCGCCCCTGTTAATAGTATGAAAAATTAAACCCCCTGAAAAAGTTTCCCCCTCCATATAATGAGACACGTGTTTCAGGGTTTTCTGAAAATCGCTTCCATAGACGAGATATTTTGACTGGCTCCTTTTTTTTCATACACCCTGTATATGTTTAAGATAGCAATAACAATGCGCAATAGCCCGACTTTAGAGACAGTCTAGTCTGACTTATATTGAATTTAATCCTGTTTTATAATTCGGCCCCAAGAAAGAAAAATTTCGACTCCGAACTGTTCAGACGAAAGGCAATGACAGGAAATGATAGAAGATGACCCTAGGTATGATTTCAAGATTTTCTTTTTATGTCTAAAATTCTTGACCGTTCTCTAGTTGTAGCCATTCCTTTGAGGAAGAAGGAGAGGGGAATTATTCCAACATAATGAATCCAATGAACTTTTAGGCATAACTTTCGATAACCTATCATTATACCTATTTTCAAAATTGAAGGTCAAGCGCTCAAAAACGGACAGGATCGGAAACTAAAATAAAATAACACCAAATGCTTCCTAAAACTATTATTATTCCAATGCTCTAGAATATCATGTGCCTACAGAACAAAGAGTTAAAGTAAATATTTCCATAGCAAACGTGTGTAGACTTCATTATTGATGAGTTACCTACCCTCTTTCAACCTCATTTCCAAGCCCGAGTCAATAGAAACTCAAGTTCAGGTATTTACTGAATAATTGATTACTTACGTGCGGGTGAGTAATGTCCTGGTGAATTTTTACACATCCATCAAACACCTTGGACAAGGTGCGAAGAACGCCCAATAGAAAAAGACAGCGCGGCAGAATGAAAGGTAACGGAAAACATAGTATTCTCATGCATTTCATGTACTTTCAGCCAGCGAAAAGTTTTACATGAATTTCAGAAAGTGCAATTTGTATTGCAGAAATGAACTCTACGTCGACGAACAGTAAAAAAACAACCTTACAAAAACGTCTGAAATCCCCCAAAAAATATCTTTTCGCGATATAAATTTTCCCCGCCAAGTTTTCGGTCCAAAAAAATCTTGAAATCATGTTTGGTCCCCGCTTTATCATCCTTCTTTCATCATTCTCTTTGTCTTAGACCTGTCTCATCGAGATGAGTTTTGACTCTCAGAGTAGGTAGGTATCTAATGGGAGTGAGTAGTGTCTACTGGCCGTGTTACGGCAGTTTGACCAAGGCATGACCGGTTGTACTATCTTCCCGTCGCGTCGTCTTATTTTAATTCTACACTCTATGGTCTTATATTCTCTACAGCTCTTCCTTCTCCCCTACATCTTCCATTCAATTGACATTAAAAAGAAAGGGTTCCATTTTATTCCTAGTCTGAGTGTTAATGTTCCACGTAATTTTGATCATGGATTTTATAAGATTAATGTTTATTCTAAGAAAACGGATTCTTTAGAAACTCCTATAAATTGCTAAGATCTTGAAATTAATGTTCGATAGATATATTATCAGATTATCACACAAATCTTTACAAGTTTTTCTAATGAGGTCAGGTCAAATTTTCAAATTCCTCCCATATAATATGTATAGGTATGTAGGTACCTACGTATATGTATAATTGTATGAGCCTTTTGGTTAATGCTTGAAGTCATGCTACACAATACATTAAGGCAGTTTGCTTTTATTAATCTGAATTATTGGAAATACTGCTTTTCAAGTAGATATTGTAGCTTGCCAAATAGAGATACACAATAAATAAACGCCGTAAGTACAATTAGCGTGCCATTAGGTGAGTATAGCCCATTAAATTTTATAGCTAATACCAGAAATGTTTGTTATAGGTACAATGTCTACTTGTAAAGTGTCCATTAATAGATAATAATTAATTAGAGCAACATTTTTTTATAATAATAAAAAGAATAGACATAATAATAAAGAAAATATAAACAATAAAAAATGACAAGAGAGTATTACAGTTACCTATACCACTTATACCTGATTAAGACAATCCTAGGTCAGAAAAGAAGTTATAATCTTATTAATTATACAGGGTGTATGTAGTAGTTTATGTAGTTTGGTGAGACTTTATGTCTCATAATGTCAAACTACTCAAACTATCAAAAAACGTACCAGACACACACACACGCAGTCTCTCTCTCTCTCTCTCTCACACACACACACACACACACACACACTTTGACTTTAAGCTCGTCACAACAAATTAAAAAATTTAGGTCGAAAAATGTGAATATATTTTGTGTCACCCATCATTATTTTTGTTACTCCATGTACTTTAATCCTAGATAACCTAACCTAGAAAAATTCCCTAAACCAAACACAAACATAATATTATGTACAAAATGTTAGGTTTCTCAGTCAAACGGTGTAGATTGGTATAAATAAAATACATGCACAGTACACACAAATACCTACATACAGACAGCTTCATTTTTGTAGTTATTATAGATTAACTGAAATTTGAAATTTAAGTTTTTTAAGTTGGACGCGGTTTTTTTTTAAGTTTTAAGAAAAAACAAAAGATTTATCACCCAAAAACATAACAGCAAATTTTACTTATTATTTATGTAGTTGTAGGTAAGTGTGTAGGTATGTCAATAAACATTCATGAATCAGTTCTATCGCCGTTTGCAGGGCAATGCCTTGGGGGTAGAATTTTAGGTACATAATTATTCATTATGGTGGCAACTTTTTGACATTTTCATGTCTTTGCTCTGGCACATAACCAAAATTATGTGACGAAATTATGTAACGAAATTATGTAACGAAATATTGAATTGTAAAGGGAGAGAAGAGGGAAAGTGTGTGTCATGCGCACAATGGCGAAGTATTGAATTGTAGAGGGACAGAAGAGAGAAGGTATGTGTCATGCGCACAATACGAAATTTGGTCAGTTGGGTTTTGGACCTTGAATAGTAAAGATGAAAATGTCCCAATGGTTGCAGACTCGTATGCAAGCGTTTTTTTATACTTACCTCTGTAGTTACTAGTAGCTCTGTGAACTGTAAATATCACAAAGAATCTACTATCGAACTTATCAAGCATGAGGTCATCGAGACCCTTTCATGCAATCCCCCATTTGATGGGTTTTAATTTAAAAAAAACCGGAGCTCCTGAATTCTGAAATATTTGTAATGGCCTTATGTAGAAAGTTTAACTTTGTCTAACGGAAAGAATTTGAAGAGTTATTATGCTGCAAGAAATTGAAGCAAGGATGAAAACTTAGTTGGAACACATCACACAACTCGATATCTTGTACATGGGCGCGGGTGTCCCTGAGATTGAGAAATACCGGTCAGGGTGAAAAGTGGATCAGAAATTTAAGGTTGTTTGTTAGGTTGTTTTCCTTTCTTCGCATCGAGGCTCTCAAGAGGAGTGTCCGATTTCATGATGTATGTAAGATGATAGTTTTTATTAAGTTCATCTTGCGAGGGTCGCTTCGTGGAACCTGTTTAATAGGATCGAGCTGTAGACACACCATGAGACTGTCAACACTTTTGTAGCTCCTTGTTCGGTTACGGAAAGTATGGGATTGTTTTTAAAAAATCTTTTGTACAAAATGAATATCCATACGATTGGCCTTTTTATAGTATGTATTCATAGTTCATAATAACATGGAACAAATGTATGAATTTTTAAATAATATCTCCCTCAAACTTCTAGAGAAGCAGGTGTAGCCGCAGAAATAGTCTGTCGAAAGAAAAAGGCAAAATACAGTACTCTATCCTCCCAGTACATCTTCTATGGATTAGCTTTCGGTGGATTTGAAACATTCGGTCTATTCTGCAAGGATATGATAGATTTTGATAACCAAATTGGTGATCCTTTGGTTGAGGCATCAGGGGACCCTCGATCTAAAAACTATTTTATTCATCGTTTGTCCATGGCTATACAAAGAGGCAAGGCGGCCTGTGCATATAGAGGTTACATTGCCTTCTTCTGATCATCTGATTGAAATATTTCATAGTGTAATCATAATCATGTTAAAGAAAACAGATGTATTTTTATAAAAGTTGAATCAAATTCAAAGAATCAAATTTTCATTTTAACACAGCTTCGCTTCGTACACAACATGGATATTTCTAATACTTATTTTCTTTTGAATTGGGTATAAGTAAATAGGTAGGTGTATTATTTCAAAGAGAAGTTCATAAAACTCAATCCTCCGTATCGAGATTAGTTCTGTGAAGTGTTGTGTCTGCAACAGTGTTGAGTGTGAACGGTGAATCCAATTTTGTCTCGCTCTCAGCTAAGCACATAAACTTACACGAATCGTCCCAATAGCCTCAATTTTACACGTTTTGAGCTACTTAATCCTGGTTTCGGCTCACGACTTAACCTCTTCATAAAAATACGCAATGGACTTACAAGCAAAGAAAACAAAGATCAAAGAATCAGAACAATGAGAAAACCTAGTCCGAGCGTTCGCCAGTTCTAGCATATCCTGCCCGGGGCTATCTCTCGCAAACGTTTAATCCTCAACCATGACCTATCTGTGCATAATGTGTCATGTCATGAGTTTCAAGCCTCAAGGACGACCAGCGTGTTTTGATTTCAGCTGTGGAGCATGTTTTACTTTTATGACGGATTTTGAACGAAACATGATTGATTAAATTTATGGCAGCGAGCATTGAATATTCAAAGTCATATCTACACATTTCATGTATGTATAATTAATAGATTTAAACAATGCAATACATGGCTTCCATAGCATTTACTTTGCTAAAGTATTGATTTTGATCAAGCTCGCCGGGAGGCGAGCGCTCGTCAAGTAGCGCCAGCCACCCGGCCTATATTAACACGAAACAGAGTTTATATGTATTTTGTTTTATTGTTTTCGCCCACTTAACGCTAACTTTTATCAATTTTTATTTCAAATTCGTAATGAGACGCGAAAATAGATTGTGTTTCACGAAAGCGCGAGGTTCCTACGTACAGTTAAAGTCGTTTACTGGCCACGCCGAAAATCTTGAATTTCATGAAATTATTCATACGGGTTTTTTTTTTTTTTTTTTTTTTTTTTTTTTCAGACCAATTTTCTGTCAAGGGTACAGCAACGTGTGCTTATCGTGGAAAGACGTGAGATACGTTTTTGAAAAGGGAATTTTGATCTCTGCATACCTTTTATAGTTTCAAGTATTTATTTTTTATAGGATAGGAGATATAGCCTTCTAAAATAAAACGGGAAAGTTGCACAGAGCCGCCCCTGGTTATCTTGGAGCTGCGATTGTGGTATTTTTCGAAAGGCCTTATCATAGAAAAAAATATAAAAATATAACTAAAGTATTACACTGGACCAAACTTGAGTTATACTCTTTGAAAGGAATACTTATTATGGAGCCCAGAGCCGTCTATTATTATCCTAGAGTTGTATTTCTGGTGTTTTTAGAAAGGTCTAGTCAAAGGGAATGAGATCACTTAATTTCAGATATTTGAAACAAGTAGAAAAGTATTTAAAGCCATCTAAAGGAATATCTAAAATGAACCCTGGAGCCACGCCTATTTATCCCATGTTGATGACTGAAGGTTCTTTCTAAAGGTCTAATTACGCAGAAATATACTACGATGTAAATAAAATGTTAGAAAAATCAGCGACAGTGTGAGACATAAAAATAAAAAACTGAAATAAGATTTATGAGAGTAACAAGAAATCTTCGCCTCACATAGAACTTAAAATATGGTTGGTTTCCGATCATCTTTGCTTCACCCAAGCTGCCAGCAGACTGAGTTATCAATTGCGGAATAATAACGTTTTATAACTTCATTCAGAGATTTCTACATCAAGAGGTAAACTAGGTCTATATTATGAGAAGTGTATTAAGTATTGGCCAGTAAAGGAAAAATATTGATTAAAATAGATCAAAACAATGATAAATTATAATAAAATATTATGTACCTATTGAGCAGTCTCTGTGGTCGTCGACTGGTGTAGGTTAAACACAAAGTTTGCGAGGTGACCTGGGTTCGAATCCCGGCTGGGTATATTTTTTTTAACTCTGTACTTTGGATGTCCGGTTTTCTCGTGAGAAAAAAAACAGTAGTTGGTAGTTTGCGTCAACCTCCTATGACCGTTTAATTTCGAACGAAGTGAGTATGGTTTAACTCGATCAACATTGATTTGTCACAATCTAATTATCCATCTACCTATGTATGTAACATTGTAACATGATATAAGTTGCATTTTTTGTCCAATCGAGCTGAAATTTTCAGGGTATATTCCATGGATATATGCTTGCTTATTAATTTATAATTATTAAATGTATTATCTAGTATGTATTATCTAGAGAATGGGTGAACAACCAATTTTCAATCATAAGATCAATAGATTTGAGAATTAGAGGTTCAAGAAAAAAAATCAGACATTTTTCTGAATATGTTTAATATATGTAGAAGATGATAATTGTGTTTTGTACCTAAAATTATCTAGTATAATGTCTCACTTCTTCTGTTTATACCTACCAACTGATTATGCTGAATTGACACCATGTTTAGTAACTCGAAGTTAGGCAAATATGGGTCAACATTTCTTAGAGCCATAGTAAGAGGCAATTTCGGAACATACAATAATACTCGGCACTTTCATTTCCCTCTTTATTTTACCAAGATCGAATTTCCATCTACCTACCATGTACTTAGGTACATATTATAATTCAAATTGTATTGTAAACAAAACCACTAAACAAAGTTGTCCGTTATTTAACGAGTTCATAACTAATTTTTCAATACAAGGTTAAAACACTAGTTGATTATTAATGAATTATTGTTAATGGATTTTAAGATTAAATAGGTATGTTTTTTTCTTCATTATTACTGGTTGAAGTTCCACAAAAGAAGCACCAATTATCACACCAACCTCATTTTAAAACGATTGTGACCAGTTGATTGTATTTGGTTTTATCGTCCTGATTTGAACTAGTCAGGACGGGGGGTTTTACCCTGCATTCGCTGGGAATCGTTCCAGCTACCTACATTTAACTCGCCCAGCCTGGGTAGATTCCAGACTGACGTGTTTAGAGGGGAAAAAAAATATTAGAAAAGTCTGGAACAACTGGGAATCGAACTCGAAATGTCTGAACTACGGGCAGTAGTTACAACCATTACGCCACGGAGGCTGGCCACTGACAACTGACAGTCTAAATAAAGCATTTATTTTGATCAATGCTGTTGTATTATGAATCGTAAATTACATAGATCTCATTCAAAATTTACAAATATGTACCTACATTATAAATATAAATAAAAAAAAACACTGCTAATTATGGACACAATACTTCCTC
Source organism: Bactericera cockerelli (assembly GCA_024516035.1). Classification (NCBI taxonomy): domain Eukaryota; kingdom Metazoa; phylum Arthropoda; class Insecta; order Hemiptera; family Triozidae; genus Bactericera; species Bactericera cockerelli. Next base: position 23,630,709 of record CM044958.1, read on the forward strand.
GTGATTGTTTCACATTGTATACACCTGGCAATTTTGATTTTTTTCGACTAAATCACTTGTATCTTCAAAACCGCTTAACCGATTTTCTTCAAATTTGTTTTATAAGATAGAATACTATTTTTTCATTCTAGTTATTTTTGTTCACAAATTCATACTTAAATTAAAAAGGTGCAAGTCTTATTTTTAATAAATGTATCTTTTTATTTCTTGATTGTGATGATAATGATAATAATAATAATACATTAACATTAAAAATAATTTTAAATAAAAATAAAATCTAGCTTACTAGACTTTTAACCTGGAACTTGGAGTTCAAGACCTCATTAAAGGCTAACCATCAATTTGGTATTTATTTAGTTTGGTTGTTAGGTGGTATTCTAATGACAAGACTTTGTCCTCCACAGTTAAAATAATTTAGACAAATCTTATTACTATACTTACTATAGATAAGGATAACGTACCCAAAAAAATACCGGGTACATTTACAAAAGTACCCGCACCGGGTACATAATAAAATTAGGTACCCGTACCCATACCGGGTACAAAATTTTGCTAGGTACCTGTACCCGTACTGGGTACAACACTGGTGACGGTATAACACACTGGATCCGCATACCGTACTGGGCACCGATTTTATGAAATACTCGGTATTACACACTGGGACCGAGTACCGACGTATCGTACGTAGTAGGCGGGTACCGTTTTTATTAAATACTTGGTATTACACGCCGGGGCCGGGTACCATACCGGGTACCGGTTCTATGAAATAATCGGTATTACAATAATACCGAAATACCCATCTCTAGAACTGGGTACAGCAGAGAGAGGTACTTCATTATTTCGATATTATCTTTGAATAATATTCAGGCTGTCGGTGTCCTAATATTTTTCTTTTTGTCTCGTAGAACGAAGTCTTCTATTTGAAACTTCTTTGTCAAACAATTGGACGGTTTAGGGAAATGTACATTATTTAATTCAAGTTATAAAATAGGAGGTGGAGCTTCTAATCTATTGAAACACTTGAAACTAAAAACACCAACAAATTTTGTGAATCGATATTCGTCTCCTGTAAACATTCTGAATGCAAAATTGTGAGATTTAGTTAGTGTACGGTGCTTTTGAACTTAGTTCTTGAGTGATTACTCGAATCCACTATTCCATTTACATCCGCTCTCAGAATCTCAAAAACCAAGTACAAAAGAACCTCGGTAAATACTAAGTACTTTTATGTAATCGATTACTGAAGTACCGGTTCTATGAAATACTCGGTATCACCCATCTCTAATTATTGCCAACAATACTGAAACGGGGTACTTTTCTGTTAATGAATCTAGCAGTGGGTTTCAAAATTTGAAAAGATCGGAAGAGAATGCCGTTGGCATTAGCACCGCCCTTGATCAAGTTTTGTTTTGTTAATTTTAATTTCTATGTTTGTATATATTCTATGTTACTTGTAAATAAAACTTGATCAAATATGTTTTAATAATAAGGAATACACCTGTTATCTCAAGATTTCTCCTCTCTCCAGCAAGTACCGTGAAATATTCTTTCAGCATCTTTTCAAAGTTTTTTTTATATCATTTATTTTTCTCCTTGAATTAAAAGATCAACATCCTTTAATTAAAAGTCTTTTTTCTTTTATCTGTTGATTGTTGACCAGTTTTTATTTCATCTATCATATGAAAATCAATTAAATCAAAAAGTAGTGATATCCCCCAAAAAACACTTCGTGTAAAAATAGTCGTCAAGTGTTGGAATGATTAAAAAGAACTGATATCAAAAACGTCAATTTTCTATGTTTAAAGGAAATATTTTTCACGTAATAAGTCTCTTGATAATTCAACCAAAATAATAGCCTCACAACAACAATACACCTTTGAGCAAACTTCGATTTGGTATTTTGAGAATTTAACCAAAAAATAGCCACACAACAAAACAATGCTCTTGTAAGAACAATCTTGCATAATTACAGAACCACGTCCTTGACTGCACACTGTTTTGTCCTGAAATTTATGTGAAGTACGTTGCTAACAAAACAGTGTGTAGTAGTCAAGGACGTGGTTATGTAATATTGCAAGATTGTTCTTACAAGAGCATTGTTTTGTTGTGTGGCTATTTTTTGGTTAAATTCTCAAAATACCAAATCGAAGTTTGCTCAAAGGTGTATTGTTGTTGTGAGGCTATTATTTTGGTTGAATTATCAAGAGACTTATTACGTGAAAAATATTTCCTTTAAACATAGAAAATTGACGTTTTTGATATCAGTTCTTTTTAATCATTCCAACACTTGACGACTATTTTTACACGAAGTGTTTTTTGGGGGATAGAGTTTACTCTGTAGATCATAAGTTGCTGTAGGTATAATATGATTAGTAAGTTTCAGAAATTTCATGTCTCAAGTTCGCTCGAAGAAACTATGATTTCATGTCTCTAGTTTTATACACATACACACATCACACACTATTGCATATAGCCTATGAGCACCTTAAAAAGTGATTTAGCTTTAAAAACTTTTTTGCTCTTTTCTCTGAGAATGAAGTTAGTTTCCGTTTAGAACAGTGGACATTACAGAATATGGGTGGTGCTGACCTTGTCTGAAACGTTTAATTTTAGTTTGGAAGTTAAAAATGTTATTGAGTTTTTTGTGGATCTAATTAATCTCGATATCATAGGCCAGAAGAAGACGACCTTCTTGCCACACATGTTATGAGATCCAAAGTTGTTTTGCTCCAATTTCGTCCGATGATTGATGAGAACCGATAAAAGTTCTCAATGGCGAATTTTAGTATTTCAAGGAAATTTTCTTGCCATAGGTACTCTGGTTCTGACATATATGTATAGGTGTACACTGTGAAATAATGTAACATGTGAATAGCCCAAGCAACCAAGATATAATAAACCATTACAATAATTTTGTATTTAGGTGTTCTATCTATTTGCCAAAAAAAAATCGTTTTGCCAAAAACGCAAAATCCACTATAAACTGCTAAAAAATCTGCCACTGACATTTATAACAAAATGGTTGAGGATATAAAAAAATGTATGAGAACGGAGATCCCTTAAGACGTAAATCCGAAATAATTAGGTACCACAACAACTAATAATAGACTCAATTAGATTTTGGTTTTCAAGTATTTGTCAATATTGAGCCATTCCAGCATTAAAGCTTTTAGAAAATTAACCCCACAGTTTCTCCGATGTTTTTATCGTAATATTCTATTATTGTTACAATTAGGTATTATACATTTTAACAAAGCCAATTTATAACTCGTAAACTCGTATTAATACTTCGCACAGCAACGCGACTAGTGTGCCTCCTATGATGTTAAAATGTTAATATACCATGTTGTGTAGTGTGTGTTTCTTGTAGATCGTAAATACTATTGACCTAACGACTACCAAGTCTGATTTCTTGATAATGTATACCTCTGTTCATTATCGCGTTCCATGAACCCTTGACTTGAATGTGTCATAATGTGCATGCTCATTTATCTAAATCAATAGGTGTATTTTAATATCTATAGGTAAGTTTGAACGAGGGTTTTGACATTTGTCAGGTTTGAAAGCAGTGGAGTAGCGCATGAATATTGGGCTTCTAATCTAAGTACATTTGCATAATCAACAGAACTCCGAAACGGCTGGACCAAATGACTCCAAATTTGGCAAAGTCACCTTTCGCTATTTAGGTGCGTACTAAGAAATAGTTTATACCAGACTCCATGGCGTGATGGTTGTGACTACTGCCCGTAGTCCAGAGATCGCGAGATCGATTCTCGGTTGGGGCAGTCTTTTCGAAGAAAACTCTCCTCTTTCCAAATACGTGAGGCTAGTATATCCGACCCTATCTAGGCTGAGTGAGGTTAATGTGGGTAGCTGGTTCGATTTCCTTCGAATGAAGCGTAAAACCTCCGTCCTGACTACTTCAAATCAGGACGTTAAAACCAAATAGAAATAACTGGTCACAATAGATCAAAATAGGTCGGTATTATAATAATAATTGGTCCTTCTCTTGTAGAACTCCAACCAGTCTATAATAATAATAATAAGAAAGAATTTTCCAAAATTCTAAACAAGACCCCAGTGCCGCACAAAAAATATAACGGGCACAAAGTGCTTTTAAGTGCTTTTTTAGCATATTATCAAGAAAATGCCTTCCTTTCGGAGATTAATTCACTAAATTCACTAAGTTAACATTATCTACCTGAAACCAATAATAAGAGGGAAAATAAACGTAGGACGATGCCTCGGGTTTATAGAATAGTCAGGTTAGGAAAAATACTCGTAGTATTGTAGAAGAAACAATGAAGAAAACTTAACAACAATTAATTCTTATTCATCCATCAGTCAGGTAACTGGGAATCAATACGTATACACGACCTTTATTCATGGGAATCAATCCGTAATTTATTTTTGTTTTAGGAACCAATTTGTACGTATGTACGTACACAGTATAATTATGTATATAGCATTCTTATTGACCTAAAAAGTTTTCAGTAGCACTTCATACCATCAGGGAAATTGGATGCTGTCCAGAGTGAGAACCTAAATGAAAGATGATTTGAACGAATCTATGAAACAAAGAAAAGATGGGCTGGACATGTAGCAAGAATGAGTTACAACAGATAGACAGTTCGAACAACAGACTGGTATTCTAGAGATGAGAAGATAAAACAGGGATGACTGAACATCAAGTGGGAAGATACAATCCTTAAATCCATGGAACCCCTTTGGAGAAGAAAAGCGCAGGATGGAGAGGAAAGAAAACATTACGACCTGCAGCATAACAGTGTTTGAACCACGGATTAATCAGAGTATCACTTACTTGTTTTCTGAATGAGTTACGTGATAAAAAAAGCTAGTTTAGTAGTTACCTATTTTTCAATTACATTAATATTGAAGCTGAATTTGAAAAATATGTGAGTTTCGATAAGGTTACAATGGCTACTGGATTCTCAAGGTACTGGATTTGAAACTCAAATTCCAAGAGCGACGTGAAGAAAAGTTCTGGTTCTCATTAATATCATTATACTCGTACATTAGCACATTACTGCCTACAATTATATGTGTGTAAAAGATTAGCCAATATACATACATAAACACGTTTGTAAAATATGTTGACTTTGTAAGTTCGCATGTTTTAACTATTGCAAATCTCTTGTGACGGATCCAGAGCAAAAGAGCCACTCGGATCAGTCGCCGCGTACAGTTCCTTCGAGTATCTGTTTTGCAACACACTGAGGACAGAGTCTGGTGCTATGACAAAGTATCTGTTCTGCAACACACTGAGGACAGAGTCTGGTGCTATGAAAAAGTGTCTATTCTGCAACACACTGAGGACAGAGTCTGGTGCTATGACAAAGTGTCTGTTCTGCAACACACTGAGGACAGAGTCTGGTGCTATGACAAAGTGTCTGTTCTGCAACACACTGAGGACAGAGTCTGGTGCTATGACAAAGTGTCTATTCTGCAACACACTGAGGACAGAGTCTGGTGCTATGACAAAGTGTCTGTTCTGCAACACACTGAGGACAGAGTCTGGTGCTATGACAAAGTGTCTGTTCTGCAACACACTGAGGACAGAGTCTGGTGCTATGACAAAGTGTCTGTTCTGCAACACACTGAGGACAGAGTCTGGTGCTATGACAAAGTGTCTGTTCTGCAACACACTGAGGACAGAGTCTGGTGCTATGACAAAGTATCTGTTCTGCAACACACTGAGGACAGAGTCTGGTGCTATGACAAAGTATCTGTTCTGCAACACACTGAGGACAGAGTCTGGTGCTATGACAAAGTGTCTATTCTGCAACACACTGAGGACAGAGTCTGGTGCTATGACAAAGTGTCTGTTCTGCAACACAATAAGGACAGAGTCTGGTGCTATGACAAAGTGTCTGTTCTGCAACACAATAAGGACAGAGTCTGGTGCTATGACAAAGTGTCTGTTCTGCAACACACTGAGGACAGAGTCTAGTGCTATGACAAAGTGTCTGTTCTGCAACACACTGAGAGCAGTCTGGTGCTGTTGCATTGTCAAGAAACTCCAATAAAAATCATGCTTGCTCTAAATAGTCTAAATGAAATACATACAGAAATAATCATGCATATTTTTAATGATAAAATAAATATTAGACTTAGGTATTACCTGTTTTTCGAGAGTTGCTATGCAAAACGAAGGTCCTAATAAACCTGTTGGTATCGATGGCCATATTAGGCTATATAGACTAATTTGTTCTAGGAGTTTCCAACTGGTGCAGCAAGAGATTTACGTCTTGCCTTTCAAGATGTACCTATCTTTTGAATTTCACCTGAGCGATGTATAATTATTCGACCTGTAGCTTTGGTATGTGGATTGCCAGTATGGTGCCTCAACCACTAACCAATCAACTACCCAAGAATACGTGTTCGGCTTACTGCTAGAAAAATTTTAGTCCTAGTGGAGCAGTATAAAGTTTATTAAACTACTGTAGTATAGTAAAAAGTGACATGTTTTAGTTGTAGTTTCTTGTCACCATGTTGGCTCTGGCAGAATTCAGATAATGTGGCGAACCCCTGCTTTACAGAGAGTTTGTTCAAACAGTTTTTGCAGAAGGGGAGAAAACATAAATCGAGAATTTGCATGATGTTGTGTATCATGCGAGCTAGACACTGTCGGGAGTCCGTCTAGTCTCAGTGACCAATTATTGCAAAAGTTGGTTGGATTCATGAAATGCGTCTGGTCTCTTTATCGTGCAGGCTGAAATGACAAACAGGCGTGCACGTGAGAAGGCTGGGGGGGGTTATTTAGTTCCAAATTCAAGCCGCTGGTCGGTCAAATAATCAAAAGGGTTGGGTGGAAGAAATGCCACAGGCAATAACCCCGCCCTCTGGGACGGACATTAACTTCATTCTCTTTTTTTCTTGTATATTTGCTTAAAAAATTTGTTTTTCTTTATATTTAATTGTATTCTACTGTATATATTTTTTGTTCTACCTATAAAGCTTAAAAAAAAATAATGTTCACAAACACAAAACGCTCGAGCCAATTTGTGCAAATGGCTTGAGTTTGAATTGAAGTTTGCACAAGCCCAAAAAGATGGCTTGAGTAAAATAATCTGATTCTCGGACAGAAAATCGGGTTGTGGTCGATGCTTGGATTGAGTGTCTAATAATATGCAGTAATATGAAGGTATTATTTTGTAATACTCGTATCTAAAACATTATTGATAAAAAATTCATTAATTTATGTACCTAATACTTTAATAACCAAATAATTTCTCTCATATAATTATCATTTATATTTCTTTAGCCCCCATGAAATAATGGGGAGGCCTCAGTTTTAAACTGATTTTGTACAATAATATATTTTCTTGTTTATGTATTTCTTATATTAAGATATAATGTGAAAACTAAATGTACAAATAAAGGCTTATTATTATTATTATTTCTTTACTCTAAACTTATCGATTTACCGTCATTACGAACATGCGATCTTGATATGCCAATGTAATATTCATTATTATTATTGTACAAAACTACAATTAAAGATATAAAAATAATATAAATGTTTAAACCGGAATAATAAAATGTACCTGCTGATAAGTATCTTCTGTATTGAGATAAATACCTTCTACCACTATGAATGGCTCATAGTTTCAGAGTGACTCTCCACATGATTTTAATATTAATCACTAATCAGTCAGTATTTTATGTTATTCATAAACTTGTAGACATTGAGTAGCCTTGCTCTGGTTGTACCCATGTAGGGCTCACGAAGAGAACAAATTGTAAACCATAACAGTTTTGTTGTCTTTATTAATTACTAGCATTCAAACTTTAAAACAGATTATACCGCAAAGACTTAAGAGTGCGTTGCAATACAACAAGTCAAAAGATTAAACCTCATTCAACTTTATTCATTGTTTTACTTGACTTTTAAAGGTTTGTACCTAACATACAATGTTCTTGTGTATGTAAAAACACTTGATAAAGTAGGAAAATAGGAATTATTCCAAGTTCGGTCCAAACGTTAGCCTCAAATCCAAAAAAAAATCTCAATGTTAGTATTCAATATTTTGTCCAAAGACCTAACCATGTGTTCTTTATACCAATAAAGTCATTTTTTGACCTTTTCAGAAACTTCAGATCTATTAACTGACAATAGAGGTTGGGTGGAAAAGATTGCCACAGGCAATAACCTTGCCTCTAGTTAGGACAGTAGTATTATTTTATTCTCTTTATTTATTTATTTTTATTGCTATCTTATTTATTTATTTTCTTAATTTTATACTGTAAATAATGTGTCCTCCTAATAAAGATTAAAATGAATAATAATAATAGACTCTCAATATGTCATCTTAAGCAGATAAGTGGTCTATGAAAATGAACACTTAAAGAACAAACAAATAATTATGTTCAGTCCAGTTTACTTTTAAGGGGGTAACAAGGATGATGACATTCCTCAAGATCCCTTTTGTATGGAAATGCATTTCTTCTGTGAAATTATCGAATGAGATGTTTGATGGTCTGCGAATAAGCGCCAGAACTTTCAATAGATATTTCTCAGTCTATAAAAGGTAAAATTGTACATCAGAGACGATCTGACCGAGAAACGATTGATAGTTAATAAAATATTAAATGACACTTTATTAGACAGTTTAGAGAATGATTTGATTCAGATAGATGAATTGGCGCTGGTTGTAGCATACAGTGACAGCTCATTTGTACCAATCATAAGTACACATCTTTACTCGAATGACAACTATTTGCAGCATTCCTAATTTCTTACGTGTGTGAAAATATGTGAGCTCCAGAATGAAATGCCAGGAGTGGTTTACTGCCTCACTAGTCTATGTGATCTTGGAAGCATTTATCATTATTAAACAAATTACTCTTGTCCATTCACACCATGTCAATATCATTTCTCCACCGTCTTCCCTTATTGGGATTAGACATTTCTGAAGCTCCGGAGTACAACCAGATTCCCAGTACGGTTTCACATGACCGTTGTGTCGTATATCATGTTACATTATTACTTCCGATAAATTTCCAATATTAGAAATATTTTTTTTCATATTTCTGGACGTTTCATAACCTCCTGAGCTTTGGTCTTGTGTCTGTCCGTCGTTCTGTTAAAACTATTAATTGTAACGCGCAAATCTCAGAAACTACTGAACGAATTTCAAGTACACATATATTATGTACAATTGTAAATATAGGAGAAGTATTGTAGGTGGTCCCATTTTAAATTCAGCGCCTGACCTCTAACTTGAACGCTTATATCTCGTGAACGATACACCCGATTTTGATGAAATAACTGTATGTATAAATTGTATATATGCATAGAAGCGTTTTACTGAGTATATTTATATTTTTTTATTGAATAAATTTATAGTTGAGCTTTAATATATAAGAAACCTCAAAAACTTGGACCAAAAAGTGCAAAAATAAGGTCTACAACTTGCCGATACAGAATTTTTTGTAGATATTAGAATGTAAAAAAACGGTAAACTACCATATAAATTAAATTTGAAGAAAATCGATTAATTTTATTTGGAAATGCAAGTGATTAAGTATAAAATCTCAAAATATCCAAAAAGAATGTGAACCTATCACGAGGAAGTATTGTGTCCATTTTCATAATTTTTAAAAATCGAAATCCCCTATGCCAGACTTAATTTTTGAAGCAAATACTCTTCGAGAGTATAGCATACTCGTATATCCAACAATCAACTACGGTAATTACCGTACGCCATACACAACTAAGGGTTGGGTGGAAGAGATTGCCACAGGCAATAACCCCGCCCTTTAGGTAGGACATTATTGTCATTTTCTTTTTTTACTTATTTATTTTGTCATTTGTTTTTTTTTTTTTTTTTTCTTTTCTTAATTTTATACTGTTACCATTGTACTTTGTCCTCCTAATAAAGCTTAACACTTAGACGACCGGCATGGTTTTTCGTGAATTCTCTTGTGGGACCGGCGATAATATGGCTCTCCGACCCCGTGTACCACCGGTGGTACACCCGGTCCATTCCGTACGAACGTGCGTGTACCACCGGTGGTACACCCGGTCGTCTACGTGTAAAAAAAAAAACTAACCCATTCCTCTTGTTTTCTGTCCCCAGTGTGTCGTAGTGCTGCCCCAACATTCCCAAGACCCCATGTTTGACGTGACGGACTTGCAGAGTACCTTCAGCGATACGGGATCCACCATCATCGGGCGGTCTGGTTTACTAGAGGTGGCATTTGCCTACGACGCCCCCATGCGGAAGATGACCATACATATCCTTCAGGCGAGGGACATCCCTGCCAAGGAGAGGGGGGGCCCTGTCCATACACAAGTAAGTAACTTCAGAGCTGATAGTGATGTGTGTATATAAGTATCCTATAAGTGCTCAAAATTTAGTTGAAATCTTCAGTAGTTTCTAAGATTTGAGAGTTGCACGGAATGCTAGTAACAGACAGACAGACCGAAAACTAAAGTTGCTTAGGAGATTATACGACATGTTCAGAAATATGAAATTGGAGCAAAACAATATTATTATACTATTACAAAAACCAAAACAATACTTCCGATATCTAACATAAAATATTCCTTACAACCAAACGATCTCTTGGTTCATAACTGTCAAACCACATTGCCATTCCATGCGTATACCCTGGATTACCAGAAGTTGAACGCCGCATGAGATACATTGCCCAATCATAGGTATACTAATCCTAGTAGTCAAGAGGCATTTATCAGATCTTTCAAAACCAAATTATTATTGTAATTTTTATTTGCATGATTAAAATTGCAATATGAACTTTTGAACAAAAGCGTAGATGCAGGCTGTGTACATGCATGATAAATATTCTGTTAGCTCTACTAAGCCGAGATATAGTGTTGCACCACCGGAGTTTTGCTTTTATCTCAGGAGCTGCTTAGCAGAACTGAGTGCAGGGAATTGTCTGAATGGTATATTCCTGTAAAATAACAAGTTGTTTAGATTCTGCAATTAATTCTTAGAAGAGTAGTTGTATGACTTATGTTTACCTCACTAAATAATAAAATACAATATCATACAACTTTAGGACTTTGCTGATAAGATGGTCATGCTTTAGACTTTCCTTATTATAGGTGTAATTAGTTGCCTAAACTTTTATCCTAAGTTCATACTTTTTCAAAGCCTTTGGGATTGCTTTAGTTTAAATAGGTGACTGAAGTAGGTAGTTCTGATAAAATATACATTATTACTTCCGAAAAATTTCTAATATTAGAAATCGGAACTACTGTGTATGATTTTCTAAATAAAATGAAATATTTTTTTGCTCCGATTTCAATTTTTTCATATTTCTGGACGTTTAATAACCTCCGTTTGTCTGTCGGTCAAAGAATGTAGGAAAAAAGGTATTCTATCATACATATAGAACAAATTTGAAGAAAATCGGTTCAGCAATTTCGGAGATTCAAGTGATTTAGTATAAAATCTCAAAATTGCCACGTGTTTACAATGTGAATCAATCATGAGGAAGTATTGTGTCCATAATTGGCAGTGTTTAAAAAAAAAATATTATGATAATATTTTAAGCGATGTGCTGTACCAGTGTCGGGCTGAGTGTATTTATTATGACAAGGTTGTATGCATGCAGTCTGTCCATGTTAATAGTGTAGGGTGATTTTCGTAATTAAAAAGATAGAAGTAGAACAATGATCGCGCGGCAGTTTGCCCTCTGATTCATTGGCGGAGATTATGTGGGTGCCTTTATTTTATTTGTTAAGTGACGGGCCAGAGCATTATTTATGACGTGGGGGTTTATCATGTAATGTTATATTAATCTTGGCATTATCGGTCCTCAAATCGGTCCCTATGGGATCTATGGGAAGTTATTTTCAATAGTTAGGGCAAACATTCTGAACTATTCCGCACAATGTTACAAATGATCAACGATCGTACGATACACAAGCAACGAGGACGGATAGATCCAGTTACTTGCTAAAAGCTGTTCTGTTGAGTGTGAAAATTATTGAAAAATGATAAAAAGAAGACAAAATAGGAAGTAGATACCTATTTCTTACAAATGAGCTTTTAATGTATTTTTTATTCAGATTATGATACCGGTATGAGCTAGATAAAGATAGTGAGTATAATTTTGATATTTGGACCACTAAAATTGAAGCTGCCAGTGATAAATTTATGAATGTTAATATTATTGATCCCCCTGGTTGAAATATTTATTTACACAACCACAACCACTGTTCCCCAAACAGAAATTATAAACCCAGATTCAGACGTAGACATGCGTCTGATGTTCAAATTCTCACTGTCTTACGTCTCCTAACACCCTTTAAAAGTATTTGTGCCTGTGACCATCAGCTAGTTTAAAATGCTTGCATCTTTATTGGCGCACCGGTCGGAAGATGCTTGCGGTCTATCGGTGCGGTGGTTGTCTGTTGACCAAATGACAGGTTCATTTCCCACCTTGCGGTTCTTCCTGGATCGCCTGGTCATTCATTCTCTCATTCGTCTTCCTGTCTTCACATGCATAAGGCCGACACTCTCATGGTAGCTCCCGCCTCACTCATCCCTCTTGTACTACAAGATGCAGCATTTCCCCAGGCGAAAGCAGCAGTTGTCAGCTTTCATAACGACTGGAGTGGGGGTGGGGGGTAGAAGTCCAAGGTCATCATCCGATTCAGACAGTTGGAGCTCATTGATGCTGAAAGTGTCGGTGAGGAAGTGCCTAGTGTCCTGGGAGGCGGGGCCTAGGGAGAAGAAGGTGATCTCGTCCTCACTGGAAAATAAGTTATCTTTCATAAATGAAACTTTCTCTATCATAATATTATACTGTCAGCTTATAGTACTTACTCCTACATAGGACATATCACAGTCCTCAGCCTATGCTTTCATTCATTCACATCTCATCTTTTGAGAGTGTCAAATGAATGGGTAAAGTTAAATATTGATAGCAAAATTATCGTTAGCCGCCTATCTCGAGAGATCTAATGGTCTGCAGCTGACCAAGAGTCATAGGTTAGTTTATTAGAGCGATAGCTTAGCTTTGAACTTCTGTTTAATGTTAAAGTCATTCTGCGGTTTTGATTTGTTGATCGCCACAAAATCTCAATTTAATAACTACAATTACACTAATGGCGCTCACTGAATATCAAAGCTTAATAGTTATTTGAACCCACAGAACCAATTTCTAACTTGCAAACATCTCGAAGGATAGTGTGTCTGGGATTTCATCTTGAACCTTCGTCAAAACAGTTTTTTTTAATATATATATTAATTTTTTATAAGTGGGTAAATTTGTTTCCCGTCATTCTTTTGGATATCCATTATCCCGTTCCTGAAACACTAAAAATAGGTACTTGCTACTCAGACCCACCTATCGCTGGAAGCCCATGATACAAGGGGACGCTTGCCACGAACTGTAGTTATAGTTGAGCTGGGAAATGGAAGTCTCTGGATCGGAATCAAATTGTTGCTCAGGGTAACTTTGTCGATAGTCTGAGATTTACTTTGAGCTATTTTTCGACCTGGGAAAAAATGCACACGTAATAGAATAAAGTTAATATTTTTACAATTCCTTCGATGAGTGAATTAAGTTTTGTTGAATTATGGTAGAAATCTGGATGTAAAGGTTGTTCCAATGATTGCATTATTCTGTTTTGTCAATTTCAACACTCCAGGAAGTTGTTTGTGTTAATTTTGTTTACTACTGTATTTCATTTAGTCATATCCAAGCACACAGTACATACATGATCGAGCAACGTTTTCTAATAGTCTAATTCACTACTCCAATTATGACAATAGCTTCAACATCAAATGCCAAAAAAATCATCATCTTCGAAAAATCATCTGCAGCGTTAAAGCTCATCCTAGCAATCTTAGTTCATAAACAAAATGTGCACTCTTGGTCTTCTGAAAATCCACATGTGCTTTATGAGAAATCACTAAAACTGACTATTTTTGTGTAGGACACGAAATGGTTGGAATATAAGTTGAAATTTTAAAGAATTTGGATACAAAGAATAAATTCCTGCAAACGAGCCGTGGTGGTACATAGATGGTGTAGCTATAATGTTGGATAACATAATGACAAAGTCCTAGGTATAGCCAGCCGTCGCGTCGATGGAGCTTTGAATGCACCGGTTCTCGTAGGATCACCGAAGTTGAGCAAAGTCCAGCGAGGTGAAGAGTTCGTGATGCTGATATTCCAGCCCAACTGATATTGATGTGGGTAGCAGGTTTGTGAGTTTCCTACGAGTGGAGGGTCGTGATATGACAATGCAGTTGAAAGCGACGCTAAACCCAAACTAAAAAAAAATCTAGGTAGGCATGGTTTCAAAAATACATTTTGTTTTGATAGTTTTGAGTATCAAAACAAAATGTATTTTTACTATCATTTTAAAGTGGGGCATTCTAAATAGAACACACTTAATTAGGGTTAATTTACATATATGATAGTTATAAGTTTGTGGCAAAGGACAATTTTATTGTCTCGTCATACTGTTGATCACCAGGTACCTACCTCTCGTACAGTACCTACAGAAAAAGTGCAATTTAAGAAACCAAGTGTCCCAGTTTCGGCGTCCGCAAGTGTAGAATTAGTTCATTAATTTGAAGTTATCTTACTACTAAAATTTACATGGCGACTAATAAGTAATATTGTTTGTTATAAACAATAGACACAAGTAAGTGAGTATTTAATGAGTTTATCAAATTATCAACGTTCCATATAAATTTCAGTCCATGAGCACTAAGACACACTTACCTACATAGTGACACAAACGCCATGTTGGTTCACACCCATTGTTCAGTTCAAGCTTCTGGCATGTATTGTTCTAAGCCTCAACGGGTATGCTCCGAGATTTCTATTCTAAAATAGGTCTGACCTATTCTAATGGGGTACTCCTCGAGATAGGATTGTCCGATTAACCTTAACTCAAGATCTAAATATGGTCCTCGTTATCTAGCTTGAGCTTTATACCGCGGTCTCGATAGTAGAGAACTTTATTAATGAACTTGTGACATACCTATACCTATAGGTAGATACACTCATACACTGTGACAACAGATGTATACTACTTTAAAGCGTGGTTGTAATTATAATAATGCCGTACATTTAGCTTGCTAATAGGTATTAAGTATGTGATAAAATGATAAATATCTGCAGTCTGTGTATGGTATAGCTAATAGATAATAATGAAACATGTAAATCATAAAGTTTCAATCTATCTTAGTGGTGAACTTGTATCAAAGTTGATCTAAGATGTAAGCAGTGGCGTGTAGCTTGTGTTTCAGAATTCAATAGCAAGACGTAATTTCTCAGGGACGTGCAAGGCTAGGGTCTGTTGTTTTATATGCTCATATTTTATATTATGTTGAGGTCTCTCTGTGGAACTACCATTTTAAAATAAGAAGTTATTCAATTTATGTACATCCAAGAAAATAAGAGACAATCTACGCCTCCAGGAATACACCAAATGGTCTGAACTGAAATCAAAAGGAATAGGAGTATCAATGTTTAGTGAAGTCAAGAGTCATAACAAGTGGCTCACCACTAAAGAAGGCCTAACAACAAGTGAATACACAGAACTCTTCAAAATGTGTACTAATTCATCTGCTGTGAGAGCGATCCCAGGAAGGTCCCAAGATGGAAACCAGTGCCACCGTTGTAAAGGCGAGAATCTACCCACAGAAACACTGGCTCACGTATTGGGATCATGCCCCTTTGGTCACCTCACTACGATCAACAGGCACAACACAGTACGGTCACTATTAGCAAAAGAATTGGCCAACGAATATGAGGTCTTTGAAGAGGTACAAGGCATAGCAACGGATGGTTCATCGAGGAGAATTGATATTATTGCTATTGATAGAAAGAAGAAAAGTGGCATAATTATTGATGACTTTAAAAGTTAGTGTAAACTACAAACTATAACACATTGGCAGTAGATAACTCCCGTAGGAGAGATTTTTCTCCTTTGTAGACTATCAGGACAATGATGAATGTGTCTAGTGGTCTACACTTGGTCCAGTGAGACGCCGCCACTAAGTTGTGCAGATAGTATAGTGCTGAACCCTGAGCCATGGGTGAAATTCAAGTCCTTGCACAGAGCGAATTACTACCTATAATTATCTGACTATCCTCTAAACTCTAAATCTCCAGTTTGCTGTTATTGAAATTTTACCTTTACATTTCAATCCTCCCCAACCTTGAACACTTTTCTCCCATTAGATCGAAGATTTGTACACCGAAATATCTGTTCATTCACGTCTAACAATGGACCAGGACCAGATGAATGGGTGTTGCAATGCATATTAATTTAAAACTTTATACGCAACCTATTCAGAACGTCTGGGATCATTTATTATGCTGAATGATTGGACATAAAGTCCTACAGCACATAACCTGTACGTAAGGTCTTTACTGTACGTTACAGATTTTAGTCCTACGTTATGTATTAAAAGATTTTTCCTACGCAAGGCTACAAAATGTGATTACATAACACTATTAATATCTATGTTGCTAATATGTTTACTAATGGAGGTCTTGTCCCTTGATGCATTTTCTAACAACCATTTTATAGAGCGATTTTACAAAAATTTCTTTCACCTACTTAATAAAATAATGTACAGTAAAACCTCCCGGACACCTCCGAATAGCGGACACCTCCCAATAGCGGACAATTTTCAGGGAACCGGGACATTTTTCATATGTTATTATATGAAAACCTCCGAATAGCGGACCCTGCTAATAGCGGACACTTTTTCCCCATAGCTAGAATACAAAATTGAAGATTTCAAAGGAGGAAGTGATAAAAAAATATTTAAAAATCAACGTAAACTCAAAGACATTTCATGCGTAAGTTATCTAGGAAAGGAGATTCATGAGTCTACTCTCTCTCCTACCAATGACCCTGAGAGTGAGGAAGAAACTGAACCAATAGGAGATCCTACAGATCCGAATCCCATCAAAAGTTTGGAGGAAGCTTTAGTTGCCATCAGGAATGTCTCTGAATTCCTATCTTCAAACCCAAGTACAAACACCAAAAAACGTCTTTGACAATCCCCCTTCTCACACCGCTTATAATTTCCAACCCCTCCATGGGATCTGATTCTACCTCCGAATAGCGGACACCTCCCAATAGCGGACAAAACAAAATTTATGCTATGAATTCATGCAATCCCGCACATAATATTTTGATCAAATAAGTTTCCTTTCATACAAAAAATATGTACACCAAACTTCAGACGTTACTGCTAAAAGAGGACGCCCTTTAACCCAGATTTCGGGTTACTATAATTCATGTATTAGTAGGGTTCCGCACCCACAAATCCCCACACTATCTTATCCACAGAGACCCACCTCAGAGCCACCCATGCAACTATTACCTATATCCAACACATGATTGAACCAAACATCATTATTTCATGATCGAGCACTTAATAGATCCGGAATGTGCAACACACGCGGGCAGATTCATTGAACCGTCTCATCCTCCCCGCAATACCACAGTCCCTTCCTTATGACACGAGTCTCACCTTTGACTTGATCACTTCATCAATGAATCTCAATATCAAGTGAACAGAATGGAGCGCCAAGATTCCTCAGAAACATATAGACAGCTCAGATTATCCAGGATCACCATTTTCTTTACAGGATTCAAATACTTACCTAACACTTTTGTGGAGTCAGTGAAAAACATTCAAATTTTGATCATTAATCGCCAGACCAAGTTGAAGCAAGCACGGCAGTATATCTTTACACGAACCAATTCACCCGGTTTTTCACACCGGCGCCGCGTTTATATCTTTGGTTCTTTTATCCATGGAGCTATGAAATTTGACACATTATGTTCTCTTAGTACTATATACGTACATTCGTACATAATACTAAAAAATGTCAGTAAATGTATTAGTAAAACTATTGTGTTGATAATGAATACGTCAAGTCACACTATCTGTTATATATAGTAAATAAGTCAATCCAGAATCTGTGAAAATTAAGTATACCTCAAGTAATTTGTATTCAGAAGTTTTGTACTTGCATTACAAACCACTGTTAATCAGTGTTAATCACTAAGAATTTATTGATAACGTTGTCCACTAGTATGGCATGACCAATTCAAATTCTTAATAGATCATGTCTTGTGGCATATGGGTGTGTTAAAGTCATGATTTGTAATTTACTGTACAGCAATATTTACAATGACACTTGTACATACCTGTTACCTAGATGATAAATAATAACGTAGATGACTATTACATTTTGTCCTTAATTTTGAACACATCAGTTTCTGCACGTCAAACAGATGCGTCTAAATTCATCATTTACCGGCAAAAAGTTAGGACATAAGTACTGTCGTTTGGATTACTTTAATGTATTAAAGTTCTAAATGATGTTATGTCCATTAAGAAAGAAAAAAAAAATAACAAATTGAGCTATACCTTTTTTTTTTTTAAAAAAAAAAGGTATTTGTGCCCCGGAACCGCTTTCGCATTACTTCAGGGCACTTTAGCTTTACATCCATGCCATTCCGGAAACGGAAAATTTCGGTCAGAAATTTCCGCTCTGACCGGGATTCGAACCCGCAACCTCAGGGTCAGCTCACCTCGATGACTTGAAAGTAACCGTGACTCATGTACCCACCTAACTTCTGTTGGAAGATGGAACTGGTGTTGCTCCACAGGGTGGACTTGGGAGAGCCTGAGGGAGTGTTGGTAGCGGAGCTGTCTGTCACCTGGAACATAATCATAACTCATTTTATACTGTAGTTTTCTAATTTAGTAGGAAAACTTCTTGTATTACTTTGAAAATTTCAGCCCTAAAGTCAAAATCTATAGTACAGGCACATGATGTATAAAACAACACTATGATTGATAGACCAAATATTATCATGTAATTCAACCTCAAAACCTCATAAAGCATCAGATATTGCGGCAGAGGGGTCGAAGTATTCCTGTCATTCGTGATGAGGTGTAGACTGTAGACGCCTACAAAAAAATATCTGGTTGCCAACCTTTGACAGATTTTTGAATCTGTGGAAACAGAATTCAAAATTCTAGCAGTTAAGATAATTTATTCCTAATATAATATTTTTACATGTGGGGAAGCAAGAGCATTTTACATTTTTTGTGAAGATGTTCTTGACAAATTTACTAAAAATTCAATTTTATATTTTTACTCAACTTAATATTTACTAAAACCTCAACTTTATATTTTACTAAACTTAATATTTACTAAAAACTCAACTTTATATTTTTACTCTTGCATAAAGAGGTGCTTTGTTAAACTGTTGGCATAATGGGACTACCTGTCTTGTTTCTCATAACAAACACATCGGCTGAGGTGTGAAGAACGTGTAGGGTAACAGTAAATGAGTAACTACTCATTTTTCCTCACGGTGTATAAGTAAACCCCCAGCATCCAAATTACAGAGAAAAACATTTTCTCCCTGCCGGGATTCGAACACGGGTCAAATGCTTCCAAGACGAGCGCGCTACCCATTCACTACCCACTTTGCCAAGGTGACTTCTTCAAAGTGCTAGCAGTCCAAGTAGCCAACAGTTACCTTATATTGTATTTTAATTAATTACCTTATATTGTATTTGAGTTTGTGACCAAATAATAACAAGACTCTGAGGGTTAGGTGGTAGAAAATGCTTTGAGCATTAACCTCGCCTGGTGGTTACCTTCCACTAAAGAGTATTATTATTATTATTATTATTTAAACTGCAAGCCGTCACTAAGATAGAACTGAGAGCACTGAATATTGTGGAGCGCCTAATAGATTTATTTTAGAAACCAAAGCTTGTCTACATTTGATTTTAATTAAGGACCATTTTATTTATGTACTTTCAAATTAGAAGTCGCTCTGCATGGATTTCATACAGGGTGTCTCATTTTAAGCGAACCAGCGCGATAATTTCTCATTCAGCATGACAAGACCTTTAATTTGATACGTCACATGTGCAAGTTTGAGTTGAAAAAGGAAAAAAATGAGAAAGAGTAAAATATTTTTTCCTATAAATAGTATAATGAAGTCAAATTTCCATGGAAAATCTGAATATGCAATAAAATTTTGGTCAATCTATTTAAGATTTTAAAATTGACCTTGAAATAACTTTGAAGTGCAACCTCGACGGATATGCAAAGGTCATCATTACATGTCCCCTTTTGAGCTATAAAAATGATCTAGGAATATATTTTTTTGTATTTCCAACAGGGGCCGAGTAATCGCGCTGGTTCAGTTATAATGAGACACCCTGTAGATTATGTTGCCAGTTGCCATGATGATCTCAGTCATGTCGAAATTAATTAGGTAGACACTTTATTATCTGTTTTGGCCTCAGTGAACTCAAATATGTACATGATTGGTTGCGATAACGTATCTACCGTAGACACCATGACAGTCGTAAAACTCAAATTCCTTTCAAATTTAAGTCACCTTATTAAATACAATTATCATTTCTTTTTTTAATTGCGTTTTAAAATACATATTATAGGTTTTAAATGTATGAATGTAACAATGACAAAAACAATGTGGTTTCGCTACAGATTTGGTGGTAAATATTTTGTGTGTGTTTTTTCCCCCTCGAAATAATTTTCGCCACTCTCCCTTTCTGCACACGTAAAAACCAAAGGAAGGTCACCAGCCCACAGGCAGTTAGCATAACCTGAACCCAATTGCCATGAATTTTATTATTAAACATTTGGAGTTGGAGCCGTAACCTCCAGCACCTAATTGGCCGCAACATTCCCAGTCCAATTATTTGACCGGAAGGAATTTGACTGGCGCGGTGACCCTGACATTATGGAAGTTTTCCAATCGTACGTCCGAGTGTGAGCCTGGGAGATTTGTGCTCTGTTTCTTTCTAATGAGAGACAACCCACCACATGAAGATTAATTCATGCGAGAGTTTAGCAGAAAGGCCAAGGATAGATCAGTGGTTAAGGGCTCGATTATCATGTCGAAGATCTCTGGTTCGAATGTCGGAGCCAACAAAACTTGACCTTAAATAAATTGCAATTGCACTTTTGCTCAACATTTTTTAAAGCCAAAACCTGTATTATTTGTAATTTTGCTAGGGATACATAGTTACTTGTTACCCAGTTAAACTCTTGGTCTAATGGAAAATGGCATTGGAACACTATTTTTTTTCAAATGAATGAATGTTTTCACCTATGCATACTTGGATGAAAGTGCATAAAAATTCTTTGTCTTAATATTTTTCCTCTCTCACAGCAAGGGTCACAAGGGTGTGTCTAGATTTCTAGAAGTTGAAACGCTGGATTTGACCTATTTTCTTTTCCTCTTATGCAACACTGTTGGAGCGTTACTAGTTTCTATGGAGGTAGCGACCCGAGTATTATTTCTGCTCCATTTTAACACTCTTCACGTAAATTACCAAGCATATTTCTCAATTCCAAATACCAATCACCAAGTCATGATTAATAACGTTTCCAGTAATTTATATTAGATGAACTGTTGCTAATTATTTTTCTATTTAATGAATTGCTCTAGCTCTAAACAGCACTTGATCCATTCATCCTCCAGCAAGTCCTTACTAGGACTGGAGCATGGAAACCAAACCCAAGTGACCAGATGGCATGTCGTATGCTTCGAGCGAGGGCATAAATTAGCGATGTATTTTTGTCATTGCAATAATGCGCTTCAATTTTTTCCTCAACTCTCTCGTCGGAATTTTGACGTTAATTAAATAAAATATTACTAGTATGGTATTACTTTGTATCTCTGTCAGATACAGTGGTTACTATTTATCTACCCGAGAGAGAGAGAGAGAAAGAGAGTATACAGGCGGGTAACTTGTATCTTGTAATAATAGCCTGCCTCTATCTCATGGCTTAATAGAATATGTGTATCAAGGTTGTTTCATAAAGTTACGCCGCGGGCCCTTCAATGCAAAACTTTGTGACCAATTTATTTATTTCTTTATCTCTAGGTCATATCTCAATATCTCCATATTACGGAGCATGTAAATACTTTGGATACATAGCGAGGACTGTAGACGTCTTGCACCAGAACAAGTTTCAATTGAAATTTATTTGCTCGGAATATTTTCAGAGGGTATTCGTTCTGTACGGGTGAGTTCTTTTTCTTTTCAGCAAACACCTCTGTGTTTAAACTGCTGTGATGTTGGTTATTTAGATAAGACTTGAACACGTAGGCTGTTGTAATGATGCAAGCTACCCCCTCGTACGATCTGATTAGATCTAGATTGATCTTTATTATACATACATATAGAATTAAATTTAGATTTAACATGATCAAAGCAAAATGTGTAGTCACGCTGGTTATAGCTTGGGCCAAAACCAGTTCTAGGACACACCAGGTTATCTATAGATCCTAAAGTATATTATGTTATGTGTCACAAGCGGCCTTTGTGTGACCCAAGTACTACGAGTATAGTTTTACCTCCTCAAGTTATTGGTGGAGATACTACTTGCACCTTTATACAGATTTATCTGATGATGGAGTTGATGGTGGTGATACTACTTGCACCTTTATACAGATTTATCTGATGATGGAGTTATTGGTGTTGATATTACTTCCAACTACTTGTAAAAACTACTACTTGCATCTACAGATAAAAACTATCTGATGATGGAGTTATTGGTGGACATACTACTTGCACCTCCATACAAATTTATCTAAAATGATGAAGTTATTGGTGGAGATACTACTTGCACCTTCATACAAAATTATCTGATGATGGAGTTATTGGTGGAGATACTCCTTGCACCTACAAATAAAAACTATCTGATTAATGATCTATTGGTGGAGATACTACTTGCACCTACATACAAAATTATCTGATGATGGAGTTATTAGTGGAGATACTCCTTGCACCTACAAATAAAAACTATCTGATGAATGATCTATTGGTGGAGATACTACTTGCACCTACATACAAAATTATCTGATGATGGAGTTATATTGGTGGAGATACTACTTGCACCTTCATATAAAAAGTATCTGATGGTGGAGTTATTGGTGGAGATACTACTTGCACCTACATAAAAACTATCTGATGATGGATCTATTGGTAGAGATACTACTTGCACCTACGTATAGAAAGTATCTGATGATGGAATTATTTAGAAATAATCCTCTGATTGCTCCCTGTGTCTTTAATAAAATTCTAGTGGAGGTAAGAAAACTCAAACGCACAACAAACGCACAACAGACAAACGATCATGACATAAGAGATAACATTGTCCAAGTGACATACAGTCATGTGCATCGTTTATATTTTCTTGAAAATCTGATAATTAGTCCTGGGGTCTCTAATTGGGTTAATTCTAGGTAATTTTCACACTGTCTACGTCTTCTGGGAAAGTCCGGACAGCATTAAACTATCAAATTTCTCAAACCATTCAAAGTTATGACTCCTAATAGACGCAGTGGTTGCCGCGCACTAAACTTATTGTATTATCATTCAGCAGGGAAACATGCTAGTGTACACAAGTGTCACCCGTACAGGAAAAGACGCGGCGCCTCCCCCGCAGATGTCAAGCGCTGACGAAACCTTGACATCGCTGTCGATACCACTGTCATCCATCATAGCTCTGATGACGTCATTGCTCTATGCTGACAGAGCTGGCTCCTGTAATGGAACCAAGTATAAGAATTAGATTAGTTGGGGGTCCTCCTATAGACCAGGACAGGATCCCTGTATGACTAGTGCAACGATACGAGACAGACATGTTCATGCTCCGCTCTCCTTTTGGAATTAAATAAGATCAAATCCAATTAACTGAAACATTTTTCCGCAACACTTTGCAACATTTTCCATTCATTATTCGAGAGAAAATGTTGCACTCAGTGGGATCCCGGTTTTGTAGGAATAGGAATTTTCAAATGTCAAATTTAAAGGGATTTTTTACCTTCTACTATCAGTGGGTCTCACGACTCAAAATTGCGCACATCTTGCTTGTTAGAAAGAAAATACGTAATACCTATCATGGATAGTTAAGGTTAAGATGGTTAAGAATGTTTTAAAAGATTGTTAATTGAAAACACAAGTTCTCGTAAGATGGCTAGAGATAAACTATCCAGCGAACATTTCATCCCAACCCTACGCAGGCTGAGTGAGGTGAATGCGGGTGTCAGGTTTGTATTTTTCTTGCGAATGGATGTCAAGAGTTCAATGTTCTCAGTGACAGTTCGGTAAGAAGTTGAGAAGCATTTTTTAACACTGTTGAAGGAGTTGAAGAAGAACTTCTTTTTTATCAACTGAAGATTCTCAAATTTGACGAATTTAATTAATTTTACTTTTGTTATTAAAAGAAAGTTATCATACTTTCGTGTCTATCACATTTCGTGATGTCACAACCACTCAAACTTGCTTTACTAAATCTTTGCTGAACTTGGGACTTGAACCACCGACCTCCAGGTTACAAGTCCGCCGCCTTACCGATCAAGTTACTGAGGTCTGTTTACTTTTGTTACTATATGACTATATAAATATTGGATCTAAATAAAAGTCAGCGATCGATGGAATTAGAATCAACACTTTGAATTGTGTGACCCCCTAGAATACCAACTACCTATTTTGCAACTTGCTCAGCAACGAATATCTGCAGATTTCTAAAATCATTTGACCACGCTGAAAATATCTCAGTCATCATATCGTAATTATGCACATAATAATGTTATGTACCATAATATGTATATACCCACAGTGGAGTGATTAGTAATAAGTTGATAACTTTACTGCTCTGTGTCTATGACTACATAG
Source organism: Bactericera cockerelli (assembly GCA_024516035.1). NCBI lineage: Eukaryota > Metazoa > Arthropoda > Insecta > Hemiptera > Triozidae > Bactericera > Bactericera cockerelli. The sequence goes on from CM044958.1 coordinate 23,655,443, forward strand.
GTAATAGGTACCTATGTGCAACTTGATCATTTACATAAATACTTTTGGGACCATTGCCAGCCTGATGCACGTAGTGTGGTGTAGTGTACAGTAGTGTAGTGTGGTGTGGTTGATTGGGTGATGCACACACATCATTATCGTCTCCGACCTCAGCTAACTAACTACTTTTATCCTGGGTTTGTTTGCCCCGATACCTTGTTGTTATGGTCTTTTAGTTTATATTAATTTCTATTCTAAACAGTCTTAGTTCGAATTATCCGAATATTAGTGGTTATTTCCAAATTTCTTATTGAGAAAAAATAATCCAAAAATTGCCAAACTTCTCTCAATCTCCCCTCGTTTATAGCAAGGAGTGTCGCATTGTCTCCTCTCTCTATACCAGTGGTTCCCAACTCACCTTCCACTGCGACCCACCTGTCGTCTGCTCACTCTTCCTGGTTTTTTCAACAAGGTTAATAAATACCGGAGAACCTATCCAAAATATGTTCTAAAGGCGAATTCATTACAGAAAAGGCCGAACTTTTAACCAAAGGCAGTATGTAGATATAGATAAAAGAAATAACTTCATTAGTAACATCTCTCCCTACTACTTAAATGTACATACCTATGTGCTCACAGAAAAACACAATTTTAACGAAAAAGAAGAAGGCGACTTTTTTAAGTGTCAAAAAGAAAGAAAAACAATATCTAAAACATCATCGACCTGAGACAGAGCCGAAGGCAAACTTTTCTGAAAGGTTTCATTGTAGAGTAGGTATTAAACGAAATTTTATACTTTTCCAGTGAGTCATTGTGACCCACCAGCTACGAACCACTGCTCTAGACTGAGTAAGTGAGTACTGACTGCTTGCAACAACAGAGTAAAATGTGTATTAGGTATTCACATCTTTGGTCCATGGATGATTCATCTGTTCTATAAACTAGGATTGTCACACTCGCGGTCCTTATGAAACTAGGTAGAAGCTTTAATCCATGATGCAATAGTGCAGAATAATCTGAATATGACCATCCTTGATACTCTGCCAGTACCTAGAGAATATCAATTGGAAATGAAACACCTCTATGTCATCATCAGGCAAACAGTTAAAAAAACTAATGAGATCAATAATCCAACCAACTTTTAATTCATCCTATTTTCCGCCTGGCTCTCCATTTCCCTCTTCAGGCTTAGCTCTAAGGTCTCCTTGGTTACAGGAAGCACGAGGTACTAGTGAAATCCAAACACGAAAAGTACAGATTAGATTTTTTTCTATTATTACTGATATTTATGCATGTTGAAATTTTCTCATCCATATTGAATTTAGGCCTATTATTTTCAATATTTAAAAATTCTTCTCCAGTTATCATTGTCAAACGCTTTTATTAGTCGATAAATCATATTCCCAAGGGTATTCTTTTCTCTTTTCTTATCTAAGATTTGTCATGGCTTTTGAACTCCTTTGTTATATACAAAATCCTATTGAACTTCTTCCTGGTCTATCAAAAATGTCATCAAGCTCTCTTTATTTCCTTCTATTAGATGAAGGAGCTACAAAAAAGCAATTAGAACTTCCTGTCAAGATGAGACAAATACTTCATTATTCGCATTAATATTAATTAACTTGTCTTTCAACAATCTGAAAATGTCTCTTTATTGGAACAGGTGTTAAGTTTACAATCAAGTCTGTATTTGATAATGATCCATCTATGTAATGGTATTATGTTTTCTTGTTTTAAAAATCTTGAAAAATTAAGCGAAATTTTCGACTTCAGAGAGGTTTCATTGGTAAAACTGAATATGTCAAGAATAACATAGAAATATTAGGTCATTAAAACAAATATAACTACAGAAAACTACAAACCTTCTTGTTTTTTTACTTACTTAAATTAATAAAACACACATTTCTTTTATTCAATAACTCTTTTTAAATACGTGAAATGAAACGTGTAGAAAACACTCTCGTCAAAGTATAACCCCAGCTTTCTCCATACTACTGAACAATGTTAATTTAATTTTCGATGAATAGCTTTCAACTGTGTGTTTCCAATATTATAATCCCGCTTCGAACAGCACGACAAGACAACACTGACTAGCTCTCGTAATCGATAGCAGGGAAAGCACACAACAGGAATACACATGCTTGAGGTGCGTGCGAAACCAGGATCCGTGCCGTCATTTTCCGAACCGCTTCCCCACTTTACCGCCCAAACTTTTCAAAAAATATTCGTTTGATAACGAGATTTGGCGCGAAGTGCACATTATGGCTAGATACTTAATTTATATAATTATGTATTATACATATTTACACTATGGTCTAATTCGGGGGGATCTAATCTAGTAAAATTAAGAGAGTTCCGAGTTGATGACTCGGATTTTAGGGCATTCTGGTCTTCATATCTGCTGGTTTTTGTTTTTTCTACTAGTGTGGGAAATATACAGATGTCAAATATTACTAACAAAACACTATTACACCAGGATCGACTCCAGAAGCATCTCTATGAACTACTCTGAAATTTGAGATAGCAGGAATGGGTAGAATACATAATGTATGAGGTACACCATTTAAACTGACAACCAATGAAATTACTATCGAGTTAAATTTCTAAATTGAAGCGATTATGGGGTAGTATACCTACTATCGGTGAATCCGCAGCTGGGACCCTGGTCAATAGTAAAAGCTTGATCGCAGCTGAGATGCAGCCAATAGTATTTATTAATGGTGTAGTCCAACCTGGAGATAAACAACGATTCGAGGTCAATTTCAGATCTCTATAAGGAAAATAAACTCTTTAGAAGAGAAACCTGCATATAAGAGAACGATTTCCAGGTCAAATTCACCTCTTATAAGGGAAAATAAACTCTTTAAAAGAGTAACCTGGATATAAGAGAACGATTTCCAGGTCAAATTCACTCTCTATAAGGGAAAATAAACTCTTTAGAAGAGAAACCTGGATATAAGAGAGAAAACTTCCACTCCCTTGACTTCTCTTCTATCTAGGTTCGACTGTAATAAAATTCTAAACTTTATTATTTCTATAGCTGTTTTGGTATTGCTTGTTGCAGGTCCGCGCCGTGCTCCTGCCAAGCAAGAAACAGAAATACAAGAGCAAGATCCGACATGGCGACAACCCCCAGTTTGTGGACAGCTTTCTTCTCCACAAGATCAACCCAGGTGACCTTTTCTATTTTTCTTAGAAGTTTTTTTTTATGGTCATATATCACCAGCTACTCAAATTAATCTCACCCATTTTGAGTGGGGCCGGGAATAGGCAAGCATCACGAGTCACGAGGGTTTGAATTTAAATGGTCACACATCCAAGTCCTAACTTTGCTGGACGTTGCTTGTCTTCAGTGATTTTCTTTCTTTAAAAAAAAGAAACTACACTTCAACGAGCAATCGAGAACTGGTGCAGATACTTTTACAAATGTTTGCCATTCGCAATTCCAAGCTGTTTGGTTAGAATTTTGCTTGTTTAATAACACTCAGTTCACCACTGAACGCCAGGCTACTAGTTTGCTGACTCTTTGATTATAATAAAATAAATATATACCTACCAGATATTAATAATGATAAAATACTCTTTGATATAAGTATAAGTGGTGCTTTATTTAGACTGTCAGCGCAAGACAGGTAGTCCCATTATGCCAACAGTTTAACAAAGCACCTCTTTATTTATTTGAGTATCCAATAAGGTAGAAGGTTACCAATGGATGAGGATGATTCTCAAAGCATTTTCTACCACCTAATTCTCGGATTTCAAATTCCATCACCTAGAGTCCTAGTCCTCCTTATGAAAAGAGACCAATAATAGGTGCGTTAACCTGACAGCCCACCAAAACGGATTTTGTCCAAATAAGGCTCAACGTTTTGTGCTCGTTTAAATTTTTGCTGGCACAAAACGAGCACAAAACGATGAGCCTTATTTGGACAAAATCCGTTCTGGTGGGCTGTCAGGTTAACGCACTTACCTATACTGAATGTCTTACTCCTCAGAGGATGTGAACAGCATGAAGGTCCGCTTCCGCCTCTACAGCTGCGAGAGGATGAAGAGGGAGAGACTCCTGGGAGAATGCACCGTGTCCTTTTCCAGGATCAACCTGGAGCTGGAAGCCAACATGTGGCTGCCGCTGGAACCCAGGACCTCTTCACCGGTTAGCTAACAGTCATACTAACTTTTAGAGATTAATACTAACAGTCATACTAATAAGGGTTGGGTGGAAGAGATTGCCATAGGCAATAACCCCGCCCTTTAGTTAGGACTTATGTTTTTATATTATTTTCTATTCTTTTTCATGTTTATTGTATATATTGTTTCAATTTTTTTCCATTGTTAAATAATTATTTGTATGTACATAATGTCCATTTATACCTAATAAAGCGTTGTATAATAATAAATAATAATAATAATAATAATAATAATAATAGAATCATTTTCAAAGTACTTTACATTCTTAACACTTTTTGAAACCCTATCAAGCCAGGCTGTCTTGCAGTTTCAAATGGCTTAGGTATAAGAAAAAGTTCAAGTTCTAATGATAGTTGTTCTCATATAGAAATATGGACTTCAGAACGAGTCATCTATCAATGGCTGCAAATTATCACTCCCCTAAGCAATGGCCAGGCTTTTTACAACAATAACAACTATCTGGCATCTACATTTTCTCCTCGAAGTAGTCACTGTGGCAGAGCGAGTTAGCGCGCTAGGCATTGCACACATGGTGACCTGGGTTCGATTCCCAGCGGGGGAGGATTTTTTCTGCTCTGTACTTGGATGTTCGGGGTCCACTCATACCTCGTGAGGAAAAATGAGTAGTTACTTGTATGAGTAACGACCAGTGGCGGCATTACCAGAGTAAAAAGAAATTAATGTAATAGAATAATTCGAAATGTAAAGGAGGCTCTTAGTAATGCTGCGCTACCCACAAAAATTGTGAAGAGGCCTTGTGCTTCACCACAAAGAAATTCGTACAATACAATACAATACAATACATTTTCTCCTCGATATTTTTACATCTTGAGACTTCCTCCATCCACAGCTACTCACTGGTAGCTCAGAAATTCTGAGCTTAGGACGCAGTGATAGCACAGATTCTACGCACTCTATGTTGCATGGAGGAGTGGCAGAACTTCTATTGGGTCTCTCCTACAACGGAACTACAGGAAGAATTTGTATTGAAGTCATCAAGGGAAGCCATTTCAGGTGAGTAGTTTTCTAGTAATCGACGAGAGGCCTCATACGGGAGATCATTTGAAATTAAAAAAATAAGGGAATTTCGAAAGTATTTCGGGAAAACTGGTATTTCTTTGAATTTTTTAATAGAGAAAATATCCAGAAGATCAGATTTTTTTTTGATTTCTTTAGCTTTCAAAAAATTGTCAATTCGTTAAGATATATCCAGGGTGCACCACAAAGGAATGGTTCAAAAGAGAAAGTGCCTAATGACCAAAATTTTTAATTTCAGATGTTTCCAATAGATAGTTCAGTTGGGGCTTTTTCAGCAAGTGTTTTCTGTTGATTTTCATTGTCCCTGTTTATGGTACCTTCTAATACCTGATTCTATTAACCTGTTTGGTTCTCCTCTTATAGAAACGTTGCTATGACTCGAGCTCCTGACACCTATGTCAAGTTAATGCTAATGAGTTCAAGCGGACAGGAAATGTCCCGGGCTAAAACTTCTGTGCGAAGAGGCCAACCCAATCCTCTATTCAAGGAGACATTTGTTTTTCAAGTAAGTAAATTATCCTGATCTATCGATGAAATTCCTTAAATAACAAGGAGTGAGTTCTAATGAAGTTCTAATTTTATATGTCTTTTTTTTATGCAATATATTTTTTTTATTATGTTATATTATTATATATGGACTCTTTCCGTAAATACTCGTATAAGTGCCTCTGAGCACAATTACAATTACAAATTCACTTTCTTCTGCGGGTTTTTGTCGGCCCCACTCAGGCTGGGTGATCTTAATTGGTGTAGCTGGGTTGTTTGCCCAGAAAGAGCCCCGTCGTGATTATATTAAGACCATGTAGTTGAAAGCGACGTTAAATACAAATAAAATACAAGAGTGCACTTACAACTTAAATGTATTCTAAATATGAATGCCACTTTTGAAGAAATTTCAAGGTATTGCGGTACATTTTTTTTTTTTTTTTAACATTTTATTTATTTATTAACATTATTGGATTTTTACAAAGGTTCTTTTCCTAAGCTAATGATGAAAGATAAAAGCCACATATTAAATTTAAAAAAAATCACCATTGAATGTTGGTATATTGACTAATTGGTTTTTCAGGCCAGTAGGTAATATCAATCCGTCTCCTCCCTATTTGGCCACATCATAAATTAACTGACACAACGTTGACCAGACAATAGATCATCTAATTTCGATTTGGATATCTTGTCAGCAATTCAGTAGGTGCATATCCAAGATTACCTGTCCAATTGCATATCATCTTCACAATGTTTGTTTGGAAAGTATTTTAATAAGTCAAATACAGTTACTTTCTAACTTTTACTTTAATACAGTCGAATCTGTATATAAGAAGACTCGAGAGACCGGAAATTTTTTCTTTTATATGTATATCCAGATTTCTCTTTATTTTGCTTCAATATGTATATCCAGATTTCTCTTATTTTTTCTTTTATAATTATGTAAATCCAGATTTCTCTTATTTTTCTTTTATATATATATCAAGATTTCTCTTAGTTTTCTTCAATATGTATATCCAGATTTCTCTTATTTTGCTTCAATATGTATATCCAGATTTCTCTTATTTTTCTTTTATATGTATATCCAGATTTCTCTTATTTTGCTTCAATATGTATATCCAGATTTCTCTTATTTTTCTTTTATATGTATATCCAGATTTCTCTTATTTTGCTTCAATATGTATATCCAGATTTCTCTTATTTTGCTTCATATGTATATCCAGATTTCTCTTATTTTTCTTTTATATGTATATCCAGATTTCTCTTATTTTTCTTTTATATGTATATCCAGATTTCTCTTATTTTGCTTCAATATGTATATCCAGATTTCTCTTATTTTTCTTTTATATGTATATCCAGATTTCTCTTATTTTGCTTCAATATGTATATCCAGATTTCTCTTATTTTGCTTCAATATGTATATCCAGATTTCTCTTATTTTTCTTTTATATGTATATCCAGATTTTCTCTTATTTTTCTTTTATATGTATATCCGGATTTCTCTTATTTTTCTTTTATATGTATATGCAGATTTCTCTTATTTTTCTTTTATAATTATGTATATCCAGATTTCTCTTATTTTTCTTTTATATGTATATCCGGATTTCTCTTATTTTACTTTTATATGTATATCCAGATTTCTCTTATAAAGAACTTATTTTCCCTTGAAGAAACGTAATATACAGGTTTGACTGTAAATAAGATTTGACATGTTAGACAATTTAAAAAAAAAAACGTAACTGTGCCCCGGAACCGCTTTCGCATTACTTCAGGTCGCATTACTTCAGGAATGTTTGACAAAAAAAAAAAAAAAAAAAAAAAAAAAAACAAAAAAAAAATACCTATTGTCAAAACTGGCCAGTATACTTTACTTTCCTGTTTTCAGGTGGCAATGTTCCATCTATCCGACGTGACCCTCGTTGTGTCTGTCTACGATCGGAAGTCCCTGAAGAAGAAACAGCTGATCGGGTGGTTCTCCCTGGGGCAGAACAGCACCAGTGAAGAGGAGCTGGCCCATTGGAACGAAATGTGCAAGGTGAAGGGAGAGCAGCTAGCGCGGTGGCACATTCTGTGTGGAGACGTCTGATGTCAGGGGAGGAGGGTGGGGTGGCTCCTGTTTGATATCAAGGAATAGAGGGAGTAAGTTGCTGCAATCCACCACATACTGTCTTATATATTTTATCCTATAAAATATATAAGACCTGTTTGACTGCTGGAGTAAAGGGACTTTTCAGTCTTACCTCGGCAGTATAAACAAGGTATATTCTATTCTATGCTGAAAAGTACATTGGATTGCAGTAACTATTAAATATTAAATGAAGGATATGTATGAATATTAAAATAAAATATAATAAAGTTGTTGGGGGGGGAAAAAAGTTAAGAAATGTAAGCGGTAAGTGAAGAGTGAGTAGCATATTCTAGGTTTAGATAGTAGAATCTGTAGGTGAAGCAGTGTGAGTTTGATAGGCAGAAGTAAGAGAACACGTTCGATAGGTACATATAGTAAAGACTAAAAAGTTGTTTTTGTGAATAAGGGAGTTATTTTCTTTTATATTGAGGACAGTTGTTCATGGCTGAGATTGATATACAGAGTGATTCATCTTAAGTGATCTAGTTAATTTATGTATATCGGTTCTCAAAGACACTTTTCTGGATCAGATGAAGTTCAAATTGTATTAAATTTGATGACCGTGATTGTAGATAAATGTGATAAATTCAGTTAGTTCCCAAATTAAATTACCTACTCGTAGTAGCTACAGTTTTTGAGCTAGGGGGAAAAAACCGAAAATATGAGAAACGCTTGATGTTTTTATTGAATATCTCCAAACATTCGAAAATTCAGTTTTGTTCAGATACGATTTGATTGGACCAAGATTTGTCAAATTTTTTAATTTAATCTAGCATGCCAAATATCAACACGGATAATCAAAACCATTCACATAAAATTAGCGTCCTTGCCATTGACATGTTCAGTACGGAGCAACTGGAGTATGGACAGTGGACAGACCAAAAAAACATTTGATGTAAAAATCAACACTCGTGATAAAAAAACTTACTTTAAGTTTAAGTTTGAAAAGTCTCAAGGACAAGATCTTGTAGTTATTCAGGAATACTAAATCCCACCAGATGAGAGGAATGATGAAGAAAAGTATGTCAGTACTTATCTACTACTATTTTTCTACGATGTATACAATTAATTTTTTTTTTTTGACAACTGTCCCTCCTCTACCGTGTTTTGAATATCAGGAATAATTCATAGAAAAAGTCATAAAAGTCCAGATTCGACATAATAATTATATGCTTACCAAAAACCACTTAATTTGCTAGGTACAAGTATTTGGGCTTAAAACTCCCAAAAGAAATATCTTAAATACACTTTAATCAATATCTTCATAGCCACTTCCCTTGAAATTTTGATATCTCCAACTAAATGCCAAAGTCCGCTTGCCAACGGATTTTTCCTAAATTTTGCCATTTTTAACTGAATGGTTCAATTTATCAACAAACAAAAAAAATCTGGTGTAAACATCACACAACTTTCCTTATCCCGTGAAAATAAGTCGAAACACACACACAAACGGACGCACGGACCAATGGCCGAAATAATTTTTTAGGATCCTGGGGTTGTGTGCTGGGTAGGTCAAATTTTCGATGAATACAATATTTTCCTTATTATCATAGGGTGGCGTCATCGTGAACGATGGTAGCCAGACAGTGGAGGATGACTCAGCACTTCTACCACTGTCTTTACAAGTATGCTAATAATTGACAAGGGCCCCCAGAACCAAGCCAATGCTGGTCTACTCCCTGCTTACAGTCCCCCAGCCAGTATAGGATAAGGAAAGTAAAAAAAAAAAAAAAAAAAATGAAAGTCGACTACCTATTTTACCTATAATCCATAATATATAAAACCCTGAAATCCAAGAGATTTTTGTCATAAAATTAATTGGTAAGGACGCCACTGCCGGATATCCGAATTGCGCGGCGGTGGACAGACTTTGGCCTTTACCAATAAATATCAAAACGTTCATGAGAATCGACCGACCTCCTGAGATACTGGTTAAAAAAAACTCTAGGAATTGAATTTTGATAGCACATGGAATGGTGTGTTGGGAGGAAACTATTTTTCATGGATTTTAGATACTAAACTGATTTATTCATGTAAAATCTTATCTGACGCGCGATTTTAGTTGCTTTAATAGAGACAAGCATAAAATGCGTTTAAGATGCTTAGTATAAGAGTTATAACTTGACAGTTTGTCGGGTTCGGGGCATAAGGAAATTTGTTTATTAATTGGTACTTCACACCCCATAATCATTTGTTTTAGTAGTTGTATTGTAAATATTTTGTGATTGATAAAAAATTCTTTTATTTTCCACGCACATTGTTTGTTTAATGTCTTTTTCAGATATCTGTTTTCTTGAACGCACAAGTTAATTATTTAATGTACTTTAGTATTAGTATTTAATATTGTTTTCAACCTTTTATGCTCCATTTTCTTTAAAAGTTTAAGTTTAGAGGTATAAAGTCAAAACTTAGGGTTTGGTTTTTTTCTCTCCATAATTTGGGGTTGATTCTCAGCATTAAGACATTTTCGTTGCATATATTTATATTTTCATGTAGAATTGGCATGTCGCCGTGGGAATTGTAAGATTCAGATTCACTTATCTAACACGAAATCCTGGGGCGACATTTTAGCTAATTACGTGAGTAAATGATATTTATTATTTGTTTTAACATTTTGTGATATACCTTGTTACCAACAAGTTTCATTTAGCTATCTATGTACAAGGAGTTATTTAATTCTGAATTTAGTTTTCAACTTAAACCTTAGCATTGAGTTAAAATAGGAATAATAATCGTATGTTTAATTTATAAAACTGGCACTGAGCACAAAAATACGTTTACTAATGCTATGTACCTATAGATTGCACTTACCAATTTCTATTAATAAACTTTTCCGGCTGTTCTAACATTGGATCCAATTTCATAGGTTATGTATAATATGTATTATGTTCCTACGATCGGATCACATCAGACTTATAATGAATACAAGTACCTATGTATAAAATATACTTTCTTTCTGTCTAAAGGACTAGGTAATCCAATGATAAAAAAAAATCAAATTTAATAAGAACCCGGTAAAACATTATTAATGATTATTTTGTCAATTAAAGATTTTGTATTTTATCATTAAGCTTCTGTTTCTGTACGTCTGTACGTTTCTTTTGTACGTCCAAGTAAAATAATATTTCATAATTATTACATTAACATTACCGCACCTTCAATTTTTGTACGTTTTTTGATATTCGCTTGGAAAACTATTGTATATATTATAATTTTTCAGTAACGTACTCTACCTTGGGTTGAAATAAAAATAGAAACATTCCTTGTATCCAATTTACCTATAGAATAAAATATTTTCATGTTTTTATGGTAATTATTAATTTTGTTCGAATACATCACGTACAACAATATTATCTCGTACTGCTGAAAAAAAGGACTTTTCCATTTAGAATTTCAAGAGTCATATTGTAGGGCATCCTTGCATTATATTTATATTGTTTCAGACATCAAGAACTTACTGACTAAGGTATATCCACACCACCGCTGAAAAGCCTCAAACTTACCTATTTGTATATCATGTATTTCAAACGGGCCATTCATCTAAAATGTGTGGTAACTTCAGTTGTGGATATCATGTTAAATTATTGTTTTGAATTTAAGTATTTAAACATTAAGAATTTACACTACGTAAGAATTCATTCAGAAAATATAATAATCATCGCAACTCTTTGAAAGAAAAAGAAAATTTGCAAAACACAGGACACACCATCTGCAGTGTAAGAGTTACTATGTTACTTAAGCTTTTACTCTCTTATTATAAGGTTATATTTAAATCAAGATATTTAGGTAATTGTATTCTGAAATAGGGAAAACTAAAGATTATGAAAATAAACAGCAGGTACACAGCAGAGTATGTTTTAAAACACCTTTAAAAATCTGATGTGCTTGCTTCGCAAGTTTTCATTTTTCTTTCCGAGAGTTGCGATGATTATATCCGCATAAAATCTTTTAGTGTGTATAATCCCTATACCAACTGTCTAGAATTCAAAACATAATCTTATGAGAATTTTATCTACAAAAGAAGTTATCAGATTTCTTTCCGAGAGTTGCGATGATTATATCCGCATAAAATCTTTTAGTGTGTATAATCCCTATACCAACTGTCTAGAATTCAAAACATAATCTTATGAGAATTTTATCTACAAAAGAAGTTACATCACCTTGCACTTTCCAAGTGAATGGAAATACACGGAATTAGATGAAAAAACAGCTTGGTGAACAAATACTTTTGAGTGGTAGTTAATGCAGACATATGTATGCTTGGTCTTTCGTTGTACAAGCAGGCAGCACACTTCATATATTTACCAACTTTAAATATTACTCGGTAAGTTATATGGATAAAGCATTTACCTACTATAATAAAATCATCAAAATGTATTAAAATGAGATTATAGGTAGAATATTTGAATTGAGGAGAGACCTACAAAATTATTTTTAATAATGTATCATTTGAGTGGATAAAAATTAAGAAGATGATGCTGATAATCCATAATATTAGGGGAAAAGGTGGTAATATGGGACACTTTTTTTCTTTTTGCTCTAACTCTTTGAGGAATAAACATAAGATTCTGAAACTCTTACGGAATATCAAAAATATTGTTTATTTTATGTTTTCAAAGTCTCAACAAAATCAACAGAACAAAAATGACTTTTTTCGGCGTTTTTCTAACCCCATCTCAATCGGTTGTAATATGGGACAGGGGTGGTAATATGGGACGGGAGGGGTGGTAATATGGGACGGTGGTGTTTTAGGCATATAATCAATAGAAAATGAAGACAACTATCATTCTGTTTTGAATTTTGAATTTTTATTTATTGAACAAATTAAAGAAACATTTTTTAAACTCATTTATTTGAGTAGTGAAAAAAACAAACAAATTAAACAAATAAATCAACACTTAGGAATTAACTACCAAGACTAGGGTAGGCTAAGTTAAACACAGAAGTCACAAATATAGACTTCTTTGTTGGAGTCTGAACTACATAGAACATGGGCCCATCCCAAACACATAGAACATTTAACCCATTTCTCCCTGGATTTGGAAGAAGACCATTTCTCCAGACAGAAGACACATTCTACATCTTTTGGCCCTTCCTCTCCAACGATTTGTTCCTCCAGGTTGGAGACTCCTGAAGAAATGGTGAGATGATCATTTTCTTCATCTTCACTGTCTGAATAGACAACTTTCTGCACTTTCTTCTTTTTCTGATTGATGGCCGTCTTCTTTCCCTTTGCGTCAGCACCACGTTTTTTGTGACATAGATTTCAATAGTTGTTGATTTTTCTTCTCAATTGATTCTTCCAACGATATTCAACTAGGCGTTCTTCAAGTTCAGCAGGAAGGATCGTCTTCCTTCCAAGAGATGGTTTCCTTTCAAGCATAGCACCATTTTTCAAAGCTCTCTCAAGTGTTGTTTTAGGAACATTGTGACATTTGGCTGCATTTCTAAGTGACTTTTCTTTGACTTGACATCGCCCACAGCAAGTCTTAAGTCCTCTAAACACCATTTTTGTCGAGCATTCTTCCTCACAGGTCCTAACTGTTTTCGTGGCATTGTAAGAAAGACTGAAATGAAAGACAAGCAGAAAAAAATAAGGTTTTCATATTTGTGTTATCGCATAGTGATGTCACAATTGAATAATTCAACCCCACACTGCTAAATTTTTACACTGCTGCCGGGACTCGAACCACCGACTTCCAGATTACGAGTCCCTCATCTTACCACTGAGCTACTGAGGTTGATGAGAAAAAAAAGAACAAAGTAGAAAAAAGTAGAGGGGTTGTAATATGGGACACCCGGCCCATTTTACCACCAGTGGTACTTTACACAGAGTTTTATTTTTTCATTTTTTTACACTAAACACTTTCATAAACTGATAAATTCATTGAAAAAAGAGAAAAAATACCTTTAAACCAAATATAAACACTTAATAGAATATTAAAAATAACTGGGTAAAAAATTAAATTTTAGACTTGCCAGAAAAAACTTTTGTGTGCTTCACTTAAACAGCTCCCTTCAGAATGAAAATGAAGCATGTGAGATTGTTTCCAAAACTCGTTCGAAAATGTTTAAGGATCACGAAAGGGAAGTAGTTCACTCATTACGCGCTGGATCGCGCCTCTAGTATTGCGAGGAGAGTGTGTCCCATATTACAACCCCGTCCCATAATACCACCCTTACCCTATATTTTTGTATTTATTTTTCAGAATGGATGGTATTTTCTTTTTTCTTCTTTACTTTTCTAACGAAGGAAATTTCTTTCTGCTGTCATTTCATTGACTAATTTGACTAAATTTTATTTTTTTGTTTTTAATTTTACAGTACATTAATATAGGTAATCATTCTCTCAGACTCTTTCATAATTTGGTAAAAATAAAAATCCGTCAGTGAGCTCACCCCATATTTTTATTGTTATATACTTTTCCTATTTATTCCTCTTTTCTTTTACCAATTATTATAGCTTAGTTTCTTGTAATGTCTTTGATTCTGTATTTGAAGAGGTTGGCATTTTATTTTCGAGACTTTTTCTGAGAAACTTTTTTTGTGTCTGTCGGTCTATTTTTCAGTCTGTCTGTTATTTTCATTCCGTGCAACACACAAATCTCAGAAACTATTTTTTTAAAGAAGAAAATGAGTTGAGATTAATTTAGTGATATAACTCTACAAATGATAAATAGGTACCTTTATAAAATCAAAATAAATACTTATATCAACTGGATCAAAATACCTATATTAAATAATGGATAGTCTATTTAATATAAGTATTTTGAGATAGTTAATTTTGAAGTATAAAACAAATTTAAATAAGAGATAAATTTAAAGTAATACACCTAGATTTTGTGGGTATGATACTAAAATGTGAACATAGAGGAAGTGAAAATAATATGTTCATAGGTAATTATTGGCAAAAATTGTACCTAACATTCGAAGTGTAAGATTTTCCAGACGTAAGAGATTTGGCCATTTGGGAATATTGTGAAAGTCTAGATCTAGGAGTGAGTATTGAAATATATTTATAATAAAAAAAGGTCCAACAACACTTAATTTGTTTTAAAATAGGTATTATTCGTTACCTTGTAACAGCCTTCCAGTGTTATGACTTTTGTCACACCCTAAACTCAAAACTAAACAGAAATGTTTCTTTACACCCTGTTTAGTTTTCAAAACCTCAAGGAAGCACTGCTCAGTGCTAACTTCACACACATCTCGCGCCATAGTGAGATTCTATGGAGTGCGCGCATCGCGAGAAGATACACAGAGAGCTGAGTTGAAATAGAATTAAATTTCTTCACTCGTTCACAAGTCAGGATGGCCGAGCGGTCTAAGGCGCCAGACTCAAGGTATTGCCTTCATCTATGTATGTAGATGATATGAGTGTTCTGGTCCTCGTCTGAGGGCGTGGGTTCAAATCCCACTTCTGACAAACTTTTTGTTCTTTTAAAAACCGAGATCAAAGATTCAGATCTTTTTCATAATTATACATTGGTAGGGACATCTTTTTACCAAACTAAAAATTGTGAGGATACTTTTATTGTAAGTATCTAGGTATGTTTCACTGAAATGAGGAAAAATATTACTTAGTCAAAAAGGTCCTCCATTTAAATCTTAAAATTGTCGGTTCAAATCCCTCGGTTTCATAAGCTACAGGTCAGGGGTTCATAATTTAGAAAGCAAAATTTGAAGCCACCTGCTAGTTTAATATATTTTTAAAATTTACATTTAATCACCATGATAAAAATTCCCCATGCTTGGTGGTAATAAATTGATTTTCAATTAGGATAAAAACCCGTTCTCGAATGAAGTAAATATTTTTCTTTCCTAGAAAACTTGCTAAAGAGAAGAAAAACGTCAAAAGGGATTTGAATATTAACAAGTTTTTACAAGTACAATAAAATTATTATTTATTTAAGACAGACATTTCATAACTTACAGAGTACTTAAATAATGAAAGTGCTATCACGAGATATAAAACGAATAATTTCTAATATTTTATTCATAGGAACAACTTGACTTGTCTAATATCATGGTAATCAAGCAGAAATAATATAATTTATCTTTTTTTTTTGTTGAAAATGTAAATCTTTATTGATGTTCTAAATTATGGTTAGTTTTTAACATTAATTTATCATTTTATGTTATTACTAGCAGTCAACTGTTAAAAAATATGAATATTGAGAAGAAAAATACTTCAACATGTACCTACTACCTAAGGTTGTACCTAGAGTTTATTTTTCAACTACAAGCATACTAGTAGGTATAGATATATTCGGAACGATTGAGCTTGAGTATTTTTTATGTTGCAGAAGCACTATTTTCCAACAAAATTTTGATCAAGTCAAGTTGTAATTAAAAACAAAATATTATTATGATAAAGCTGCGGTAGCTTCACATCTTAAAGGGTTGCTGATCTAATCAAGAGTCATCAGCAAAAATCTATTCCATTTCTAAAGATGCTGACTCTAAATATATAAATTTTAATATATGTACCTATATGATTTAATCCTAAGTCATGGATAAATTTAAGTGGTTTCACATTTAATTATTTAGACCCATGTGATGGGGAAAATCACATTGAAACCATTTCTGAAATTTATCAGAAGGAAATATTATGCCACTAGAGTACCTAAGGATAGTAATTTCTCCTCAAAAGTTCGCTTAGGCTGAGTTTCGAACCAGCAGCCTTCGTATCAAGAGAGACGAGGTTAATGTTTTCATCTCTTATTAATACTTTATCTCTTCATCGAGAGGTTGGCTTTCAGGTTTGCCTGCCCACCGTATCTTGTCAATATTTGGGAATGACAAATTCTTCTCTGTTATGGCGTCGTGAGATTAAAAGCCTTAAACTGCCCTCCCTATAAGTATACCTGGTGTATTTGTTATATAACTGTTGTCAGAATAAAGTTAGATGATATGCTAGTAAAATGGGACGTGAAACTTCTTATTTAATACATATAAAAGATAAAACATTTCTTCAAACTTGCTAATACCAACACGAGGCCCTTCCTATGGTACTTGAGTTGCTACCCTTTAGGATCGCCTACGATATTTTTTCGATAAAGAACTGATGCAACGAGAATCACCAGAAACGCGCTGAAGGGCAGAGCCGATAGCACGATGCCAGTTTGTTCCTCCTGGTAGTGAGAATAGGATAATAAGGCGTTAACAACGAAGGGAGGAACGGTAAGGCCTTTGGTTGAAACAGGTTGTATGAAAAAAGTTCCATTTGAATGATCCCAAAAAAGTTGGGATAGTAAATACATAGGTACATCATACCTTCTTGGGCTTTTATTAAGTAAGCTCTTTGCATTTGAATTGGTAGATGGTAAAATTCTAGTATGGTATTTCTACAATAGTTTATAATATTTAAGTAGGTATAATGGTATATAATATTAAATAATTACGAAAAACATTAAATATGTCGATGAAAATTTTATATAAAAAACTGGTAAGAAACAAAATTGACACAAAATATGAAAATTGAGTTTTTGGTTTAAATTCCTAAGATACGACTAGTGGATTCACCTGGACTGAATCTGTCCCATTGGTGTCGAAAAAATTCTCAGTGAAAAAAATTGACGTTGGGAGAATCTCAGACATCCGGCCGCCAGAGCAAACGCCATGGCAGGCGCGGGGTCATGGCTCGCCAGAAAGAAGTAGGGGACTCAACTGCAAGGGTCCTAGACCATATCCTTTCATTATCTCTCTGTGCGTTGAGCTTTCCAGTACGTACATACTCTTAACTATCAGTATCACATACAAACACGGTTTAGTCAACAGGAAATCCACAAGACGATTATTCACATAACTTAGAAAATAAACACCTAAATAGAATAAACAACATACATATAAAAATAAAAATCGTTTTAGTTTAAATGATAATATATACCTTTTTTTCTTCGGGAGTAAATTTAATTTTTCAAGACACTAGTCAGTAGAATCGCATCTTTGACTCCATTGATTCACACACTCATCTACTCACTCTCCTAATCACATTATTCACACTTAAGTACAACTGATTCACTCACTCATTTTCTCTAACTCTTCTGACAAAAAAAATCAATAAATTCAGAATAATATCTACTAAGGATATTCAAATCATTAGTAGGTTAAAAGAAAGTGTCTTCAATTATACTCTGTCTAGATACAAATAAAGAAAAAAACCTCATCCATAGAACCTCTATTGCATTTATTTATACAATACCCAATGCACATTTCAAAAATGTAGGTATTGCAATATTGGTAATACTAATTCCATTTAATATTTCAAAGAGTATAAGGCCAGTTTCACAGTTTTTTAAAGAATAAGCTCTCAATATCAAGTAGGGAATCCACCCTAGCTTTATTTTCATGATGAACGTCAAGGTTTTGTTTTCTCAACCACGAATCTCACCGGTGGAAAGTTGGGAAATTAAAATTAACAGAGCCACAATACCTAGCCATCTATGCAACTAACAATACATTAACTTTTAAATAATAATTACATATATGTATATGTTGTAATGAAATCACAGAAGCTGATGCTTAAATT
Source organism: Bactericera cockerelli (assembly GCA_024516035.1). Classification (NCBI taxonomy): domain Eukaryota; kingdom Metazoa; phylum Arthropoda; class Insecta; order Hemiptera; family Triozidae; genus Bactericera; species Bactericera cockerelli. Next base: position 23,673,793 of record CM044958.1, read on the forward strand.
GTAAGTCAATATGCTGTTCATCAATATGGCTGCTAGTCTTGAATGTCATGGTAGGGCTCCGAGCCGCAATGTCAGAAACAAATCAAGCCAAGACGGGCCCAGCGTGAGGTACATGTGTGAGTGCGGGTCCTAGTCCCAGTCTCAGAAGTTGGTGTCGGGCCCTAGTCCCAGTCCAGAAGTTGGTGTCGGGCCCTAGTCCCAGTCCAGAAGTTGGTGTCGGGCCCTAGTCCCAGTCTCAGAAGTTGGTGTCGGGCCCTAGTCCCAGTCCAGAAGTTGGTGTCGGGCCCTAGTCCCAGTCTCAGAAGTTGGTGTCGGGCCCTAGTCCCAGTCTCAGAAGTTGGTGTCGGGCCCTAGTCCCAGTCCAGAAGTTGTGTCGGGCCTAGTCAGTCTCAGAAGTTGTGTCGGGCCCTAGTCCCAGTCTCAGAAGTTGGTGTCGGGCCCTAGTCCCAGTCTCAGAAGTTGGTGTCGGGCCCTAGTCCCAGTCTCAGAAGTTGGTGTCGGGCCCTAGTCCCAGTCTCAGAAGTTGGTGTCGGGCCCTAGTCCCAGTCTCAGAAGTTGGTGTCGGGCCCTAGTCCCAGTCTCAGAAGTTGGTGTCGGGCCCTAGTCCCATCTCAGAAGTTGTGTCGGGCCCTAGTCCAGTCTCAGAAGTTGGTGTCGGGCCCTAGTCCCAGTCTCAGAAGTTGGTGTCGTAGTCGGATCGCCTGCGGGTGGCGTAGCCAGCGCTGTGGTTGCTGCCACCCCCCGCGCCCCCTCCGTAGTACGCATTGTAGTAGTAGCCATTCCAGTCGGAGCGCCAGCTATCATACAGGTTGGGCATACTGTTGTCCTGGTACGCTGTGGAGCCCCGCTGTGGAAGAGAAAGCAGGGCTTTAGTGCTGGCTCCCTCGTGGATAACATTGCTACAAATTACAACAAAATTCATCTCTCTGTAGCAATTAATTGCGATTTAATGTAGCTAGATTTGTATCTAGCGTGATTTCGGGGAGCGGCACCTGTTTTTCGATCCATCCGCATTCCCCTCTTGTTAGAAAATTATGTACCTTAGTGTATTATTTAAAATTGCCAAATTTATAAGAGAAGTATATGTGTGATGGGTTCAGTGTAACTAAATTCATCTGTGAATGCTCCCAGTGGTCACCTTGGCGGTGTGAATAGCTTACTCGCCTTGCACTCAGGTGTTCTGGATCTCAATACTCGTGATTCGTGATAAAAAAGGAGTATTTTTTAACTCTGTGAACATAACTATATAACACCTGCTAAACTTTTAGTGCATCAGACGTTTTTGAAAGTGAAGACTGTGAAGAGTGAGCTGAATGGGGTGCAATAGTTGTAAATAATGGACGCAGCACATAGGAATATCCTTTAGAAAAGACCCCCAGATACCCGTATAATATAATGTAATGTAATGTAAAGTTAGGAGGGACTTTATGAACGCACTGTATGTTGAGAATGTACTATAAGGTAAGGTTGCGTTTATCAATACATTTAAGTAGCAGATTGATAAATCAAAAAGTTAAATACCTCCAATGACGATCAATAATATTGAATCAATAAGTAAATATTATTATGCAATCGCATTTTCTATGCCCATCACATTTATTAATACGAATTGGAGGGTGATTTTGATATTTTAGGATGAATTGATGAAACACACCCTAAAACTTTATTCAACACTGTGACTGTGGGGTACCAACCTTCTTGTTGGGAGACTATAAACAGAACACGGACTATAGTCAACCCTGACAAGCTAGGCTATTTTATTATAATAATAATGACGCTCTTTATTGTAAGATTAATGCTCAAAGCATTTTCTACCACCTAACCCTTAGTCTTATTATAATGTGGTTACAAACTCAAATTAATGAGGAAAATTCATGCACTGGTGGGATTTGAACCAACGGATCCCTACGCTACCTGAATTAAAAGACACTAACGTGCAGTTTCCCAAGGGTTTAATGACTTAAGGAGAAAAAGCCCAAGTACTCATGGTGGTTGATCGCATATACACTCATGTTCAAAATTATCGCACACGCAGGCTGTTTTCCATTTACCTTCATGCATTTCCATGCGATTGAGAAGCGATGTACCTTTCTGTTGTACATAACATTTTCAGAAAAAAATTGAATAAAAGATCACAGTGTAAGTATGTGTAGGTACTCAGTACAAAAGTTAACCAGAAATAATAATCGCTACTCAATGGTAGAAAAATTAAAAATGGTGAAAACATGTTTCACAAAATATTCAACGTTTTCTAGTTGTACTGTTTATTTTGATCAGGTTCAGATTTTCCTTCAGAATACAAGTAACTCTCCTACTAATAAAAAGAAATATGGGCAAGGACTTACATTGTTATAGACCTCCCTTTAAATAAATGTTCATTAAAAAAAAGAAATATAAACTTTTTTTTTAAGTGGGGTTTAACGTCGCTTTCAACTGCCTTGGTTATATTACGACGGGGGTTTTACCCTCCATTCGCAGGAAACTCACAAACCTGCTACTCACATTGACCTCACCCAGCCTGAGTGGGGCCGGGAAAAGCCAGCGTCACGAGAATTAGAATTTGAATGGTCACCCATCCAAGTCTTAACCTCGCTGGATGTAGCTTAACTTCGGTGTTCTGAAGGGAACCGGTGTATTCAACATGCCATCGACGCTGGCTAATATAAACTTTAACCAATCACAGCGAAATACATGGAGGTAATTGGAAAACACAGCCTGCAGGTTCACTAATTTTGACCACAAGTGTAGAAATATGTGGTTCAGGACAGGCCAACTTTTCAAATGAAGTTAGCTGGAGACCATCACTTTGTTATTATTATTTTACCTTTTCATTGTACTTTGGTTATTAACTAAATCACCTCCATAAATTTTACAGATTAATCTCATTTATTTATTTATTTATTATGTTACCTTTTTAGAAATACTGTAATTTTCAACCAATTTTGGTTTATCAATAATAATATCACATTTACAAGATTCCCTTTTTTTATAGTTAGAGGGGCAAGGACTTCGATTGTTATAGAGCTCTCTTTAAATAAATGTTCATTAAAAAAAAAAGACCATCACTCCCCTATCTGTAGCAAAGCTGGTTACAACAACAAGAACCACCAACCTTCTTCATGGGCTTGTCGTTCCACACATCCTCCATGTTGTAGAGATCGTCAGCTCCGTAGTTGTCGTGTCCCCCCATGTGGTTCTTGTTCAGTTCGTGTAGCATGTCCTCTGTCAGGGGGGAGGGGTGCTTCTTGGCGTTCTTATGCCGGCTCACCAACTGTAGGAGGAAATGAGAAATTCATCAATATAATCAGTATAAAAAGAGTGGTGTATATAACTAAAAAGTTGAAAGGCACCACTTTAATATGATAGAATATAGATAGATAGATAGAATAGAATAGAATAGAAATTACCTTGTTTATACTGCCGAGATGAGACTAAAAAGTCCCTTTATTCCAGCAGTCTAAACAAGGTCTTGATAGTATAAAAAGAGACGTGAGAAGTTGTATTAGATGTACATGAATATCAGAACATACCTGGACAGCTGTTTCGAGCTTATTTGCTCTCATCAGCAGGTAATAGTTCTGATTATCCATGCCATCAACTAACCTCTCTATTTTAATCTTTATTCATTTAATGCGTTAAAAAAATCACCTTATTATTAATGCCTGGACTAGGAAAAATAAGTCATATTATTCCAGGAATAAGTCCCACACGTATTTAACACGTTCGTTACCAAGCCAATTTTTTCAAGTTTTACGTAGGGACCAGGCGGTGAAGTCGCTGTTGCATTCTGGGTACCAAAATGATTTTTTTTGTATATTTGGCATCGTATTTGTACAAGAATCGATCCTATATCTGTTCTAATACTAACAACCTACCTCAAAATGGCCATATATGGATGTCCGGTCCTTCGTTAAAATTTTGATAACAGCCACATGTGTGTTTTCGGTCCCAAAGAAAAACACAAAAACATCCACATATGGCCGTTCGGTAACGAACGTGTTAATTACTCTAAGATAGTCATAATCACCTTATTTATAATGCCTGGACTAGGAAAAATAAGTCATATTATTCCAGTCATATTATTCTAGGAATAAGCCCCACACGTATTTAATTACTCTAAGATAATCATAATCACCTCATTTATAATGCCTGGACTAGGAAAAATAAGTCATATTATTCCAGGAATAAGCCCCACACGTATTGTTCATTACTCTATAGAGTCTCTAGTCATAATCCCCAATGGGAGGATAACTTGTCATGTCCTGGCTGGGTTTTGAACCCGCGACCTCTGGTGAACCAGACCGACGCAACCGGGACGCCGTAACAACATTATTTTACGTGGTGCCGGCGCTAGCCTAGGGTCTAAAGGATACATTAACACATTCATGTTTTTCCATTTAATATAAATTAATTTTCATGCCACTTTGATACCATTAGGTTGACCAGAGTAGGTATCAAAGGGTCAACTTTGTCTAAATCTTTAGTAAAGAGTATCTTTTTTTTAATGAAATTTGTGTGTTCAATCTGTATTTAAGATACATTTGAAAACAGGGTCGGAGACTAGGACTGTATGCAAATTTTAATATTTTCACATTAATTTGAAGCAATTCCGGCCCTGTTTTTATCTTAGACTGAACAAAGAGAATCATTGCATTCATTTAGAACAAATTATATCATTATTTAATAAATTTCCAGCATCGATGGCTTGTTGAATACACCACAGTTCTCGTTCAAATTCAAATTAAAGTCCCGGCCCGACCAAGGCTGGGCGAGGTTGATGTGAGTTGTTGGTTTGTAATATTCCAGCAGAGAGTGGGTAAAACTCCGTCTCGATATGACCTGATAAGTATAAAAGAGAACTTTAGGTACATGTTAGAACAGCCTCTACTCCCTGAGAGGTCTCGAATGGGGGCTTCCCTTCATCTAGAATGGAATATAAGAAAATAATAATAATCGTAAATCTTGATTATAATGAAATTATAAGACTAGAAAGTCCCATTGCGTTTATAGAAGTCTAAAAACTCTTCATAATACATAGTCTAGTGTATACCAGAATTACGCAATTCCTTTAAAAAAAAAATCTGGTGTAAACATCACACGACTTTCCTTATCCCCCAAAAAGAAGTCGAAATCCGCCACTGGTGACTCAACGGTAACAGATAGTTAAAAATCAGTGCCAAATTCGTAATCAGCACCTCAAAATCATTGGATTTGATATGTCGCAACGCCCATCTAGGGTGAATAATAAAAAAAGTTAGTCCAAGCGGGTCCCCCCAAAATACCGGTAAATTGGGGCCGGGTTCCAAAAAGTTCAAGATATCAAAAAAATGATCAGAGTAAACCCCTATTATTTTTTTTATCCGAGAAAATGTTGTTCTCTAACTTTTTTTGTATCTTTAACCAATTCAAAGAAGCGGCGGTTGCGGCCAATATTTGCGGCCCTGCGGCCGCATCTTGCGGCCGATTTCAACCAAAAGTTTCGTGGTTCGTTTAGTGTATGAAATTGATTTGCATACCAAATTTCAAGTCTCTATCCCTTACCGTTCTCGAGATATCCTGTTCACACACAGACACACACACACACACACACACACAGACAGACGCACGGACCAATGGCTGAAAACCACTTTTTTGGTATCTTGAGGCTATGATTCGTCCAGAAATGTGAAAAGCTGGGTAGGTCAAATTTTCGACGAATACAATACTTTCCTTATTATAGGATAAGGAAAGTAAAAAAAAACATTCTGTCTACTTTTAAAATACTTTTCCTCTCTTTCTTTAAGCTTTCAGAACTTTCCCAGTTTTATGTCGAGATATTTTTCCAAAGTAAAGAAAAGACTAAATCCCAGCTTTACGACTCTCGCCTAAGAAGGACCGCTTTACACAGTTATTCGAAAGAAACAATTCGTCTCCAACCATTGGAGCTCATTTCTAATAAAAGTCCTAATTCTACTTATTTATACCTACCTAATGTTCGGAAGAGCTGATAGTGAACGTGGTCGAATATGTAACAGTAACACATTCGGGTGTTACGCTGGCGACTGGGGACCCGTGTTCGACTACCGGTGGGATCAATTTTTCGGCTCTGTCTTCTGTATGTTAGGACCTCACGGGTATAAACCTACTTCCCTAGGTTTATACCCGTCTGGTGTAAACAAAACAATACTCAAGCTTCCTGGTAGTTGTCTGGCCGTCACTCATGGTTTAGCTACAGGTTGATTAATATTAGTAACTTCAATCAGAGTGTTGTTTATCCAAGCAGAGTGCGGTTGAAAGAAAGATTTAGGGATTATGAGATAGAGAAAGCTTTCGAGTAAGAGGATCAGGTTTCATAAAAGGTCAATTCGATTAGACCCGCAAGATTTACTGAACGAAAGGCTACTACATAAATTTCTAATTGTTAATGGTTTGTAAAATAAGGATGCCATCCCGTATTTTACAAAACATTGGTATAAAACATGTATGTTTGTTGGAAAAAATATTTTGAATACAAATTTTTCTAAAAAAGTTTTAATCCATTTGGTGATGTTTTTTTCTAAATTATCTAAAAAAATCACATCACTTAACGTCGCAACCACCAAGTGGTTGAAACCCCGCCACTTTGCCATTGTTCACCCTGGATGGAATTGTAACCAAGACAGCCACCATCCTCGGCGTCGCTTAACTTCAGTGATTTGTTAGACTAGGAGTGACTTCTTCGCTAAAAAATATATTTTTTAAAGACAGATAGTCCGGATGGTGTGTGACGCACTCTTTCTTGTAACTTCCCGTAGCTTTATTCTTCCCACTTTCACTTTATTGCTCTTCAACTCATCGGGCTCATTTCCGAGAACTAATTTCACTTGCACCAACTTACAAATACAGTAGTTGAATACAATATGTAGTTCTCGCAAGGTCCCTGAAGATAAGCAACATCTAGCAAGTTTACCTTAGATTTGGACCTTATTCCCGACCCAACCCAGGTTCAGTGAGGTTATGGCGCTAGCTAGCTTGTGAGTGAGCACGATGTTAAAGATAACCCCACGTCGTGATAGAGTGCTATCTGACAGTAAGTAGAGCCAGAATAAAAGACCAAATTTCGAAATCGGATAGTAACAAAGATTTCTCAAGTTGAAAAATAGTACGCTGTGATCTGTGATAGGTTGAATCTCCGCTTTATCTTTTAGGTTTAAACCTATTTTATTGTATATTTAGATTTTATGCTGTCATCCTAAATAATTAGGTTAGCATATAATATTTAAGTTAAAAGTAAAATCCCAGTCCTAATCAGGACATTAAATCAAATAAAATCGTTGGCGTTAGGAAGGGCATCCAGCCGTAAGAAAAAAAAAAAAAAAACAAAACAAAAATGTGGCAAAACCAACCAAACTCAACCATGAGATTGAACAACGTCGACCCTGCTTGAGCGGGATAATACTGAGTAAAAGAAGAAGAAAAGCATTTAAGCTTGATTAACAGCTGATGAAAAATAAATAATATACACAAGACACAAGACACTCACCACAGTGATTCCGAAGATGAGAACGAAGAGAAGAGATGCTAGACCTATGACTATGACGGCAATAGCCCACTGGGGTAGTAGGGTGTCTTGCTCGGCCATGCCTACCATTGGCACTTGACGCTTCTGCAGCACTGCAATGGAATAGGGAGGAGGACATGTTCATTTTGTATTTTTTTTTTAAATTTTTTTAAGGAAAGGCGGGGAAAAATCTTTTAAGACACCCAGGGTCCCAGCCTGGGGTGTAGGATTTCCACCTACTAAAAACCCACCTTTCCTGATAGCATACTGCACTTGGAACCGAAATATTTTCATTACTTCAAGTATTTTTTTAATAATGCATAATTGTTGGATTTGTTTCAAACCGACCTCATTTGCTTGATCGAAAAAGCGGCGGACTTGTATTCTGGAGGTTGATGGTTCAAGTCTCAAGTTAAGCAAATAATAAATTAGTAAAGCTAGTTTGAGTGGTTGTGATAACACACGATTATGATTAACACAAACTTTCTTTGTCTAGATATGATTGTGTTAAAATGTGTTAACCATGTTAATTTATTTTTTATTAAATCTATACTTTATAAAAGACAGTTTCACTCACTGACTGACTCACTGATTCATCACTGTTTCTCCGAACTGGTAAGTCCTAGGAAGCTGAAATTTGGTAGGTAGCTTTGTCTTATAGTCTAGATGTGCAATATTCTTCGAAATACCCACAACACCTGCCATTGGCGAAAAAGGATTTTTTGCTTCTTACGGGCCATGCCTCGGCCCGCTAGTAATATTGATAATTCCATCCATGAACCAGTGCAATTATTGTACGAAAAGCAGGCAGGAGTAGTTTCTTACTATTAGGTAGGTATAGGAGAAGGAGTAGATGATTACTACTGCAGAGAAACGTATTCAAATACAAATTATTACATACATCCAGCCTAAGGGCAGATTTATAAAACAGGATTACAGTTAAAATAAACTAGACTGTCCCTTAATTCGGACTATAGTGTGCTATGGTTGGTTGAAACTCCGACTTGAAGTCGTGCTTGGCTTAACCTCCGTGATTTAAAAATTTGGCCCTAGAGGAAAGGGGACTATATTGCACGTTGCATAATTTGAAAGATTTACGGCGCACATACAATCCGAAAACCACAAAATTACGAACCAGTTTTTTTAGTTATTTAATTAGTATGATAAGTATAATTAATTAATCTTAATATACAGGGTGTTCAGTTTCTTTAGAGAAAATTTCAGAAAAAATTTGAACATGTTAAAAAGTAGTGAAATTGGTTCTCATATCTTTTATTATGTATTATAATGTATTCTGATTATTAAGTAAATTACACAAGTAAAATAATACCTAATACCCAACATCCTGTACCAATGTGCATGAAAAATTGGATTATTATTAATTTGTTCGTATCTCCGTTGAACGGCATTTTTTCGAAAAATAATTTGAGAATACAAAATCTATTTACATTTGTTCATTCATGATCAACAGAACTACATAACGGCTGAACGAAATGACTCCTAATTTAGTACACAGTCTCGGTATTTAGGTGCGTAATAAGATAAGACTTTTTAATAAAAAAAGCCACGGACAAAGTGCCGGGTTTCAGCTAGTTTTATCTATTTTAACTCACCACGTCTGCATGCACTCAAGCCTCCTCAATTTCGGAGTGTACATAGATACTACGTACTTAATTTAGTTATGGCTATATGGAATGGCTCTGTCTACCAATGCTTCAAGAGACAGGCAGGTTAGCAGGTTTTTTAAGATTCTATACTAACACTAAAAGAATAAAACCAAATAATTTTAATGATCGAAATTCAATAAATATTTGGAAAATGAAATACCTACTACCCGACGTTGGCGAACATCACAATGCACCACAATTCTCAGAAACTGCACTCTGCAGTGAGACCAGTCTTTGTGACACTACTCATCTGCATACAGTTCCTAGAGTTCTCTTACCTACAAAGTCCGTGAGACCCCGTACTTTGTACAGTCCATCTCTTACTCGTTTTGCATACAGTTCCCAGAGTTCTCTTACCTACAAAGTGAACTACTCATCTGCATACAGTTCCCAGAGTTCTCTTACCTACAAAGTGAACTACTCATCTGCATACAGTTCCCAGAGTTCTCTTACCTACAAAGTGAACTACTCATCTGCATACAGTTCCCAGAGTTCTCTTACCTACAAAGTGAACTACTCATCTGCATACAGTTCCCAGAGTTCTCTTACCTACAAAGTGAACTACTCATCTGCATACAGTTCCCAGAGTTCTCTTACCTACAAAGTGAACTACTCATCTGCATACAGTTCCCAGAGTTCTCTTACCCACAAAGTGAACTACTCATCTGCTTACAGTTCCCAGAGTTCTCTTAACTACAAAGTGAACTACTCATCTGCATACAGTTCCCTAAGTTCTCTTAACTACAAAGTGAACTACTCATCTGCATACAGTTCCCTAAGTTCTCTTAACTACAAAGTGAACTACTCATCTGCATACAGTTCCCTAAGTTCTCTTACCTACAAAGTGAACTACTCATCTGCATACAGTTCCCTAAGTTCTCTTAACTACAAAGTGAACTACTCATCTGCATACAGTTCCCTAAGTTCTCTTAACTACAAAGTGAACTAGTCATCTGCATACAGTTCCCTAAGTTCTCTTAACTACAAAGTGAACTACTCATCTGCATACAGTTCCCTAAGTTCTCTTAACTACAAAGTGAACTACTCATCTGCATACAGTTCCCTAAAGTTCTCTTAACTACAAAGTGAACTACTCATCTGCATACAGTTCCCTAAGTTCTCTTAATTACAAAGTGAACTACTCATCTGCATACAGTTCCCTAAGTTCTCTTAACTACAAAGTGAACTACTCATCTGCATACAGTTCCCTAAGTTCTCTTAACTACAAAGTGAACTACTCATCTGCATACAATTCCCTAAGTTCTCTTAACTACAAAGTGAACTACTCATCTGCATACAGTTCCCTAAGTTCTCTTAACTACAAAGTGAACTACTCATCTGCATACAATTCCCTAAGTTCTCTTAACTACAAAGTGAACTACTCATCTGCATACAGTTCCCTAAGTTCTCTTAAATACAAAGTGAACTACTCATCTGCATACAGTTCCCTAAGTTCTCTTACCTACAAAGTGAACTACTCATCTGCACACAGTTCCCAGAGTTCTCTTACCTACAAAGTGAACTACTCATCTGCATACAGTTCCCTAAGTTCTCTTAACTACAAAGTGAACTACTCATCTGCATACAGTTCCCTAAGTTCTCTTACCTACAAAGTGAACTACTCATCTGCATACAGTTCCCAGAGTTCTCTTACCTACAAAGTGAACTACTCATCTGCATACAGTTCCCTAAGTTCTCTTAACTACAAAGTGAACTACTCATCTGCATACAGTTCCCAGAGTTCTCTTACCTACAAAGTGAACTAGTCATCTGCATACAGTTCCCAGAGTTCTCTTACCTACAAAGTGAACTACTCATCTGCATACAGTTCCCTAAGTTCTCTTAACTACAAAGTGAACTACTCATCTGCATACAGTTCCCAGAGTTCTCTTACCTACAAAGTCCGTGAGACCAGTCTTTGTGACACTACTCATCTGCATACAGTTCCCAGAGTTCTCTTACCTACAAAGTGAACTACTCATCTGCATACAGTTCCCAGAGTTCTCTTACCTACAAAGTGAACTACTCATCTGCATACAGTTCCCAGAGTTCTCTTACCTACAAAGTGAACTACTCATCTGCATACAGTTCCCAGAGTTCTCTTACCTACAAAGTGAACTACTCATCTGCATACAGTTCCCAGGGTTCTCTTACCTACAAAGTCCGTGAGACCAGTCTTTGTGACACTACTCATCTGCATACAGTTCCCAGAGTTCTCTTACCTACAAAGTCCGTGAACTTGGGGTCGACCTGGAAGGTGCCGAGCTTGAGCTTGGAGTAGTCCCCCTGCTGGCTGGAGGCCTCACTGTTCACTGTGGAGGTGAGGAGGCTCTCGTGGAAGAGACGCTTCATGTCAGCTGTGCTCACTGTCCTGCCCAGCTCACTCAACTCCACGAAGTAGTCCACTAGGACACTGCCAGGGCTGAGGGAAAGTTCATTTTATTTATTTACACTTTATTTTTTTTACAAAACAATCATCAACACAAAAAAAAAGTGACAATAAATTAAAAAAAAAAAACTTAGAAGTATTTACAAAAAGAAATAAAGATTAATATTAATTTTTAATTACAATTGTTTTGTAATCCGGGGCGAAGTTATTAGGAAGCAGCCAGGACTGAGGGAAAGTTCAAGCTTATTACAAGTCCACTAGGACACTGCCAGGACTGAGGGAAAGTTCAAGCTTATTACAAGTCCACTAGGACACTGCCAGGACTGAGGGAAAGTTCAAGCTTATTACAAGTTCACTAGGACACTGCCAGGACTGAGGGAAAGTTCAAGCTTATTACAAGTTCACTAGGACACTGCCAGGACTGAGGGAAAGTTCAAGCTTATTACAAGTTCACTAGGACACTGCCAGGACTGAGGGAAAGTTCAAGCTTATTACAAGTCCACTAGGACACTGCCAGGACTGAGGGAAAGTTCAAGCTTATTACAAGTCCACTAGGACACTGCCAGGACTGAGGGAAAGTTCAAGCTTATTACAAGTTCACTAGGACACTGCCAGGACTGAGGGAAAGTTCAAGCTTATTACAAGTTCACTAGGACACATGCCAGGACTGAGGGAAAGTTCAAGCTTATTACAAGTTCACTAGGACACTGCCAGGACTGAGGGAAAGTTCAAGCTTATTACAAGTTCACTAGGACACTGCCAGGACTGAGGGAAAGTTCAAGCTTATTACAAGTTCACTAGGACACTGCCAGGACTGAGGGAAAGTTCAAGCTTATTACAAGTTCACTAGGACACTGCCAGGACTGAGGGAAAGTTCAAGCTTATTACAAGTTCACTAGGACACTGCCAGGACTGAGGGAAAGTTCAAGCTTATTACAAGTCACTAGGACACTGCCAGGATGAGGAAAGTTCAAGCTTATTACAAGTTCACTAGGACACTGCAGGACTGAGGAAAGTTCAAGCTTATTACAAGTTCACTAGGACACTGCCAGGACTGAGGGAAAGTTCAAGCTTATTACAAGTCCACTAGGAAGCTGCTAGGACTGGGGGATATTACAAGCTTGAACTATTACATGATTATTGGCTCTATAAATTAATGTATCTGTACTATCTGTTATATTCTCACAAAAGAGAAACTAAATCAAGTTAAGTGATGGGTAACGGAAATCCAGCAAAATAAATAATGTTTAGGCTTTTCGAAATACCTTCTACTCTTCACACAGTATTTCTAATGAGATTTTCTTATCATACCTCTTGAGGAAAAATGAGTAGCTCCTCTCCTCTGATGTGAAAGGTATATTATTGTATGAAAGGAATATATATACGGATTTTTCTGTAAATTGGTTTTAACCACTAAATTTTGATTAATCATAGAATAGAAACCTTAGATACCCCATCGCACATCTTGTTTGTTTTGCAACTAGAACAATAGGTATTATTTCTCTTAAAATTTCAGTCTATATCATATTCTGTATAACTCATTGTCCATGATTTTTTTTAAATAATTGGTAATAAATTTATGTTAAACTAATTAATTTTACAATTTACCTGAAGGCGTCGACCCTGATTTTCTTGTACCATCTGTTGAGCGAGGAAGAGCTACTGTACACAGCGTCCAGCTGAAATGAAAAGAGTCCAAACATGAGGTGATGCCTGTATCCTTTCCTTTTTCTTTGGTATTTAACCAAATTCAGGGTATAAGGACCGAATGATAAAATAGGATTACAACTACGACAAGCCAGAAGATCATCCATCAAATCGAAGTTTCAACCAGTCACAGAGCAGAATAGTACGATTTGAAGAAGAAAGACCTAAAAAAGATTTTAACTCCTAAAAAAGAGACTGAAATTAGTCCTAAAAGAATCTTAAGCTACATTAAAAGCTCACATCTCTTTTAGAGTAACAAGGGCATGTCATAGAGATCTATTAAAATTTAAGTTCGTACTGACAAAAAGCTTTTGTAACCGACAGCTCTACTTATAGCAATACCAAAACGTTTTAAAGAATCGTCTGGTTTATAATAATAATTGTTATAATTCTATTTTATAAATCGAGCCTAAATACCGCAAGCATTATTACCTGAGAGTATCCAAACTAATGCCTCGGACAAAACGCTTGCACTCGAGAACATGTGTAAAGCAGTAAGCAGTACAACAGGCCAGGTTCTGGCCTGCACAAGGGTGTGCTGATTTAACACCCAGTAAAATTTGGCTCTAGGTTTATTTACAGTTCTTCAATTCAATTTACCTTCAATACAAATATTCAATTTACAAAACTTTAATTAGAACTGATGGAAATGTCAATGTTATCAGTCATTGTGACATATTGAACTAGTAGACTGGAAAGGGTAGAAGAGAGAAGTTCAGGTTAGATATAAACCTACCTGAATGACCTTTGTTAGTGACTCTAAAATGTGAAATATTTGTGTTGGTCATTAATAAAACTAACGCAACACACTAATATTATGTTCCTTCATACGTTTGCCCCGGTTAGTGCATTAGCTAAAGGTCAATACAAGGCTATACTCGTGATTTAGGGGTAAGGGTTTCAGCCCCCGCGGTTGACTCGTGGTTTTTGCCGTGACGCTGACGGTTGGTGCCATTTTTCTAAAGAAAATATACCTACATGTCATTATAGACGTTTTTCAAAACAGAAATAAGAATTTTGTTAGTATCAGTCTATTAAAATTTAACATCATAATATCACTTCTTCGTTTCTCTCAGTGGTTAAGAGCATTGGTTGCTAACCCAGAGATTATGGATTCTGTTTCCGGAATTTTCCGTTTCCGAGCTTTTCCGTTTCCGGAATGGCAAGAATTGCGAAAGCGGTTCCGGGGCACAACAACTACCTATTAAATAGATCAAAAAAAAAAAAAAAAAAAAAAAAAAAAACATCACATCATCAATCAGAATAATCTTATTAAACAAGAAGAGATTTTACCTTAGACAACACAATACGTAGCGTTACCTCTAACAGTAACACTTAAGATAGTAAGGGCGGAATTAATAGACGTTTTTGTGATACCTCTGTGGCGCTAAGTCACGGATTACGTACTGTGTAAGATAGGGAAAACCGACACTTACCAACGACTGAAGTTCTTGATGTTGTCTATTATTTCCGCCCTAAAACACAAGCTCACATCTCAAGTAACTAGAAATATAGGAGCCTCATGTTATGTACTAGACATATAGGAGCCTCATGTTATGTACTAGAAATATAGGAGCCTCATGTTATGTACTAGACATATAGGAGCCTCATGTTATGTACTAGAAATATAGGAGCCTCATGTTATGTACTAGAAATATAGGAGCCTCATGTTATGTACTAGAAATATAGGAGCCTCATGTTATGTACTAGACATAATAGGAGCCTCATGTTATGTTTACTGTTCTTCACAGTAACTAGAAATATGTTATGTACTAGAAATATAGGAGCCTCATGTTATGTACTAGACATATAGGAGCCTCATGTTATGTACTAGAAATATAGGAGCCTCATGTTATGTACTAGAAATATAGGAGCCTCATGTTATGTACTAGAAATATAGGAGCCTCATGTTATGTACTAGAAATATAGGAGCCTCATGTTATGTACTAGACATATAGGAGCCTCATGTTATGTTTACTGTTTTCCACAGTAACTAGAAATATGTTATGTACTAGAAATATAGGAGCCTATGTTATGTACTAGAATATAGGAGCCTCATGTTATGTACTAGACATATAGGAGCCTCTGTTATGTTACTGTACATATAGAAATATAGGAGCCTCATGTTATGTACTAGACATATAGGAGCCTCATGTTATGTCACTGTTCTTCCACAGTAACTAGAAATACAGGAGCCTCATGTTATGTACTAGACATATAGGAGCCTCATGTTATGCTCACCTGTTCTTCCACAGTAACTAGAAATACAGGAGCCTCATGTTATGTACTAGACATATAGGAGCCTCATGTTATGCTCACCTGTTCTTCCACAGTAACTAGAAATACAGGAGCCTCATGTTATGTACTAGACATATAGGAGCCTCATGTTATGTCACCTGTTCTTCCACAGTAACTAGAAATACAGGAGCCTCATGTTATGTACTAGACATATAGGAGCCTCATATGTTATGTTCACCTGTTCTTCCACAGTAACTAGAAATACAGGAGCCTCATGTTATGTACTAGACATATAGGAGCCTCATGTTATGCTCACCTGTTCTTCCACACTAGTTGCAGGAGCCTCCTTTGTGTTGTATCCAGACTCTGGGACCTCATTTGGCCCCGCCCACCGTTGGATGGTGGTCTGCCACTCACATGTCCTGCTGCAGATAGCCTGGGGACCCATTGGGCCATTGCTGTGGTGCGTCACGTCATGGGCTGGTGGGTGGTGGTGCTAGTGGAGGAGGCGGCTTCACTCTCGGAGCCCTCCGTGGAGGTGGCTGCAGCCTTGGCAGCTCGGAGCAACTCTTCAATGGAGATGGTGGAGGTGGGAGGAGACGGCCAGCCCATGAACTCCGTGGTAGCTCTGTTGAAGAGAAAGTAAAATTTTCTGAAAGAGAACTTTTCTGCTACCTTTTTTAGTGTTTGTCTAAAAAAACATTCGCTACGCTATACCTACCTCCTGATTGGTTTGAGTGAGAGGGCTGAAATTTTATATATATATTTTTTTTTGCGCCTCTTGGATAAGAAAATTTCAATATAGTGTGGGTTTTAAGTAAAGTCCTTATGAATGTATCAACGTGAATACATTGACTTATTAATTCCTTCATCAAAATATTGCAACCTTTATAAAGGTTCTCCAGTATGTATTTTTTGCACTGATTTGAAAAACACTGTCGACCTAGTTTTTGACAGCAGAGAAATATATCGGCCAGAATGAAAGTCAAAATTTCATTTTAGTTCGGAAATTTTCATTTATTTTGTTTCAACTGAGGTATTATAGGAAAACCGGGCAAGCCAGCGTCGATGGCATGTTGTATACACCGGTTCCCTTCAGAACACCGAAGTTAAGCGACATCCAGCACAGAGCTCTTAGAATTATGTCAAGAAAGATGTGTACACCTTATCTATCCTACACTGCATTGGAATCTTCTCTTACACTCTTACCTTTATCTGATCGAAGAACTCTTTTTGATATGATTACTCTTCATAAAATTATTTATGGTAATCTAAACGCTCCTAGCTTGAATGATTATATCATTGTTAACAGACCCACTTATCCTACACGGAAATCTATTCCTTTCTATCCATCTTTTGCTCGTTCAAATTATATGCAAAATTCGCCCTTGATCCGCATTCAGAGAACAGCAAACATTTTGTCCTCTGAAATCGACATATTCTCCACAACGGTTGATCAATTGAAAATCCATTTCCTTGGTAAACTAGAACTCTCGCCTTGAACATTCTTTTTCCCCCCTTTTTCTTCTTCTTCTTTCCATCTGGACAATTCCCCTTCCCCCTCTTCACTTTAGTTTAGAGATATAGTATTAATTTTAATATTCTCTTATGAGCATTATTTTTTAAGCTAGTTAATAAGTTTAGTATTATTATACATTAAGCTAGATAGGCCAAATATTGTATTAGTTAGCCATGGGTCCGCCCGTTTATTATATGTAAAATAAAATAAAAAATAAATCCAGCGAGGTTAAGACTTGGATGGGTGACCATTCAAATTCTAATTCTCGTGACGCTGGCTTTTCCCGGCCCCACTCAGGCTGGGTGAGGTCAATGTGAGTAGCAGGTTTGTGAGTTTCCTGCGAATGGAGGGTAAAACCCCCGTCGTGATATGACCATGGCAGTTGAAAGCGACGTTAAACCCCACTTAAAAAAAAACCCCGGGCTGTGTGAGGTTAATGTGGGTAGCTGGTTTGTGGGTTTTAGCGAATGGAGGGTAAATCCCGCGTCTTGAATGACCTAGGTGTTAAAGAGACGTTAAGCAAAAAGTACGACGTGCTTCTAGCAAGGAAGAATTGTCTATGTCTCACCTTGTTGGCCAACCCTTTTGTATCTTGGGTTGTGTTATCAAGCTGCCTCCTTTGCCTGGCAGTTTAGCACTCGCAGTTGCGTTTTTCCGAGTGGCGGCAGCTGAACCAGGTCTGCTGGGGAAAACAACTTTAGAAGATGAGGCTGCAGTTGTGCTGACCTCTTCCATAGATGTAGAGGTGCTTTCTGTGGCTTCATTCAAGCTGCTTACACTGGTTTTCTTCACAGTGTCTTCTGCTGTGATTGGTTCTTCTGTTGGTTTGAATCCTGGAGGCAAAAACGCACTTATGTCTACTGGTTTTGCTTTTCCCAGAATACTTGAGACGTTTTTGCTGGGAGCTGCAGCTTGTGGTTTGAATCCTTTTGGTAGCAGTGCTGTGGGCTCTTCGAATTTAATTTTGGGAATGAATTTGCTTGGTTTTTCAGTTGCAGAACTGTCAGGTTTGTATCCCGGTGGCAACAGAGCGCTAACATCATCAAATTTGACTTTGCTAAGGATAGTATCTAGGGCTGGTTTTGCTGATGTTGACTCTGATACCTCTGGAGGGGGTGTATAGCCTGGTGGCACAAATGCCTTCACATCTTCAAACTTAATCTTGGGTTTTAGTTTAGGCAGTAAGGATCGAGTCGTACCACTTGGTTTAGGTGTTGTCGTACCACTAACTTCTGAACTGGTGTCTGTTGCAGCTGTTGTTGTGGTGGTAGTGCTCTTTTTCGTGAAAGTTCTTGGTTTGAATCCTTGTGGTAGCAAACCAACTAGTTCTTCGTCAAATTGTATGCTATCTTTCAATGAACTTTTTCCTGCTGATTTACTAGCAGGTTTGCTTGTTGTGGTGAACCTTTTTGAGGCAGGTACAAATCTCGATGTAGATGATGGTTCTTCTTCAGAGGATGTAGGTTTTGTAGACGGCGTAGAAGTTGCAGATTCCGTAGTCATTTTATCTGGCATATCCAGATCAATATTTTCTTCTGTTTTTGATGGATTGAAACCTCCGGTTAAAATGTCACTTGAAAGTTCTGATTGAACACGATCTAATTTATCAATAATGCTTTCTGTTGAAGATGAATTCCTACTCGGTGTTGTTTTCTCTAGGTCATCTTCATTTTCTTTAGTTTTTGGAGCAAGGGGTTTGGGTTGTTCCTCTTGTTTCACGGCACCAGAAGGTATAAACCTGGCTCCAGAAACACTCCTACTGGTCTGCACAGAAGCTACAATAACCCAACTCTCTGTTGATGTAGGATTTTCAGAGTTATCAGGAGGGCTAACTGAAGTGGGCGTTTTCTGTTTCTGTGTAGTAGAAGTTGGCACGGATGGTTTATTTGAAGTACTGGTTGCTGTCACCGTTGAGAAACTTGGAGAAGGGCTAGTTGAACTTGGAAGAACCTTTTTTGTTGTAAAGGTTGGTTCTACTGACACTTGTAAACCACTTGACTCTTCATCTGAAGCATTTGGTTCCCCTGCAGATCTGTGAGGAACTTCAGTTACATCAATAGAAGCACTGTCAACAAAACCTTTGAAATTATCTTCGGCTACAAATGTATTGTCTTTGTTCAATACCATGACATCGAAAGTTGTATTCTTCTTTGCTGAATCTAAGGGTCCTGTTATTTTAAACTGTTTCTTGAGAGTAACAGGAATTACTGAATTATTGCTTCGTGTGTTTCCTCTACTTATTGTGTTAGAGGCAATGTTCTTTGACGGTCTTTGTCGGAAAGTTGTCACTTCAGGTTGAGAATTCTGTGTGACTTCTGGTCTGTTGATGTTTTGTCTATTGCTTTGATTGTTAATAAATCGGGCCTTGGAAAATGGAGGAGGTGAATATGTAGTAGGGCGGTATCTAGAATCAGTCCGCACAGTTTGTGTTGTACTCCTAACTGGTTCATTAATCGGTTTATCATCGTATTCCTCCTCTTCTTCCCCATCTTCCAAGTCTTCCTCCTCTACATCTTCTGTTGAGCCTCTAGGTATAAACTGATGTTGTGGCCTGTAAGTGGATACTTCAAATCTTGTTTTAGGAGAAATATTTTCTCTTCTTGGTTCAACAACTTTGTTTCTTTGAAAGTTGTTAACTTTGTTTATTGGTGTTTGTGATGATTTGAAAAAGGTAGGGGATTCATCATAGTCGGGGTCTTGCTGACCAAGAGAATTTGAAGAGTTATTGTCACTTTCATCATCGCTATTTGATGAAAATGGTGGATTTCTAGATTGTGGGGGACTTGGTGTTCTCGAAGTCAGTTGTGGTTTTCTTTGAAGTCTGTTGGTATCAACATCTGTGTTGGTTTTTGTAGTCCTCCATCGACTTTGTGGGGTTAAAATCATCTATATTATCTTTTTGAGGTTGTCCATTGATAAAACTCTTAAATTGTTGCTTTGGAGGTTCCTCTTGGAATACTTCCGAAAAAACTTGAGGAGCTTGGAATGTTGAAACAGGTATATTATTTTGAAAATTTGATCTCGAAGGTTGAAGTTGAGCTTCTGATGGTGAAAATGAAGAAAACTGAAACTTATTAGGATCAGATCGGGTAGCTGAAGGTGCACTGGAAAATGATGGTTGTTGTTTTTGCTGTCTGAAACTACTTGATGGTTGAAAACTTGATTGTGCTGGTTTGATAGGCTGAAAACTTGGTTGAGCTGGTAGTGAAGTTCTGGAGGAAGTAATGAAACTATTGAAGTTTTGACTCGTAGGTACAGAGCTTTGAAGCGGTGGGAGTTGGAAGGATGTTTGTTGAGATGGAAATGATTGTTGTAAGCTCTGAAATTGAGGTTGATTACTTGATGATATGTCTTGTGAGCGGAAGGGAGAAAATGGTCCTGAATTTATTGGTTGAAAGAAGTTTGAAAACTGAGGAGGTTGCACGGATGGTGCAGCTTGCAGCTGTTGTTGTTGCTGTTGAAGGAATTGTGTTCGCTGAGCCGCATTACCAAAGAAGAATTCTTGTTGTCCTGTGAACAGAAGAGCAGACACATAAACAGTTAATTTATTTTTAGTATAAATGTTGAGATGTAAGCTACAACTCAATAAAAGAATCACAAATTTAATTTCTGTTTTCTGTTTCCCCTGTCAACTTGAACTGCTTATGGAATAAAATGCACTTTTCTTAGTACATAAAGAAAGGTGAGGTTAAAGAGTGTCCTGTGAGAATATCTTCACAGCCCAATTAATTTTATTGTTCAAGCCTCCTAGCAGAAATTACATCCGCCACAAGGACTTTAATTATGAAGGAAGATGACACCATCATTGATATTACTTATTGCGGTAGCCTTACTAAACTTCTTTCTTCGCTTCATCAATATTCACAATGTACGCGACATGAATTTCTAATGACGAGAAGAAATGAAGATGGGAAGACATTGCTGAGGTAAGATATGAAAATGAGGTCTTCCATTGAATTTAATATGACGAACATGTTGAAATAAAAGGTAACTGAAATTTATTTTGTTCTAGCAAATGGTCGGATGATACGTTGCACTTTGTTTTTTGATTTAAGGAGCTAAGTAGAAAGTTGTGATGGACGAGCGAGACGTACAACATTGTTTAGGAAACGTCGTAGAAAGTATGAGTTATGTCTGGATTCTCATGATCATCACAGTATTTCTGAGACTTAATTAAAGCATTGGCACTGTTGATACGAATGTTTTGTTTTCTTTACTTTCATAATAATTATGCTTATGTATTAAACTGGTACTTTAAATCCTAACTTTATGCGACTCTTGGAGTTGAAGTCTATTTTTTTCTACTCCTTGTAATAGTTTTTTTCATAAAGGGTTCAGGAAATAGGTACTACCTACTACAACTGAAAGCTTTGGTTTTCATCAATAACTTCATATGTGAACTAACTGCAGACTGGAACAAGAAGACAATATTTATTTTTTACTCGAGTTACTCGAAACTTTTCAATCTTAGTTGAATCAGTGTATTCAAAGAATTTTATTCAATCAATTATATGTATTTGCTATCCCTGTTGTAAAATCCAAAGGATTTATCTAGTGTCAATGTGGAATTATAGCTCTAGCCAGAATTCAACAGGAATACCTACGTGTGGTCACTAGCATGGAGTTCAGTGCTGTTACCTGGGGGAATAGTTCTAATGGAATTGTAATGGCTTCTTAAAATAGTTGGAGATCCTATTATTCATACTTATGAGCTATCGGCAATAATGAGATCTTATAGGTTGCAGTATCAAGCTGGACAAGACATCTCCCAAGGACGTTTGCACCATCGCAGAAGAGTTCAACAAACATATTCAACTTGACTAATGTACCAGACTATGTTATTATACACTTCACTGTTTTTATCTTCACATGCCATTAAGTAAAATTAACATATTATGGGTGTATTTTTATTTTATACGAAATCTGTTCTGTAATCTGGATTCTGAACTATCGAAATTGTTTCTTTGAATGGTGCAATGTTTATGTATTTTTTTTCATATCAAAGGAGTTTACTGTGTTGAGGGAGTTTGAGGTTAATACCTATTCAATGCCGAAATTGAAAGGTTAACTGATGTTTAGTAAAGTTCATTTAATTTAATGATATTGAAGAAGGTCTATCAACATTAGTTTAGGAGATTTAATAGTATTATTTTTTAAAATTCTGTCAACACTTTAATTGGATTCAAAAATCGGAATAAAGCAATGCCTGACACAAATAATGGCGTTCAAAAAGAAGAGATTTGGTTTCTCGTTCATGTTGTTGTAAGTGTGCATTGCACAAATAAGTGGAGATTAATAAAAAAAATACCAAATATTCTTCTTCTTTCATTCTGCCTCCTTCGAAACGTACTTTGGTTTAGTTGTTTTAGAGATACCTACAGAAGAAGAAAATTGAACCGAATACATAATTATAAAATTATACATTGAGAGCACCCGGGCATGGAATTAGCATACAACGTAGAACCAGTTCTGGTCTCAAGGTCAAGTGATGTCTTTGGTAACTTTTTTTTACTTTCCTTATCTTATAATAAGGAAAGTATTGTATTCGTCGAAAATTTGATTACTTTCCTTATCTTATAATAAGGAAAGTATTGTATTCGTCGAAAATTTGACCTACCCAGTTTTTCACATTTCTGGACGAATCATAGCCTCAGGATACCAAAAAAGTTGTTTTCAGCCATTGGTCCGTGCGTCTGTGTGTGTGTGTGTGTGTGTGTGTGTCTGTGAACAGGATATCTCGAGAACGGTAAGAGCTAGAGACTTGAAATTTGGTGTGGAAATTAATTTTATACACCAGACGAACCACGAAACTTTTGGTTAAAATCGGCCGCATCCCGCGGCCGCAGGGCCGCAAATATTAGCCGCTAGCGCCGCTTCTTTAAATTGGTTAAAGATACAAAAAAAGTTGAAGAACAACATTTTATTAGATTTAAAAAATAATAGGGGTCTACTCTGATCATTTTTTTGATATCTTGAACTTTTTGGACCTTGACTCCAATTTACCGGTATTTTGGGGAGACCCGCTTTGTCTAACTTTTTTATTATTCATCCTAGATGGGGTTTGTGACATATCAAATTCAATGATTTTAAAGTGCTGATTACGAATTTGGTATTGGTTTTTAGTTATCTGTTACCGTTGAGTCACCAGTGGCGGAATTCGACTCCTTTTTGGGGGATAAGGAAAGTCGTGTGATGTTTACACCAGATTTTTTACATTTGAAAATGCCTGATGCCTTATTCATACTACCGGAGTGGTTTAGAACTAAATAGTTTGCTAGCAGTTTAAACAAAGTTTCTGTTGTTGTTATTAATGTTGTTTTTTTTTGTAGCTAGCTTGGATACAGCTGGGGGAGTGATGGTCTCTATCCAACTTAAGTTGAAAAGTTGTCTAGTTCAATAGAACATAATTCCTATCATTCTATGTGCGATCATCCATCATGAGAACTTGGGCTTTTACTTATAAGCCCTTAAACCCTTGGGCAACTTGTAGTTCCCCAATGAGACAACATCAAGTGTGTTATCAGGTCTACATGTCTTGTGGCATATTGTTCACAGAACTACAAGTTTCGGATGAAAACAATATCTTTGTGTACAGTGTTGTCATGTATATTTTCACTGCCAATAAACTTTAGAATTCTCACGTTTCGCTTTCCCTATTTCCTTGTCAAGCTCAAGGCTTACGAGAATTCAGAACGTGATCAGAATTTAATTAAAACTCAAGATATTATTGTAGTTATGTATTTGTATATATACTCCTGACTAAAGTATAATTATAAATGTAACTCATTTTTACAATAATTATGGAAGAAAATTACATAATAATATGATTATAGTGAAGATTATACCTATAAAAAATCTGGTGTAAACATCACACGACTTTCCTTATCTCCCAAAAAGGAGTCGAATTCCGCCACTGGTGACTGAACGGTAACAGATAACTAAAAATCAATGCCAAATTCGTGATCAGCACTTCAAAATCATTTAATTTGATATGTCACAACCCCCATCTAGGATGAATAATAAAAAAGTTAGTCCAATCGGGTCCCTTTACAATACCGGTAAATTGGGGCCGGTTTCCAAAAAGTTAAAGATATCAAAAAAATGATCAGAGTGAACTCCTATTATTTTTTTAATCTGAGAAAATGTTGTTCTCGAACTTTTTTTGTATCTTTAACCAATTCAAAGAAGCGGTGCTTGCGGCCAATATTTGCGGCCCTGCGGCCGCAGAATGCGGCCGATTTCAACCAAAAGTTTCATGGTTCGTCTGGTGTATAAAATTAATTTGTGTACCAAATTTCAAGTCTCTAGCTTTTACCGTTCTTGAGATATCCTGTTCACACACAGACACACAGACACACAGACAGACACACAGACAGACACACAGACAGACGCACGGACCAATGGCTGAAAACCACTTTTTTGGTATCCTGAGGCTATGATTCGTCCAGAAATGTGAAAAGCTGGGTAGGTCAAATTTTCGACGAATACAATACTTTCCTTATTATAGGATAAGGAAAGTAAAAAACAACAATACTCAACATTTTCTTTCTACCCATTTCTGAAGTAATACGAAAGTTCTCACTTAATATTTACTCATTCATCTCTGTTCCTCCGTACTGATACGTCCTAGGAGGCTGAGCTTTGGTATGCACAATGTTTTTCCAACTTTCCGGTGCCTGAAATTTTGTATGTTGGTTGGTTTTATGTAGATAAGCAAGAGCAATAATAAAGCTTGGAATAAAAATTTCAATAATTATTCCAAGTAGGACGCCTGCTGCGGGGAAAAACGCCACTCTCACGAAAATTCCGGTAGCAACCGTAGCGAAGTATGAGTTAACCTCTCGTAGTATCATAAACTAGAGGATGTCTGAAAGTGGTGTATCTTGATAATTGTTTCATGGTGGATTATATTATTGACTTTCCAGTTTCTAATATTTGCTGCAGGATTTCGTGAGATATACCTACCTGTTGTTTGCCAGTGGCGCTCACTTTCATAGATTTATAAAATTGAGGATGTAGCCTCGAAAATTTATTTTTCCAATAAATATATGAATACATATCCGAACGCAGTAACCTATCCGAACGCATAACTT
Source organism: Bactericera cockerelli (assembly GCA_024516035.1). Taxonomy (NCBI): domain Eukaryota; kingdom Metazoa; phylum Arthropoda; class Insecta; order Hemiptera; family Triozidae; genus Bactericera; species Bactericera cockerelli. The sequence continues at coordinate 23,698,925 of CM044958.1, forward strand.
TTTATTATTATACCTATATTAATCCTACAATATCTATTTTTTTTTTTTTTACATTATAGGTACATAATTATACAAAATATTTAACCAAAAAAATAGGTATTAAACTTAAATTAAGTAGGGTTATGTTTGCATAGTAGGTATAGGTTTTCCGTTATTGTTCAGTATTAGAATCAAATAATTTAATAGTTATTGGTAAAGGATCTGCCCATTTGTTTTGTTTACTTAGGTTTAACGTCGCTTTCACCTATACAATACAATACATGGTTCTAGATAACTAGCCCAGCTATTACTCAAATTAACTTCACCCAGCCTGAGTGGGGCTGTGAATAACCAGCAAAACGTTGGATTCGATACCAAAACGACCACTAGTCCATGTTCTCATCAGGCTGGATGTTGCTTAACTTCAGTGATTAACCAAGGCCAGCACTCAGCCCGTGTGAATGAATAGATAATCCTCTTCTTGCGTAGTTGTGTAATGAGAAAAGATTTTTCCAATACTCCCATTTTGAAACCAGCCATGGGAAAAAGAATACATAATCATAAAATTTCTGACCTACAGACTCTGTACCCCAGGGAATAACAGCGGTCATTATACGTAGTTTGACAACTATCTTACAACAAAGTGAAATGGAGATCCAGGAGTTACATAAATAAGCCTCTGAAAATTCTATTTTCTACATTCCACACTAGACTAAATTGAACTGAAAAGAAAAATCTAGTTCACGATAATTCAAAATGTTTCATTGTAGAGTTACTAGTTACTCATCTATTGATGTAAGACAATTAAATAGGTTAGTGTTGTGGAAATGAGGAAAAGTTCTACCGTATACCGAATAATCAGCACGCTTCTCATTGTACATGTCAGGATTCTTAGGTACTGTCTTAAGTTAAGATAACAGGATGTTTATATTTCTTCTAAAAAAAAAAAAAAAAAAATGGTATACCTAACTAGGAAGATTACATTTCTTTTTTTAACCATTCTTTTTTTAATCGAAAGAAAATATTTAAGTAAATGTGTAAGTCAAATTTTCATTTTCCTTTTGATAAAATATACCTAACTAAGCAATTTATGTACATATCAGAGAAGTTTTAAATGTTTTTTTCTTATACTCTTGATGTTACTCTGAAGAAAAAAGTCTCGGGGGACAGGGGTAGAAGATGTCTGTGATGTAATTTTTTCAATTTCGTGATGTACATAGGTACCTATTTCCATTTTTCTTGTTTAAGTAGGTACTGTCTTCGCAAAATATTGCAAATTGAAAACGGAAAAAAGCAACATTATTATTTATTTTATTAATATGTACATACCTATAGGTAAGCATCTACTTTAAAATTCTCATTTTAGAATTTTGAAAAGAGAGTAGAACATAATTTGCTTTTCCATTATTAGTTTTAATGGAAGTAGGAGAATCCTTATTACTGAATGTTTATTTTGTTATTGTTTACCTTTGCATATTTCATTTACAGAAATTTGGGTCAAAATTGTCAAAACACAAAAACGGTTCCCTAATATTTCGTCACTGTTGACTCAACTGCTGCTGGAGCGGAGCGGCAGAGTTTGCAATTGAATATGAATAAATGTTTTCGAAATGGAAAAAAACGAACACTAATTTTACTATGTAGGTATTATGTTTTCACTAACGGACTAATATAAAATTAATTGGCCATTGGCAATGTGATTGTCTATGAAGTTGTTCGTTAAGTTCAAATCTGTACATTAGTAGGTAATCATGAAAATTATGGACTTAAGATAATAATTTTTAACTAATAGATAGGAAGAAAAAATAATAATGGTTTGAAGAGAAGGAAGTAGGTATAGCTGGTTGATTTTTCAATAACTCTCCCTTTTTTTTTTTTTCTTTTTTTTTTAAGTGGGGTTTAACGTTTTAGGGTCCCCACAGCTTAAATCCAAAGTTTCAGTCATTGGTCCTTGTGTCTGTCTGTCTGTAAACAAAATATACATATCACGAGAACAGCATAAGCTAGAAGAGGTCATAAATATAAAGAGGACGCAGCACGAAATCGGTGGCGCCATTGGCAACATTACTGGTATTTTGGGGCGTTTGACCGCCATTTGATGGCGCTTGGTGATTCTGGAATAAAGAATAAGAGAATATATGAATTTTTTATGAGAACAAGTTTTTCTTGTAATAGAAAAATAATAGGGGTCTTTTCTGATCACTTTTTTGACATCTCGAATTTTTTTTGGGGGGGGGGGTCCCTTGGACCAATTTTTACTTTCCTTATCCTATAATAAGGAAAGTATTGTATTATTTTACTACTCACCCTAGATAGATGGGGTTGTGATATATCGAATCCAATGATTTTGAGGTGATGATACGAATTTTACATTTATTTTTAACTAAATGTTACCGTTGAGTGACCAGTGGTGGAATTTGACTTATTGTCGAGTGATAAGGCAAGTCGTGTGGTGTCACGCCAGATTTTTCCTATCAATAATAATAATACCTAGGTATATACTATGTATATTAATAAATATAAAACCACAGAAAAAGACTTGTATCTCATCGCCTCACAAGTAAATCCCACAAGCAATATGAACAATAGAAACTCCATGGTAACACCACAATCAACACTATTAATGTAGCAACTTATATTAAAGATATAATTAGGCAACAGACAGAATAGACACATACCAAGATGCTGACTTCGAAGAAAATAGTTAAAACAATTCTATTATACAGGGTGTCCATAAAGTTCCACGGCACCCCCCGTATACCAAGAACGGCTGAAAATATGAAAAAACCCGTATTCTTTATTTTTTTAGGGGATTAGTTTATGCCAAAACAAAAAAAATCTACAATGCCTTAGTACCTAAACTTCGAAAGATTATAATATTATTGCCTTCAGATTACCACAATTCAAAAAATTTAAAAATCTGATCGGTGCGTATTTCTAGAGCGTTTTTAAAAATCGATGCTAAATATAAAGGCATGAAGAACTTCCAATTTCTCTTGAAATTTTTCCGATTAAAAAAAAGTTATCATATTTATGTAAATTCCTTTCGTGATATCACAACTACTCCAACTCGTTTCACTAAATCTAGACTGAAACTAGGATTGAACCATCGACCTCTAGGATAAAAGTTCGCAGCCTCATCGATCAAGCTACTGAAGCTTTTCCGACAAAATCCTTATAGAATATTTTTGATTGCAATCAACGAGTGCTACCAGCCTGAGAATTTTCTTCACTATCATGGGTCAATAAGTCGTCGAACTAAATGTGAAAGGAAGGTTTTTTTGGCAAAATTTTACCTTAGTCATCAATATAGTCTCCATTTAGGGTAGTACAATTATTCCAGCGCTTTTCCAATTTTTCGATTCCTATTTTGTAGAAGTTTTTGTCTTTTGCCTCAAAATAGGCTTCAGTGGCCACTATGACCTCATAGTCGGATCGAAATTTTTTTCCCTGGAGCTCTTTTTTCAGGTTTGAGAACAGGTGGTAGTCAGATGGAGCCAGGTCTGGTGAATAAGGGGGATGTGGGAGCAATTCAAATCGCAAACCCTTCAATTTTGCCATCGTTTTTATTGACTTGTGGATTGGAAGCGTTGTCTTGGTGAAAGAGTGGTTTTTTCCTTGCCATGTGGGGCCTTTTCTGTTTGATAGCGTCATTCAACCGATCCAATAAGGCAATGTAATAGTCACTGTTTATCTTCTGACCTTTTGGGAGAAAGTCAATCAGCAAAAGTCCATTTGTGTCCCAAAATATAGAAGCCATAACCTTCCCAGCTGATTCTTGTGTCTTTGGACGCTTTGGTCGGGTATTGCCCTCTCCTGTCCATTCGGCTGACGCTCTTTTTGATTCCGGAGTATAGTGGTGTATCCACGTCTCATCCATCGTTATATATCGGCGGAAAAAATCCTTTCTGTCTCTGTTAAACAGCTCCAAACAATGCTCAGAATCATCAATACGTTGTTGTTTTTGGTCAACTGTCAGTAAACGCGGCACCCACTTGGACAAAAGCTTCTGCATACCCGATTCTTCATGTAAAATTTTAAATACAGTACCTTTTGAAATCTGTAGAGTGTCAGCTATCTCTTGTAACTTAACTTTGCGATCAGCTCTCACGATTTTCAGCACTTTTTGAGTGTTTTCTGGTGTAGCCACCTCAATAGGACGTCCTGAGCGGTCTTTGTCTTCAGTGGATGTTCTACCATTTTTAAATTTTCTATACCACCAACATTTTGTTCCTTTTGATGGACAATCATTTGGATAACACTTTACTAACCATATTTGAGCTTCCACAGTATTTTTACCCATCAAAAAACAGTGTTTGATCAAGACGCGAAACTCGTTTTTATCCATATTTTAAAAGTAAACAGTAGAAGCTTCACTAAATTTGTAATAGCTTAGAGAAAAATAATTTTCAAGGCACAAAATCACAACACATGACTCATGATCGTTAGTACTAAAAGTTTTCAAAACAATCAGCGCGCTAGTGGCGCGCTCTATTACCTAGTTCGACAACTTAATGACCCATGTAGTACGTACTACCTATGATGCCATCATGCCAAAAGTAAAATTTCTGCTTGTATTAAAAATATTTCATCTTTCTGTGGTCACCAAATTCACCTACTTTGGATCGTAATAAGGAATGGTACTTAAGTGTAATATACCTAAATGTACATCACTATGTTGCTTTGTTTGGTTCTATCTTATAATATCTCCTGTATTACCAGTCTGGTGAAAAATTTAGAGAATATAATACAAAATTGAAAGTAACGATGCAAAATTAAAAGAATATGATGCAAAATTAAAAGTATATGATGCAAAATTCTTGGAAATAGAAGACGTTAGGAAAAATAGGCCGATTTTATGAAACTTTTGATGTTTCATTTCATATCAAGGGCTGGAAACCATACGGTGCAAAATTTACACCATTATGTAATCATTTTCTTTTTTTACGCTTAAATTTGTAAATGCCGTTTCGTCAACATGATGTAAACGCAGGGCAAAGATATTAAATTCACATTCGTGGGACGTGGGAGTAGACCCCGCCCACTCTCCATCCTGCTCCCCAAGTAGAACAGGAGAGGGGGAGGAATAGGTGGGAGGGGGATAGTGAAGAGGAGAGTAAGAGGATAAAATAGAAGAAAGGAGGGGAGAACAGTAAGAGGAGGAAGATGAAGAAAGAAGGAAGAGGAAATTGCGTTGCATTTGGGAAAAAAAATCGAGCTAAAAAATAGAAGTAAATTTTAATTTATTTTTCGACAAATTTATAGGGAACTGAGTCTGGCGTATATGTTTCAATAACGAGGAGCCATGTATCATCATTTCAGGAACTGGGAAAATATAAATCAACGTTATGAATTTTATTTTCTCCATAGCTCCGTTTGTTTTGTATTTTGTTTACTTTTTTCCATATGTACATAATAGATAATATAAAACTTTCTTGCGATTACATAACACGAGTTTACTAGCAATGTTTCACAAAGTTCTCGTAAGTAAAACTTAAAATCTGATCCGGGAACACCCATTGAACATTTAAAGATCTCATTTATTTTTTCTCTTTCGCTGTTGTATCTATATCGCTACTGTGTAGGTATTGTTTAGTTTAATATTCATTCATATCTATCAGCAGACACCCTGTAGAATAAGACGACAATACCTCAACATATTACGATCAGCCGCCACGTTAACATGCCAGACTATGAGCTCAATACACTAATAAAGTAATAACTGACCCTTGACCCGTCCCCCCTACTCAAATACGAAACAATCACAATCTCTTTTATATCCACTCGAGTGACACAAAAGTTTCAAAGTTGAGTTTTTCAAGGTTTCAACTTTGTCCAAGTTCTCCACCCAAGTAACATAACTTTATCTCGTGGGGAAAACTTTGTCTCTGGAGTGTAGAAGTGGGTCTTGTTGTAAATGTGTCAGTAAATAAATGTACATACTCCTATCAAATACCGCCTGAACAGACAAAGAGCTCAGAGAATATGTGGCGAAGTCCATCAGGACTATCAGGAGCAGAATACAACAAAGCTCTGCTCAGTTCATTCACTAGGGAAAAATAACATTAGCGTAACAACCGCAGTGCAATTTAATGTTTGCCCTATACAGTATGTTTCTGGTCTATAAATTCTTTTAGGTGAGTAGGTAGATTAACTGTATTAATAAAAAGGTTTCAAAAATGGACAGTTTTTCCGCAAATCGAGCTGGATAATGAAAATTGTCTTTTCTCATGTTTTATAATTTTTCTATTCGGAATTTTGGATAATGATTTTCATGATGTAACTTTAAATTTTGTTCACTGAATAAATATACTTACCTCTTTAAACGGAAACTAAAACCCATGCATTTGAAGGAAGTAGAGGAGAATGGATAGAGACACAGCCGACAAATCAAGAAAAACACACCATTGAGTCAAAGATGTTACATGAAATAATATTTGTAAAAAGAACATTGGCAAACGGACAATTGATTTTTAAACATATTGATTATTGTTCAACCCTCATGGACTGACTTGATCAGGAATACAGCAATCCAATTAGGACATCAAGACAGCAATGTTGAGAATTTCAGAAAAAAACTTTGCTTTTTGTTCTTGGGCTATCTGTCTTCATTAGAGGAAATGTTGGGATGCTTGGGATAGAAGCTTTGGAAGTATTAACTTTGAAGTGTTTAACAGGATTAATGGATTATGTAGAAGGAGATAGATATAGTCAATAAAAGAGAAAAAGAGAGAGGGGGGGAAGAGAAATACGGGGAGAGGGTTCATTTAGTAAAGAGGAAAGATAAGAGAGAAGGTAGAGCACAACGAAGAGAAGTAAGAGGAAAGAGACAAAAATAGAGAGAAAGAATTATTGTTAGAGGGGGATAGGAAGTTCCAATAAGAAGTAGTTGGAGAAATAATAAAAGGAAAGAGAAATCTCTGAAATCACAACAAGAGTAAAAGGCTAGTTAGTGTCAGGGCCGAAATAGAATCACTGTGAACAACTTTTGCCATGCTACTAACAATGACTTGCTGACTGTCTTGAATACTATTCTAGGAAATTCCCTGTAGGTGCGCGTTTTGGACCAACACAGTAAGAGGACGACTGAGACACTGAAGAAGACAAGGAACCCTAGGTGTCAACTAGGGGAACTGCACAACAGCTCATTGAATGATACTAAAATGATCCGGACAAAAAATTGAAGCGAGAAAAGCATAAAATATTTTGTACTTCATGGTGGGTTACACCGACCTCAGTAGCTTGATGGATAAGACGGCGGACTTGTAACCTGGAGGTCGGTGGTTCAAGTCCCGGTTTCAGCGTAGATTTAGTAAAGCGAGTTTGAGTAGTTGTGATATCACGAAAGTGATTAACACAATTATGATAACTTACTTAATGGTGGGTACCGCCATGCCATTTTCTTCTTTAGGTGAAATAAAATAATTCAAAGCCCACGGCACTCATTATTACCTTGAGATTCTGCTCAACTTCTCGGAAATTTCATTCGTTATTTCATCTCAAAGTTTTGAAAAATACCTCAGCAAAATTTAATGAGAGAAATAATTATCTGAGCGCACGGCAGTGCGCCAGGCCAAGTTCCAGTAAGCACGGCAGTGTATCTTTACACGAACCGATTCACCCGGTTTTTCACACCCTCATATCTTCGGTTCAATTGATCATAGAGATATGAAATTTGGAACAGAGATTGTCCTAATATCATTAAAAAGACATTGTAAATTTAAAGACTCTATGCAAAAAACTTTCAGAGGAATGTAATTTTGAAATTTGCGATTTTGATACTGACTGACTGACTGACTGACTGACTGACAGATCATCAAAATTATGAGGCACTTCCCGACTACCTAGCAAGCTGAAATTTTGCATGATTGTAGGGTTTATTGTAAAAGTACAGGGAAAAATCTGAAAACCGGAATTTTTTCACTTATCATGGTGTAAAACGGTGTCGTTTTAGGGAGAAAATATAGGTATAATCGATTATTGATCTAAATTATGAAGCACTTCCCGACTACCTAGAAAGCTGAAATTTTGCATGATGGTAGATTTTATTGTAAAAGTATAGGGAAAAATCTGAAAAAGTTCTAAAAACTGTTAAAAGATGTCGTTTTAGGGAGGAAGTATACTATATTATGTATATAAATTATGAGGCACTTCCCTACTACCTAAAAAGCTGAAATTTTGTATACTGGTAGGGTTTATTGTAAAAGTACTGGGAAAAATCTGAAAACCGGAACTTTCGCACTTATCATGCTGTTAAACGGTGTCGTTTTACGGAGGATATATATAATCGATTATGGATCTAAATTATGAGGCACTTCCCTACTACCTAGAAAGCTGAAATTTTGCATGATGGTAGGGTTTATTGTAAAAGTACAGGGAAAACTCTAAAAACCGGCACTTTTGCACTATTTCTGCTGTTAAACGGTGTCGTTTTAGGGAGCACTATATTATGTATACAGGGTGTCCCACCAAACTTGGACACCTCAAATTACTCGGCCCCTGAAAGAGTTTTTGAAAAATAAAAAAATCTAGGGTACATGTGCTAATTATGCGGTTTCAGTTATGAAATTATTTTCATACAGGGTGGTTCAAAAGTCAGAAATTGAGGTGTCAACTTTCGATTTTTAAATGGATCGACCTGAATTTTATTTGATAATTTTACTTCTAAATGATTCCTGAGTACTTTTTTAAACAAAAATATTACATACAGGGTGGTTTTTTTTCGACCAATTTTTTTTCTAAATCTTGAATAACTCAAGTTCGGTTAATTTTTTCGATATTAAGAAGAGAATATGTTTGTGTAATGAATACACGCACTTTCAATTGGCATCAAAAATTTTTATACAGGGTGGTTCACAAGTGAAATAATGACTTGATTTTTTTTAAAACTGAGTTTTTTTAATTTTTTATTTAATATTAATAATTCTCGTCTAATTTTACACATTTTTCGTTAGTCATATCGAAAAACAAAACTAAAGTGTTGTACAGGGTGAGACATATTTTTTTTGTAACACCCTGTATATGGGCAGTCAAAGAGACGCAAAATTAAATATAAAGACTAAATATGCAAGAAAAACTTTGATTTTTAATTAAACTAAAAAGTTATGGTGTTTTAACTAATATTGTCGCATGGACCACCCTGTAGATATTTTCTTAAACCATCATATGGGTAGTCGAAACTGTCTAAAATTCAACGAGGAGTCCAAATCTGAAAGAAAAAAAATGAATTCAAAAAGCCATGCTCAATTTTGTGTCTACACCTACCTACTTTTTATTTCAAGTTTTAAAATCATTCAGTGTGGACACCAAATTGAAAATGGCTTCAAATTCGTGTTTTTTACTTGTTTTTCCCACATGATTTGAAGTGTTCGTTGAATTTTATACAACTTAGAGTACCTACATGATAGTTTAAGAAAATATCTACAGGGTGGTCCATGCGACAATATTAGTTAAAACACCATAACTTTTTAGTTTAATTAAAAATCAAAGTTTTTCTTGCATATTTAGTCTTTATATTTAATTTTGCGTCTCTTTGACTGCCCATATACAGGGTGTTACAAAAAAAATATGTCTCACCCTGTACAACACTTTAGTTTTGTTTTTCGATATGACTAACGAAAAATGTGTAAAATTAGACGAAAATTATTAATCCTAAATAAAAAATTAAAAAAACTCGGTTTTAAAAAAAATCAAGTCATTAATTCACTTGTGAACCACCCTGTATAATTTTTTTTGATGCCAATTGAAAGTGCGTGTATTCATTACACAAACACATTCTCTTCTTGTTATCAAAAAAATTAACCAAACTTGAGTTATTCAAGATTTAGAAAAAAAATTGGTCAAAAAAAAACCACCCTGTATGTAAAATTTTTGTTTAAAAAAGTACTCAGGAATCATTTAGAAGTAAAATTATCAAATAAAATTCAGGTCGATCCATTTAAAAATCGAAAGTTGATACCTCAATTTCTGACTTTTGAACCACCCTGTATAAAAAAATTTTCATAACTGAAACCGCATAGTTAGCACATGTACCCTAGATTTTTTTATTTTTCAAAAACTCTTTCAGGGGCCGAGTAATTTGAGGTGTCCAAGTTTGGTGGGACACCCTGTATAAATTATGAGGCACTTCCCTACTACCTAAAAAGCTGAAATTTTGTATACTGGTAGGGTTTATTGTAAAAGTACTGAGAAAAATCTGAAAACCGGAACTTTCGCACTTATCATGCTGTTAAACTGTGTTATTTTAGGGAGGAAGTAAACTCGATCATGCATATAAATTATGAGGCACTTCCCTACTACCTACAAAGCTGAAATTTAGTATGGTGCTAGGGTTCATTGTAAAAGTATAGGGAAAAATCTGAAAACCGGCACTTTCGCACTATTTCTGCTGTTAATTGGTGTCGTTTTAGGGAGCATATTAAAGTGAATAATCTTGAAATTTTCAATAAAAATAATGAAACGTGCTGGGAAACGAACCATTTACAAAAAGTAATGATATCCCACAAAAAACTACCGTTAAAAAAAGGGCCAAGTTCCAGAACAGAACTATCCAAAAAGGTTTCGCCAATGAATGCAGTGATATCTTGTTTGCGGCCAAGTTATCTTGGTACTAAACTATTTCTTTTATTAAACCCCGTTTTCTGAGTTCCTCATTTGGTATGTTTTTAAATGCAAAATATCCTCTAACTTGGCCAGTTTTATGACATCGGTTGTATGGAATATTACGACTATATGTATAGGTACAGAATAACAATATAACCATCACAAGGAGCGACACTGGCCAAGTTAGAGGATAGTTTGCAGTTAAAAACATACCAAATGAGGAACTCAGAAAACGGGGTTTAATAAAAGAAATAGTTTAGTACCAAGATAACTTGGCCGCAAACAAGATATCACTGCATTCATTGGCGAAACCTTTTTGGATAGTTCTGTTCTGGAACTTGGCCCTTTTTTTAACGGTAGTTTTTTGTGGGATGAACATTATTCTGAACGAAAAGGATTGGGCAATAGAGGAGGAGAAATAATGAGGAAAGTGGCTATGGAAAATATAAAGCAGCAACATAGAATCAATGAAGGAAGTGGCTATGGGAAATATAAAGGAGCAACATAGAAGCAATGAGGGAAGTGGCTATGGGGAATATAAAGAAGCAATATAGAAGAAATGAGGGAAATGGCTATGGGGAATATAAAGAAGCAATAAAGAAGAAATGAGGGAAGTGGCTATGGGGAATATAAAGGAGCAACATAGAAGCAATGAGGGAAGTGGCTATGGGGAATATAAAGAAGCAATATAGAAGAAATGAGGGAAATGGCTATGGGGAATATAAAGAAGCAATAAAGAAGAAATGAGGGAAGTGGCTATGGGGAATATAAAGAAGCAATATAGAAGAAATGAGGGAAATGGCTATGGGGAATATAAAGAAGCAATATAGAAGAAATGAGGGAAGTGGCTATGGGGAATATAAAGCAGCAACATAGAAGCAATGAGGGAAGTGGCTATGGGGAATATACGAGAGCAACATAGAAGCAATGAGGGGAGTTTGATAAAAATATTTTTCACACTAATCACTTAAATAGGTGATTTCTGCTACTTCCATTAAAAATTTCAGTTTCAGGGCAAGTGCAAACAGAGGGTTCTTCTGCCAGTTTTACTGTGCTCGTAGGTATTAGTACTAGTATAATAATTTCATTTTATTTCTATAATCATTATCTTTCTCCCCTTCACCTAACCTAGTAGAACAATAATATCTATTCTTCTCTTACTGAGTGTTCCTCGTTTCCCGTTAAATATTCGTCCTTATCTCTTAAAACAATATTTTCCGAGACTTACTTGTCCTTCCTTACAGTAGACTCGTCCATCTCTCTCCTTCTACTTTTCCATTTTCTCTTCTTGTATTCAATGTCTCTTGTTGTTTTACTATCTTATTTCTCTTTCTTGTCTAGTTTCCTCTTTTTCCCTTCTTTCAAAATGAAGCTATTCTTTGTTACCATAGCTTTTCATCCCTCGCTTCAGTGTCTCAGTAGTCATAATTCACCGAGGTTGAGTGGTGTAGGGCACCAGGCCTGGACACATCATGACTAGGTTCGAATCACAACTGGTTGTGATTCGTTAGAAGAATTGCTACATATGTACATTGGTTGTTCGGGGTCCATGACTCACACATCGTTAGGAAAAACGAGTGTTTACTTGAATGAGTGCTGGCATTAAAGCTATACTATAAATAAATAAAATAAAAATATATAAATAAACCAGAGTGTAAAATACAGAAAATAATAGAAAATAGTTCTAAAGTAAAATAAGCTCTTAGTAATTCTGCGCTACCCACAAAAAATATGTAGAGGCTTGTGCTTTGCCTCAAGGAAATCAACTTTTCTTGTGTCTCTTTGTCTCACTATTATCTTCTTATTTTCTCCTTTCTTATTTTCAGTTTCCTCAATGAAGAAGAAAATTATTTGTAACTTCTACTGCTAGTATCTTTCAATTACATACATTCTTATAATGATCTCTTTGACTTCTCTTCTAATAACTTCTCCGAGTTCCTGTCGTCATCTCCAATGCCATCTGTATGTCTGCCATTCCTTTCATCCTCTTATTTCTTTTCTTCTCTTCACTTTCTCTTCTTTTTATTTGGGACGCTATGTGATGATTTATCATAGCTTTTTCCTTGAAAAGCTTGAGAAAACAACATTGCGGAGAAAGCTAATTTACCAGCAAGGTCGCTTTCCTACCCGAGTCTTTCATATGTGTATAGGTATGTGTGTTTAGTATAAGCTGTATTCTATAATATAAGTAGGTACGGTAAATGTTATAGAAATTATAATGTGTTCTTTTAACACACATGTAAATTCACCGTAATAAAAACCAAACACTTGACCAAATATATCGCCATATTTCCAATCTCCCACGTTTTAATTAATTATATCACTATATCCACCAGTAAAGTACCTGCAAGAGTACAAAGCAATAAAAAAGGCATTCGTCTTGAAGGTACTAATCCTGAAATCTGTCTGCAACACTTGCTCCAGTTATCCCGAGAGACTGGAGGAAGACCATGTTAAAGCCTTAATCCCTTACGATTTACTCGCAATGGATTCTGTAACAAATGATACTTTCCCTTCCTATCTGTACAGTTGTGAGGAAAAGTATGTCTGTTGGTCAATACCGTTGAAAGCATCAAGGGTTGATATTAGGGTCTGCAATATTTTTTACTACTAAGACTTGCAAAACAGGCTGGATGACCTACAGATTATCCTCAAATTATGTACTTCAAGAATGACCCGTCAAAAAAAAAAAAAAAAAAAAAAAAAAAAAAAAAAAAAAAGAATTAAACAAACTATTCGAAAGAAAAGGAGATTTTGTAAATTTTAAGGAAGGAAAAAGCCAAATCATCCATTTTTATAAGTACTTAGTATACCTATAATTAATTGACAATTGATTCTTGACATGAAAAATAATCAACTAATCACTTATGAGAAATAATTGATTATGCAAATCACATTAGCGCTGGTCGCTCCCCGTCACCAACGGTTGTTTGCCGCTTTTCCTTTTACAGAATAGATTAACAGACAAAATACTTGGTATGGAAAAAAGCGGAAACAAAAGTACTTATTTTGTCAGATTTCTTTTTTCATTTCGGGAATCGAACCTGCGTCCCGAAGTCGTGTAGCCTGCGTCTTACAAGCTACCAGCTCACAGCATTCAGTGTTCTTCTTGGAAACTTCTTCTCATTCTGCAAATCTTTCACATCTTCCTGATGCGATTTTCTTTCCTAGTTAGAGAGAAAGGAAATTGATTGACAACAACATAATGATAGGAAAGGAATGAAAGGAAGAATGATGAATGATGCACGAACAAAAACTGACGAACGAGAAACCAACAAAGTTGCTGGATAAATATTCGAGTCGGGAATTACATGACAAGCGGTGGAGAATAAAATACACTGCCAATTGTGGACATAACGCTTCCTCGAAAATTCTTTACATCGCATAGAGTATAGAGTAGGCAAAAAAATATCGACTTTCCATTAACGATTAATTTTGAGATTATATTTTACTAAATCACTTGTATCTCCAAAAATTCTAAACCAATTATCTTCAGATTCGCTATCATGGTAGATCATCATATTTTCTTTTTCTAACAAAAAATCTGTTGCAGCAAGTTGAAGACTTTAATTTTGCATTTTTTATCGAAAATTTCAGAGTTAAATAATAATTTACCTCTAAATAATCTGATGTGACACCACACGACTTTCCTATTCACTCGAAAATAAGTAAAATTCCGTCACTGGTGACTCAACAGTTAGCTAAAAAGCAATGCCAAATTCGTAATCAGCACTTCAAAATCATTGGATTTGATATGACACAACCCTTATGTAGGATGAACAATGAAAAAGTTTTCAAAGCGGGTCCCCCCAAAATACCGGTAAATTGGGTTCCAAATAGTTCAAAATGTCAAAAAAATGATCTGAGTAAACCCCTTTTATCTTTTATTCTAAGGAACAAATTTTGTTCTTATAATTTTTTCGTATCTCTTATCGTTTAGTTTAGTCAGAACCACCGTGGTTCGTAATGTGTTGTATAAAATCATATCCCAGAGGTTTGCGCGTTGCGAGGAATGCATTTAACAGACAGACACAAAACCAAACTTGCTCAGTATTTTATGAAACGTTCAAAAATATGATTTTTTTAAATCGAAGCAAAAAATACTTTACTTTACAGAAACGAACACAATACTTCCCCTATATGTAATACTAGATACTGTCGGAAGTAATATACCAAAGTATTATTCAGCCTTATCACGGGTTTTTGTTTTTACAAACTTTTTCCTCAGTTTTTTTTTTCTTCTCATTTTTTGTTTTTTAACGGGCCAAAATTTCGTACGTCATCCATCAACTCTTGAACGATTAAGCTATAGAACTGAAATTTTCGTATGTGGTCCACACAGTTCAGTAAATCAATAAGCGTCTCAGTCCTATACGTAACACGACTAATCTATTCTATAGAATACATATTACTTTATTGAATTGCTAGGCCAATTCTCGGTACAGAAAATGGTTTAGATCGGAATTCTCCCTTACATCTAAACAATCCCTCATCCTGTTATCCCAGCCATTCCTTCGAGGCAACACTACGCAGTACGCACCCATATAAAGGTTTATTCGTCTTCTATACATGGTCTCTACCGCTAATGGTTCTACTGTGTATTCATAGTTAAGTCTATATTTGTATTGATAATTATTCAAATTAATAGAATAGCAAATATTCACTTCCACAAGTCAAATTGTCTGAATAGTCATACTGGTACTAAATCCCGAGTACAAAGCTGGGCCCTATATGTCTACCCCCGGAGGCATTGTCTCACCTCTGACTTCTTACCTCGCGACTAGACACCAAGCCAAAGCCAGTGACTCAGCAAAGGTCACCTCCTGATACTCGTATTTATCACTCAGATCATGTTTCAAATCTAAAATCAAATTATGAAACCCAATGACAGGGACACAGTGTGTCTCCCTCCTCACCACCACATTGTGAAATCCTATTTTTTTATTGACATTTTCATATCTTTGCTCTGGCACATAACCAAAATTATGTGACGAAATTATGTAACGATATTATGTAACGATATTATGTAACGATATTATGTAACGAAATATCGAATTGTAAAGGGAGAGAAGTCTTCTAATATCGGATATCGATATTATGGTTTCGATATTATCGATATACCTAATATCGATATTTTCGTTTCGATATTGCAACCCTAAGAGAAGAGAGAAGGTATGTGTCATGCGCACAATACGAAATTTGGTCAGTTGGGTTTTGGACCTTGAATAGTAAAGATGAAAATGTCGAAATGGTTGCAGACTCGTATGCAAGCGTTTTTTTAAACAAAAATTTAAGATCGCTTTCAACTGCATGGTCATATCAGTAGTCACCGTGGCAGAGTGAGTTAGCGCGCTAGGCATTGTACGCATGGTGACCTGGGTTCGATTCCCAGCGGGAGAGGAATTTTTATACTAATTTCTACTATTTTGTACCATTACATATTGATTTATATCTAGTACCTGAAAGTTATAGAAAATTGAGCAGACATTTCTGAACGAGAATCATGCTCTCAATAAACGTTACTGCAGTCATTATGCTGTTTTAGAAATAGGTTATAAAGTCGTGTAATGCAAATATATAATATAATATAATAAGCCTTTATTTGTACATTTGAACAATACATCTTAACATAGGAAATACATAAATAAGAAAATATTATTGTACAAAATCAGTTTTGGACTGAGGCCTCCCCATTGTTTCATGGGGGCTTTTTGTCATCTTGTAGATGATCTGATAATTTTTTTTTTCTTTTTTAAATCCATTGGTATTATTCATTATTATTATTATTTTTTTTTTTTTTTTTTTTTTTTTTTTTTTTTTTTTTTTTACATCAATAAATAACATAAATTCTTACTATTAGTAATTTGTATTCTTCTGTTTTTTTTTTAATTTTTTATTTTATATATTTTATTTTTCTTCTTTTAAATTTATTAAAATTCTATATCCTTATCTCCTTCACCCCCCCCTCTTTATTCCTTCTCTAGCCATATCTCTCTATACACTTCACCCATTCTCTTCCACTCTTTTCTGTCATTAGCAACTCTTCTCCAGGTCACCCCTCCACACACCAATTTCAAATAACATAAGAATAAAAAAAAAAAATTATAAGAGAAACCTCGATATAACAGAATAACTTCCAGGTCAAATTTATTTTCCACTCAGTATGAAATATACCTATACTTTTTTAATATTTATTTATTTACATGGACAGTAATTTAAACATATACAATTATACATAGTGCCTGGTACCTATCCCTTCGAATTTAACCAGCGGTTAAAAAGGAAATAACCTTTTTATAAGAGAAAAAAATTCCGGTGCCTTGAGTTTTCTTATGAGCAGGTTCCACTCAGTAGCTTAGGCAGTTCTTTTGAGCGCTAGCTCTTTCCTTACTACTCAGTATTGCAATATTATTGCACAGAACAGATGGGTGAAACAAACTATAGGTACTACATCGTATTGCAAAGGTACATAGCTAGTATTCCGCAGCAGCTATTAATTTCTAGAAAACAAAGAATAGAAATGAGTGCGCGATACAATGGAGCTATCTCATTTCACCTCTGCGGGCGTCTTGGTACCCGGTGGGGGTCTAATGGTTGCAGGAAAACGTCTCAGCAAGTTGGCAAAGTCGTAATTAAATATGAGATGAGACGCTTGGGATTCATAGGACACATTGCGAGTGGGCCGGGGGGCATCTGAGGTGACGGCAGGTCATCTAACCTAACCTAACCCTGCATGATTTGTCTGTATGAATGAATATTGAAAATGATAACCAATTAGAAGTATAGAATACAAAGAAATTAGGATTGAGCTCTCATTTTGTGGTAGGTAGTAGTCGGGGTGCACACTTTACCTACATACTAGGAACATTTATCTACCTATTAGGAACATATACCTACCTAGTAGGAACATATATGAACATACCTACCTACTAGGAACATTAGGAACATACCTACCTACTAGGAACATACCTAATACTAGAAAATTTGTATGGTTGGAAATGATCAAATGACAGTCTAGCTTCAGGCTATGCAAAATTCTAAAATGGTTGAGCTTTTTCACATAATTATTTTATAGTACCCATTTTGTTTGAGGTGAAGCGCAGCATTACTTTTCGAATTATTTTACATCAGTTTCTTTACACTTAATAGTTGTCACTGTCGTTAGTTATCACTCATACATTCATACAAGTAACTACGAGTATACTTGTCTTTCCTCCGAGGTATGAGTTGACCCCGGACATAGAAAGTACATAGTAGAAAGTAGCAAAGTAGTAAAGTACAGAGTAGAAAGTAGCAAAGTAAAGAGTAGAAAGTAGCAATTATTTAGCATCTCAAAAGGTATTAATTTGAAAAATACGGTTGTTACTGCGTGGTATTTTCTTACATCGCCACTGAATATATTTTGTGAAAGTTACGTCATTTACAAATGGAAGTCAATTAGTGAGGAACAATTAGAGAGAAGGTACAAAGTAAGGGTGTCAGTGAGGGGGAGGGGGAGGGGGAGGTACAAATTATTCATTTTCAACACGTCTCCTCAGCCCCGCAAAGTTTCGTCTTGCTCCAAACTCCAAGTTCATTTTGTTTTTCAATATCTCTTTTTGAATATAATTACAAAATTTACTGTTAATTTTCTTCTTTCTGTGACGTCAAATTATTTCTTTCAAGTTGGGATGGAGAGAGGGGAGGGAGAGAGAGAGAGAGAGAGAGAGAGAAGGAGAGGGAGGAAAAGAGAGAAAGACAGAGAGAGATAAGGAAGGGCAGGAATATGGACGGAGAGGAGGGAATTCTCATTAATAAATAATTATATAAATCAAGTATTGGTGGTGGCAGTTTTATAATTTAAAATCAGTATCATAAAGTTTAATCCCTGCTGATAAGTGATGATCTCCTCTCCAATACAGAACATAGAGATAAAGAAAGGGATAAGATGGTGTAAAAATAATAAAGTTAATTTATGTCAATAAAATTTAGGCGCAAAAGCCATAAAAACTTTGATCTTAACCCCAAACTAAATAACATAACCAGTTACATCTGGTGCATATAGTTATATAATATGTATCTTCCTATACATTGGGTGGGTACATTGCATTTTTAAGATAAAATAATGAACAGGGTTTGAAAAATTGAGGTTAGAAAAACATAAACACAATGGTAGAAGAGAGATTGCATTCTTGGATAAATTCTTTTCCTTTCGACTAAAAGTTTCTTTTTATAAGAATAATTTCGCAACAAAACTATCCTAGAATCCTAGGAATGCGGAGTGACGATGGAAATGTTAGAAGATGGAGATGTAAGAGCGTAGGAGGCAAGAAGAACGAATAAAAAGATACAATAAAAAGAAATTTCGAAATATAACAGTCTTCCTTGTATACTCTTTTAGTCTTTTCTCTTTTATTTCAGGATTTCAAGTTTCGATGTATTATCTTCCTCTGATTCTTATCCTTCTTTTTTCTCTCCATTCTACTGTCTCTGTTTAACTCTACAGGAAGATACCCTCTAACTAGATAGCAGGTATTCTGGGGTTCGGAACACTGAAATATTTAAAGTGTCCTAACAATCATTAGTCTCATGTAGAAACCAGTTTGTTCTGTGAGACAAGAAAACATGCAACGCTATACCTATTGCAAAAGAAGAAAGGACAAAAATAATAAAATAAATGGGAAAATTGGAAGGAACTGGCAAATAAATTACCTAAATAAATGGGAAACAAATGAAAAGGCATGATAAAGAATGGGAGACAAGTGAGAGAAGGAGACAAAAGAAGTAGGTCTACTCAGGATGAGAAAAAATTACGACAGTTTGAAGTGCAAAAGTTCCAGTACTCAGTTTCACATCCCTTTTTTTTCCCTTAGTTTCACATCAAACACCATGCAAAATTTCAGGTTTCTAGGTGATCGGGAAGTACCCTAAAATTTTGATGATCTGTCAGTCAGTTAATCAGTAACAAAATCGCAGAATTCGGAAATATCTCTGTCGTATTTACGGTAAAAAAGTGTAAAAAAATAAATACGTAATTCATATTTTCATTCATTGAAAAATACCGTCTGTTTTAACTAATTTTTATTATTTCATACTTTTGTCTTCCTTTTCATCTCTTTTTCTTTTAGCTGGTATTATTATCACTGGATTCAATTTCATCTTCTCTTTCTTGATTCTTTTTCTTTTGTATTATTAATGCACTTTCCTTTATTTCATTTTCTTTTTTTGCTTTCTCAATTTCTCTCAAGGTTGAAAGCTCTGTAACGGCAGGTAACGAATTTTTTCATGATACAACATCATTCAATTTTTAAAGGAAACTGAATATTTTACTAAAACAAAACGGATATGAAAGTAAAATTACTTTAAACTTAAATTATCCCAAGGGATAAATTTAAGTTTAAAGTATTTTTTACGTTTTGCGTTTAGAAACATGCTGGTGTTCTTTCACCGTATAATTTCATATTATGTATGTATTAAGTAGGGATATCACATTACCTTTTTGCATGAGTTTAACTCCAATATAATTTAGAGACTAGGTTATTATGACGAATAATTGAGGATAACTAAGAAAACAACAACTAATTAAATAAACATTGAGACTAATTAAGATTTTCAAATAACAAGGCCTCAATGTAAAGAAAGAAAATTATGAACTAGAAAGTAAAAAGAAAATTATGAACTAGAAAGTAAAAAAAAAATTATGAACTAGTAAGTAAAGAGAAAATTATGAACTAGAGAAAGTAAAAAGAAAATTATGAACTAGAGAAAGTAAAAAGAAAATTATGAACTAGAGAAAGTAAAAAGAAAATTATGAACTAGAAAGTAAAAACAAAGAGCAGCTTGCAGTTCCAGGTCTGGTTCCCAACCCTAATGGAAATCCTTTTCTCGCCTTAAAAGCAAGATTTATTTCATCTCATGATGACTTTGACACAGTCTTCCTGTTTAGCTTTCTCTTTTTAATGCTTTCTCGTTTTTTCTTTCTAGAACGGCTCCTGAAGCTACAACTTACTGCTATTCCAAACCCCTGAGTCGTTCGCCAAGCTTTGCTGAAAGGGTCTACTATTATTGAAGGATATGGTAAAGTCTAAACTATCCACTAGATTCAAGGAACAACCAGTGAACACGTAAAAAATACCTTGGATAAGACTTACGAGTATATAATGATAATTAGTATAATGTTCTCAATTAGTGTCATTAGTGAGGAAGAAGACATGACATGTGTTACAGTTTTCAGTGTCTCGACACTTGTCACTTGATTAAAAGATTTAATTCGATTCTTCAATTAAGTACAATCACACTCTTGGCAAGAATTTGTGACTTGAGTAGGTGCCTATGTAAAATTAATAAAATCCTACATACTCGTACATACCTATGTAAAATAAAATAGTACATACTCGTAGAAGGCGAAAATATAAGGGTTTAGGATATAAAGTAAAAAATAGGGTTCATGACCTCCATCTTTGCAAATTCTAACAAATTCAGAGGGTAGCTCGATATAAAAAAAATATTTACTTCTTCCAAACAGTCTGTAAAAGCTAGGAGCAATCTTCTCTCCAAGTAAATGTTCATGAAAAAAAACTTGCCAGCGCGCAGCGTGAATGGTGCTTTGAATGCACCGGTTCTCGTATTAGGATTACCGAAGTTAAGCAACGTCCAGCGAGGTGAAGACTTCGTGATGCTGGCGTTCCGAACCAAGGCTGGGTGAGGATAATGTGGATAGCAGGTTTGTGAGTTTCCTATATGACCATGCAGCTGAAAGTCACGTTAAAGCAAAAAAAAAAAAAAAATTGAGCATACTAACTCTGAGTCACCCTGATTAGACTGAAACCACCCGCATCAGACCAGAACTAATTTAATTTCAGCACCATTTTGTTCAGTAAAGTGCTATCTGGCAAGGTGCCCTGCCAGAACATATACGAGGAGATAACTATTTCATCAAAAGAAAACCAGCGATCCTCAAGTAATTTGAAATTTTCAAACATGGTCATAAAGTTTTTCTGTAAAAAGTCTATTCTACAACTTCTTTTAATCTAAATATAATTCATGTAAAAATTCTCTACCTGATAGGTACTGATGCTTTAGATTACTATTACACATTTGACGAATTTATTGTTTTTTGTGGTATCTTTTATTTAGAAACTCGGCAATAAAATTAATAAAACACAGACGCTTTCCCCATGATGTGTTTATTATTAAAACTTCAGAGACAAGCTTTAGCAACGGATGCTTTCAATAATTTGGAACGTTGATTACTCTACTACGACCCCCTCTTCCATACCTCCCTTCTCTCATTAGGTCTCTCTCCCTCCCTTCGCTCTAATTCATCCCTCTGTTCTCTCTTTTCTCTCCCTCTCTCCCCCTAGCCCTGTAGTACTTAATGCCGCACAAAAAACCCGCACCGTCGAAGAATCTTTCGCTCCATTTATCCCGGTGGTCTGATAAGGCTCCCGTCAGCTCCTGAGGATAATGGGGTGTGAATGCAGTGAGCCAGAAACTTTGTCCCTCCACAGTTTTTACCGTTCACCCACCATTCTTTTTTCTCGTCTAGGGTAAAAGTTTACTACGGTAAGTTCTCGAGATGGTTTAGTTTAAAGCACTTAATAGTGCAACAGGGATTGCAGAAATCTTCTCCCGTTTAATTCTATAGAGCAAGAGAGTGTTTTATAAGTGGTACAAATGAAGACAAACAGCATTGATACACAACAATTGAACCTATACATATACATAAATATACAATCATACATATATTTAGAAACTATATTTATACATATAGGTAAGTAAGTAGTGCTTTATTTAGACTGTCAGCGCAAGACAGACAGTCCCATTATGCCAACAGTTTTAGTATACATAGTATACATAGTATACTAAAACTGTTTTTAGTTTACCAGTTTTAAAATTTTAGCCAATAGGTAGTAGGTAAAAAAGTTAAATATATACTCCAAAAACATTCACACAATTTTGCACAATATAAGGGGTCTAGTTCGATTCATTAAGTAAAATCATAATTTTATATGAAAACTTTATTATGAAAGTGAAAAAATTGACAAAATGATGTAACTACTAGTAGATTGTAATCAGAAATATAAAATGTAGGATGACGAAGTTGACTGATAGGGGGAAACAATTAATTATTTATTAATGTACTGCTCACTATGTGAGTTGCCAAAAGAACACAGTATATAAAAATCTGGTGTAAACATCACACGACTTTCCTTATCCCCCAAAAAGAAGTCGAATTCCGCCACTGGCGACTCAACGGTAACGGATAGTTAAAAATCAGTGCCAAATTCGTAATCAGAACCTTAAAATCATTGGATTTGATATGTCGCAACCCCCATCTAGGGTAAATAATAAAAAAGTTAGTCCAAGCGGGTCCCCCCAAAATACCGGTAAATTGAGGCCGGGTTCCAAAAAGTTCAAGATATCAAAAAAATGATGAGAATAGACCCCTATTATTTTTTTAATCCAAGAAAATGTTGTTCTCTAACTTTTTTTGTATATTTAACCAATTTAAAGAAGCGGCGCTTGCGGCTAATATTGGCGGCCCTGCGGCCGCAGAATGCGGCCGATTTCAACCAAAAGTTTCATGGTTCGTCTGGTGTATAAAATAAATTACCATACCAAATTTCAAGTCTCTAGCTCTTACCGTTCTCGAGATATCCTGTTTACACACACACACACACACACACACACACACACACACACACACACACACACACACACACACACACACAGACAGACGCACGGATTCGTCCAGAAATGCGAAAAACTGGGTAGGTCAAA
The DNA here is from genome assembly GCA_024516035.1 of Bactericera cockerelli. NCBI lineage: Eukaryota > Metazoa > Arthropoda > Insecta > Hemiptera > Triozidae > Bactericera > Bactericera cockerelli. Next base: position 23,722,268 of record CM044958.1, read on the forward strand.
TTTTCGACGAATACAATACTTTCCTTATTATAGGATAAGGAAAGTAAAAAATCAAACTAGTTAGTGTTATTCCATCTTTCTTTGTTGTAATTATTTTTTTTCTTCTATTTTTCTGTTCTTCTTTTTTTTCTATTTTGTGCATTATTTATTTAACACTTACACCAGGTCACAATACGGCACGCATCTTCATGATAGTTACCTGTAACAATGAAGTTATGGACATGGATTAAAATAAAGTATGCAAAACAGTTTTATTCAACGTTATTTTGTTATTCATGAGCCTATAATAATATCCAGCTGTAGTAGAATCAATGCCCAAAACCGTGTAATATGAAAGTACAAACTTCAGGTACTAGTGAAGTTCTACAAGACATATTAGTACATACTCATACTTATGAAACAGAGTGGTGGAATATTGTGTCAATCTTTCTCCTTTATCAAAGTTAAGTAGACTTGTCGCAAAATAGAGTATAAATTTAGACATGATGAACTTACCACTATTGAAATTCCTAATAATAGAATTATATTTTTTCTGAAGTTAGGAGTAATTATATTTTGTGGATTAGATAAGTTTTATCATACTTATGTATTAAATTTGCTGTTGTTGTTGTTGTTGTTGTAGCTACGCCGAACTCTTCTGTTCTTTTCTAACCGACCTTTGTCCCTAACTATTTATATAATTTATTCCATCCTTAACTCGGCGAGACTAATCACCTGCCAGCGTCCATGACAGGTTCAATGCACCAGTGAAGATAAGCAACGTCCAGCGAGGTTATCGTAGAGCAGACAGACATACGAAAGCCACATCGTCCAGTATGTTAAAACAGAACAGTATGTTGAAGCCGGCGTCGATTGCACGTTGAATACACCAGTTCTCATTAAATTACTGAAGATACTAAATGAGGCTGGTTACTGAGAAGGAGTTTTTTTTTTTTTTTTTGAAATTTATTAAAGTGCGTCAACATTTTATTATAATGTTATATACACTCAAAAATAAAAAAAATATTACATAGTTAATCGAGTTTTAGTCATAAAATCCAAGATTGCACTTTCATTTTCTGTGAGGAAAGACAGTAGATTATTTGGACTTCTTAATGCATGGTTAGTTTCCTGAAGGTTAAAAGAGGTCAATTGTCTGTAAGGATCTTCTGTATTTAGGGGGGACAGCTTAAACAGCCTTTTACATTCCATGAGTTTGTTTTTCATGTAAATTGCCAGAAAATCATATTAGGAAATTCAGTAAAATAATAATACTCGTAAAGATCATTAGAAAAATAAGGGACATGATCAGTTCATAATAAAAAAAACATCAATCATAAATAAAAAAATACAACAAACAACAATAAAACTGTAAAATCATAAGAAGGTAGGGCGGGACATAGTGGAAAAATATTCATGTAAAAAAAAAATTCTTTGGAGGCATTCAACATTCAGGAAGTACATTTTTTGCTTCAACGAAAACATTTTTCAAGAGGCGACTAACTCTTGACTTCATGTTAGGTGTAATGTCGGGATGTGCGTGGATTGACTGTAGAACGTTCCGAACGATGTTGACAGGAAGTTTGGATTCTTTCACAATTTCTATCTGCTTTTGAGAATTCTTCAGCTTGGCTAGGAGATCACAAATATCATCTGCTGACACCGACTTTTCCTGAGACTCATCCACTATCTTGGACACCAGGGATTTGAATCCTTCGGACGGTACGGGGTCTGACGAGTTAATTTTAATTTTTTTCTCACTATGGGACTCATTGTCATTCAAGGCTCTTTTTTGTTTCTTTGCTGAATCTAGGTTAAAAGAAGGACTCTTAAGAGGGGGAAATTCTTCTCTGCGATTTTTATTTTTGGGAGTTAAAGCTTTTTTATGCGCTACCAATGAGTCAAGGGATGAAGATCGGGAGGCCTTAAATTTCGGGTAGAAGTTTTTCACTTGAAACTCACCAGACTCAGACTTCTTGGAAATCGAAGGAGTAATTAAGGGAGACTCAAAATTAGACTCCACGTCTTCATTCATGAGCTCATCAGAAAGCTCAGGGAGATCAATATTCTCTACTGCTATTTGCTCATCACTATTTTCAGGTTCAGGGGTACATGGCAGCTTGGCATTCAACAATCTTTCCTGTGCGAAAGCTTTGGGAGGTTCCGTACAGTTTTTGGCGATATGCCCCTCCTTTCCACAGTTAAAGCACCTGGTGGTAGGGCTGGAATCGAAGGATAAATATACAGGGTAGGTGACATACTGAGAAGGAGTGATAAGTTGAGTAACTGAGGAGAGAATCAAGCTAAACGGCGCGGCATACGGGAAACTTTCCTCTAACTTAATCTTCTTGCATATTTTTTATTAACTCCCTCTGTCTGTAATCTTCTTGCATATTTATTATTTAACTCCCCCTGTCTGTTTTATCTCTCTCTATCCTATATAATATATCTTTCCTCTCACTCCCTCTTCTTCTTTTTAGAGTAGAATCACTCTTCATTGTGCTTTCTCTTGAAGAACTAACAGAGTTGTCTTCTTCTTACACTTTGCCTTTTCCCAAACCTACTAAGTGGTTGGTACTGTTTAACTTCTTCCTCACGGTTGAGGTTGGTTGGTTGGTGCTGGTGTACCATCAGAGATACCAGCTTCATTTTTAGTGTAAATAAAACTCTCCCAAAATTACGAGTCGTTTTCCGTACGTCGCGTTGGTGGGCGTCGTATGATGTTGGACAAAGGTAACTATTGAATACTTTAAGCTAGAGAAAAAAATTAAAATCAAGTATATAAGGATAGAAAAAGCTGACGATAACAATTTAGGGGAATATATTCGTAGATGACGCAAATGTCGCTAAAGATAGGTACATATTAATTTTCATTTCAGGACTGTGGATAATATCTTACAGATAGGTAATATTTGTTGATATCACCTGAGAGGTGTACAATCCACCTGTCTGATGTATCAGGAAATTAAAGAATGGACGAAAAATAATATCAGCACTTAATGACACATAAATCTAATCATGAAATTGGCCTGGCGTCACTATCAGATAGGTACTAGTGACCTATAAATGGACAGGATAATGTGTCATAACACTACGATTAGAGTACAAATGACATAGGTTATCATGAGTGTATTGACACAACTGACAAAGGAGAGATATCGAAGTATATGAGGCCTAATCTAATTTATATCTTAAATAGACATCTCACTACATAAATGTAGTGTACCAAGTATTATTAACGGGTTTGGTCTACACGAGGTGACAAATATAAATGCATGCAGGTACGAGAAGTATAATTTTTAAATAATAAAATAAATTTTTCAGAGATAATATTTTAACATTTCATACATTATATTTTAATGTTATCTTAATAACACAAAATGAACAAAAGACTACAGTAAGTTTCTTTCGTGGGAGAAAAGTCGCTACTTTTATCTTCTTTGAATACTTTTAGGCGAGTGGGGGGATTTTCATGTTTTTTAAAATAGGTAAATAATAAGGATATTGGACACCCGGGTTCAGTTCTCGGCGGTGTAGATATTTTCGGCTCTTTACGTGGAAAATACCTTATTAACTACTATTTACCTATATAGTATGCTTCGAAGTTCTGTTTTTTTTATTGTGTTCTTCTTAATTCCGAGCTCATCAAAAGTTATTATCACATAGGTATCCATATAGCTAAAATCTATATATACTTATGTCTACCTGCCCAGAGCAATAATTTTCTGTTATACGTCCTAAGTGCCCACAAGAAAATTTCACACCAGAGAGTAGTATTTCATTTTTATGATCAGAGATATTTTATATGTTTTCTCCTTTTTCCTTTTGGATGGTTCAAGTCATTAAACTGGGGTAATTAAATTGATAAACTGTCTCTAATGGAAAGAAAAGAAAAACCTAAGGATAGACAGAAAGCTGGTGAAGAGAAACAGACTGAGAGAGAGAGGGAGAGGTAGAAAAGAGGAAAGATTCGAGATGAACTATGGAGAGAGATAAAAAGGGAAAAAAGAGAGAGACAGGGCTCCGATAAGGAATGAATACTTCCTCGTGATTGGATCACATTGTATACACTTGACAATTTTGCCAAAAAATTAAAGTTCAGGCGCATGGTCTTTAACACCAAAAACCGCTAGTACGAAGTTGATTAATTTAAAATGGAACCATCTACAATATGTCTCCAGCTCCTATATGTTAAAAAAAAATCTGGTGTAAACATCACACGACTTTCCTTATCCCCCAAAAAGAAGTCGAATTCCGCCACTGGTGACTCAACGGTAACGGCAAGTTAAAAATCAGTGCCAAATTCGTAATCAGCACCTTAAAATCATTGGATTTGATATGTCGCAACCCCCATCTGGGGTAAATAATAAAAAAGTTAGTCCAAGCGGGTCCCCGCAAAATACCGGTAAATTGAGGCCGGGTTCCAAAAAATTCAAGATATCAAAAAAATGATGAGAATAGACCCCTATTATTTTTTTAATCCGAGAAAATGTTGTTCTCTAACTTTTTTTGTATCTTTAACCAATTTAAAGAAGCGGCGCTTGCGGCTAATATTTGCGGCCCTGCGGCCGCAGAATGCGGCCGATTTCAACCAAAAGTTTCATGGTTCGTCTGGTGTTAAAAATGAATTACCATACCAAATTTCAAGTCTCTAGCTCTTACCGTTCTTGAGATATTCTGTTTACACACACACACACACACACACACAGACAGACAGACAGACAGACAGACAGACAGACAGACAGACAGACAGACAGACAGACAGACAGACGCACGGACCAATGGCTGAAAACAACTTTTTTGGTATCCTGAGGCTATGATTCGTCCAGAAATGTGAAAAACTGGGTAGGCCAAATTTTCGACGAATACAATACTTCAAGGGCGTAGGCAGCATTTGCGTTAGGTAGGGGCAGTTTCCGGCCGGAGCAGGGGGGGGGGGCGTCCAGCAACTCCGAAAAAAAAAGTTTAGTATAAAGAAGGTATACCTGATATTTTATAACTACTTACGTTTTTGTGGTTGCCAGATTGAGTTTTTTCCCAAATTGGGGAAAAAAATTTAAAGCCGTATTTTGGGGAAATTCTTTAGAGGAACAGATGGGACTTGTAACCTAGGGCAGCCTTACCCAACCTTTTTTTATATCTGAGCGCACGGCAGTGCGCCAGGCCAAGTTCCAGCAAGCACGGCAGTGTATCTTTACACGAACCGATTCACCCGGTTTTTCACACCCTCATATCTTCGGTTCAACTGATCACAGAGATATGAAACAGAGATTGTCCTAATATCATTAAAAAGACATTGAAAATTTAAAGACTCTATGCAAAAAACTTTCAGAAGAATGTAATTTTGAAATTTGCGATTTTGATACTGACTGACTGACAGATCATCAAAATTATGAGGCACTTCCTGACTACCTAGAAAGCTGAAATTTTGCATGATGGTAGGGTTTATTGTAAAAGTACAGGGAAAAAATCTAAAAAAGTTCTGAAAACTGTTAAACGGTGTCGTTTTAGGGAGAAAGTATACTATATTAGTATATAAATTATGAGGCACTTCCCTACTACCTAAAAAGCTGAAATTTTGCATGATGGATTTATTGTAAAAGTACAGGGAAAAATCTGAAAACCGGCACTTTCGCACTTTTTCTGCGGTTAAACTGTGTTATTTTAGGGAGAAAGTATACTCGACTATGCATAAAATTATGAGGCACTTCGATATTACCTACATAGATGAAATTTTGTATGGTGCTAGGGTTCATTGTAAAAGTACAGGGAAAAATCTGAAAACCGAACTTTCGCACTTATCATGCTGTTAAACGGTGTTATTTTAGGGAGGAAATATACTCGATTATGGTATATAAATTATGAGGTACTTCTCTACTACCTACAAAGCTGACATTTTGCATGGTGCTAGCTAGGGTTTACTGTAAAAATACAGGGAAAAATCTGAAAACCGGCACTTTCGCACTATTTCTGTTGTTAAACGGTGTCGTTTTAGGGAGCATAATAAAGTGAAGAATCCTAAAAAAAATTAATAAAAAGTAGTGAAACGTGCTGTGAAACGAACCATTTACAAAAAGTAATGATATCCGACAAAAAACTACCGTTAAAAAAAGGGCCAAGTTCCAGAACTTCTATCCAAAAAGGTTTCGCCAATGAATGCAGTGATATCTTGTTTGCGGCCAAGTTATCTTGGTACTAAATTATTGATTTTACTAAAACCCGTTTTCTGAGTTCCTCATTTTGTATGTTTTTAACTGCAAACTATCCTCTAACTTGGCCAGTTTTATGCCATCGGTTGTATGGAATATTACGACTATATGTATAGGTACAAAATAACAATATAACCATCACAAGGAGCGACACTGCAGTTTTTTACTTTCCTTATATTTTAATGGGTTTTTTTTCAATATCTTCCTTATATTCAATTCAATATCTGTGAAGGAGCCCCTTCACAAATTGCATACTCATTAAGCATTTTTAGGTAGGGGCACCTGCTCCTACCTGCTCCACGCTGCCTACGCCCTTGCAATACTTTCCTTATTATAGATAAGGAAAGTAAAAAATCGTTGAAATCCGTTCTATAGTTTCTCAGATTTGCGCGTTACAAGGAATATATTTAACAGATCGACAAACAGACACAAAACCAAAGTTGCACAGGAGGTTATGAAAAGTCCAGAAATATGAAAAAAATTGAAATCGGAGCAATATATATTTATTTAAAAACGAACACAAAAACCGATTTCTAATATTAGAAATTTAGCGGAAGATTTGGAACCATTGAATTCTCAAAATATAGCGATACGATGTGAACCATTTACGAGTCCATAATTGGCAGTGTATTTCGTTTTCTAATGACATTTCTTTTAAGAAAGTAATTTGGGTCAACCTGAATTAAGAAGTTTTCCACTTATCTAGAATTCTCACCCTTTCGCTTTGTCTCTTAATACCTTCTAGCCTTTTCTTCTTCTTATCTCCTTATTTCTCAAATTGGTGCTCTAGAAGAGAAATGAGAGAATGCATTATTAAGAGATCCAAATGAAAATGAAATAGAAAGGAGAGAAATGAAAAAGGAGGTAATGAGATAGTAATACATCTCAAAGGAGGGAGAGAAAGAGAAGGAGCAAGGAGAAGGAGAAGGATAGAGGAAATGTTGTAAAATAGGAAGAGTGTACTTGTACATGTATTGCTTATCATTCCATCAACTGTTCCTGTTCCTGTCACGGAAATCATCTGAGGAGGTAAAAAGATAAAAGAAAAGAAAATAAAAACTGTTTTGATGACTGAAAATGTGTTTTTAACGAGTAAATAGTGATCGTATGCAAGGGTAGGTACATAGTACAATTTATATCACAAGACAAGTAACTGTACAAAATACACATTTTGTTGTTGTTGTTGTTGATCTTGTATACTGCGTTTACACTAGTTAAGCGGTTAGGCATTAACAAGCAATAACTAACGCAGTCATTCTCTTATTCATTCCTACATATAATATACATTCATTCATAAATCACGATGGAAAAGGTCTGGTTTGTCGGCTAAGTCGTTGTATGTTTTCATGGCTGAAATAATTGATGACCTTATAAGGGATGTAAGTTATATGTTGGACAGCTGAAGAGTTTGTTTAGGTCCATTCTGAGTCTAGAGTCAGATATTTTGAAGTCTACTTTACATATATAATGTATGGACTGTCGATTTTGTTATGTATTGTGTTTTTGGGTAGTTTGAATCTTGAGCTTACTGCTGGAATGATAGGGCTTAACAGTCCTAATCGGGCAGTTTATAAATAAATAAGGCGATATAATTATGTACATTTTCACTATTCCAATAGGTATACTACATAATCTGTAACACAGGTCAACAAGACAATGTGCGAGACTCGGAACTCTTAAGGAAGATGTTATTATAATCATTATTATTATTATTACTATCTGTAATTCATGGCAGAGGGCGTACATTCAGGATTTGTTGATAAGGCAGTAAACAGTTCTCATGAGACACATAGGTTTCCGATGTAGGTACACATTAGGGGAGATTGGGGGGACTGGGACAGGGGTGAAGAAGGAAAAACATCATTAGAGAGAGATCGAGCAGGAAGGGGTGAGGAGGGGAGGCTGAAAACAAAGTTGGGTGAACCTGGCAAAGAGTCGTGAAGTAATTTGGGACTTTTCGAAAAAATATTCATGAGGTATTTCGGAAGATATGTCATTTGTGTAATTGTGTGGGGGATGTGAAATAAATTATTAGATGTTTTTCACAACTTCATGTGTGAAAATTATTAGTTTAATTTTAAATAGTATCGAGAAAAAAAAATCGAAAGAGAAATAAGATGCAAAAACGAAAGCGATTCACCAATTATTATTTATTTATTTTTTATAAAAACGAACACAATACTTCCGATTTCTAATATTAGAAATTTCTCGTAAGCAATACCGACATATAGGGAAGATAAATTAAACGGTACTATCTTCTATTAAACCGACGGGATCTATAATATCTATACATATTTCAAACTTTGTAATAGACAATAATTTCTATGTACGTAGTTTACCCACAATACCAACACAATTCTATGAAACCCACAGTTTAATTAATTTGGAAACAACACATTCAATACCTACATTTAATTTGCTCGTAATAATAGTAACTCAAAAATATTTATTTCCATTATTTTGTATTTACGTAAAATGAGAACTAATTCCCTGATTAGCTCCTGTGGCTGCATACACAAGAGTGTAAATTGAAAATCCATTATCATTGAAAACCCGCAAGCAAATGCTGATTTTCCTACCTCATGTTTACGTAGTATTTTACTAATTTATGGATTTGCGAGACAATGTGGTCAATATAGTTATTTATTTGCTGGAGTTTTACTTTTTTAGTTCCCAAAGAACGGATTGCAGTTTATTTAAGTTTACTATGGTGCATCATAATTTTTGAAGCATAAAATTCACGTATATGTGGATTGATGTAGTAATTCACTATGTTGTCTACCCTCAAACTTACAAACCTACTACACGTTCACCTCACCAGCCCGGGTTGGGCCGGGAATAGCCACCACCTGGGGTCCCGCAGACACCCACCAAGTCTTCATCTCACTGAACATTGCTTGGATCCAGCCATCATAACAGCAGACAGAATTGGTGGATTCAACCAATCGAAAGTTCAACGTTCTATCAACCCTAGTTTTCATTACAGAACAATGAAGAGTTCATCTTTTTCTAGCATTTTTAAACAAAAATGATGTAGGTAGGTATTTACTTTCTCATTCTTAAGAACACCACTTAGAACAAGGTTACCGTGAAAAATTAGAATTCAGCGAAAAAGAAAAACTTTTTAATCATGTTTTTTTTTTTTTTTTTTTTTTTCCGGTTTAACGGCGCTTTAACAAGGCAGTAGGCCTGTCGTTCACGCCGGATACTCGAGTTATATTTTGGGGAATATGTTGGTGGCTTTGAGGAATGCTATGAGGGAGTCGTTTCCCGACTGGTCGTCTAGTAAGGAGGGTGTGGAGGGGAGAGAGACTCGATGGTGCTGAAGGTCCGGGCAAGTCATAATGTGTGAGGCGGATAGAGTTTCACCACATTGGCAAGTAGGTCTGGGGGACTTAGTAAATAGGTAACTGTGTGTGAGCATAGTATGTCCTATCCTCATTCTAGTCAGGACTATTTCTTCTGCACGACATCCTCTATTACTGGAATGCCATGGGTCAATTTTTGGTCTGATGGACTTCAATTTGTTGGGAATCAATAGACCATCCCACAGAGACTGCCATCTATTTCTAGTATTGCGGGCAATGTAAGGTTTAAAATCCGCTGGTGAGCAGAGTTTTAACGGGACTTGACAAGTCGGGTTCTTTGCAGCCCTATCGACCATCTCATTTCCCTGTATTCCGCAGTGTGAGGGACACCATAACAGAGTAATAAATTTCCCATTTCTTTTGAGATCCATCCAGACACTGTAAATCTGGGAAATTATTGGACAGGAATATTCAAGATTTGAGATTGCCAATAATGCACTCAATGAATCACTTATGATTACAAATCTAGACGAAGTAAAAGAGTTTGTAATGGCTTTCAGACAAAGTAAAATAGCAATAAGTTCACATGAGAAAATGGACGATATGGGGTTCAACAGATTAGATGTTACCACACCATCAATACTGAATGCACATCCTGTACAATCCACACTTTTTGAACCATCGGTATAACATTTGGTTACTGTTAATCATGTTTGTTTTGAGATAAACTTCGGAAATGTGCTCCAAAGTTCCAACTCTTTTCCATTTCCAGCAATATTGGGGGGGAGTGAATGAGAGCCTCATTAAGGGCAGAAAGAGGTGAAAATAAAATTTCCCTTCTCTTCATGGTAAGTAGCTGGGGAGGGGGGGGGGGGGGGGGTTAAAAGTTTAAGGAGGAATGATGTGTGGGAGCTGGATGTTTTCCAGACTTATTTCCAAATGTATTGGGTTGGAATTTTCAATAATAATTCCCTATTTAGGTGCCTATTTTTTTGTTGGCAATGAATTTCAAAGAATTTAAACAAACACATAATTATGTGTAATATGTGTATGTACACAGTAAAATTCTCAGACATGTATAATTTATCAAGCTAAGCTAATTTTACTTTTCTGACGCACATACGTAAATAAATCGGTGGCACACAGATTTCTATTCCTATTTTACAAGAGCAATGATAACGTCAAACGAAACTATGAATTTTAGTCCGTCAGTTCTGCCTGGGGTGAGTACGAATTGCATCTTTACTATAGGAGACATATTCTGTCTCCTAGAAATCCAGAATAAGGTTGTTCAAATTACCTATCCCAAAGACAATGAAAGATGTGTTCATTGTGTAGACAAAATATTCCTACAATTATAGTAACCTAACATACAGAGTGTCCACTTTTAATGTGCGCCATAGGAAAAATACATGTAAAAACAGTTTTTCTTGCCTCAAAAGTCGCCATTAAGTATTTTAACTAAACCAAATATGTTAACTCATGTATTTTTATCTGAAGAATCCACTGGTGGTAATTTCATACACCTGGGACTTACAGTTAAAAAGTTAAGGGTTCGAAATCCGAGAAATGTGTTATGTTTGAAACTCAACATTTTTGTACAATGGGATACTCTATTTTATGTATTTTTTCACGAGAAATTGATTGGTAATATTCTCAATTACCTGGGGTTTACAGTTAAAAAGTTCTGGGTTCGAAACCGAGTAATTGCGTTATGTTTGAAACTCAATATTTTCGTACACCTGGATACCTACCTGGTTTCTGATTTTACTAATTGTTGTACCCTTTTTTAGCATTTTTTAACTTTATCTGTGTATTTTTTTCAATAGATATAACGATTTCTGCTTCTTTTGTCCGAAGAAGACCTACTGAAAAAAGGCGTGTTTTAAACTTGAATTCATGACTTTGTAAAAAAGAACAACTGATAATCAGTTTATGGTTTACTTACTAAATCAGTTTACTTACTGATATTGAAGTTAGATTCGATTTTCAAAGATATCTCCATCAGCAGCAACACAATATCCCAATCTGTCGTAAAATTCATTGAGAACATTTGCCAATTGACGTGCTGTTATGTTGTTGCATGCTTGGGTGATGGCATCTTTCAATGCCTCTACATTGGGGTATGTTTTACCTTCGTGATAAAGTATTGCTTTTAGGTAACCCTAAAGAAAAAATCATTTGGGAATAGATCGGGTGATCTTGCTGCCCAATCAATATCACCATTGTGAGCTAATCTTGAGTTGTGGGCTGGACAACCGTCCATTTGAAAAAAAAAATTCTCTTTCACCAACAACATTTGTGATTCAGGACCAATAACCAATAGGAAGGGCATCCAGCCGTAAAAAATGTGCCAAAACCAATCAACCTCAACTATGAGGTTGAACAACGTCGACCCTGCTTGAGCGCGTAAAGACAGAGTAAAAGAAGAAGAAGAAGAAGAAGAATGTGTTGTCCTACTATTCCTGCCCACACGTTTACTTTTTGTGGGTACTGAGTATGAGGCTGTACCAAGAGTAGAGGATTTTCTTTGGCCCACATCCGTGAGTTTTGAAAATTGGGAGCGTGTGTCAGATTTAAACTAGATTTGTCTGAAATTCGAATCTAACTTCAATATCAGTAAGTACCTACCCATAAACTGATTATCAGTTGTCCTTTTTTACAAAGTCATGAATTCAAGTTTAAAACACGCCTTTTTTCAGTAGGTCTTCTTCGGACAAAAGAAGTAGAAATCGTTATATCTATTGAAAAAATACACAAATAAAGTTAAAGAATGCTAAAATAGGGTATAACAGTTAGTAAAACCAGAAACCAGGTAGGTATCCAGGTGTAGGAAAATATTGAGTTTCAAACATAACGCAATTACTCGGTTTCGAACCCAGAACTTTTTGACTGTAAACCCCAGGTAATTGAAAATATTACCAATCGATTTCTCGTGAAAAAATACATAAAATAGAGTATCCAATTGTACAAAAATGTTGAGTTTCAAACATAACACATTTCTCGGATTTCGAACCCTTAACTTTTTAACTGTAAGTCCCAGGTGTATGAAATTACCACCAGTGGATTCTTCAGATAAAAATACATGAGTAAACATATTTGGTTTAGTTAAAATACTTAATGGCGACTTTTGAGACAAGAAAAACTGTTTTTACATGTATTTTTCCTATGGCGCACATTAAAAGTGGACACTCTGTATACTGGCAGTGATATTATCCGTTGTCAATACCACACGCGTGGAGACCCCACTCCTTCTGCATCAAACTGTGAAGATACTACTGGAATACAACATACAGACAAACACACCTAATAGACATACATACATATATAGTTGTCTCTTCTTTATCACAACATTGACTTTTCAAGGCGACAAAATACATAATATTATATTTACCGTTTTATAAGTATGCTGTAGTTTCTCGGAGGCGTCGGGAAACGACCGTTTCGCTTGATGTCAGTTTCTGCCTAATGTACAAAACACACATGAAATACCTTGTCTGAGGATATTTTGTGTTACTTGTATTTGTCAGAAAAAAAATTCTGAGATTTTTTGTACAACAATATATTTAAATTTATGTGTTATATTTTTTTAAAAAATAAGGCTATTTTGACCCGCAAAAGAGTTTTTTTGACGTTCTTCAATACAGTAACCCCATACAGACGCCCGTGAAAACTTTAAGAAAATATACGTCTAGTGTCCACATTCATTCATGTGGGATTAAGGGGCCTATCGAGATATTTAAGTACCCAAAAAATCAACACGAAATCTCAAGTAATTCAACAGTTAGAGCAAATTAACACTTTTGTTTTTAGACTTAAAAAGCTCCTAAAAGAGCGAGGAATATTTTTTCGGGATTATTTATAGGAGTGAACCCGACTTTATTTATATCTAGGAACATGCTCCTGCAATATCGTCCATAAATTTATTTACACCCTGTAGAGAGGTAAATTTGACCTAGAATATTTCTTCTTCAATCCAAGTTCTTCACTTCTACGTATTTTTTCTTTGATCTGTTACTGCACAACATTACATACAAAGAATTACTTATGCATAATATTAAAACCTACCTAGTTATTCTAGGACACTATATATCAAAGAGGGTAAGTTCGTGAGCATTAGCTAGTTCTACAACTAACCAATACTAGAACTAATAGAAATTGTTGATACTAGGCACCTAGGCAGTGAAGTGCCTAAAATTAGTTTCAGAGGAGGCGCCTGAATTACCGAATTCTCCCTTGGTCTCAATTACTTGTAAAAGTACCTACATTTGTACAATACTTATTGTACATGATGCATATGTGTGTTATATGTTTATGTACTCTTTGTTAAAGGTATAGATAGCTTTATATTATGCTTTTCGTTGGCTGAAAGTACATAAATAAAGTAAAAAGTTAGTTAGGTAAGATTTTTTTGTGGTGAAACCCCAATGTGCAATTTTACATAATTCTTTTTATTCTGATGATGCCGCCATTAGTCGTTACTCATACAAGTGACTACTCATTTTTCCTCACGAGATATGAATGGCCCCGGAAATCCAAGTATGGAGCAGAAAACTTCTGCACCGCTGGGGATTGAACACAGGTCACCGTTCGTGCAAGCCTATTGCGCTAACCCACTCGGCCACGGAGAGTACGGAGACTATACTGAATTAAAGTACATGAAATACTTGGGCACTAACATTATCGTTACTATACACATGCTGAGGAGCCCACTGTCCCTTTCTTTCTAATGCAAGGTGTTCTTCACACCTCGGCCGAGGTGTTGGATACTTTGTATAGGTACAGAAAAAGAAAATGAAAATTTGTATCAAAAAATATACATGATTTTAGAAAACTGAGCAACAATAATAAATAATAATATAAAATTGTTTTTGGTTTATCTAAATCTATGTAGACATTATCGTCCATCTCCAAGTAGGTACGGTACTTTAACGTCATAAAGATGTTGGATTTATTCCCTCTAATAAGGAACAATAAAACTCAAAATAACGACAACTTGAAGTTTTATAAAGGCCGAAATGACCACCCTAAAACCTAACATAGCTGTTAAAATGCTTCATTTTTATGGCCTGTACTAATGATAACTTTGGTGCCTGCGCCGGGCATTACAAAAAGAAAAATTATAACTATCTGCCTGCCCCGTAAAAAGAACCCTCAAGTTCCCTAATCCCCAGGATAAGAGAAAAGGAGAACTGCTTCAAATCAATTTTTATTTCGTTCGCTAGGAAAGTCTTGAACTCTCATTTCCTTTTCAGTTTAACAAGATGAGATGGCCCTAAACTAATTTTCCACAATTCCGTGGAGAATTGAGGGAACATTTTTACACATCATTTTGGTGAAGTTTTCTGAGGAAGACATATAAGAAGAACTGCACACTGCTCTTAAAATATAGTTGAATACTGTAAAAAAAACTGGTGTAAACATCACACGACTTTCAACTACGTACCAAGTAAGAACAAGAGAGAATAGGGGAAAAACGAGAGAGAGAAAGAGAGCAAGAGTACTGATAAGTTAGACGAACCCAAGTTTGCAACTTCCAGAATACGTCTGCAACTGTAGACGTATTAGGTGCATTGTGAGAAAAATATTTGAGATAATATATGGAAAATACGAGTATGTGTAAAAATATGTAATGGTTTAATACTTTGGTATAACCCAAGGCGTGAAATCTAAACTTCCTCATGTTTGGGGAAACAGCAGTTATATTCGATGAACAGCTACTCCATAACATGCAGGAGTGAAGCAAAATATTTGACTTTCATCTCTGAACAAATCCACATTTGAATTCAAGAGGTGAAAGCAACCATCCCCATTTTATTACTTTCGTAGAATAAGTGTAAAAAACATGGTACATACTACATATACATATATATATACCTCCTACCCTAAAGCTTCTAATTTGAGCAAAGCCATCGAGTTTACCATTGATTAGAGCACAGAAAATTGAAAATATATTTGACGGATCATTTCTTATGCATTTCTCCATTAGTAAATACATAGATTAGTTTAAAGTAATAAGAATATATCTGAAAAAGGTCGTTTTAAAAGCTCAATTTTAGGCAAATGCACTTTTTAGGAACCGGATGACAGCACTGAACCAGTCATTGGTCACTATTTCAGCTCAATCCGACTTGTGGTTCTCGAGTTAAAGAAGGACAAACATACACAATTACACACACACACAAAAACCATACAAACGAATCATTTTATTATCATTTATAAAAAATCATTTTATAAAAAACAGTGCTTCAGGTGAACCACCGGTAAGCAGTTTGTTGTATTTTTCCTAACCCTATTACACCCAATGCATTGCCCACCATGTTGTATTCTTCCTAACCCTACTATACACCCAAGCCATTGCCCTCGGTACTCTAACTGAGGACCGTACGTAGATCGTGAACTCCGCTACAGAACTGCATATTACGTATATACCTACATATATTTTTTATTTTATTTATTTATTTACACTTTATTAGATAACAGGACATATACAATACAAATAATTACAAACGAAAATACAAAATACAATATAAAAAAAAAAAAAAAAAATATATACATAATATATGTCCTAACTAAAGGGCGGGGTTATTGCCTTAGGCAATCTCTTCCACCCAACCTTTTGTGTACTATGTACATTGTACATACATAGTAAACTGGAGTGAGCGCCAAAAAAGATCAAGAGCACAAAAAGTTTCAGGAAAATATTATTTTAGTTTTTCTCTTGAAAATATTTTTATATTTTCTCCTCTACTCAATACAT
Source organism: Bactericera cockerelli (assembly GCA_024516035.1). NCBI lineage: Eukaryota > Metazoa > Arthropoda > Insecta > Hemiptera > Triozidae > Bactericera > Bactericera cockerelli. The sequence continues at coordinate 23,738,524 of CM044958.1, forward strand.
ACAAGTAGTGCAAGGGTATTTCCTAATATACTCGTAGGTATCTTTAACAAATAAGAAATAAGTTGGAAATAATAATTAGTATGAAATTTGGAGTGTAAATGAATGAACCTCTTTTTACGTACCTATTTGATTAAAAAATCCCTCATTTCATTATATTTTTGTTAACTGATTGTATTATTTGATCAACACTTTTCCATGGAGTTGAACTTGCATTGTCTCATAGCACTAAGATGTTCAATATTCCTGCCTTAAAGTTGAGACTTTTCAATGTCAAAACTTAAAACTCTTCCTCATATCTACAATAAAAATATATATAATAATATAAATCGCGTAGCTGTTAAAACATTTGAAAGTCTGAATTTTTCTCCCAAATTTCTGTTTTCCTCTCAAAGAAGGAAACTTATATTTAGTGACATTCCTTCTCTTTTTCATTCTTTCTTCATTTTATTTTTCTGCCCTCTAACCAATTATTAGAACAGAAAAGAGTTTGGAAATACCATGAGGATTCAAAGAGCGAATCTCTTTTTTTCAGCACTGAAAATATTGTTTATTTTTTTCAGAGATTTTCTCTCTTTCAATATTATTCTCTAAGGCCCAGAAATTTGAATAATATGACGCTGGAAATAGTTCTATTCAAGAGAACATGGCTTAAGATTATTCTGATCTGAACGTCTTCTACCATTCCTAGTGGAGTGTTCAATTGTATTTGTGATGTTCCATCTTTTTGTGTATTAACATTATTAAAAATGTTATTATGTATACAATATTTTCTTTTCAATTGTAAACAAGGAGAAACGTCATGAATCAGCAAGGAGTTTATACTATTATCTATGTATGTAAAAAAAAAAAAATGTGTAAGACGTACAATGTATAATTATCACATAGTAAAATATTTGATTGATTGATATGTAGCTTTAAAGTCCTTGGAATAAATTTAATTTTTAATGAAAGAAGCTCAAAGATAACTTCATTTAATATGGTAATTCTTGATATTGAAACCGCAAGGTATTCTTTGGCTATGTTCACGGCCTGGACTTGACAAAGCAATCCTGAGACGACTTAGTACAAGTACATACTTAGGAAGTTTAATGCAAAATATCAACGTGGAGAAATAATACTTTGCTTTTTCAGAATCCGGCATTAAAAGTCGCCTAGCTTTTCAGTGCATATCAAATATCCCTTGTGCAAACATCCATCATTTTTTTCAAATAAAGGATGACAAAAAGGCTGAAACCGAGGACAAATATTCTCGTTTTTCAGATGAAGAAAAATTCTTCGCTTTCCATCTAAAGCCCTTGAAGTCTCGAAATATTATTATTATTATTATTCTCTGAGGAAAAATAAAGGTCCTTTCCTCTTTTGAAACTCGATATTTTCCCCTCTGAGGTTTTCTGATGTTGACAAAAGCATCAATAATAATCATACAGAATGTCAATTATTGTTAGTTCTTAACCTTCCCTTAGTTCTTAAACAAATCACTCCTCCTCCAATGGCTATCTTTTTTTAACAATTACGAACTGTTTTGAACATCTATAAACAGAAAGCGCTATAGTCTGGTAATCCAGGTAGTTAGGGATCCGTTGGTTTGAGCAGAGGGTAGCTATGCAGGAGGTGTCAACTCTCACTTACCTGAGAACAGAACAAAGGAATGTTTTATATTAGACATACCTAAATGCACACTATCTAAATATAATACATCAATGAAAATAAACAGAAATGTTGGTGTAATCCTTAGAAAAAAAGAAAAGAAATGTGCTGCACTGGTAGTCAAGTGGTTAAAGCGCTAGTCTGGTAATCCAAATAGTGTAGGGATCCGTTGGTTTGAATCCCACCCAGTGCGTGAATAAAAATTCATTTTTTTATTAATTTGAGTTTGTGACCACATAAAAATAAGATTCGAAGGGTTAGGAGGTAGAAAATGCTTTGAGCATTAACCTCGCCCGGTGGTTACCTTCCACCAAAGAGTGTTATTATTATTAAAGTTTCAATTCCCAAACTATTTGCTCCCTCAACTCCGAAAAAGTTGGCGTTTAGGGACCCATTATTCTAATTCAACAGCAAGAGTAAATAAGCTATCTCTATACTTCTTCTTTTCCTATACTTAAATAGGTATAAATAATGGGTATTTGACTTGACACCAGACACTTTACTATAAAGTTTACTGCTTCTGCTTGTGATTACGCCTGATGTATACTCTCTAATCAACACATGAGACGTACATCTCATTCATACAAGCTGGGTGTATGCTCTCATACACACATGAGACGTACATCTCATTCATAGAAGCTGGATGTATGCTCTCATATACACATGAGACGCACATCTCATTCATACAAGCTGGATGTATGCTCTCATATACACATGAGACGCACATCTCATTCATACAAGCTGGATGTATACTCTCATATACACATGAGACGTACATCTCATTCATACAAGCTGGATGTATGCTCTCATATACACATGAGACGTACATCTCATTCATACAAGCTGGATGTATGCTCTCATATACACATGAGACGTACATCTCATTCATACAAGCTGGATGTATGCTCTCATATACACATGAGACGTACATCTCATTCATACAAGCTGGATGTATATTCTCATACACACATGAGACGTACATCTCATTCATACAAGCTGGATGTATGCTCTCATATACACATGAGACGTATATCTCATTCTTTCATACAAGCTGGAGGTGTTCCACTGAACTTTACAAATTCAACACAGAAAAATGATATTTTTTATTTGCTTCAAAATGAAAAATAAAGATTTACACTTGAAAGACTTTCAGCCCGATACCTGCTGTCAGCAAAGTATATTATGAAATGGTTTATAAATAAATAGTTATATATTATTACACGTCATAGCTATTCTGTTTTTAGTTCTTTGTGAGAATAATTACATACAATGTTCAACAGCCACATGGTTCTCCATATTGCGCACTTAATGAAATGATATTTTCTCTCCGGAGAAATTTTCTTTCTATGACAGAAATAAGTTCCTGGAATTATTTATAAGCGACATCTTTTTTTAGATTCAAGGATAAGGAGCAATCCTGAGAGACCGACGTCATATTATTATCATCCGGTCGCATTGTTTTGGAATATTTTAGGTAAATTAATTTGGAAAGAGATGAAATTTAATGGAGTTTCTCTTCTCAAAAATTAAAATAATTCTCATTTGAATACTCACCATTTTACTCATGATATGGCGTTTTCCTCAAGGATTCGGGATAGCCTCAAATCGATGTATAAATAAATGTGTGTTCTTTGTATCATTATATCACAATTTTAGTGGGTCGCGCAGAATTATAGGACTTTAGCGTAACTTTGTTATCCTAATATCTTATTTTTGCCTATAATTCCGCCACTGGTCGCTGCTCACATTTAAGCAGCTACTCATTTTTCCTCACGAGGTATAAGTGGACCCCGAACACCCAAGTACAGAGCAGAAAAAATCCTGCCCCGCTGGGGATCGAACCCAGGTCACAGTGCGTGCAATGCCTAAGCGCGCTAACTCACTCGGCCACGGTGACTACACGCTGAAATCGATGCATTGAAATTAACGTTGTGGCGTTAAAAAAAGTCAATTTTCCAAAAGTTGAACTTTTACATATCTAAGCATTTGTCGCAAAGAACAAGAGTGTATCAAATAACTATCAATACATACATATCTACCACATATTTATCTTTCGCCAGCACGACCATTCCTCGGTGAACGCACCGCACCGCAGTCCTAGCCGCAACGCGGCTACTTCAAATATAGCTACTTAAATATAGAGCAGAAATATTTTTTTTTTTTTTAGGAGATATTATTTACATTTTCTGAGATTTTTTTAATCGGCCAAGAGATATACTCTAGAATTTTTGTAAACACCTTCAGTAGTATCAAAGCCAGCCAATATGTACATACAGTATGTTTCAGAAAAGGTGGCCACCCCCTCGTAACTTTTGAACGCGACGGAATTTTTCAATTCTGTAAAGTCCTAGGTATAGGAAGTGCCCTATGGCCCATCCTGTGGTCATATTTATTTTTGGCCCCGGTCGGCCCTTCCGGTTTTTAGGCCATATTTTTTCATTTTTCTCGCGAATTTTAAATGGAATGCTATATTTTTTATTCCTGTTAATTAAAGTCCAAGTTAGGCTGAGTATAATGAGCTTTTAAAATTTTCAAAAACCTTATCAGGGGCGGAGCTAGTAGGGTGCAAGTTTCAAAATTGTTACACCCTGTATTTCAGCGTTAGTTAGATTTTTTAGTACTTCTTTTATGTTCATAGGTTCAAAATATTGTTTTACACCATATGAAATCAAAAAACCATTTTTGTTTACATCTAATCAGGGTCATAGTAAGGTTTTTGTAAAAGTACTTTTTTTCTCACGTCAATTTTTCCGTAAATTCATGGTGTTCTCGAAATTGGCATTTTTAAAGGTGAAAGTCTGCAGTGACATATTATGTTTTTTATGCTTGAAATCGAAAGAAAACTTAACGGAGAAGCGATTAAAATCATAAAAAAAGCCATTTAACCTGCTAGTTTTTTCACGACAGTGTCCAGTAAAGTGGGTGAATTTCGTATTGGATTTTTTTTGTTGTTGAGGAAACACAATTGGCATAGAAAATAAATAATATCTAATAAGGGAATATTACTTCAATAAACAAATAAACATAGCTAAATGCAAAATTAAAGGAAAATTATTTTTTCTAAATCAGTGCCGGATATTTTTTTTTTTCTCTCTCTCTTTTTTTCACTTTTCAAAGTTCAAGTTGTATCAAAAATAATTATCGGATAATGCTGCTTCTAAAGTCGGCCTAGGGGTCCCCTCTTGAGACAATTTTAGTTGGTAAGTTGGTAAAATCTGTAGAAAACACATTGTCAATAATTCTGGACTCAGTCCGATGGCGCTTTGAATGCAACGATTCTTGTAGGATCACCGAAGTTAAACAACGTCCAGCGAGGAGAAGACTTCGTGATGCTGGCATTCCGGCCTAACCCAGGCTGGGTGAGATAAATGTGTTTAGGAGGTTGGTGAGTTTCTTGCGAATGGAATGTAACACCCCCGTTATGATATGACCATGCAGTTGAAAACGCGATATTAAACCCAAATAAATAAAAAAAAATCATACTGGTGTTGCTAGTAATGAATACCAGGTCTCTAAATAAAAATTTAATTATCTCGAAATTTAAGGGAAAAAAATACCAGGTCAAGTACTAAACTCTTGAGGGTGAAAAGTAAACCAATTCAATTATTTTAAAGAGGCGAAGCGAGAGAGAGAGAAAGAGAGAGAGAAAAAAAAAATATCCGGCACTGATTTAGAAGAAATAATCTTCATTTAATTTCGCATTTAGTTATGTTAATTGAAGTATTATTCCCTTATTAGGTATTATTTATTTTCTATGCCAATTGTGTTTCCTCAACAACAAAAAAATCCAATACGAAATTCACCCACTTTACCGGACACTGTCGTGAAAAAACTAGCAGGTTAAATGGCTTTTTTTATGAATTTAATCGCTTCTCCGTTAAGTTTTCTTTCGATTTCAAGCATAAAAAATATATGTCACTGCAGACTTTCACCTTTAAAAATGCCAATTTCGAGAACACCATTAATTTACGGAAAAATTGACGTGAGAAAAAAAGTACTTTTACAAAAACCTTACTATGACCCTGATTAGAAGTAATCAAGAATATTTTTTTGATTTCATATGGTGTAAAACAATATTTTGAACCTATGAACATAAAAGAAGTACTACAAAATCTAACTAACGCTGAAATACAGGGTGTAACAATTTTGAAACTTGCACCCTACTAGCTCCGCCCCTGATAAGGTTTTTGAAAATTTTAAAAGCTCATTATACTCAGCCTAACTTGGACTTTAATTAACAGGAATAAAAAATATAGCATTCCATTTAAAATTCGCGAGAAAAATGAAAAAATATGGCCTAAAAGCCGGAAGGGCCGACCGGGGCCAAAAATAAATATGACCACAGGATGGGCCATAGGGCACTTCCTATACCTAGGACTTTACAGAATTGAAAAATTCCGTCGCGTTCAAAAGTTACGAGGGGGTGGCCACCTTTTCTGAAACATACTGTATAATTCAATGAAATCTCAAAATTAAATAAGGCACAACAGAAACATTGATCTGATATAAAATAAACTATCTAAATTTCTATTTCCAAAATTTTAAATAAAAGTAACAGGAAAAACAACTCTGCTGAAACCAACAGCAACGCCACCGTCATTACTTGGTTTCATTTTCACAATTCCGGATCTCACCGTTATTTCGACTTCTGTATGATTAGACACCCTGATAGACCCACTGTCCCCACTACAACTAAGACATAGCAGTCATGGCTTCCCAACAAGAACGAGATCTCAAGGTGTTTGTAGAGAGGCTGCTGACTGGCGAAGCCAGCGAAGATATCACGTTGAATACAGCAGTTCTCATACGATAACTGAGATTAAGCAACGTCCAGCGTGGTGAGGACATGGATTGATGCCCATTCATGGTCATCATGGCAGTCTAAGATGTCCTGCCTTTACTCACACTGAGCGAGGTCACCTTGAATAGCAAGAGTGTTTGCTCTGCGATGATGTGTAAAACCCCGTCGTGATATAAACATGGGGTTGAAAGCGACGCTAAAACCAATTTTTTAAAAGAAAATCGCTCGAATTTGATAGACTAAACTCAAAACTTAACTCGCAGTGGGCGTGGCAATATTCATGATGGAGGATGCGAGTGAAGAACAGAAGAATGGGGTGGCTGTTTGGGTTTGGACTCAGGAAGTCAAATGGAAGGCTCCGCCTCCACTGGATCTGCTCCCATTTTTTTTTTTTTTTTGAGTCCATTTAATCCTTTACAACACATGATAATTTTTACTGAATGACTTTTTAAATCTTTCAATTTTATACTTCAACCATTGTCAAGTCACCCACCATCTCTAGTTTTCATGTTATCAATAGGTAAGTTCAAACATAAATGTTTATAAAGTTACAAATTAGTTTTCCAAATAATTTTATGAAAAATATAATAAATTATATTAATACAAATAATATAATGTACATCCAAAATAATGCTCCGTACTTGGGAAAATTTCAAATGAATACATCTTGGTGTTTTGATAATCACTCAAACTCACTCTGCTAATTTTTTACCGAATTTAGCACTTGATACAGACTTCCAAGTTACAAGTCCGCCGCGCACCGCCTTATACTGAGGTCGGTTTTCTGTAATTATAAAGATTAATATAACATCTTGCATTATATTTTCAGGTAAAGCAAAAACTGCAAATTCAAATGTGTCTCTTCTCCAAATTCCACGTGCCAACAACCCTCCAAATTAAATGTTCCGACTCTCCAAATTCAAATGTGCCAACTCTCCAAATTCAAATGTGCTGACTCTCCAAATTAAAATGTGATATTCTCCAAATTCAAAAGTGCTGACTCCAAATTCATATGTGATATTCTCCAAATTCAAAAGTGCTGACTCTCCAAATTCAAAAGTGCCGACTCTCCAAATTCAAATGTGATATTCTCCAAATTCAAAAGTGCCGACTCTCCAAATTAAAATGTGATATTCTCCAAATTCAAAAGTGCTGACTCCAAATTCATATGTGATATTCTCCAAATTCAAAAGTGCTGACTCTCCAAATTCAAAAGTGCTGACTCTCCAAATTCAAATGTGATATACTCCAAATTCAAAAGTGCCGACTCTCCAAATTCAAATGTTATATTCTCGAAATTCAAAAGTGCCGACCGACTCTCCAAATTCAAAAGTGATATTCTCGAAATTCAAAATTGCTGACTCCAAATTAAAAATTGTGCTGACTGCCCAAATTAAAATGTGATGTTCTCCAAATTCAAAAGTGCTGACTCTCCAAATTAAAATGTGATATTGTCCAAATTCCAAAGTGCTGACTCTCCAAATTCATAAGTGCCGACTCTCCAAATTCAAATGTGCTGACTCTCCAAATTCAAATGTGCTTACTATCCAAATTCAAATGTGCCGCCTATACTCCAAAATTTATGGTAAGAATTTTTATATCTACTAAAATTCAACTTCCTCAGATGTTTGGTGACTTGACAATTGAGTAGGTATCATAATTTTTCCTTAAATTAAAAAAAGTCATTCAGTAATTATGTGTAATTTTATTTTAACTGTCTAATTATATTATTTTCGTTTGGATGTACCTATTAAAAATATATAAAATACTAATGTGTAAAACTTTGTTTTTACTGTTAAACTTTGTTTTTCTTATTTTATAATTTATTTTTTTATAACTCGGGAACCATAAGTCGGATTTAGCTGAAATTTTTCATTATTTTTATCCTTCTCAAATTAAGACAATGAAAAAGAGTCTCAATTGAAAAAGAGGATGTTTATTCTTAGAAATGTTTGTACTATATTACCTACTTTGTGATTAATGTGATTATCTTCAATGCAACCTTTCGTGTCGCAACATAGAGATCATACATATTTGTGTATTTTATGGTCATTGTTATGAATTGAGAAACAGTAGTGTATCAAATTAATACAATACATATCTATCAATACATAGCCGACTTCAGCAGCTTGATAGATAAGGCGGCGGACTTGTAACCTGGAGGTCGGCGGTTCAAGTCCCGGTTTGAGTATAGTTGTGATATCACGAAAGTGATTAACACAAATATAATAACGTTAACTATCTATCAATACATACATATCTACCAAATATTTTTCCTTTCACCAGCACGGCCATGCCTGGTTGAACGCACCGCACCGCAGGCCCAGCCGCAACGCGTCTAGTATGTCTATAAAGTATGGTGGAAAATAAGTTCGGGGTTTGGTAGTTTGGTACCACCTGATCATGGAAAATATTGGGCGATTATATTTCTTTCCTTGTCATAGAAAAAGGAACAAAGGAAAACTTCGAGTTGTCTTCTGAAGGAAATTGGTAAACTCAGTTTGAGAATTTCAATTACAATTTGAAAACATTTCAACTATGTAAGAGCCATAACGGTTGTTAAACTTTGACGGTAATGAAGAGCAGTAATATAAAGTTTGGTGTTTTTATTTCACTAACTTTCAGCACCACAATGGATTTTATACTAGCATTAGAGAGATCAGTGCGGGACAGACGAAGAAATGAAAAGTTTCTTGTCAACAACATTCAATTTTCTCAATGATATGCATGTGTATTCAGAGATAATATTTGATGCATGCATGGCTGAGGAGTTGGATTCTTTTCTACAAAAGTTACAATTCTCTCATATTGAAATGTAAAAAATGCTCCGTTTTTAATCCAATCTAATATCTGTTTTTCTGTCCGTCCTCCAAATGTCCCGTTTGCAAAAAACAATTAGTCATTTATATATATCAGAAGGGATTCCAATAGAATGCATCAATCAGACTAGCGGAGGATGCCCTGGTCTCGTCAGGACTTAGGACCCTGTAAAACCACTATAATCTCAGTAGCTTGTGCAATGTACTTTCCATTAAGTATCAGTTCTTGCACATCTAATCACCAAGAGAAACCTTTGTTCCTCATCCTACCTTCCCTGGGAACTGCTATTCCAGAGGATATTGAGTGATAGATCATTGATTCAAGCTTCAAGGAGTGGATATTCACTTTTAGTTTGGTCTCAAATACACATTTCAATTTTCAATGGTATATATTACGCCACTACTGAAAGTTAATTAACTAGATGAAAACAAATAGCAATGAAAGAGATTGAGAGAGGGGGAGGGAGAGAGAGAGAGAGAGAGACAAAGGGGGGAGGGAGAGAGAGAGAGAGAGAGAGAGGCTTTAGGGAATTAAAACTGTGAGAACCTTTATTATCATAACTATTGCTATCATCATTAAAGTTACAAATATTCCATTAAGTTGAAAATGAAGAAGTTAGTTTGTTTTGTTTTTCAACATTTTCACTCAGAACTCTGGGGTATCCAGTTTGAGCTTTTTCCCACACACCTAAATCTAAATCATCCGCCCACATTATGTTATTAATTATTATAATATACATTGTTCTGTTGTTTCATCATCATTATTATTATTAAATCTCTCTTTAAGCAGAGAGTTATGATTATTTCATTGAAAAAACTTTTGACATTGCATGTTTGGTGCATTGAGAGTACCTATACATACGTCATACAAATGTAATACTATGTATGTGAGCTAGTTTTTGAGGAGGCCAGCAAATGGAGGGGAAAACACCCGTCTCGAAGAAACAATATGATAAAATAATATCTGCTCCAGGTAAGTAGGCATACTTTATTTTTTCAAATCATTTTACTGTTTTAAATTATTCGAGGGAAAAAATACTTCCGATTTCTAATACCTATTAGAAATTTATCGGAAGTAAATAAGTTATTTCCTCAGTACAGTTTAGGACATTCAGCTCCAGTGAACCTTCCATGCAGGGTCAAGGTGGATCAATTTCAGCTTAATGTTAACGCATTGTGACGAAGAAAAGAGAGTACCAGTTTGAAAACCCACCGGATTAAATAGAACACAGATTAAATCCCCACAGCACAACTGCATTTGTTTCCACAACAAAGCCCTGGCACTACAGCCACCTGTGGGAGCAGTCGAAATTTTCCCACGAAAACAAAAGCAACAAATCCCACTTCCGATGTAAAAATCCCCTCTCTCTTCACCCCTGCATGGCCGATCGAAAATCTGCCGCAAACTGCTCCCTGCCCCCCATCTGGAAACTAATTAACAAAACTGTCGGTATAGCAGTGGGAGCTCAAACTGTCAGTCAAAACTTGGAAGCAAAGTGTCGAGTTGAAATCGTTATTAAAACCTCTTCCCCTCTACCACTGCTCTCTAAACTTATCTTATCTCTCTATCCTGACCTTCCTCTCATTCTAACCCTCTGTCTCTTTAATATCTTTTCTCTTCTTATTATTCTAACCCTCTACCTCTTTAATATCCTTTCTCTTCTTCTCCTTCTAGCCCTCTATCTCTTTATGATCCTTTCTCTTCTTCTCCTTCTAACCCTCTATCTCTTTATTTTCCTTACTCTTCTTCTCCTTCTCTTTATTATAATCCTCTATCTCTTTATTATTCTTTCTCTTCTTCTTCTTCTCCTTCTAACCCTCTATCTCTTTATTATTCTTTCTCTTCTTCTTCTTCTCCTTCTAATCCTCTATCTCTATATTTTCCTTTCTCATCTTCTCTTTCTAAACCTTTCTCTTCTTCTCCTTCTAACCCTCTATCTCTTTATTATTCTTTCTCTTCTTCTCCTTCTATCCCTCTATCTCTTTATTTTCATTTCTCTTCTTCTCCTTCTAACCCTCTATCTCTTCATTTTCCTTTCTCGCCTTCTCCTTCTAACCCTCTATCTCTTTATTATTCTTTCTCTTCTTCTCCTTCTAACCCTCTATCTCTTAATTATTCTTTCTCTTCTTCTCCTTCTAATCATCTATCTCTTTATTATTTTTTCTCTTCTTCTTCTAACCCTCTATCTCTTTATTTTAATATCTCTTCTTCTCCTTCTGACCCTCTATCTCTTTATTTTAATTTCTCTTCTTTTCCTTCTGACCCTCTATCTCTTTATTTTACTTTCTCTTCTTCTCCTTCTAACCCTCTATCTCTTTATTTTCCTTTCTCTTCTTCTCCTTCTGACCCTCTATCTCTTTATTTTCCTTTCTCTTCTTCTCTTCTAACCCTCTATCTCTTTATTTTCCTTTCTCTTCTTCTCTTCTAACACTCTATCTCTTTATTTTCATTTATCTTCTTCTCCTTCTAACCCTCTACCTCTTTAATATCCTTTCTCTTCTTCTCTTTCTAACCCTTTCTCTTCTTCTCCTTCTATCCCTCTATCTCTTAATTATCCTTTTACAACTCTCACTTCCTACTTCTCAATTTCCTCAATTTTATTTCTCTCTCTCTACCTGGTACACCCTTATACAGCGCTTAAGACTTATGTTTATCCTGAAGAACATTTTCTAACGTCTGTACATACTTCATTCCGTTTTAATTTTCCAACACTTCCAGTCACTAATCTTTTGTTCTAAACACTGCGGCGAGAATGGCAAATACAGGAATAATGTGGTTGAGAGAACTGCAGGAGAAGAGGGTGAGAAGTGCGGAGAGAACTTTTTGTGTAGAAAGGCGCGCTCACACTCTATTCTTATCTTAATTTACAAGAAATAAACATGTCTGTTTGACAAATTCTTGAAAACCGACCTATTTAAGAAGAAAAGAGTAGCACAGTTTTTAGCTTTTATAAAATCCACAGTACCTTATTTATACATGCATATTATATTCAATTTTATTGGTTTGTCAATTTACAAGATTGAAACTCCTTCACACATGACAATCTTGAAGCTTATTCGTCAGATTATCAAGACGGGTCCATCGTCAGATTCTATGTGAACTTTTTTGCACACTTTTCACCGGAACGTAAAATAATTTGAAGCGTTTTTTTAAAAGCAAAACTTGAATCTTTCCGCTGAGTCCTCTGTTCTTTTGTGTATCTTCACAAGAGAGAGAGAGAGAGAGAGAGAGAGAGAGAGAGAGAGAGAGAGAGAGAGAGAGAGGGAAGGTAGAGGGTGGGGGATGAGGAGGAGAGGGACAGGAGTTCCAGAGGGAAAGAGAAATTTAAGGAGCGGAACTGAGTTTTTTGTAAATATTTTTCTAAATAAAAAAGCAACTTAGTATTTTTCAACACTTTAATTAAAAAAGTTTATTTAAACGTAAGTGTTTTAAAATAAAATAAAATTAGGTTTTCCTTTTAAATTCTAACAGCGCATGTAGGAGGAACCCTTTTACTCAAGATTTCATAATATTATAATTGTATTTTTATTTACTGGCACTCAAATAAAATCTAAGTGCATAGAACTAACAACACAAAACTCCATCGCTCGACAAGATTAAGATTTTTTGACATTTAATATTTATATGTATGTTACAATGTACATACCCATTAAAATTAAAAACTTTACGGAAACACAGGACCTGAATTAATTCCAAAAGAAAGCAAAAGCAACCAACTTTATTGGCAGTATGTTCAATTGTTCAGTGCCCGGGCATCTCTTCATCACCAAGTCACCCTAACCTATGGATATCCTGGACTCCACATATATTAGATCAATAAAGAAAAATGTCATCAAAGAAAAAGAATGAGGAGAAAATATCAAGAATTCCAAAATAAATTAATGTTGTTTATCTCATAATTTGTTTTAAAAATAATGAGGAAAAATTGTTTCGGAGTTTGTTCCTATGATACAGACTGAATTTATACTTTTATTATGCTGAGTTTATCAATTAGCGAGACACAAATTGCATTAAAATTTAAAATATTAGAAAATTATGAAATGTACCTTGTTGAAAATAATTTTCCTCCGAATTAGCAGAGTATCGCATTGTTTATATTTGTTGAAATTCTCTTTTCATACTTGACGGAAACAAAAATGGACGAGGAAAATTCCAGGAAAAAGTAGGAACGGCAAACATGCTCCTGGATATTTTAGTTGGAAAAAAAGTTATCATATTTGTGTTAATCACTTTCGTGATATCATGATATCACGTAGTTCTGCAGAACTACTCAAACTTGCTTTACTAAATCTACGCTAAATCCGGGTCTTGAACCACCGACCTCCAGTTTACAAGTCTGTCACATTATCGATCAAGCTACTGAGGTTGGCTTGAATATTTTAGTTAAAAGTCGAATCCGAATATAAGAGAACGATTTCCAGGTCAAATTCAACTCTCTACAAGGGAAAACATAACCTCTTTATAAGAGAAACCTGAATATATAAGAAAAAAAATCCGGTCCCTTAAGTTCTCTTATATCCAGGTTTGCCTATATTTCCTTTAGTTAGTTTATTCTTCTTTTACTCTGTCTTATCCCGCTCAAGCAGGGCCGACGTTGTTCAACTTCATGGTTAAGGTTGGTTGGTTTTGGCACATTTTTTACGGCTAGTTGCCCTTCCTAACGCCAACGATTCTATTTGATTTAACGTCCTGGATTAGGACGGGGGTTTTACCCTCCATTTGCTGGAAATCGTACCAGCTACCCACATTAACCTCACCCAGCCTGGGTAGTTGGTTTATTAATTTATAATAATTCCATGTCAGAGTGGCTCCAGAAATACATTTTTTCACGGCGCAGAGGTGGAAGCCCAAAGGATTTCAATTTAAATCTCCTGAACCTGAAATGAGCTATTCATATAACAAGGATCTTATTTTACCTTGCTTTACTAATTAAATAAAGAGCGAAACGATCATCTTTAGTCTGTTCGGGCAATAGGTAATAGTTGCTGTCATGAACATGAACATTGTGTTGAATTTAAAAATAAATAAATGCAATTTGATTTAGATAGGTACATAATTGTATGTAGCTTATGCTTCTACCTAATTCTATTATTATTTTTCATGTGAATTTATGAAAAAGCTTCTCACCCCCTTTGTCCTGATCTCTTTATGAAACATAAAAGAGACTAGTGCCCAAAGGTAGAAGTTAACTTGGAATTTCTCGCTCCGACGAATGCACACAAAGGCTCTGCATGAGAGGAATTTCATAAATCTGCTACATATAAATATGAAACCCTTTGGTGCATGCGGTCAAAGGGAAATGATAGACTAGAGAGAAATTACTGGAGTGTGCATGGTAATGCAATATACCAGAGTGGTTGAGGACTGGCCGCTTTCCCTCGCTTAGCCATGGGAGTTGCTACGTTAAGTATATTGCGATAACTCCACAAGTGATGGCAAATCTATACTAGCAAACCATCTCAAGCATCACATCCAGTAAGCTCACTCACGCAAAGCTTAATATCTTCACAGAGATTCTTGGTTCATATCCTTTGGTGATCGTGCTCCTCATTATCTATCTCATTACAGACAGTTACGACATTGACCATAATTATGATCCAATGTAATCATAAATACCTGCTTGTAATTATCATAATAATTATCTATAACTCTGAATTCATAATTAAATCTCCTGAACATTGCTTTCTGCACTATCGAAAGTTTTATTACTGTAGCCTCTATAGCTTTAGAGTGTAATAGACAATTACTATTGTCTAGTTTTGATGCAAGTGAGTTACTCAATGTACAATGTAGGTCTACATTGAGGGTCAAGGTGAGAGAGCGCTATCAGAAGATCGAGGGTTCGTGAGATGGGAACTCACTCAATGCATGTAATTTCCACTTGTATTTCAGTTCTCTTTGGACAGTAACAAAAAAAAATGTTTAAAATTTTTTTGGGTATAACGTCGCTCACAATTAAATTACAAAAACAGCTCCTAATTCTAAACTGTCTAAAATCTAAAGCATTGGCGCGAACGACCTGCTCAATCAGAGTTAAAGCGTCTAAATGGGGGGAAAAATATGAAACGTCCAGAAATATGAAAAAAATTGAAATCGGAGCAAAAAAATATTTTTTTTTTCACAAAAAATCTAAAGCAGAAGCCTTGTCAAAGTAGCCATTCTTATCAACTGACCGCACATCTTGGCTACTCTCGATTATTCCTGCACTGTATTACATTCCCCTTGGTGTTCGCTGTTCATTCTCTGGGTCGTCCTTGCTTTTTTTATCTTCAAAATTCTCAATTTCAAAATCAATTGCTCTAATGTAGAGAGTGTGCAAAATTGTACAAACATACCATTATTAAACATAAGCTATATGCAAAGTTGAGGTTAAGTAGTTCAGTGGTTTTTAAGTTTCCAGCAATTGGAGAGTATAACCCCAGTTTTGAATGTTGGGCTTTGACGTTAAAGGGAAGTTAAAAATAAGAAAACACACGATGTGGGTTTAATTTCATTCATTCATAGGTTGCATCTTCGTAGCCGAAGGTTGCATCAGTCAATATTCAATATAGCATTTCTCCATTCTTCTCTCTGCTCCGCCAATCTCTTGCATTCTCCATATGTTCTTGTGTTCGCCCACTCCTTGATATCATCAGACCATTTCCTTCTCTGCCGTCCTCTGTCGCGGGTGCCAGCAATTTTTCCTTCTAAGATGTTCAACAACCACTCTCCACTTGAACCTCTCATAATATGCCCTGCAAAAGCCATCTTTCTTCTTTTAATTCTAGGGAGTAAGTCAAATGAGTTCTTTCCAATTCTTCTCAATATTTCCACATTCTTTACTTTGTCTGTCCACTTGACCCTGAGTATTCTCCTGTAACACCAGTTTTCAAAAGCTGCTATTCTCTTACTGATGTAATTATCGATTGTCCAAGATTCACATGCGTAAGTTAATGTAGAGAAGATATACGTATTTAAGAGTCTAAGTTTTGTATTTAAATTAATGTTTCTTTGTAGAATATCTTTGTGCTTCCAAAAAGTACTCTTTGCAATACCAATACGCTTCTTCACTTCTTCTACACACCGGGCATCTCTGGTGATATCTGCTCCCAGGTATGGATATCTTTTTACTTCTTCTAATGTATGTTGGCCAAGTTTGATGGTTGACATTTCTTCTGGATGTATATTTTTTCTTACTGTCATTGTCTTCGTTTTTCTCATATTTATTTTCATTCCGTATTTATTACATACTTTGTCTAGTTGCTCTAGAAGTCTTTTCAGCTCGTCTTTAGATTTTGAAATTACTAACGTGTCATCAGCATATCTGAGATTGTTTACTATTCTTCCATTGATTTTCACTCCATCTTTTTCCATTCCAAAGGCTTCTTTGATGATTTTTTCAACATAAATATTGAATAAGATGGGTGATATTAAGCACCCTTGCCGTACGCCTTTTTCTATATTGAAAGTCTGTGAGTCTCCAGCTTTTGTTCGTACTTTGCCTCTCTGGTTCCAGTATAATTGTAGAATTAATCTTAGTTCGGCTCTAGGCAAATTTACTTCTTCTAATATATCTTTCAAGCTGTTGTGTCTTAGGTTATCGAAAGCCTTTTCAAAATCCACAAAGGCCAGGAATAAATCTGCTTTCATTTCTATACTATTTTCTAGGATGATTCTAAGAGCTGTGATTCCGTCTCTGCAACCTTTGCCTGATCTAAAGCCCATTTGTGTTTCAGTCAATTTCTGTTCTATACATTTGGTTATTCTCTCTCTTATTAGGGCTAACAGTATTTTAGAGGAATGCGATATTAGGCTAATTGTTCGGAATTCTTCACATTTTTTCGCCTTGTTTTTTTTGGGCAGTGGAATGAAAATAGATTCTAGAAAATCAGCTGGAATTTTTCCTTCTTTATAAATGGAATTTATTAATTTTGTTATTTCAACAATTGCTCTTTCATTCAGTGTTTTTATGAATTCTATGGGAATATCATCTGTCCCAACAGCTTTGTTATTGCTTAGTCCATTTATTATTCTTTTGATGTCATCTTCTGTAAACTTTGGTATTTCAATATCTTCAATTGTTATATGTTCTGCTGATGATCGGTTTGGGTCTTTGTATAATTTTTCACAATATTCTTTCCATCTGTCAAGCTGTTCACTTTCTTCGTACAGTTCTACACCATTTTCGCTAAGTATGAACTCTGATACTTTATTATCTTTTTTCATTAGACTTTTTATTTTCGTGTGAAACTTGTTTGCATTCACTTTTTCTAAATTTTCAGCTTCTTCACATTCTTTATTCAGATGGTCTTCTTTAGCTTTCCTACACATTCTTTGAACTTTCTTTTTAGCTTCTTTGTATCGAGTCATATGTTCTTCTCCTAGCATAGCTTTGGACTTCAAATCTTTTCTAATTTCCATTTCATGTAAGATTTCTTGTGTCATCCATTTTTCTTTAATTGTTGATTGATATTTTCCAATTTCCTTCTCTGCTGCTTTCAATAGTGCTTTCTTATGATGATTCCAGCAATCATTGATGTTTTCATTTGTGTTATTTTCTTCAAGTTCTTTTAGATATTTAGTTGAGAACTGTTCTCTAGTCGAAATATTTTTGCATCTCTGAAGATCCCATGTTACTTTTTTATTTTTACGTTTTACTTTCTTCAAGTTTAATTTCAAAGTAACTATTACAGGTATGTGGTCAGATCCGCAGTCAGCGCCTGGTCTTGATTTGGAGTTTGTGATGGCATTCTTATATCTTCGGTTAATACAGATATAATCGATTTTGTTCTTTACCAAACCATTCGGTGATATCCAAGTATGGCATGATGATCTTTTCTGTTCAAACCAAGTATTTGTAATTATTAAATTATTTTCATAACAGAAATTTATGAAGTCTTCTCCTCTTTCATTAATATCACCTATTCCATAAGGGCCCACAATCTCATCTTTTCTTTCATTGCCAACTTTTGCATTTAGGTCGCCAAGTAGCATGAGTATTTCATTTGATTTCTTCTTATCAATTGTTTTTCTTAGGCTTTCATAAAATTCAAACATTTCATCCTCACTTGCATCAGATGTTGGTGCATAACATTGGACTATGAATATGTTCACAGGATTTGCTCTTATTCTCAGCGCTATGATTCTTTCTGACATTCGGATTGAAGTTTCTACCATATTCATAGTTTTTTCGTTGAGGATGAATCCAACTCCTCGCCGAGATATTTCGCCTCCAGAATATATCACTCTATATTTATCGTTGTTGGGAAGGGCTGATACATAGTCTCCTGAGTTTTTTAGGAAGGTTTCACTGACTCCTAAAATATCAATATTCATATTTTTCATCTCATTCACGATGTTCTCTGTTTTTCCGAGTTCGTTCATCCCTCTTACATTCCATGTAGCTATCTTTTGCTGGTTCTTTGTCATATTCAAATGGGTAGTCCGTTTTGAAGTCAAGGGCGGGTTTCCGGGTGACAGCCTGGCCGTAACTGCGAGATTACTTAACGCACCCCTGGCTCCTTCCGTTTCTCTGCCGCTGTCTTGGTGGAGTGGAGAGGAGCCGCGCAGAACTCGGGGTCGTGGTCTAAGGTTCATGTTCATAGAAAAATTTAATTTATGCATATTGAATATTACCAATACTAAGAGGCCAATAATGAGAAAGGGCCCCCAGAACCAGTCTCATAGCTGTTTCTTAATCTTTAGAATTTGTTGAACCCTTGGGAAACCACAAGCTAGCCTGGCCTGTTAGGGTTGGCTAGTCACTTCTCTGTTTATAGTCCCCCAGCGAGACACTGGTCTTCTCCCTGTTTAACGTCCCCCAGCCAGGGTTTAATTTACCACCTCCAAATCCTCCGGTGCTGTAGTGGGTGTCAGCTTTGATGTGAGAAGCTATTATACCTCTACAAGCCTTCAAGCTCACAGACGTCGCCTGTAAGTGCCTCTTTCAAAACATTGTTCAATGACAACAAGCTATTAACGGAAAAGGCTTCATTTATGTTCACAGGCTGTGGAACGTCTGCAGGCAATCTCATTTAATCATGATTGCAACAACAGAAGGGTTTCTAGAGGAGTCCTCACAGAGGCTGCAGGGGGCATTATTCGGATTTTGTGTTCGTGTACCTATCTAGCTTTCCACGAAACTTTCCTCCAGTGTATCCGATTACTTTGACTTTGATAATGGAAATGGGTCTGCTGTCTGCCTCGTGTTCCACCTTGCTATTCTACACACAGTAATTAAAGTGTGCCTTCTGCAGCAACTCCTGCTGAGTCTTTGCTCTCTCTCTCTCTATGCCCTCTCTTTCTCTCTCTATGCTCTCTTTCTCTCTCTATGCTCTCTTTCTCTCTCTATGCCGCCCTCTTTTATTTCTGTCTCTGATTAAATATTTTTCTTTTGTCTCTCTATTTTCTCGTTCAATTTCTCCCCCTCTGCCTGTATACTCCCATTTTCTTTTCTCTCTCAATTTGTCTCCTGTTCTAATATAATCCGCCAAAAAACACTTCGTGTAAAAATAGTCGTCAAGTGTTGGAATAGTTAAAAAGAACTGATATCAAAAACGTCAATTTTCTATGTTTCAAGGAATTATTTTCACGTAATTAGTCACACAACAAAATAATACTCTTGAAAGAAGCATGTTGTATGGTTACAGAACCACGTCCTTGACTACTGCATACTGTTTTGTTCTGAAATTGATGTATTGTGTAGTAATCTGCTAACAAAACAGTGTGCAGTAGTCAAGGACGTGGTTCTGTAACTATACAACATGGTTCTTTCAAGAGTATTATTTTGTTGTGTGACTAATTACGTGAAAATAATTCCTTGAAACATAGAAAATTGACGTTTTTGATATCAGTTCTTTTTAACTATTCCAACACTTGACGACTATTTTTACACGAAGTGTTTTTTGGCGGATATCACTACTTTTTGATTTAATTGATTTTCCTAAATCAGTGATGCAAAAAGGGCGTAAATCGACTTACACCCTTTTTCCATCAAGCCCCGCAAACAAAAAAGAAACTTTAGAAAGATGCTGAGAGAAAATTTTATAGTACTTTCTGAAGAGAGGAGAAATCTTGAGATAACAAGTGTGATCCTTTCAGTGAGAGAAACAATTAAAATTTATTATTTTAACGGACTGCTACAAAATTGTAGTTGCCTTTCGGACACAGCATTACAATCAATCGAGGACATTGTATTCATAGATTTTTTTTTCTTTCTTCTTTCTGATGAGGTTTATTCTTTCTGGTATTCTTTAGGTTTATTCTTTATTCTTTCGAGTTCAACTTTGGTTTGAATATAAATGTTTTTGTATGATATGAAGTGTATCTTTCATAACTGTTAGACAGAGTTCTTCGAGTCTTCGCCTTTGTATGTTATTAGTTATGAAAAATTGTTTTAAGTGCGGTGATGCTGTTCCTCGCACGCCAAACCACAATCCAGACACAATCCAGTGTTCAATTCCGTACTTTTCACGGAAATAGGGAATTGTGGGAACATAGATGGATCTCTTTTCTTCGTTTATGTCAATATCTTGAGACTCATTGTTAGTTTCCCATCGAAGGGTCGGGTCTAAAATCATACCACGATTTTTCTGTCTGTCTAGGGCAACAATATCAGCTCTACGATTTTGTTTACTTCCGTCCTCCGTTATAGCTTCACAATGAACTTCCTCGTATACTTCCCAATTCTGTTCTTTAAGGAAATTTGCCAATGAACTTCTGATCTTGTGGTGAGCATTATTTCTAAGATTCTCAGATCGAGGACAGACGCCGCGGATATGGGGAATGGTTTCCATGAGTTTCATCTCTCTGCAGGTAGGGTTCCTACAGAGGGGATTCCCCGCACTACGGCCTCCTGTTGCTCGATTGGACATTGAGTTCATTGACAATTTTATGGCATTTGTCCATTCACTGCTCGTAAGTCCTTTTTTTATTTGATATCCAATTATTTGTTGCTGGGCAGGATTGAAACCACTTGACACCAATGCCTCTTTGAGGCATTTCGGTCCATTTTCTAAACTCTCCCAGTCTCAATTCCGTGCGGATGGAGCGCACTGACACATCAGCGTCTGACGTCACAGCTAGGCGTTCTTTACACATTGAAATCTCTGCTTCGAAATTTCGAGCAACATGAAGATGACTGTCATTGTGTTTCATAAGCGTTTGACAGATGTTGATGTGTTGTAATGGTGCTTCCCATGATGTGCGTACAAGACCTAAGCCTCTGACGTTTCGACGCGAGTAGTACACAGGAATTGGTGTGTCTGAAGGAAGCCCAACAACTTCACGGACACCTTGACGAATGAGTGAGTCTACGTCATTGAGAAATGTTGTTTGCAAGAGGTCAACAGGAGTTGTTTGCATAGGATATACCAACTTGGGGAAAATAGCGCTCAGCAATTTTGTTGATCTTTTCAAATTTTGAAGCCCACTGCTAGATTCACTAAGAGAAAAGTACCCCGTTTCAGTATTGTTGGCAATAATTAGAGATGGGTGATACCGAGTATTTCATAGAACCGGTACTTCAGTAATCGATAACATAAAAGTACCGAGTATTTACCCAGGTTCTTTTGTACTTGGTTTTTGAGATAGTGGATTCGAGTAATTACTCAAGAACCAAGTACAAAAGCACCGTTTCTTTCATCATTCAGTACACGAACTAAATCTCACAAAATTGCATTCTGAACTTGTACAGGAGATAAATCTCGGTTCACAATTTTTTTTAGGTGTTTTGGTTTTAAATCTATATATATAAATGCGAAAGTTAACACTCACTCACGTGACAGTCACTCACTCATTCATCTCGATTTCTCAGCACTGGTAAGTCCTAGGAATCTGAAATTAGGCATGTAGGTCACTTTTAGGTCTTTAATGCACAATAAGAAAGGATTTTGAAATATTCCCACTGGGGCGCCCGCCACGGGGGAAAAAGGGCGCATTTGCATGAAAAATTGCGCTCTTTCATCTTTTTACCTTTTCATCACTGTTTCTCCGTACCGTTTTCTGGTGGCTGAAAATTAATATAATATAGCTTCTTTCTATATTAAAGATGTGCAACAAGAAAGGATTTCATAAAATTCTAACTGGGGTGCCAGCCCCGCTCAAAAGGGCGAGTCCTGAAAATTGGAAGGGCGCCACAATTTCTTTTACGTTCTTAGACTTAAATGACATTTTTTCTCGAAATTTGTCGCACCGACCTTTCAATTCAAAGCCAGAAAGTTTTAGGCAAGGGTTTAAGCTTTCAATTGACATATCGATCGCGAATTTCTGATGAGCCAGGTAAGGTAAAAAAAATGGATGGGTAACACGTAAAATATTGTGACCTAATTGACATTTTTTTTTTTTTTTTTTTAAATTTGAAGTGACGACATATCAACTCAAAGTGAGAAAGTTTTAGGCAAGAGTCTGAGCTTTCCTTTGACATAGGACAATAAATGGATTGTGACACACTTTTTTTCTCATATTTTTACTTTTCTGTGCGGTGTGGTGTGAATGAGGTATGTGTGTGTGTGTGTGATTTTGTGTGGTGTGTGTGTTGTGTGTGGTGGTGTGGTGTGGTGTGTTTTGTGTGTGTGATGGGCTGGCGAAGCGGTGGGTGTAAACCGCTAGTGTTTCAATAAATTAGAAGTTCCATTTCCTAGTTTAAAAACTGAGTTACATAATCTACACTTCCCTAAACCGTCCGATTGATTGAAACTGTGTTTCTTACTATGGCTTTAAGAAATGATGACCCATATATTTACCTAACTTCAAGTTCCTAAACATTAAAGTTAAGTCACAACTACTCAAAGTCGCCGACCTCTAGGTTACAAGTCCACTGCCTTATCGATCAAGCTACTGAGGTCGGTAAGTTGCTAAACATGGTGTCATTTCAGCATAATCAGTATAAAAAGAAAAAGTAAGAAATTGTTCTAGATATACATTTTTATTATTATTATGTGACCTGGTTGCAGGGTATCCAATGAAACCCTTACAATTAACACTGTGACCTAATTAGATCTATTGTGACCAGTTGATTATATTTGGTTTTAACGTCCTGACTGAGATAGTCAGGACGGGGGTTTTACCCTCCATTCGCTGGGAATCGTACCAGCTACCCATATTAACCTCACCCAGCCTGGGTAGGGCCGGAAATGCCAGCCTCACGTGTTTGAATGAAACAGAATTTTTGTCGAAAAGTCTGCCCCAACCGAGAGTTGAACTCGCGAACTCTGGACTACGGGTAGTAGTCACAACCATTAAGCCACGGAGGCTGGCTAGATATACATTTAATAATTATTAATAATAGGCAAACATGTATCCATGAAACATACCCTGAAAATTTCAGCTCGATTGGACAAAATATGCAACTTATATCACGTTACATACATGTAGACCGATAGTTAGATTGTGACATATCAATGTTGATCAAGTTAAACTGTTAAACCATACTCACTTCATTCGAAACGGTCGTAGGAGGTTGACCCAACTAGTACCTACTGTTTTTTTTTTCTCACGAGATATAACAGAAAACCGGCCATCCAAAGTACAGAGTAAAAAATTCTACCTAGCCGGGATTCGAACCCAGGTCACCTTGCAAACTTTGTGTTTTACCTACACCAGTCGACGACCACAGAGACTGCTCAATACGTAATATTTTATTATATTTATCATTATTTGATCTACATTAATCAATATTTTTGCCTCTTACTGGCCAATATTTTATACACTTCTCATAATATAGACCTAGTTTACCTCTTGATGTAGAAATCTTTGAATGAAGTTATAAAACGTTATTATTTCTCTCATCATTAATTGGTCTGTTGGCAGCTTGGATGAGGCAAAGATGATTAAATCACACCCTTATTTTAAGTTCTATGTGAGGCGAAGTTTTTTTTGTTACTCTCATAATTAATATAAAATCAGTTTTTTCTTTTTCTGTCTCACACTGTCGCTGATTTTTCTAAAAATTTATTTACATCGTAGTATAATTTTGTAATTTTGCGTAATTAGACCTTTAGTAAGAACCTTCAGTCATCCACGTGGGATAATTAGGCGTGGCTCCAGGGTTCATTATAGATATTCCTTTAGAGAGCTTTAAATACTTTTCTACTTGTTTCAACCATCTGAAATTAAGTGATCTCATTCCCTTTGACTAGACCTTTCTAAAAACACCAAAAATGCATCTCTAGGATAACAATGGACGGCTCTGGGCTCCATAATAAGTATTCCTTTCAAAGGCTATAACTCAAGTTTGGTCCAGTGTAATACTTTGGTTATATTTTTATATTTTTTCCTATGATAAGTCCTTTCTAAAAATACCACAATCGCAGCTCCAAGATAACCAGGGGCGGCTCTGTGCAACTTTCCGGTTTTATTTTAGAAGGCTATATCTCTTATCCTATAAAAAATAAATACTTGAAACTATAAAAGGTATGCAGAAATAAAAATTCCCTATCCAAAAACGTAGCTCACGTCTTTCCACGATAAGCACACGTTGCTGTACCCTTGACAGAAAATTGGTCTGAAAAAAAAACCCGTATGAATAATTTCATGAAATTCAAGATTTTACGCGTGGCCAGAAAACGACTTTAACTGTACGTAGGAACCTCGCGCTTTCGTGAAACACAATCTATTTTTGCGTCTCATTACGAATTTGAAATTAAAATTGATAAAAGTTACGGGAAGTGGGCGAAAACAATAAAACAAAATACATATAAACTCTGTTTCGTGTTAATATAGGCCGGTTGGCTGGCGCTACTTGACGAGCGCTCGCCTACCGGCGAGCTTGATATTATCTCATTACACCTTTCCTTTTGTCTCTTCTCGTTTTTCTCCCTCTCACTACGTTTCCTTACCCCTGACGCCTAACCCTCGAAACATTATACCCTTCTTCCCCTCAGATAGTATTAAACAAGTATTATAAGCAATTACAGTAGCATCCTGCAAACTCGGAATTCAAGGGACAGAAGCTTCATTTCCAGCTGTCAGGATTTGAAGTAGGCATCGAAGTTTGACAAGAGCCGAAGGATTCTTTCGAGTTAGCAGGATTTTCAACCTATCGGTATTCCAGTTAGAGATCAAGCGAAACGGTCATTTCGCAGGAGAACGCCTGCCAGAAACTACAGTGCTTATTCTACTGTACAAGAAACATAATTGTGTCAGTCATCTCTTGAGGTGGGCAAAGCAAGGCAGGTTGGCATTGCTAGGGCTGTCGGCTTCGAAAGCTCTTTGTCACTGCGACCTTAACATCTTTTGTGACAGCAATGGTTAGTTAGTTATACAAAGCAAAGCAGGTTAGTTATATACCCTGGTACCCATCACATAAGCAACATTCAACTCGGATTGACTGGCATGATTAAAGGCAAGTTTCAAGACAACATGAGATTAGTTTCTCTACCCTTGTATTTCCCGGCATTATGAGGTTATCAGGAAACCTGGAGAGTTCGATAATACAATATGTGCTTCTCATCATGGTATCATCTCGGGCGATATGGTCTATCATTAATGAGGGCAATCAGTATATCGTTATGAGCGTTACGGTCAGGATGTCTCTACCTAACCTTTCATTATTTTCGAGTGGGTATATACCTGTGGTGTTTTGGTATAGAGGATGCAAGAGAACTATTAGGCACAAGAAAGCCAAACTTATTATATTCCTTTTTTCTAATTTTTTAAGAAATGCATGAAATTAAATTGCATTCTAATTCTTATTTTGAAAAAGCAGAAAACTTAAGCTAGACTCTCTTATTCGTTTTATTAGTAACGCGCCTAGGGGAAAAGTTGTACCTATACCTACCATAAAATATAAGAGTCAATAGTTTTTTGACATCATAGGTAGATACTTGTTGATTTTGCTAGATCAAAGATGCTATCAAAAGTTGCCTATTGACAAGAATGCAAGGAGAAAGTGCAAGCCCATTGCTTTCTATTGCATCAGGACACCACCACGTCGGCAACGAAATGTTTATCAGAATGAAAAATGTAAAGTGAGAAATGTAATGAAATTACGAGTCAAATTCAAAATGTGACAATGTATACAAAGTCAGAATGTAGCACGTACATATGAATGGTATGTAAGGTGACATGTGGAGCATGCTGTTAACTCAAAATGTAATTAAACTTTTAATTTGCCAAGCTCTGGGAATTCAGGGCACACATATTAATTTATTTAGGAAATTTATTTTCCGAGAAGACTATTTGTTTCAAGCAGCAACATCTCGTATTATTTTGTTGACAAAGCGTTGAATAGATTTTTTTTCCTATTAGTCACTTTAACCAAATATTGAATGGTCGTTCGTGCCCATCCTCAAAAGGTCTACATAAAGTGAAGGAGGTTGATACTTCTTAGAAAAGTCATAAGTGAGTCCACTTCACTGGTATAGAGTTCAGTAGAGATGGTTTTGTGTAATATGATTGGCGATTTGCATTGTGATTGTGACATTCCAATATAAAAATCCCTCAGAGCCAAGAAGTCACGAGAAAAAAAATAAATAGATATTGTATTCAACTTATTTTGTGCAGCCTCCTGAACTTTGGACAACATATATGAAAATCAGCTCTAGCTTAAAAAACCGTTCAAGAGTACCTAATAATAAATGACTTTTAACTGAAGACATTTGTTTTGTTAATAGTGTATTATATAAATAAAAAAAAATTGTATATGGGTACACTAGAAACATTATTAATTAAAATCCGGACATGACAATTTATTAGCGGACAATTTAAAGGTACATATTCGTAAATTTTATTTGACTATAGTTTGAATATATCAAAGGGAAAAGCACTTCCATATTTATGTACATGTTGAAGTAGCAAACTACCTAGTCTCTATATATAAATGAGAAATATGGACGGGCTTTGTATCTTTGTATCTTTGTATCTTTGTATCTTTGTGTGTCCGAATTGTTTGAGCGAAACGGTAAGAGATAGCAAAAAATTGATGAGAGATGACCCCAAGTAAAACTGCCGGAAAATACCAGGAAAATTATCAAAAGTCCGAAATTCCAAACTGTCCTTGAGTTATGACCTTCCTCAAGTATTTCCTTGAGGAAGGGTCCGATTTTAAGACAGTCTTTGTCCTGGAACTTGAAATCTATCGCGAGGACCTATATTTTTTATTATTTAATAACACATTAGACAAAATTAGCTTTCATTTAATTCATTTTAGGCCACATTCTGACGTACCGTTCTGAAGATATAAGCCAGAATGTTCGAAATTTCGACCTTTTTTTCAGACTTTTCACGTTTTTTAGCAGATTCCAGCGCGGAACTTAAAATTTGTCGCGAGGACCTATATTTTTTATTGTTTTATAAAACATTAGACAAAACTAGCTTTCATTTAATTCATATTAGGCCACATTCTGACGTACCGTTTTCGAGATATAAGCCAGAATGTTCGCAATTTTGATCTTTTTTTCAGACTTTTCACGTTTTTTAGCAGATTCCAGCGCGGAACTTAAAATTTGTCGCGAGGACCTATATTTTTTATTGTTTTATAAAACATTAGACAAAACTAGCTTTCATTTAATTCATATTGGGCCACATTCTGACGTACCGTTCTCGAGATATAAGCCAGAATGTTCGCAATTTTGATCTTTTTTTCAGACTTTTCACGTTTTTTAACAGATTCCAGCGCGGAACCTAAAAATTATCGCGAGGACCTAAATTTTTTATTGTAAAACTCTCTCAGAACATCACGTGCTTTTATTTGAGCACTTTCTTGCCATATCCTGACGAACCGTTCTCGAAATATAGGCACAGTTTGCTGCATTATCAATATCCGCTATGATAGATTTGGCTCGGGATTTTGAAATTTACAGCGATGATGGTTGGTTGTGTGTGTGTGTGTGTGTGTGTGTGTGTGTGTGTGTGTGTGTGTGTGTGTGTGTGTGTGTGTGTGTGTGTGTGTGTGTGTGGATGTGTGTGTGTGTGTGGATGGGTGTGTGTGGTGGGTGTGTGGTGTGTTGTGTTGTGTGGTGTGTGTGTTTGTGTGTGTGTGTGTGTGTGTGTGTGTGTGTGTGGGTGTGTGGGTGTGTGGGTGTGTGGGTGGATGGGTGGATGTGTGGATGTGGATGTGTGGGTGTGGATGGGTGTGTGTATGTATGTGTGTGGATGTGTGTGTGTGTGGATGTGTGTGTGTGTGGATGTGTGTGTGTGTGAGTGTATGTGTGTGTGTGAGTGTATGTGTGTGTGTGTGTGTGTGGATGTGTGTGTGTGTGTGTGGATGTGTGTGTGTGGGTGGGTGTGTGTGTGTGTGTGTGTGTGTGTGTGTGTGTGTGTGTGTGGATGTGTTTGTGTGTGCGTTGATGGGTGTGTGTGGTGTGTGTATATGGTATGGTGTGTGTGTGTGTGTGTGATGTATGGGTGTGTGTGTAATGTATGGGTGTGTGTGTGATGTATGGGTGGTGTGTGTGTGATGGCTTGGCGAAGCGGGTGCAGCCCGCTAGTATAATATAAAATGATGAACTCTACATTTTTTCATGTCAAAGGTAGTCACTGTGGCAGAGCGAGTTAGCGCGCTAGGCATTGCACACATGGTGACCTGGGTTCGATTCCCAGCGGGGGAGGATTTTTTCTGCTCTGTACTTGGATGTTCGGGGTCCACTCATACCTCGTGAGGAAAAATGAGTAGCTGCTTTAATGTGAAGCAGCGACCAGTGGCAGAATCTTAGGCAAAAAATTAAACAAGATATTGTAAATTAAAGTGGTAAAGTCCTATGATTCTGCGCTACCCACTAAATTTGTGACATAATAACACAAAGAAAAAGCTTTTATTTTTTTTTTCATGTCAAAGGGAAGACAAAAGTTCAAGTACATAGAAACATAGAGGCTATAAGTCATGTACAATTACGAATATCCTTCAAAATACAGAGCATTCAAAAGGAAAAAAGTGAATTGAAATATTTAGCATTTTCAACGTCATTTAGAAAACACAATCAACACAATGGAAAGAAAGAAGTACTTGAATAATTTGCAGAAAATATTTCTTGTTGACTTTTTAGTCAACATTCTGGAAATAATCTACTGAAACAATAATAATAATACAAATAGCCTTTTTTAAACTGCCCGGGTAGGATGACTAATAAGTTTCATTTTTACAAGAGTACGTAAGCCCAAGACGTATTATTGTGTGGTCAAATTCGAAATAGGAGGATAACTTCTCATGTCTCGGCTGGGTTTCAAACCTGCAATCTCTGGATTGCCAGACCGATGCGACGCCTTGACAACTCAGCTACCGGGACTTGACCACTTGACTGAAGATAATTCATTCTTCTGACCACTTCACATTTCCACACATCAGTGTTGTTGGCAACAGGTCATGTTGGGTGAGTGATGGTATAGAACTATAGGAAGAATCCTAGATGTGACAGACATACCTGCGTATAGGTAAAGTTAGAGTTGTTACGTTATCGAGTGAGAGGTGAGTTTACTCCCAAGTGAATAAAATATACTTAACCTATTCTATTGGGGTTGCTGAGATTTTTTGTGAGAAATTAATGTTTGGAAATTGAACTGCTCGAGTAGGTTTAAACCTCCCTCCCTCTCAACGAACACACAACCGCACACACACAGAAACACATACAGATACACACACACGCACGCACGCACGCACACACTCACATACACACACCCAAACACACGTACACAGACACACACACACACACAAACACACGTACACACATACCCACTCACACACTCTCTCTCTCTCTCACACACACAAATAATGTTACAGTTATGTATATGTATTATGAACATTATGGGATTGTCATTTTTATTCTTCACAGCAACATAAACATAAGAGATATCATTTTGGGTAGCTTCAGGTAAATATTTACACTATTACCTACATACATAGAATAGCGGTGTTATGTTGGTATCATGGTGGTTCACCTTTCTATTAAAGATGTTACTCATTGCTGTGTAGTCAGGTCGGTGAATGGTAATGCTTAATGGTAAAGGTATGCTCAAAGTATCATGTATTGTATTTATATATAATAATAATACGTCTGTTCTATAATTATTTTTCTGGTTTAACTTTGGTCCTTGTGTTCAAATTTTCAATAGTTTTGTTTGATGGAAGAACAAGCAGCCATTTATCTGCATTGTCTTTCATTTACCTAATACCTGCATGTATAAATGTACAAGTAATAACATAGATACTATACCACTACTACTAGTTCTGCAATAACAAGTTGTGTTTAGTAATACCAAATACAATGCATGAATACCTGGGCAGAATATACATACATGTACCAGGTAGCTACACTCGTACAGTACAGTGCATAGATATTACAATATATGATATCATTGGTATGTAAAGTTGAAGAAACTTGTAGTAATTTCTTCATTCTCGGCATGACTACCTCCATCTCCTTCTTGTATATGTGCATCTTGCACTTGTTACAAGCTATGTACAATTGTACATAGAGGTTGTGACATCACACAAGACACCTGTGGCTACATGAGAGCAATGGCGCGTTGTGAAACGTCTGGTGTCAAGTCAGTATTGCTTGCTCTGCCTTTGTTCTCAACTTTTGCCCGAAGATGATATTGGTCGAGTTTTGGCACAACCCATCAAGTGGGGCTTCAAACTAAAGTTCTTGATGTTTAGATGCTGATATTTATGTTAGAATAGCGATAAGCATCTGAGTGAGGTTTACAGTTCACAGAACTTACACTATTCTATTCAATCCTAAGTATTCCAATTTTATTAATTCCAATTTTAATTTAAGGCAGTAATTTGTCTAGAATGCATGTACTGTAAGTAGGTAAGGTATAACTAATAATAAATTTCAACACGGGAAGGCTGCCTTGGAAAAATAATTGATAAAATTCCATTACCTTAGAGAACATTTAAACAAAACAAAACAAAAAATTGAAGCATCATCCATTCGGGAGTTATTGCGGAACAAACAGACCGACATCGACAAACATAGTACATACTAACGCTAACGAAATGATGCGAAATGCTTGTCGTCCTGTACCTAAGGCAAGATATAAGATAGTGAAATCTACTTATCTAATAATCTTAAACAGTATTATGTTGATTCGGAGAGGAATAAAATAAAAAAACCCGTACAGTCCACCTATAAAATATTATTTGTCTATTAACTTTTTATACTACTACTTATTGTTATGTAAACCATATTTAATTGTTCATTTATTGATAGCAAAATTCCAGCAACTCACCAACATCCAGATTACTGAACGGACATTAAACTAAACAGGTCTTGGTTATAGAACAAGGAATTCCTGAGTAACTTGTTGTTAGTTATCTTGAGGTGGTTGACTGGCCATGGGTAAATGGAGTACGGGAGGGGGGATGTAATGAGGCGAAATCAAAAGATTGAGGAATGTTAATAAGCAGAGAGAATAAAAAGACGAAAGAGAGGATGTTTTTTTTAAAGGGGACTTCTATAGTAGGTAATTATGTTATGTTTACTGAAGAACTGAGGTCATACTCGTAAAACAGAAGAAAACCAACCAACCAACCATCATTAATTTGAAGAAATATTTCATTTTTTTCTTGGACAGAAATTTATTGATCTCGATTCCGAGAAATAAGAGTCCTCCACTCTTGTATTTCTCAAATTTGAGTTGAGCGTAGAACTTCTCTATCAAAGTAGTAGCAGAAACACTCGCAACAGTTTGGTAAACACTGTAAGTTACAGTGGTTCAGCCAGCATGGACCAATTAGCAGGACATGGGTCAATGCATGGTCTAATCAGAACACCAGGACAATTAAACAGTGTAAATACTAACACCCAGCGCATGGCTCACTGTACTATTTAAATACTTGACAGTAACGCCAATTAAGCTAATACCCAGGGTCTTGCCTAATCGTGAGCTAGTGTTTGTATTTTTATTCTCATACTAAGCAGGTAGGAAAACCGGGATGTATTGTGATAGCTACTGTGGATAAGCTATGCTAAAATACAATCAAGATTTGGCAAATGCTTCCTCTGATGGTTTGGTGATGGTTAAACCATGACAAATTCTCAAGACAAGAGTTTGGTTTTCAGTTGACTGTTGTCTTGAGAGTTGAGTCCCAGATTTAATTACCTCTAAGTGAATATGAGAGATATTCAAGAAGTCGACGATTTTAAATAATCATAATTATGTCCCAAGAGAAAGTTAATTTCTTTTGAGTTTGAAGTTTAATTAAATTATCAAAGTTCAGACTTGGCTACAAAGCAGATATTTTTTATAACAGCTACATAAGCAGAATCTTTTTTTCCTTAAAACTTTTTTTATCAGATTATTTTAACTATTTTAAATTCAGAAAAAATAAAATCCCAGTTAAACTGATTACTAGCTGAATAGGGTTTGAAACTTGTTGAAAAATAGATATACACGGTGAAAAACTAGGTGCGAAATTTAACATAGTATTATGATTAATTAAACATACGGGGGACCCTTGCAAAGTTAGCATACGCGATATTTTCGACTTTAGCATAAAGTGGTTAGCATAATTTATGCTAACGAAATTTGTCAAAAGTCGTGACGTCATAGTTGTGACGTCATTATTTTTATGCCAACGGATGTATAAAGTTATGCTATTGTTCCTCGTTTCTTCAATTCAATTCAATTCATTGATAACATAATAACACGTTTAACTTGCATAATCTATGCTCTGAATTTCATTTGTTTAACATAACATTATACGTATCTTAGCATAAAGTAATTCGCCTATCATAACTCTATAGAGTTACACATCTAATGATTTCATATTTATAATAATTGATCCAACAAAGGAAAGGTTCAGACCTTTTTCACAAAATGATTTACAGAAAGTGGAAAAAGAGCTAGGTAGGTATGAACAATGATCATCTACGATTCTACGAGATGGGTTGCAATGTGTAGAATTATGATGCAATAATATAAAACTATTATACCTACATATTTATTTTAACAAGAGTATATCCATTGTTTCACATTAGTTTTCACGACTTAACAATACCTATAAATATAAAGTGAAAGAAATGTTACTCATTTTCCACAACTTTTTGACATGAGTGTCTATCTGTCTACAGTACTAACTTACATCAACCTTTAATTGACATATTTTTTTTTTTTTTTTTTGAAAAACCTGCTGCATTTTTTACCCCATCAGAGGATTATTATTATTTTTTTTTCATTTATTATAGTGTGCGAACATTTTATTTTATGTTATATACACTGAAAAATGAAGTAAAATCACATTTCTAATTGACAAGAGGATTAATTAATGTTTATAGAGGAAAGTATTTTTAAAACAATTAGAGAAATCACCCCTGGAAGTTCGTCCATTCGTCGAAACTGACTGACCACCCCATACAAATATCTTTATTGAACTATCCATGAAGAAGATCCCGTACAAATATATTTATTGAATCATCCATGAAGAAGATTCTGTAACCTATGGGGTATCTGTAGATCCACTATCTATCTTGTATCAACAGTCCTTGAGATGGTAAACAATCTTCTCCGTGCAAAAAAGAAAGATGAATGCTTAAAGATCATGATGCTAGAATGTTGACTTTCCTAGTTATCCTTTAGATGCTTTGGACATAACCTTCCGCATCTTACCACTGAGCTAGTCCTGCGTTCATTGATCAAAGTAGTTGCCTGCTTTGAGTGCTCTGAGCTATTAGCCAGCATGATCATCTCGACCCGGAGGGCATTCATCATGTTATTCATCAGTGATACATGACATTCAAATCCTTACAAATTGAAATTGACATTCCATACTTAATAAAAATTTACAAAACATACAAGTAGTTTAGTTTCAATTTCAAGCAAATGCTATCAGTGGATTTTAAGCTATTTTTTTGGAGCATTTTGAGTTTTGGATTGATGGCCATCAAAATTTATCGAACAAATTTAAAAAAAAATTTAATTAATATTTTATTATTCTTAATTTCTCATTGCTTTGTTGGTAATTATCCTGTTCCTTTCACCACCATGCGAACTTAAAGGGCCGCAATCCCCGACAATGTCGTGATGATTTCGTATTGATCAGAACGTGACTTAGCGGAGATGTTAAATCTGATGAGAGAATCTGCACAGGGGCAGAAATGCAGAATCAATACACAGGTTCTCCCGATAGCGCATTTTTACTCCAGTAAAATTGAAGCATACGGCATAAGATTTGTTGCCTAAAGCACGTGCTCTGAAGCATTGTATTTTAAATCTGTACGTATATAATCTCTCATGAAATTCGAAACATATTTTTTTCATCATGCTTGTGGATTGAACTGTGATTTTAAACATGCTGCAATGTATAATTTTCCTACATCTATAGTTTTCCTTCGTCATTTTAAAATTTCCTCTGTTGAAACGCGCCTAAATATCACTGAAG
Organism: Bactericera cockerelli; assembly: GCA_024516035.1. Classification (NCBI taxonomy): domain Eukaryota; kingdom Metazoa; phylum Arthropoda; class Insecta; order Hemiptera; family Triozidae; genus Bactericera; species Bactericera cockerelli. The sequence goes on from CM044958.1 coordinate 23,773,092, forward strand.
ATAAGCAACGTCCACCAAAGGTTCATACTTGGAGGGTGACCACCTAGACTCGACCCCTCGTGATGCTGACCATTGGCTATTCCTATAGGTAAGCGACTCCCTGATATTTCTCATACTTCTTGACTAACGCCGACGTCTATTGAAGTATCTAGTATTCTTGTGGATCATGCCCCTGAGATATTGTTCAACAGACTACAGCGTCTAAGGACAGAATCCTTTCATCTTTTACTGAATTCTCGCCCGTCTCTAACTGATTGCGATGATGTAACGCAATATTTGATTTGGGTTTGTATAATACACTCAATAATATGATCGTGCAGCATTCACTTCCAATACACAATGAGCTTGTTGTAGTAATACGTCTTCAAGTGTTTGTGTACGCAAACGGTTTGGTTGTTTGGTTCTGAATGGCAATGCTGCGCGGAATGGTTCAACAATGAGACGTGCCCTAATCTGGAGACATGTCTTGTTTGACTTGAGACGAATCTATTTTTGATCTCGGTTATTAAGTGTCTACTATCTACCGATGAACCAAGCCGAGTAATCACACACAAGAGCTATCTTTCTTCTGGTTGTTTTCTTTTGTATTCATAATTGAAATAAATACTCATAGGTTGTACTAATACACATAATATGTACAGTAATTATATCTTAACGAGCTCTCTTCTACCGCTGAGTTTGATCACCCATTTGAAATAAAATTAAGTTACAAGTACAAGGTAGGAAGGATAGAGAAATGCTGCGTGTTGCTATTTGGACGCTGCAACGCGACGACTGAAATTTTTCGGTTCATCGGGTTATCAAGCGAGAGGCCCTTATTCGAATCCCGACGTATTCAAATATTCTATCTGAGCATTAGAAGTTCGATATTCACTCACACCTCATAAAAGAAAAGAGTGGGTCCTTTAGCTATAGTATGAGTAAGTAAGCAGTGATGATATAACCGGACTGCATATAAAGTAATGAGGAGAATTGATTGCAGTCACTAAATCTGGTTAGAGGCTCTTGCTATGCCACTACTAACTCATACTGATGCCTATAGCCTATAGATTCCCTAGTTCTACTGATGAGGATATGAAAGTTTATACAAATCCGAATCTGCTTACTTCCTTTTCAAAATAATGAAATATGGTGATTCAATTTGCCAAAATATCATAATCACTGAAATTCTTCCTTATGTTAGCAATCATGGTCAATACCTATTAGTCAATTATTTATTATATTGAGAGAAAAAAAAAAACTAAGAGTGTTGGTCAACTTCACACTGGACGTCTTTCATCTCATTTGCTGTAACATTATCATCATCAATGTCAATCAGTCCAACAGATATATGTATCACTAACACAGTTAGCAAATTGTGAATGACTTTTACTTTTACACACGCACATGTAGGTATGAACACACAAATTATGGAATGGACCTGGTGCCGGTACTGGAGAAGGCAGTTTCAAGTAGGTATACATAAAAATAAATTCACTTTCTAAGAGACATCTACCTCCATTTTGGAGAAATTTTGATTTTTCTTTAATTTATAGTGGTAAAAATCGGCTAACTTAATAAATCATAATGGATATAAGAAGGACTATTATCCTAAAATCCTAAAGTCTATCATCATTAATGGACTATTATCCTAAAGTCACATTGATATAATAAATTAAATGTTATACAAATATTTATAATAAATATTATGCTAGAGAGAGATAGGTACCTAATGTACCAAATGATAACTAAGTTTCGAAATGTCCAATCATAATATGATGAGATAGATTTGAACTTTACTGTCTATCTGGGTGAAAGGCAAGGTTGTTCCCATCCAGATGAACAAGTACCTATTAGAACGGCTTTAGGTTCCAATTTGAAGGTGTTGGAGATACTCGTAGCTTAACAATGCAGAATTTAAATGTGCCATCCTAGTTCACTGAGATTTCTTATTTCTTCTGAGGCTGACGATTGAGAGAGATATTTATACCTCTTATAACTCCTGGTCCAATGTAGAAAATGGAAAATGTACCTTATGTTCAACAATGTTTGTAAATTTATTGTAATTTACGTTAGTAATAATAATTGCTACAACCAATGTTGTGAATATGTTAATTGCCTTGAGTTTAGACCAACATCAGAACCAAATCTGGAGCTATTTGAGGCCGCACAGACTCAAGTTTCCAACAAGTTACTCAAGTTTAGCAACGTCTCTCATGGTGATGGCATGGCAATCTTGCGTTAAACATAATTATAACAGCCATTTCATGTTTCGGTCACTATCAGATTGGGTGAGGTAAATATTCAAAGCCGAGGTATAAGTTTTTTTTTTTTTTATTGAGTAGTTATATCAAACTTAGGTATATTTCATAGGTAAAATATTTCTTCGAGCTCACTACCGAGAGGAAGCGTGCCTGAGATGCTCGAGCTATTGTCCCTTTGGATCGCCTGTGATATTTTTTGTATCAGGAACTGATGCGAGCGAGAATCACCAGAAACGCCAATCTTTTTTAGAAAAGATATCGTCGACTCAGCTGCCCAAGAACCCAAAGTTTCAACTGAGAACGCAAGAAAGCTGTAGTTGTCTTTTATCCTTGAGTATTTCAAGTGCTTTTTGCGTGCAGCGTTCTCAGAGGAAAATCCAGGTCCTTCAGCATCGTTTCTGTTAGTACTCGCTAGCGAATCAGAACAGGAAAGTATGTGTATATGTATATTGTATAAGTATGTGTATATGTGCAGAATATCACGGATAACGGTTGCCATTCGATGAATAGAGCAATAAATTTTGCAATTACAGAAGAAGGTTTAAAAAGATAAGAGCTTAGAAATGTATTATAAGAGGCTTTCGTGGTTTCTCTGAGGAGCACTTTGACGCGATGCGAGATAGAATCTTCTCAACAATAAAATCAACATACCTATACACATACATATAGGTAATAATATGTGACAACAGTTAGTACCTACTTACAGTTAGTACCTACTTACGAGTATTTCAGAATATGAAACACGAGGGTAGAAATGGAATTCTTGAGATTCTAATTATGGCCTCAAGTGAAGCAGCTTAATTTCCCGATGAAATGTGAGTGAGTAGATGTGTACCTGGTACCTACTATTTTATTTATATTATTGTTATAGGGTGGTGAAGGCTAGGCTTCTTAGGGTGCTACTTTATACAGCCGTTAAGCTGTAGTGGGTGGGTGTATGTGGGTGTGGGTTGTGTGTGTGTGGGTGTGTGGGTGTGTGTGTGTGTGTGTGTGTGTGTGGGTGATGTATGTTTGAGAGAGTGTTGTGGCGTTCTAAGTAGTGTATGTGTATGTGTCTGTAATTTATTATGTCTGTGCAGACATAATTACAAAAACTACTTACCCCCATCATGCATGTACGAGTATTAAGTACATGTATTATTTAGTTAATTCTCTACGGGTAGAACTTCAATGCATCTTACCTATAACAAAAGAAAAGAACATCATAAATAAAATAATATCTGATACCTATTGATCAAAATTTACTAAAGTGAGAATTAATAAGAGTAATAATAATAACTATGGTAATAATATTACAACGACAGTGTCATCAGAGGAGGACATGCTACAGGCGAGGTAAAGGAATAGTAGTGTGGTTCAGAACATCAAAGAGGAAAAGAGAGATCGAGATTACCTCAGCCATGCAGTTACTCAAAGAAAAGGAAAGCCAAACAAACTTAGGGAATTAGAACTTTTCCCTTCCAAACATCATTCTGTCCAAACTTGCGTAAAGTTAGAACAGACCACATTAAGAATTTAAGAGATAAATAAGAAAGACGATAATAGAGATTTTCATTATTTATTCATGCGTACCTACGTACTTGTTCAGTGCTTTATCAAAATAATTGTTTACATGCTTTGCAGTTTACATCTGTCTGGCTGGGGGACTATGACCAGGGAGTAGACCAGCATTGGCTTAGTTCCGGGGGCCCTTGTCAGTTATTAGTCTCCTTGTAAATACAGTGGTAGAAGTGCTGAGTCATTTCTCCACTGTCTGACTACCATCGTTCACGATGACGCCAACCTATGATGATGCTTATTTATAAATATTGAAGAAGAATTCCTTTACAAGTAGGTACCAACTACTTCAAATCAATGTTTATTTAAAAAAATACATAATTATAAAGGTCCGACTTACACAGAGACCTGCAACCCCCAGTTCACTACGACTTTCTGATAGCACCTTAATTGTTCCAATGGTTCTGGTAGCACCTTAATTGTTCCAATGGTTCTTGTAACACCTTAATTGTTTTTTTTTTCTTCAAAGTAGCACCTTTTTTTTCTTCAAAAATATAACATCGGATTTGGCGTCTTTAATGTAAAGGTAATGGAGTAAAAGCAACGTCCAGCGAGGCTAGGACTTGGAAGAGTGACCATTCAAATCCGAGCCCCCGTGATGCTGGCTATTCCCGGCATAACTCATGCTGGGTGAGATTAATAATTAGAGTAGCTGGTTTGTGAGCATTAAAGTTTCAACCTCCAAGAGATGGAGGTTGAAAGTTACGTCTATTTTTTTTTTTAATAAGGTCTAGTTCTCTAGTTGGACTCTGTGATCCCACAAACTCCAACTAGAGCTGATCCAAGAAATTTACCAAGGAGGCAAGTACCCAAAATAAACATTTTTTGATAATTTACACAGTTAAATTCCCAGGATTATCTAGTTTACCTACTTGCTACCTGTATTGAATGAAAACTCATGACGCTCACTTGGACCCACATGAAAATTCTTATAAAAATTCGCATCATGGAAATCAAAATCTATTTTCACCTCTGGTACCCTCTACTATTCTGCTGTACTCTTGCTAATGCCGGGATAGTGGAGCGCTCTGCCAGAAAAAAGGCCAGTGTGAAAGAGAGTGATATTGATGTCATGGCAGCTACCGACTTCGCCGTCAACTACATCAATGAAGGCTCTGGATCTGCAGACATACTGGGACTCATCAAGGTTGTGTCTGTCTCCCGACAGATATGCCTTAGTCATGATATAAGGGAGGGCACGTGCCCCCCCAGTTCTGTTTCGGTAAGCGGTGTTTCTCAAATTTCATTATACCTAATCCAGTAAAAAAAAAAAAAATTCCCAATTCTAAGACCAATTATATAGAAATACCTAAATAATATAGTTGTCAAATCCACACAGATATAAAAATTATCTGTAGGGTTAGGCTACTCGGGGTAAGGACAAAAAATGGATGGGTGACTCAAAAAAATCACATTTTTCGACCTAAACGACATTTTTTCTCGAAATTTGTCGTGACGACCTTCTGATGAGCCGTTCTTGAGCTACGTCGAGTAAGGACAAGAAATGGATGATGGCAGACACGAAAAATGTTGACATTTTGTGTGTGGGCGTGATGGGCTTGCGGAGCGGCGGGTGCATCAACCCGCTAGTTTGGTATATTGTGCGATTGTGCCCCCCCAGTACAAGAGGGCTATATCCGCGCATGCCGACAGATGAGGCTGTGCTTTATTCGAGTACATTGTGTTGCCTATTAACTAGTTCAGGAATGAGAGAGAAAGAGAGTGAGACAGAGTATTATTGGAGTTTTGGGTATGTGGGACAGGGACGTGGCATATTCACTCTTCAGACCATATGAATTTACTGTCGAAAGTCCAAATATATCCAAGCGCCCAAAATTATGTATTGTTTCTCTTGAGATACATATTTTTACTTTCCTTCTCCTTTAATAAGGAAAGTGTTGTATTTTAAATACCAAGGGTGACTTTAAAATAAAACGAAATCGAGATCACTTAAGCATTAGGACTTAAGTATTAGTTTCCCCATTTAAAACAATACGCAAATTCTAGACTTAAGTCCACAGAGGTATAAGAAAAGGTCTATTAATTTCACCCTAAGAGCTTATTTGCCCTCAATAATTATTATTTTGTCCTTTCTAATAATATAAACTAAACAATTTTACTGTGCTTCCTTATACCTCATGCAATCATTCTGGATTAATAACTAACTACCTTATCGATCGAGCTATAATGATGTAGTGATGTTAGCTCGAGCTACTAAGCTTCGGGTAACTGAAGGATTAGGACTGACTGAGTGACTGAACTGAAATAAAATTCATTCCTCTCATCAGGACGTGTCTGCTTTGTACACCATCAAGCTACAAGTCGGGCGCACTGAATGCATCGAGACAGAGTGGCTCGGGTTCATCTGCTTGGTACCTGTTGACAGGACCCTGGCTTCAACGAGTGCACAGTGAAGGTGTGGGAGGACCAGCCCTTGCCAACTCCATCGGATTTCAAGGTCACATCCCTCAAGTGCTCCCGGGAAAACGCCAATGCCACGTAGAAATAGCACTTGATCCTTTATTTCTTTATTAACGAAACCTCTAGAATCTTTTTCTCAAAAGCAATCTATATCTATAAAAGAAAGCTGTCTGTATGTGTGTGTGTATGTATGTATGTATGTTCTTTATACAAATCCACACCGTTTGACCGAGAAACCTGAAATTTTGCACATAGGTCCCGTTGGATCAGGAAATTCTTCTAGGCTAGATTATATCTCCCTGAGGTTAAGCTACAATGAGTAAGGATAAAAATGGATGGGTGACGCAAAAAAAATTCACGTTTTTTGACATAAATGACATTTTTTCTCGAAATTTGTCGCGACGACCTATCAACTCAAAGCGAGAAAGTTTTAGGCAAGGGTTTGAGCTTTCAATTGACACATCGATCGCGAATTTCTGATGAGCCGTTCTTGAGCTACGCCAGGTAAGGTAACAAAATGGATGCGTAACATGTAAAATATTCACGTTTTTTTTTTACCTAAATGTCATTTTTTCTCGAAATTTGAAGTGACGACCTATCAACTCAGAGCGAGAAAGTTTTAGGCAAGGGTTTAGGCTTTCATTTGTCATATTGATCGCGAAATTCTGATGAGCCATTCTTGAGCTACGCCGGGGAAGACCAGAAAAGAGATGAGCGACAAAAAATATTCAGGTTTTTTTCAAACCTAAAGGACATTTTGTGTGTGTGTGTGTGTTGTGTATGTTTGTGGTTGTGGTGTGTGTGTGTGGTGTGGTGTGTGTGGTGTGTGTTGTGTGTGTGTTTGTGTTGTGTGTTGTGTGTGTTTGGTGTGTGTGTGTGTGTGTGTGTTGTGTGTGTGTGTGTGGTGTGTGTGTGTGTGTGTGTTGTGTGTGGTGTGTTGTGTGTGTGTGTGTTGTTGTGTGGTGTGTTGTTGTGTGTGGTGTGTGTTGGGTGTGTGGTTGTGTTTGTGTGTGTGTTTGTGTGTGTGTGTGTGTGTGTGTGTATGTGTGTGTGTGGTGGTGTGTGTGGTGTGTGTGTGGGGTGTGTGTGTGTGTGTGGTGTGGTGTGTGTGTGGTGTGTGTGTGGTGTGTGTGTGTGTGGTGTGTGTGCGTGTGTGTGCGGTGTCGTGGCGTTGTGTGTGTTTGATGGGCTGGCGAAGCGTCTCAAATAAAATAAATGGTGTCTTTGGTTCTAATCCCACCCAGTGCATGAATTTTTCCTCATTTATTTGTGTTTGTGACCAAATAATAATAAGACTCTTAGGGTTAGGTGGTAGAAAATGCTTTGAGCATTAACCTCGCCTGGTGGTTCTCTCTCCACTAAAGAGTGTTATTATTATCACAGGTAATAGTACCAATCGTTAATTAGTATTTTATACCTTTTTTAACCAGATATTGTATAAATCTGAAGATCTGAATTATAATATTCCACGTTGAAAACCATTGAGTTCTTATTATTTAACCTTTTTTAACAAATGTTCTGAATATTATACGACTGAGTATAAGTTAGTATTGTCATCTGTTTTAAGGCACTATACAGGGTGTCCCTGAAAACATAGCGAACCCTTTCACCACATCTTCAAGCTAAAATAAAGGTCATTTTATTATATGAACAAATGAACATGGGTGCGGAAAAGGACCCTTACGGACGACTATTGGCATTTATTATAGTTAATTAAGAAAACTATTATCTACAAATAATAGGTATTTGTATTCCATATTGGTAATTTTCTACATCTCCTGAACAAGCTAATATGTTTTCTTCAAAACTCCCAACGTATTGCTGGAAAAATATAAAATGTCGATTGTTAGCCCAGGCAAATTAGTGCTAAAATGGGGTCTAGCGTCAAAAAATTGCTCAATAGCTGGAAATCGTTTTAAACCCTTAAAGGGGTCCTGAATAATGGGTATATGAGTTTGCGACGGATTTTAGGTTGTGCTTCCGAGTTTAGGGCCTAAATAGTGCAAATTTTTTGCACTTTTTTAAAATTGCGCTTATAACTCAAAATGTATTTATTCTACAGAAAATTTTACTCAGTTCTTATCTAAGGAACATAAAATTATGCGTCTAATGACGTTTGAATCATTAAAAAAGGTTAAGCCGTTCAGCCACAATCGCTCCTCAAAGATGGGTGGTTTTTTCAAACATAGCTCAAATTTTGAAAATTCTCAACTTTTAACGCCTGTAAGTCAAAAAGGACTGCACCAATTGAAAATTTAATAGAATCGAACTTGTAGAAAATGTAATTTTAAGTAAAATACTGTTTGAAATTTGAAATTTGCTCACTCCAGTGCTGAGATATGAATTTTAAACCGAAAGAGTTCCTAGAGCCAAATTTTCGCTAAGGCAGTGCAACGCAAAAAACTTCGTCTGAACTCTAAAATTATCACATTCTTACAACTTTTCAAGCAAAACTGAACGTTATCTACTGAATTCAGTCGAATAGGTAGTTTAAAATATTGAGAAACTAGCACTGAATTTTACTAAGATCTGTTTACTGAACATGTGATTTCAAGACAGCAGGCACACTATGGAGGATGTAACTTGTTTTATATGCGGGAACATTGTGCAAGAAGGAATATTAATAATATAATAATAAAAATGCATTTTCTTTGTGTTGTTATGTCACAGTTTTAGTGGGTAGCGCAGAATCATAGAACTTTGCCAGTTTAATTTACAATATCTTGTATTATTTGTGTGCCTATGATTCAGCCACTGGTCGCTGCTTCATATCAAAGCAGCTACTCTTTTTTCCTCACGACTCACGAAGTATGAGTTGACCCCGAACATCCAAGTACAGAGCAGAAAAAATCCCATCCCGCTGGGAATTGAACCCAGGTCACCATGCGTGCAATGCCTAGCGTGCTAACTCACTCGGCTACAGTGACTACAACATATTAAAGGCAAAGATAGAGGAATATTAAAGGAAAAGTCACTTCGAATGTTCATTGAGGACAGCAGGAGGAGAAATGATGTGCATCACACGTGGTTACAGACTCAAAGATCTGTTATACTTCACGAGAAGTGTCGCAAAGGTGTCTACACGAAGGAGTCAAACACTGTAAAGGCCGAAAAAGAAGCAAGAAACGGAAGCCGTGTGACAAGAGGCCGTGAGGAAATACCAAAATTCAACTTCAAGGAGCTCTGCTTCTACTGTGGAAAAGATATGGAGGTTCTGGGTACTAACGACTTCTTAGGAGTGAACCACTTTTCATGGCCATCAATGGTATCCATGTTTATATCGGCGTTGTCATATATGAATTGAGTTAATGAATTTTTAGTGATGATAAGGCCATGATACGTTCCATGCTATGGGGGGGTATTCAGTGCTTCACTCCTAAGAAGTTGTTAGTACCTAGAACCTCCATACTGAAGGTGAAATCAATCCCACTAGTGACCAGTTTGAGCGAACTCTCCCTGTTCACGCCATGTGACTCCAGTTTGAATTGACTCCAAACTTACCCCGCGCATATCACTCGATCTCTACGCCCCTAACTGTTAGAGATAACACTTCGATATCAGATGATAGGCATAAATATCATATGATCTTACAAAGAAAGCCAGAGATTCGGTACGATAGATTGGGAACGACGATGCCTCGTTCAGATTGTAACAACCAGTGGTCAGGGTACGTCTTCTCTCCTTCCTCGATCTACCACCTTTGATCCCCTTCTAAAGGCGTAAGTACTTGGTACAAGTACTCAAGATAAGATCATCCAATCTCATTTCATAGTAGTAGTTTATTTCTTCCTTTTATCTTTCCGTGTAAATTTAATACTCTTTAATACACCTACACCTTTCGTAGTAGCGTTATTGAACCAGAGGCCTTTTCTTCGTTAAACCCCAGTAACTGGGAAACTTAGGTCTTTCGGCTTCAAAGCCCCAGTTACTACATTAATTCACTCCCCTCGTCCAGATATACCTTGAGCTGCATCAGGATCCATAGATGGGCGTGAATTAAAGAACATACCACGACAAGAATCGTACTTGCCTTCAGCGGCTACGAGGTCTGATTCAGTTGCCATCTTACGCAATACCACCGCCCCCATTTCATCTCCTCTGGCAATTGCAGAACCTTTAATTTTTTGCATTATTTCTTGTGTCTGAATTTCACGTCTATGAAGAGGAAGCTTTTTCTGTTTAACCTTGAAGCTTTCAGAGGCATCTTTTCACAGTAGAAGCAGAGCTCCTTAAAGTTGAATTTTGGTATTTCCTCACGGCCTCTTGTCACACGGCTTCCGTTTCCTGCTTCTTTTTCGGCCTTTACAATGTTTGACTCCTTCGTGTAGACACCTTTGCGACACTTCTCGTGAAGTATAACAGATTTCTGAGTCTGTAACCACGTGTGATGCCCATCATTCCTCCTCCTGCTGGCCTCGATAAACGTTCGAAGTGACTTTTCCTTTAATATTCCTCTATCCGCTCCTTCTGGCACAATGTTCCCGCATATAAAACAAGTTACATCCTCCATAGTGTGCCTGCTGTCTTGAAATCACATGTTCAGTAAACAGATCTTAGTAAAATTCAGTGCTAGTTTCTCAATATTTTAAACTACCTATTCGACTGAATTCAGTAGATAACGTTCAGTTTTGCTTGAAAAGTTGTAAGAATGTGATAATTTTAGAGTTCAGACGAAGTTTTTTGCGTTGCACTGCCTTAGCGAAAATTTGGCTCTAGGAACTCTTTCGGTTTAAAATTCATATCTCAGCACTGGAGTGAGCAAATTTCAAATTTCAAACAGTATTTTACTTAAAATTACATTTTCTACAAGTTCGATTCTATTAAATTTTTCAATTGGTGCAGTCCTTTTTGACTTACAGGCGTTAAAAGTTGAGAATTTTCAAAATTTGAGCTATGTTTGAAAAAACCACCCATCTTTGAGGAGCGATTGTGGCTGAACGGCTTAACCTTTTTTAATGATTCAAACGTCATTAGACGCATAATTTTATGTTCCTTAGATAAGAACTGAGTAAAATTTTCTGTAGAATAAATACATTTTGAGTTATAAGCGCAATTTTAAAAAAAGTGCAAAAAATTTGCACTATTTAGGCCCTAAACTCGGAAGCACAACCTAAAATCCGTCGCAAACTCATATACCCATTATTCAGGACCCCTTTAAGGGTTTAAAACGATTTCCAGCTATTGAGCAATTTTTTGACGCTAGAGCACTAATTTGCCTGGGCTATGTGTAGATACACCAACCAACAGTGTACAGGTATAGTCCTTCCTGACCTAGTCAATAATAAATTAATGCTTTCTTTCATCTCTGTGAATACTCGCTGATAAATAAATAATCTCTAATCCTGCGGGGAAGAGACAGAATGAAAGATATAAAGTAAACACTAGTGGTGGTGGCTTAGTGCGGGATTGTTTACAAGACAGTATTTTCCTGTGAATGACTGGAGGCTAAATAATTCTACACAGGAGAAACTTATAGTAGGAGATCTCTTTCTTTTCATCCCTCCCACCTTCCTTTTCTCTTTCAAATTATGGCTCTGTCACTCCCTTTTTTTTCCTTCTCCCTCTCTCCTGTATTCATTCTCTCTCCCTTCCTCTCCTTCTCTTCTCTACACTCTCTCTGGTATACCTGTCTCTCGTTTCACTAATTACCTAAAATTGATCGTGTTTTATCAAATTCACCTTCTTGCAATTTTGAACATTATTTACTCTTAACTCTTTTGCTCTGTAAAGTTCCCCTCTCTCTATCTCTCTTGCTCTCGCACCATTTTCTGGGACGATCATTCTATCAATCGCCTTGTCTCTTTTTTTCTCTTCTCTATCACAATATCTCTCAAAGACACACACACATGCACCCTCTATAGATAATTATGTTGAAGTACCTATATTTTTTCTCCAGTAATCTTCAATCCTCGCATTCTCGCCTGCGTCCCATTTGAAACTCTCTACATTCCACAGAGGGAATGAAAAATACAGCTCTAGCTAGGATTTCCACGATACGAAAAAACATCGATCAATCTTAGTAGTTGAAAAAGCGTGCCAATAAAGTAAAAAGCTTTCTATCAGTGAATTTATGTAAAGGATTTCTTTTCTTTTTCACTTTGAAATTTGGCGTGATTTTTTAGACGCTTAGAAAAAATTGATTTTATAAATTTACATTTAATTTCTATCGGGTTTATCATTAGGCTGGCGTCCAGTGAAAAATGTTAGTTTAAACACAATGAGGCATTGCTGTACATTAGTTACGGGCCTGAATTGGACGCCACCGACGCGACGCATTGATTATTGGTACGTAAATATTAGTAAATATACCTACTCCCACTTTTCTCGTAAATTTATACATCGCGTGAATTACCATTTTGACAAATAATATTTCTGATGATACCTACCTCTACCTGCATACATATATCTACCTACACCTTTATACCAGCAACTGAATTTCCTTCCTCTAGAACTCTACATTCCTACATGGCAATATATAAAGTTCACTGCAACTGTTCAAAAAGCAAGAAAATGTCGACAGGTGCCAAGGATAATAATTATTTCCTGTCTTTACAAATCTCCAAAAAACTTGTTTCAAAAATTGCAGAGAAAATTCAAACTTTTGCTAATAGAAGACTTAAATACATAGTTTATAGTTAGGTATACACTGTATACAGCCATTATTTATTATTACTCATATCTAGAGGTCTACTCGGTATCCTCAGTTAGCCGACCCTCCAAAGGTCCATCTGCCTCCTCATTATTCAGTGCTACAAAATCAGTTTATCCAGCGTCGATGGCAAAATACACCAGTTCTCGTTATGTTACTGAAGTTAAGCAACGCCCAGCGAGGTTAGGACTTGGATGCACACATCCATTCAAGTTTGAACCCTCGTGATGCTGCTGGCTATTAGCCGCCCCACTCGGAATATTAGTTGTAGCTGATTTGAGAGTTTTCAGCGTATGGAGGGTAAAACCCCGTTAAGCGACGTAAAAAAAAGAGTTATTAATCATACGAAATGTCTACGTGCAGATTAAGCTACACGCGTGAATAAGTTTTAAATAATGATGATTATATAACAAAGACTATTCTTGTGCAAAAGTTGTATAAACTCATGTCATCTCTCTTGACAGCACTAGGTACGAGACTGTCTGGCACTGAAAATGAAAATACTAAAAGTAAAAGTTATGCTAGCAACGCACAATATGCAAAAATTTAAAAGTCAATTTTCCAAATGGAAATACCGAACAGCATACGTTTGACAAATTCTCAGTTTCACAAGTATTCCATGGATGGGGAGGCGTGCCGGAGAGGACAATGTGACAAAGGTTTGAACAATGATAGAATGGAAGGAGGAAGTATCGTCTCTTCTCTTTTTATAATATTCTCTATTGTTTCCCTGCTATATTTCAGCAGTAATGACTGATAAGTATATCTTGCGTTTATTTTGATGGCTCTTTCATCCCTCGTTACCATTGGAAAAAAAATAGTTCTATATTCAGATAACTTTTCTATCAAAGGAAAAAGGATGAATTTAGTAGTGGTGGTGGGGTATGTCTGGCTGGGGGACTATAAACAGGGAGTAGACCAGCATTGGCTTGGTTCTGGGGGCCCTTATCAATTATTAGCCTCCTTGTAAAGACAGTGGTAGAAGTGCTGAGTCATGCCTCTCCTGTCTGGCTACCATCGTTCACGATGACGCCACCCTATGATGATGATGGTGTGTTAGATCTTTCTGTATAATTTTTAGTTCATTAAAAAAGTAAAATGTATATCTAAAACTAAATATAATATTTAATTCTATAATTATATAACACTATGAATAACTTGTTACCATTTGTATTATAATATTATTATTATTATTTAAATAATTTTAATGCTAAATTTCTGTACTACATTACTTTGTATATTGGGTCCCCATGGGAACCGTCAATTATAATAATAATAATAATATAAAAAATATTATACATTACTTTGTATAACTTTTGTATGAAAACCAAAGACCAAATGTAACATCAATCGTATGTGTGTGGGTCTGTGAGTGACAGATGAGTGAGGAAAATATAATCTTGTGTGCCATCTCCTCATCCTGCTCATAAGGATCACCTCAGCACGTCAGCATTTATTACCAGAATGTCATGGATATCTACAATGTATACACTATACATACATTGTACAATATGTGCATACAATGCATACATAATGTAAATATATCCGACCTCATGGGCTCTTATTTTGGATACATAGACCGTCCCATATTTAATAGTACATAGACTGTCTTGGTGTGCAATGGTACTGCGGTCTGGACCAAGTTTTGTAATACCTATGTACATAATTAGGTTTGTGAATTGTGTGGCAATCAAACGTCACATAATATTTATCTATCATTTATTGTGAGTATAACCACACATTTTAAGAGTCCAGGATTTCATTCCTTAACAATAGCCTGAGATAGAAAGCTAAGCCATACTGTGGAAAATTTCAAGTCTTAAAAAAATTTCAATAACTTTTATTTTACTCTCAACGGAAAATTTTATGCTACGAGAATCCACGCTGGTTTAATTTACATGTAAGGTAGGTGTGGGTAGTCGGTACGCTGACGTAAGCTCCAAGCTTCCACAAGTCTGTTGTTTAGCGGAGGAACGCAACTTATCATCACGCTCGGCGGATTAGTATACACTCAGTATAATTATTTCCTTGTTAACTACATCATAAAAACTTAAAATCGTAGAATATTTCATGGAATGCTGCATTCTAGACCTACTGGCTTACATAAGCTCGTATAGGTTTTGTTCAGTCAGTGAAAAAGAAACTCGTTTTGACTTGACGCTCATGACTTTGATGTTTGCATTGCCACCGGTGGAACGGTTTGTAAGGTTGGTTGAGAATGCCCCTGGGCGAGGTGATCTGCTAGTCAGGCGCGATGAAGGGTATGTTACAAGTGAGACCCATATACCTATTATTTATCAACAAGCAGTACTAAGCTGTACAAAAGTAGGCACTTAATTTGTGATAAAAAAAAAAAAAAATGTTTCTGAATAAGTATATAATTATTATGTATTCACAGATATCAGTCATTTCGGTAAAGTGGGAAGTTTTAGTATCTAAATGCTTCGATTTTAGAGTTAAAAAGGATTATTGATTAGAGATGGATCAGTTGCTTTGTTATAACGCTAACGCAAAACTTTGGATTAGTTTCTTACTTTTGAATAAAATAACCCACATAAAAGACCGAGACGTATTACTTTTGATAGAAAGACAACTCCTAAATCCAAAAAGCCTCAAACAAGTACACCCTAAATGGAATATTGAATCAAAGTTGTACAAAAGAAGGTAAGGTTAGTTGAGAATTCCCCTGAGCGAGTTCCAATCTCGCGCCTGCTTTACATAGAGAACTCCCTCATGTATAAAGTACCTTGACATTTTTTATACACGTAACTTTAGAGCGAATGTTTATTGAGCATTACTATTCTATTCATATCTATGTATTCGAACCCGCCTGCAATACTTGTGGCGCATTCTCTTATAAGTATACCAGAAATTATGTGAAGGTGATTCAGGTTTACGCCCAACTCTTTCCGTGTTCCGTTGTTATTTTCCTCGAGACCTGACTCCGTGAACAATCTAAGAAACAATGCATTTGTAGACACTATGCAAACAATCCACTTTTTAGTCGCTGTGTTGATTTTTCCATTCCATAACAGCTTTAGATCCATCAAAATACCTAATAACAAAAAAATGCCATACAAAATTGTACGTAGTGCTTTGGATTGGGAAACTTGGATTTGGGAACTTGGATCACTTGGATTGGGAAACTGGGATTATCCCTTGTCAATCATTCAGCAAAAGATTTTCAAAGCCTTCTACAATTGGCCCTGTCAAATCTTTCACCACAGAGATTACAGAGAAAAATGAATGGGAGGATAAATAGGATGAACAGAATTCGGGGAATACAGATAGAGAAAAATCATGGAGTTTTCTGTTGTAATTTGAGTAGATACAAAATGTGAAAAGGAACATTAAACTTTTGAAAAGGAGCAAACATATTGAGGTCAGCAAAATTAAGTGGGAAGCAGCAGCTGGCAACATGTTTATCCCATTCACATGTTAGGAAACATCTCACTCTTTCCTATTTGTAATTTCCTTTTTCATCACATTCTCTGCCATGATTTCATTCTCGAAAGTAATGGGGAAGGAAGGATTCAGCCTGCAAGATTCCTCGAGAAGTGTATTTTCTAAAGGGAGCAACAGATGAACTATGACCAAAATAATAATAATATGTGCTTTGGTCTGAAATTGGAACTCTTGTACTGTGGAATAATCAGGGATTCTCTGAGATGTGCACTGACATAAACAGAAGACAGGCTAGGATTCACTACCTACATGTTTAAATGAAAAAAAAATAATATCCTTTTTTACGACAAACTGTTGATGAGCAGACAGTCAACATAAATATTATAATAATGAAAAATATTATAATGCATAAAGTTACGGGAGCAAAAACAGTAAAAACACTAGTCCCTTCAATGCTCGTTTCCAGTCTGGACTGTAACAACAAACATTCAATCAAACCTTGTAGAAACCAACGTCGATTGCAAGTTGAACAGATGAGTTTTTCTTCTGTCACTGAAGTTAGAGAAAGTCAGCAAGTTTAGGATTTGGGTGGGTGACCATTGAAATTGGAACCCTAGTGATGCTGGCTATTTCAGGTCCAAATAAGACTGGACGAGGTTGATGTGGGTAGCTGATTTGTAAGTGTCCAGCGAATGAAGTACCCTCGCCACGAATAATGACCCAATGTTAAAGAGACGTAAAAAAAAAAAAAAAAAAAAAACAAATACAAAAAACAATTTGATCAGTCTGACGTCTTTACTGCAAGGCGATCACATGAAAAATTTCCTATCATTCATAGAGGTGCATGATGTATTTATGTTATGTCAAGAATGATAGTTTCTTCATTTGTGGTTTTCATTTTATTAGAATTCTTTTAAAAACTATGGAATTTTTTAAGACAGTGAGATCGATTTTGAGAAAGGTACCTAAGCGTTATATCGGAGATCATCTAATTAAAGTATGCATCAAAAGCTAATATAAGAGAGTTTTAGAAAGTGGGAATTGAAAATGTCAAGCCTTTCGTCTATTATAAGGAAAGTGCGAGGTATTTGAAGAAGAGGGTGAAGAAGGGGCCAGGTCCTGAAGGAATACGTTGAGAGATATCAAAGTGAATATATTAATACTTCCTGGAACACTCCATAACTTGATTGAATAGTAATGTGTCTAATGTATCTGCCTTGAGGACTCTTTGCTCATCGGCCTTTGAAATAGAAATCATTCCTCCTCCTCTTATCCCCCTTCACTAATATCTCTTTGGGTTGCCTTCTCTTTTAGAAATACGGCTCTCATCATAATGATTATTTTCATTTGTTAGTCAAGAGTTTTTACTGTTTCTGAGAATGAATTTTTCCGTCAGGCAAAATACATTTTCCAGTAGGTTTTGTCTGTGGATGGTTTGACCCAAGTAAAGAAAGTGACGATTTGATTGATTATTAATTGATTGATTGCGAATACCAACAAAGCATATAGCCGACGCCCTCACCGCACAGAAGACAGTTGACTAGTACAACCAACATGAAAAAGCCATTAGAAACGCGAGTGATGTGAACGAAACCTCAACTACCAACATTTGACTGTCATATAGAAAATAAAAAGCATTCGTCAAATGTGTTTTAATGGAAGAGGTAGGGAATTTCTACTGTTTATTCGTTTTATACCCGGAGCGAGTATAAACGAGGAGTCTGTATATGACAGTTGTATATCCACTCCAAAAATGAACATTAACGTCATCCACATTGCTTCACTTTGGTGCGTCTAAAGGGTGTTTTTAGTATTCTATGTAGGAAACTTCAATATAATTAAATACATTGAAAGCATGATATTCACTTTATTCGAATACCAGATGGTTGACATTTTTATCTAAACATGGTTTCGAAAAAAAGAAACGTTTTATCATAACTTTTTTTTATACTTTTTCATGCAAATTCCTCATTCCTTCTTTTCAGGATTTAAAGTAGGGATCAGACGACTGCCATAAAAACCAATATTAAAAGAACAACTATTGTTTTTGAAGAAAACATCTTGTTTGGCTTGGGGTAGGGTTGTTACGAGGTGTATTAAAACTATGCCTGTGAGCCTTACAAAGGGCAATGAATAACGTAAGTAAATACGATGTACATATACCTAATCCCAAAAACAAACTCCATGCAATTGAATTTCAATAAAGAGGGACGGTGAGGGTAAATGTATGAGATAAAGTTGTCATCAAGATAGTCTTCAGGTGAAAGCTTTGAATGAAATGTAAAGCTTTTTCTATAGGAGATTGAATAGCTATATGTCTGAATGATTGAAAGTTTTGTATGAAGGATTGAATAATAGCTTCTTTGTGTGAGAGATTGAATAGCTTTGTGTTTGTATGAATGATTGAATAGCTTTGTGTGAGAGATTGAATAGCTACATAATTATATATGAAGGATATAATATATCTTTGTATGAGATTGAATAGATTAGTGCATACTTATAAAGAATTCAGCGGCTGCGCATGAGCGATTATATAGCTTTGTATGAAGAATTGAACAGCTCTGCTTGAGAGATTGAAGAATAGCTTTTTTGTACGAGGTATTGAATATGAATAGCTGCTTACATGAAGAATTGAAAAGCTTGTATGAAGGCTAAATAGCTTTGCGTATAGAGAGTAAATATCTTATTATGACAGATTGATTCGTGTAATATGAAGTATGGAATAGCAAAAAAAAAAAAAAATTAAATAAATAAATAATAATAATAAAATAATAATAACTAATGAGAGAAAAAAAAAAAAAAAAAAAAAAATACCAACACCTGTCTGATCTGTATACTGTGTCTTTGGGCAACTCGTTGATTTATGAGCAGTTCGAAATAAAATAAAACTTTATTTTGTTAATAAAATTAAGTAACTCGTAAATATTGGCATCTCCGTTTAGGTAGGTACCTATTTATTCTAAACCTAGCAGACAGTTCAATTATGGAGACGTTTGCTAAGTGGCACTAAATCCCAACCTATGAATGCACCAATACCAACTACTTCAACGAGTAAACATTAAATTTTGTGTGGTCCTTTTTTAATCTCTCCGACATTGAACATTTTGGGCGATGGAAACTTGTCTGAAATTCACAGTGTCACAAGGGATTGAGAAAATCTAATAATTATGTAAATGAGGTCAGAGGTATATCTTACATCTTTCTGTGAAAACTCATCTCAACATTCCACCACAGAACGTGAGGTTACTGAGTAATTCATTTGAGGTATTAAGACGAGAGCTGCGATCTACAGGGTATCTTCGATCTTACCAAACTGAATACCAACCGAGAGGCTAAATTTGATGAAAATACATACCAAAGTATAATAGCGGCGAGGTCGGCAGGCCTTCACATTCACACACGTCGGAACAATAAGGTCTCAGTGAGTATAATATCTACCTCTAATGAGACGTAACTTTCAAAATCACATCATTAATATCTGTGGGATCATGGTAGTTCGATACGCCAAGTTAGGATTTCATCCACGAGAGCTCAATATTTCTGATGAAAAACGTTCGATTAACGGCGACAAAATGCCGGGTTTCAGCTAATTCACCATAAAATTTTGCGAGTAAAAAATTGTATACAACTAAAAAATAATTGTTTGATTGATCAATACAAATAATTCCGCCCTGGAGGACTGTACCGTGTTTTACAACAGTTACAACGAATAACTTTTTTTTTTGAAAAGGTTTTAGAATAAAAATTTATGCGAGTCAAACACGGAGTCACACAAATTTTGAAAAGAGAGAGGGGGATGGAGGCAAAAAACCGCTCAACCGTCCATTGGGGAGGTAGGGTTTTGATATGAAATAAAATAATGTGAGGTGGATGAACTTTTGATGGCTGACTTTGGCATACCATAAACTTTAAAAAGAAGTTGACATTTTTATTGATTTGCTAGTCAGAAGTAAAAATACTGGTATGTCAAAAATACAATTGCTGGTATGTCAAATTGAAAATGCTGGAATATGAGAAGTACAAATACTGGCATGTCAGAAGTAAAAATTCTGGTATATCAGAAGTACAAATGCTGGTATGTCACAAGTACAATTGCTGGTATGTCAGAAGTACAAATACTTTTATGATGTTGGATAGTGATAATGACAAAATGACGTTATTTGTTATATTCCAGGTACATACATAGTAGTATAATGCTTGCTGGAACTTGGCTTACAGCTCTGATAAGTACAGCGCTCAGATTAGTACTATAACATCAGTTTCTAAGTAGTAATTTCATTAATGTTAAAAGGATTACAGTTGAAGTAGTCTTTGGGATGTGTCGCCTTGGCCATGCCATTCCCACACTTCAGTGTTTGAATGTTTGATGGACTTGTGAGTGCGATGAGCACAACTCTGAGGAATGCTAACTTGGACATGTAGTATTGTACGTGAAATACTTTCCCTGACGCTCCAGCGTAGTGTCCCGCATGGAGTGACATGACAGTTCTGAACTTCACCTCACAGCCATACTAACTTTATTGGATTAGCGAGCTGATCACTGTATTCCGAAATGATTTTACAAGTTCTGGAGACAAAACGATTGTTGAAAAAAAGTTTATCCTGCAGAGGAGAAAGTGAAGGTTTGGATGTTCAAATCTAGAATTTAAAAAGCTCGAAATGTGAAATTTCGACATATCGTTGAAATGCCTTTCTCTTACTCAAAATGAGACAATAATTATTATGCATAGGTATCCATATTTTTAAACTACAATATTAAAAAGTGTTAAATCGAAAACTAGAAAAAAAAATCTCTCTTATTGCACATATCTAGAACATTAAACGAACCTACATATCATAGGTGCAAAAATTTAGCCATCGGTAATTTACTGCTGTGGAGAAAGAGATGAAAAGGTAATTGGCTTTTTTGATATTTCCCCACAGCTGGAACCCCTGGTTGAAATATTGAGGAAAAAAACCTTTCTTAGTGCGCCTTTAAGGCACCTACATGCCAATTTCAGCTGTATAGAGCATACCAGTCATGAGTAATAAGACTGATAGGTGATGAGTGCCTTTGGCATTTATAAACAAAGATGTAATAATATTCTGTACCTATACTTCTTGAAGTTTTCTAAAAAAGGTTATAAAAGTCACATCAAGATTTATGAACCATTCAAATAGCATAAAAGAAATGTTAAACATTTCTATTGCAGAGGCGAAATTTGAGAAAATTGTTTATCAAATCGGAGGAAATTGAAAACAAATTGTTCTCCTCTACCTGCCTCGTGATCTATCCAGCAGAAATCCAGCAGGATTTGTGATAAATAATTTAAATTCGATTCCGATGAAACAGAGCGAGAGTTTCTGCTCTTAAAAGTCTGGGTTGATGCAATGAGGAATGAGGCGAGGAAGATAAAAATGATGAGAAGGTGGAGGAGGAGGAGGAGAAGGTGGAGGAGGAGGAATAGTAGTAGGAGGAGTAGGAGGAGGAGAGGAGTAGGAGGAGGAGGAAGAGGAGGAGGAGAGGAGTAGGAGGAGGAGAGGAGTAGGAGGGAGAGTAGAGGACGAAGAGTAGTAGGAGTAGTAAGAGTATGATGAGGAAGAGGATTAGGAGGAGGAGAAGAGGAGGAGAAGGAGGAGTAGGAAGAGTAGGAGGAGGAGTAAGAGGAGGAAGAGTAGTAGGAGGAGGAGGAGGAGGAGGAGGAGGCGAAGGAGGAGGAGTTGAGAAAAGATCATGAGGGTGATGAGGAGGATGGGGAAGAGAAAGAGGATGTTTGTTGATGGAACTTTAGTCAAACGTTAGGTGGTAGAAAATGTTCTGATGATAATGCATGTAGGTATGTAAACAGAAAGATTTTTCACGATAAAGTGGGTAAAATTTAAAATTATTGGTTTTTTTAGAAGAATACTTACACACTTTACCTGACTCTTGTGAAAAAAACTAGCAGATTAAAAAAATGTATGTTAATAAAATCGCACTAAGAAATTAAATTGGTCGCTGAAATACAGGGTGTAACAATTTTAATTTTTGAACCCTACCAAGTCCGCTCCAGAAAGGGTTCTTGAAATATTTGAAAACCCATTATTCTCAACCTCATACAACCTCTAAGAGACAGGAATAAAAAATATATCATTCCGTTTAAAATTCTCATGAACAGTGGAAAAATATGACCTATAATTATAATAATACTCTTGAGTGGAAGGTAACCACCAGGCGAGGTTAATGCTCAAAGCATTTTCTACCACCTAACCCTCAGAGTCTTATTATTATGTGGTCACAAACTCAAATTAATGAGGAAAAGTTCATGCACTGGGTGGGATTCGAACCAACGGATCCCTAATACGCTACCTGGATTACCAGACTAGCGGGTTAACCATTTGACTACCAGTGCACTATTATAGACCAACCGGGCGCCATAATAAGTATGAAGTTTTTTCCCTTCTGGGTTTTGAACCAAGAACCTCGAACTGTCGTACTAGAGTAATATACCTAGTCTTAGTTGCATTTGTAAGAGTCTAATTGGACAATAATAAATTAATAACACTAAAACTACTAAACGTGACAGTATAAGATTAAGGCCTGCAAGCGTTAAAGATTGAGCAATGCATAAGTGGTAGCTTAGCAGCTTAAAGATTACCACCTAGCTGGATATAACCACCTAGTATTTTGCAGAATACTGGGTGAACTAAAGACTAAAGGTGTGATGGTTGAGTCATTTGAACAATGTATTTAGAAGTGGTCTGTAGTTTCGTGTGCACAGGTATAATGTCTCTTTCTTTGTATAGGGTGTTAAAATCAAACGTTTCATGTCGTGCACCATCCTTTATACCAAGATCTGCAGATTTTAATTTGATAACTTTAAACTTTACAATACTCGTAAGTCTACAACATAATCGAAGTTTCGTTAGAATCTGTCTGTCAAGGAATAAAAATATCAAATCAACCGAAACACATCAGACAAACGTACAGAATTCTATATTTCTCAGGTAGTTACGAAATATCTAATGTATTATTTAATGTACTTATATGACAAGTTTCTGAAATATGTAAGAGCCTTTCCTAAAAGTCGACCGGTCCCTGATGCAATGCTTACGCGGATTCCTCTAAGTTGATAATACATTTTGAAAACCGAAATGATGCATAATCTAAAGTCAGATTGCCACGTAATATTTCTGATACACTCTGTATACCTATATGCCTGCGCAGTTCCATTGTAGGTTGTTGGCTCCCTAGAATCCAGCACAGATCTTCAACTAGGACAGTTCTCTTGTCATCGTCTTGTTACCTCGAGAACCTAGCCACAGGAACAGGGCAAAGGTTTCTGTTATAATGAGGTTGAGAATTTAGCATCACTGATTTTGCAAAAAATTATAATAAAACCACCATCAACTTGGGAGGGAGAGAGACAGAGAGATCTCAGAAAGAGAGAGAGAGAGAGAGAGAGAGAGATTAAATGGGGGGGGGGTACTCGAGAGGGTAAATACGTTGTTTAATGAGACAAAAACCAGGTTGTTCTGCCTCCCTCTCTCTCTCTATTTTTATCCCGCAATACCTCTCCCTTATTTTAATTTTTCCCTCTCCACGCTTCTCTTCCATTCCTTCATTCTCTTCCTCCGCTCACTCCACCTTCTCCTGGTGAGTCCCTCGGGAGTGCCCCCCTCCCACCCTCGCCCTCCTTCCAATGAAGAAAGAATTCCGGAAAATAATGTGCTGCTTCACTGGAGTACATTCTCCGGATTGGAAATCTCGAGTGGGGCGAGAAACGTGACTGCAGCAGACTGCTGACGAAAGCTGCAACCTTGTCAAAATTGTAAAATCAATCAGGTCTCAGTTCCCAGGGACAAAGTCAGGAGATCATGGGGTTGTCTTCCTCTTACTGATGTCTTGACTCATTATTAATAATAATAATAACACTCATCAGTGGAGGGTAACCACCAGGCGAGGTTAATGCTCAAAGCATTTGCTACCCCCTAACCCTCAAAGTCTTATTATTATGTGGTCACACAAATTCTAATTAATGAGGAAAAATTCATGCACTGCATGGGTGAGATTAGAACCAACGGATCCCTACGCTACCTGGATAACCAGACTAGCAATAATAATAACACTCTTTAGTGGAAGGTAACCACCAGGCGAGGTTAATGCTCAAAGCAGTTTACACCCCCTAACCCTCAAAGTCTTATTATTATGTGGTCACAAATTCTAATTAATTAGGAAAAATTCTAATTAATTAGGAAAAATTCGTGCACTGCATAGGTGGGATTCGAACCAACGGATTCCTACACTACTGGATAACCAGACTAGCGTCTTAACCACTTGACAACCTGCACTGGTTGTGTAAGAGAGTGAGAGAGAGAGTGAGCGCGGGGGTTCGGACCCGGGACCTTCCGTATGGCAAGCGATTGCTTAACCACTGAGCTATTCGTGCTTCTAGGGTGGCTTCACAATAAACATAACTTTAAAAAGCTTCAAAATAATAATAAGCGACGTAAAAGTTAGTACTAAAGTGAGTGAATGAAGGGGCGATGTTAAAGCTTTCTCTGAAACCTGACTCCCAAATAGATAAGAACCTAACTGATTAGGCAGACGAAAAAACTCTCCCTTATATTTGGGACTGGTTTTTATTTATTGTTCTTTGTGAATAAAGAGTGAATGAGAGAGGTCAACGTGAACTGAATACCTCTCAACCTAATCCAAACTGCCTATTCTAACTGAAGTAACTGAACTCTTCAAACGGGACAAAGAGGAACCCAAGGCACGCATCAGAGCTATTGGTACACTCCTACAATCAACAGGTCAGAACTTCGGAAATAAAATGGAAACAAAGAAGTCTGTTCTTCATAAATATTATTTAAAGTCAGTATAAGCCTGCGTCGATAGCGCGTTGAATGCGCAGGTTCTTATAGGATCACCGAAGAAAGCAACGTCCAGCGAGGTGAAGACTTCGTGATGCTGGCTGGCATTCCGGCCCAACCCAGGCCGGGTGAGGTTAATGGGGGTAGCAGGTTTGAGAGTTTCCTGCGAATGGAGGGTAACACCCCCGTCGTACTATGACCATCGTTAAGAACCCAAAAAACAAATCAGTATAGGCGGAACAGTAGTAAAATGGTGAAAAATTTGATAAGAATTGCAAATGTGTTCTCTGGAATATCTGAGGGAAATGGCATGATGTGAACAAGTAGATTATTGGCTCACAAGCAAATGTCACCAGCTTTCTACTCGTGATATCAACTCTCAACACATTAATTTCAAGGTTACAATAAATTAATCTCCTTAGATGAATGGATCAAACTTTGAGTAGGATTTGTAGCTTGAGAATATTGGAACGAGGAAAAAACGCATATAAGAGAGACGATGATCAACTAAAGGAGCAATTAATTTGTTGAGTAAAGCAAAACTAAATGTGTTAAAGAAACAAAAACTATACTGTTTTAGCTTCAAGCATCAATAATACCCGATATTATTATTCTTAATGAGATGAATTGATGATGTCTTCATTTGTGGAATGTATTTGCTTGACATTTTCAATTTAAACTACTGAAATATCAAACCACTAACAGGACATACTTTCATATTCAGAGGAATATCTTGGTGAGATCGCGTGATAACTTTTGCTGAGGTTACTTTACCTAGGTGGACTATTTATAATGAACCAGGTATCGACGAGGCAGAATTCAGTGACAAGACTGACAAGCTAATTTGTCAGGGATGAGACCTCAAGATGTAGGTAGAGAGTTTCTACAACTGAGGTGTGTGTGTTTGTGTGGCTATGAAAACAATGCGAGTTAAAGTGGCACACTACATACTGAAGAGTGGGGAGCGGAATGTTGGACTAGCGCCAGGTCGAGTCTTGACTGTTACGTCAAAATCGTGATAACTGTTCTGTGGTACCACTGATACCTCTAGGAGTATAGAAGTACCTATGTGCAATACAAGGCTGGGACCACTAGTTTGGTCTAGCTCATAGATACCTACATAATTATATAACTGCTGAAAAACAAGAGATATTTGATGTTACAATACCTACTTAATTGGCATAATACCGTAAAAAGTACAAAAGTAGAGAACCCAGCATAAGTACAGATGTTGTGCATAGTAAAATCATAATGTCATCAAAAAGTTGTTGAAACCAAGTAGGTACTTATAATAATAAATCTCGATGTCTTGATCGAAATGTAAAACTGAATAACTGATAATAGGTAGATAGTATTTTACCTATGTCATACATTATTAAGTTTATTATTAGTATAGCACAAGACTTCAATATAAAGTACTTTGAAGCAGCTCTTAGTAGGCGGCCACAACGAGGACCCTGGCCTATACCCTACACCCTCGACCCCAGACCCTGGTACCTACAGCTTGCTATAGACAATTTTCGGGACTCTGTTGTGGCCGCTTACATTCAATAGCATGGTTGGATTATTTCACGAAGTACTGGATCCACCCCACGGTCAGGGTATAGGCCTCCGTTGTGTCCGCGCACTAAGAAACTTTTCACGTGTATAATAAACATTAACCTATTGTATTTGAGAAGAAGTAGGAGATAAAAATCAAGCAATGAATATCGCCAACATATGAGTATGACATGATATCAATAAATGAAAAAGTATACATCGTTGATGAAGTAGGTAAATCTTCCAAGCAAGTCATTAAACTTGTAGACAACATGCACAGAAATTGGTCATTAAAGTATCTCAAGCAAAGGAAAGATGACTAAAATATAGTTAATCATTAGTGATGCATAATAAAAAGATCCTGCACAAATGATCACCAGATAATGTTGAGCAATAAATTGCACTAGCTGTTGCATCTATGGCCTTACGTCATTTTCCACTGGCTGGGTCGCAACATCTTACTCACAGCATTGCAAGGAAACATCTTCCTAGTGTCAGTCTGATGTAACGCACACATTTCTCCTCTTGCTTTCTCGCACAGTTCAGGCAGGAGCAACTGTTTGGACCTTGCGTCCTTCCCCCAGCGCTCCCATGCAGCATCCGAGCAGCTACAACTTAACGCTATTCCTTTACTTATCATCCCAAATTACAAACAGCATACAAGACCAGTTTAGCGTTTACAGAATTTTTATTGAAAAATTTGGTGTAACATCACACGACTTTCCTTATCCTCCGAAAAGAAGCCAAATTCCGCCACTTGTAACTTAACAGTAAGAGATATCAAAAAATGAATGCCAATTACGTAATCAGCACCTCAATTGGATTTGATATGTCACAAACCCCATCAGGGATGAATAATAAAAAAGTTAGTCAGAGTTAAATTGAGGGCGAGGTCCAAACAGTTCATGATATCAAAAATATGATAGGAATAGACCACTATTATTTTTTCATTGTAAGATAAAGTTGTTCCAATATTTTTTTCGTATCTTTTATCGTTTACCCAGAACCGCTAAACGCCGCTAGGTGGCGGCTTTCTGCCACAGACCAATGGCTGAAACTTAGGCTCTGGGGACCCTAAAACGTGTTTTGACACTGAAAATTGATTATCGAAAATTATGGGTGATTCCATTACTTTCCTTTCGATAAGGAAAGTAAAATGACTTTTCCATTTGAAAAACATATTTTTTCTGGCTAAAGGTCATGTCAAAACCATACTTAGGATCGGCATTGTGCTAGAAACAAGCAACCTCTTCCTCATGATCATGAGGAAAAGATTGAATAAAAACGAACACAATAAAATAGGTTAATGCAGGGAGCAGTGTGCAATTCATCGGATGTCTCTTATGTGCAGTCGGAGAGAGCATATGGGTAGGTATTTTCTTCTTTTCACCTAACCAACATCACTTTGTCAGGAACTCAACATTCCCTCCCAGTCCTTACCCTGCTCTCCATTCTCCAATTTATAAACCTCGCTTTGTTACGGCGAGGCGCAATGTAATACCTGTCAGCCCCACTTACGGAGTAGAACAAAAGTCGTGGGTAGGAATATCGTCAAGACACAATCTCGACGCAGCTTCCTTTGGTCCCTTTTGTTTCCCAAACTTTTACATAATCACAGACGCCATGTTTTGTTACAACAAATACGTCCGTCGAGTCCCATGCATTGTGTTTGAGTGTGTCTACGTATATATGAGTAATGACTTAATGACTAGTTACCAAAGTAAATATATTACAGCCAGAAACCATGTAAACTTGTAAGACACAATGAGAAAAAAGATGAGAGAAAATTTTATTTCGTACAGAAAAACAATATGGCCTTTAATTTTTTTCCCATTTAAAATAATAATTATATTTTAATAAAATTTACCAGCCTCCGTGGCGTAACAGTTGTGACTACTGCCGTTATTCAGAGATCCCGAGTAGCTGGTACGATTCCAGCAGATGGAGGGTAATACCCCGTCCTGATCAGTACGTTAAAACCAAATAGAATCGTTGGCGTTAGGAAGGGCATCCACCCGTAAAAAATGTGCTCCACCCTACCAACCTCAACCATGCATGAGTTTGAACAAATGCCAGCCCCAATAAGAATATAAGCGAATATGGGATAAAGGCAAGGGAGATATGTGTAATAATTTTAATAAAATTTAAAATTCAACAAGACAGCTAGCTCTTCTTACCTCCCAGATTCAATCTACGTCATCCAAGTAAACAGCTTCATCATCTAATACCGAGAAAACTTCTTCCTGTGCTACTTATGTCATACTTTGCCAACATTGCAACATGATCCTTTAAACCTTGTGCTAAGTTTAGATAGATACAGGAAAGTTTCCGATTTCGGTACAGAACTTCAATACTGTAAAAGTGAAGTAACTTTTAGTTAAATACCTACGTAATAGTCTAGTCGTATAGCATAATAGCAAATATGAAAGTTGTCAAAATTCCCTAAATCCTGCCGGAATTCGCTATAAATGGCATTACCTTGACTTTATTTGGTCTCTTATATCAATGAATTTCCTATTTTTCAATATCTTTAACCAGTTAGCCAGAATGGCCTAATTATGACAAATAATAGAATTTCGATACTATAAGCGTAAATGGTACAATGGATAAATAATAGGTCTAATAATGAAATAAGTTAGTCCAAACGGGCTTCCGAGAATCCTAAGGGGAGTGATTGTTACATCCACTATTAGTTGGTCTGTGTTCCAACCTCGTAAGGAGATATGATTAGTTTAAACTTTTACTATTATCAAGTAGACTACCATTAAAGTATGTTAAGCTAGGTCATATTGAATCTGCAAACAAGCGCTGGTATAGCTGCAATAATATAATAATAATAATAGAAAATCTTATAAGGGCAAAGCTTTATAAGTAAAGCTATAAAGCCCAGAACTAACAAAAAGTTTGGTCTAACAAAAATTCCGTTCATTGAGCGAGTTAGCGCAGAGCGAGTTAGCGCGCTAGGCAATTCACACATGGTGACCTGGGTTCGATTCCCAGCGGGGGACGATTTTTTCTGCTCTGTACTTGGATGTTCGGGGTCCACTCGTACCTCGTGAGGAAAAATGAGTAGCTGCTTTAATGTGAAGCAGCGACCAGTGGCAGAATCTTAGGCAAAAAAATAATACAAGATATTGTAAACTAAAGTGGTAAAGTCCTATGATTCTGCGCTACCCACTAAAATTGTGACATAATAACCCAAAGAAAAAGCATTATCTGATTTCTTATTCTTCTTTGTCCTCATCGTCCGTGTGTGTGAAAATGAAGACCCAGCTCCTAACAAACTTACCATACTTGATTCAGCCCTGTATCTGCACGGGTGAGGTGATATGTCATGCATAGTTAGGAGTCCCCGGAGGAACGTAAATGATGACTGAGCCTGAGGAAATGGCAGTTGTATAAGAAAATATTATGTTCAACACACCCACGGATCCTGTCAACCTGCCCCTATCTGTACACGAGCACGCTCTGACATTCATGTAACTGTAGAAATGAAGATTTTGAAAATAATTGAATCCACAGCAGTGTAGTTGTACCTACAGTTGTTGCTTGTCTTGCAAAGGTTTTGTGTGAGGGGTCTGTTTTCGATTCTTTTGGAATGGGAAACGAAGAGGGAAGCATTTTGTCTTTTTTCATCAAAAAGCAGATAGATAAGACAATATAAGTACTTATAGTGAGTAAAATATTTGAAAGAAATATCGTAGACCGCAATTAGGAATAAGTATTTGTTAAATACAAAGAAAAAGGATTTTTCTACGAAGTAATTGAAATTTGCACCAAGGTCCATGTCCATCTAAGTATCATAACGATCTACAATGCTATCTCTAGTGAAGTACAAGCACTTAAAATTTTGCTCTTAGTTCTGTTAAATATATCTTCACAATTCTGGGATCGTCATCGGATATTGTCCCCAGCTGTTGTGGACGTGACCTTAGCTTGGGTTACAATACATTATTATATAGGTTCATTTGATATAGAATTCTTATGGTTTATTTTTATATACAGGGTGTCGATAAAGTCCCACCCCACCCCCTGTATCTCAAAAACAGCTGAAAATATAGAAAGATGCACAAACCCGTAATCCATAAATTTTTGGGGGATTAGGTTTCAGCAAAAAAAAATGCCTATATTGCCCCAGTCAGGCTGGGCACGGACCAAGTTTGAAATCTTAAATAGAATGGTACGTCGTGTGTCATATTGTTTTAAAGGTCTCATTGAGAGAAGTTCATAGCGACAAATTTATGTGAGCTACAACTTACCGTTCTCGAGATACAGGATCGGACGTCCTGGGTAATATCCATACATTTCGACCTATAACTTGTTAACAGAAAGATCCAGAAAGACAAAATTTGTTGATAATAACTCCTTTTGATGAGACCTTTCGAACAATTTATAACTCGACCTATTCTGCTGATTTTAGTTTTTGGTCAGTTTCAACAGCCAGCTGGAGGAACAGCCGGAAAAGTTTTTACAAAAAAACAAATCGAGTTATAACTTGCTCGAAAGGTCTTGAAATAAGGAGTTAGTATCAATTTTTTTTACCCCTCGGCAACCTACGGTTAACGGGTTATAGGTTAAAATATGTATAGGGATATTAGCCAGGACGGCCGACCCTGATGTATCGTAGCTCACTGAACTTTGTTGCAATAAACTATTCTTAATGAAGCCTTTTAAAACAATATGCTACAAGACGTACCATTCCATTTCAGATTTTAAAGTTGGTTCATGCCCAACCAGACTTGGGCCGTGAGGGATTTTTTTTTTTTTTGCTGAAAATTAATCTTCCTGAAAATAAAGGAATGCTGGTTTTTGCGTTTTTCTATATCAAAAGTCGTTCTCGAGATACGGGAGGTGGGGTGAGACTTTATGGACACCCTGTATACTGACTTGTATTATGTAAGCTACATAATATACTTAACACGTAGCGTGGGCACTGCCAGAGGTCTCTCTGACGTCACTACTGCTCAATGTCCCACCTGGTATCTCGAGTATCTTGCAATCTGACCCGATGGTATTTTCCTGAGTCATCAACCTTGGGAGAGGTTGGCTAATATGCAGGCAAAGTTTTGACTCACGTTGGTTGAATGTCAGGGATTTCCTTCTTTTTGAATTGTGTTTTGGTCTTCTGTTCTTCTCTGATTTTTCAAGAGAGACTTTGAACGTTTTTTGTTT